>JAIOJX010000032.1:283799843-284999843 GCA_022376925.1 Tragulus kanchil | reverse complement strand
AAGAAAGAGTAGTCATGGAAAATTTTAAATATTTTCTAGCTGAATGGCAGTGAAGTATTATATAGCAAAGAGCCACATAAATACAATGACTGTCCCACGAACGCCTCCGCAGCACAGGGGTATGCCAGGAGAATGGGACTCTGACAGCAGGTGGAAGCCTTGAAAACTGGAGCAGGTGGAGTCACAGTGCTGATGGATGAGACTATTTCTCAAAGGCCTTTTTTAAAAATTGATGTGTAGTTGATTTACACTATCATGTTAGTCTCAAGTGTACAGCATAGGGATTTAACTATATATAATATATACATAACATGGCAGGCTGCATTCCCTGGGGTCCCAAAGAGTCAGACATAACAGCAACTAAGCACATAAGAGACAATAATCTCAAAAAGAAGGGATATATATACACACATACACATATATATTTATATACTACATTAATATATTAATATAAATATATGTTTATGTATTAAATACATAAATATATATTTAATATAATATAATTAAATACATTATATATTATAAATATATAATGCACATTATATAATATAAATATATATTTAATATATAATATAATTAAATATATTATAAATAAATAATATAAATATACATATATCCCTTCTTTTTCAGATTATTTTCTGTTGTGTGCTTAGTTACTCAGTTGTGTCCAACTCTTTGTGACCCAGAGAATGCAGCCTTCCAGGCTCCTCTGTCCATGGGATTCTCCAGAGAAGAATACTGGAGTGGGTTGCCATGCCCTCCTCCAGGGGATCTTCCCAAACCAGGAACTGAACCCAAGTCTCCCACATTGCAAGCAGATTCTTTACCATCTGAGCCTCCAGGGAAGCCCTCTTTCCTTTATAGATTATTACAAAATACTGAGTATAGTTCCTGTGCTATATAGTAGGTACCTGTTGGTTAATTAATAGTACCCCAGCAAAAGCAATATCAAAAGCACTGATGAATTGGTAATATATAGGTCACATACTCTGTGCAGCACAATAAAATTATGTCAGTAACTAAAACACTTCCACATAAAACCCATGTGTAAAGAAAATTTCTAGATGTATTTCTAAATAATTATTCAAAGAAAGAGTAGTCATGGAAAATTTTAAATATTTTCTAGCTGAATGGCAGTGAAGTATTATATAGCAAAGAGCCACATAAATACAATGACTGTCCCACGAACGCCTCCGCAGCACAGGGGTATGCCAGGAGAATGGGACTCTGACAGCAGGTGGAAGCCTTGAAAACTGGAGCAGGTGGAGTCACAGTGCTGATGGATGAGACTATTTCTCAAAGGCCTTTTTTAAAAATTGATGTGTAGTTGATTTACACTATCATGTTAGTCTCAAGTGTACAGCATAGGGATTTAACTATATATAATATATACATAACATGGCAGGCTGCATTCCCTGGGGTCCCAAAGAGTCAGACATAACAGCAACTAAGCACATAAGAGACAATAATCTCAAAAAGAAGGGATATATATACACACATACACATATATATTTATATACTACATTAATATATTAATATAAATATATGTTTATGTATTAAATACATAAATATATATTTAATATAATATAATTAAATACATTATATATTATAAATATATAATGCACATTATATAATATAAATATATATTTAATATATAATATAATTAAATATATTATAAATAAATAATATAAATATACATATATCCCTTCTTTTTCAGATTATTTTCTGTTGTGTGCTTAGTTACTCAGTTGTGTCCAACTCTTTGTGACCCAGAGAATGCAGCCTTCCAGGCTCCTCTGTCCATGGGATTCTCCAGAGAAGAATACTGGAGTGGGTTGCCATGCCCTCCTCCAGGGGATCTTCCCAAACCAGGAACTGAACCCAAGTCTCCCACATTGCAAGCAGATTCTTTACCATCTGAGCCTCCAGGGAAGCCCTCTTTCCTTTATAGATTATTACAAAATACTGAGTATAGTTCCCTGTGCTATATAGTAGGTACCTGTTGGTTATTTTATATACAGCCATGTGTACATGTTAATCTCACATACTTTTTGATTCTCTCTGCTTTTTTAAAACTCTGCTGCCTCTGTCTGAAATGCCTTCCTCCCCTACATACCCTCTAATCGCCTCCCCAGCCTGACCTTCACCTGGTGAACTTCTTTTTATACATCAAGAACCAGTTTAATTGTCGTTGACGCAGCTTACCCTTGGCTCTCACAGCATTTCTCTTCTAGAGCACTTTTTGATCACAGGTAGTTCTCTGTGTACATGTTCCTTCTTTACAACAGCTATAAACTCTGCAGAGTAGGGCTACATCCTGGTCTTCTTCACTGCCTAGAGCCACACATGGTCAGCACTCAAGGAAGTTTTTGTTGACAGACTTGGGGTTTTCCTCTCCACCCTTGTGTCTTTAATTACCTACCTTCCATGGCTGGAGGGGAGCCCCCTCTCCATGTTCCTAACTCTGGTTTCCAGAGGTGTGCCATAGAGGCTGCCACCAATTCTGTGCTGGAGAGAGCCAGGCAGCCACATTCCTACCAGGTTATGGCCCCACCCACTGAAACCACAGCTAGAATGCAATGCCATTCTGAAGGAGGCCAGTTTAAGTCACAGCCCAGGGTTTTTAGCAGATTTCATTGCACAATCTGCCCCCTGGAGTCTGCACATTTACAGATTTGGGGCCCAAATCCTGCCTAGCAATTAGCATTTACCTGCTTTTTTATAGAAGTAAGATTTCTCTCTAGGCAAGGAAAAAACTCATTAAAGATTGCATAGATCTTCCCGGAGAGCTATTTGCCTGATATGAACTGAATCCTAAAACACACGTTCTTTCTTGGGCTTGAGGACAGCAGCTGATGTTGCAACACTGCTCAGACCAATTTGAGAGCATTTCTGTTATTATTACTATCATGATCATTATCATTATTTCAACCTAGCAATTAGGTTGATATGATTAAGTCAGCATTTCCAGCAAATTGCTACATGGCATGAAGGAGAGAGAGTATGCGTGTGTGTTGTGGGGGGTACACAGCTGCCATCATCGTTTCTGTTCTGTTTTAGGAGCTAAATATTTAACCACAACTATGTACTGCAGGTTGAAACCTGATGCATGAGGGAGCCAGGGAGAAAGAGGAGGCATAACCGTGCTTCTTATTAACATGAAGGGAATCAACATGACTGCTTAATAAGCTGGTCTTTGAGGCCATAAGAGATCTTGTCTGTACACCTCAGCATCTCAGCACCTCCCATGGATGCTGGCTCTCTGCATGGCTGAGCATTTCGGCAGTCCCTAGAAAGCTAAGATGGACTTGACTTAAGCAAGTGGAAGCGGCACTTGCGGTTTCTATCCCCCAGGAGCCACTGCCTGACTCATTACCACCCCCGGTTACCCAGCACTTCAAAAGACCTGTAAAGCAGGGGAGGGGACAGATAGCACTAGATCCCTCCCAGGCAGTCGGGGCCACATTATTGAAACAGTTGGAGTCAGTCAGACCTGAGTGTGAGTTCAAGCTGTGCAATCTTGCACGGGTTACTTAACCTCTCTGTCTTCTAATCCACAAAATAGAGGCTGCCACCAATTCTGTGCTGGAGAGGCCAGGCAGCCACATTCCTACCAGGTTATGGCCCCACCCACTGAAACCACAGCTAGAATGCAATGCCATTCTGAAGGAGGCCAGTTTAAGTCACAGCCCAGGGTTTTTAGCAGATTTCATTGCACAATCTGCCCCCTGGAGTCTGCACATTTACAGATTTGGGGCCCAAATCCTGCCTAGCAATTAGCATTTACCTGCTTTTTTATAGAAGTAAGATTTCTCTCTAGGCAAGGAAAAAACTCATTAAAGATTGCATAGATCTTCCCGGAGAGCTATTTGCCTGATATGAACTGAATCCTAAAACACACGTTCTTTCTTGGGCTTGAGGACAGCAGCTGATGTTGCAACACTGCTCAGACCAATTTGAGAGCATTTCTGTTATTATTACTATCATGATCATTATCATTATTTCAACCTAGCAATTAGGTTGATATGATTAAGTCAGCATTTCCAGCAAATTGCTACATGGCATGAAGGAGAGAGAGTATGCGTGTGTGTTGTGGGGGGTACACAGCTGCCATCATCGTTTCTGTTCTGTTTTAGGAGCTAAATATTTAACCACAACTATGTACTGCAGGTTGAAACCTGATGCATGAGGGGGAGCCAGGGAGAAAGAGGAGGCATAACCGTGCTTCTTATTAACATGAAGGGAATCAACATGACTGCTTAATAAGCTGGTCTTTGAGGCCATAAGAGATCTTGTCTGTACACCTCAGCATCTCAGCACCTCCCATGGATGCTGGCTCTCTGCATGGCTGAGCATTTCGGCAGTCCCTAGAAAGCTAAGATGGACTTGACTTAAGCAAGTGGAAGCGGCACTTGCGGTTTCTATCCCCCAGGAGCCACTGCCTGACTCATTACCACCCCCGGTTACCCAGCACTTCAAAAGACCTGTAAAGCAGGGGAGGGGACAGATAGCACTAGATCCCTCCCAGGCAGTCGGGGCCACATTATTGAAACAGTTGGAGTCAGTCAGACCTGAGTGTGAGTTCAAGCTGTGCAATCTTGCACGGGTTACTTAACCTCTCTGTCTTCTTATCCACAAAATAGGGGCGACAGCCCTCTCCCTTAGGGTGGTTATGAAAGTGGAAAGAAATAAAATTCTTATCACATTAACTGTATGCATTATAGGTACTCGGTAAAGAATAGCTCCTTCGTTGTTATGGTTCTTCTATTCTCACTCATTCATATCTCAACGCCTGTTTTCTTTAGTTCCCATGCGCCTAACTCAGTGCCTACCTCAGGGCTCCCATGGTACTTGTTGACCAGGGCCTTTCAGAAGCTTGATGGCCAAAGGGACTGTCCTGAAGACATCCAGGAGGAGGCACCCCACCCCTGGGGAATTCTCCACTCTCCCCCTGGCCTTGGGAAGTAATTTGAGATTCAGGCCGGGCATTGCTCTCAAGAGAACATCTGTTTACAAGCACTCTCAGGACCGTGGTGTGCAGGCTGGGGTGGGACTCTCGGGGGTTGAGTTTGGGTCTCCCTTCCCAGGGGACTCCCTGCAAACTGTAGTGGGAGGCACTCACACGACTTGCCCCTTACCCAACCCCCCCACACACACACTCACACACTCATTCACACATACATTCACACTCACTCATTCACACACACACCCACACACAGTGTTATGCCTCATCTTCTCTTGGAGACTTCAGTTTGGTCTGAATGACTTGAGGCCATCAGTGCAATGGAGGTATCCCTGCTCAGAGCGTGGACATAGAAAATACGTAAATACCTTATTAGCAGTTTAATCCCCGGTTTTAAGCCTACTTTTTGAAAAGTAATGGGAGGGAAGTTCGAGAGGGAGGAGACATATGTATACCTATGGCTGATTCATGTTGATGTTTGGCAGAAAACAACATAACTCTAATTAAAAAACTAAATACATATATAAAAAACTTAGAAATAATAAAAAAGTAGAAAATAAAGGAAAAATATCTGTAGGCACAGATAAAAGTCATTACCACCCCGGTTACCCAGCACTTCAAAAGACCTGTAAAGCAGGGAGGGACAGATAGCACTAGATCCCTCCCAGGCAGTCGGGCCACATTATTGAAACAGTTGGAGTCAGTCAGACCTGAGTGTGAGTTCAAGCTGTGCAATCTTGCACGGGTTACTTAACCTCTCTGTCTTCTTATCCACAAAATAGGGGCGACAGCCCTCTCCCTTAGGGTGGTTATGAAAGTGGAAAGAAATAAAATTCTTATCACATTAACTGTATGCATTATAGGTACTCGGTAAAGAATAGCTCCTTCGTTGTTATGGTTCTTCTATTCTCACTCATTCATATCTCAACGCCTGTTTTCTTTAGTTCCCATGCGCCTAACTCAGTGCCTACCTCAGGGCTCCCATGGTACTTGTTGACCAGGGCCTTTCAGAAGCTTGATGGCCAAAGGGACTGTCCTGAAGACATCCAGGAGGAGGCACCCCACCCCTGGGGAATTCTCCACTCTCCCCCTGGCCTTGGGAAGTAATTTGAGATTCAGGCCGGGCATTGCTCTCAAGAGAACATCTGTTTACAAGCACTCTCAGGACCGTGGTGTGCAGGCTGGGGTGGGACTCTCGGGGGTTGAGTTTGGGTCTCCCTTCCCAGGGGACTCCCTGCAAACTGTAGTGGGAGGCACTCACACGACTTGCCCCTTACCCAACCCCCCCACACACACACTCACACACTCATTCACACATACATTCACACTCACTCATTCACACACACACACACCCACACACAGTGTTATGCCTCATCTTCTCTTGGAGACTTCAGTTTGGTCTGAATGACTTGAGGCCATCAGTGCAATGGAGGTATCCCTGCTCAGAGCGTGGACATAGAAAATACGTAAATACCTTATTAGCAGTTTAATCCCCGGTTTTAAGCCTACTTTTTGAAAAGTAATGGGAGGGAAGTTCGAGAGGGAGGAGACATATGTATACCTATGGCTGATTCATGTTGATGTTTGGCAGAAAACAACATAACTCTAATTAAAAAACTAAATACATATATAAAAAACTTAGAAATAATAAAAAAGTAGAAAATAAAGGGAAAAATATCTGTAGTCCCACTCTCCAAAAACCTCTGCTAACATTCAACAACATCTCTTGCAAGTCTTTTATGCATGTTTTATTTTACGTAGTAATGATTATCCTGTGTATTAGTATCTATTTATTTGTATATGTCCTGCTTCTTTCACTTAATTTTATAGAGTAAGCATCATTTTAATAGTTGCGTAATGTTCCATAAAAAAGGATACACCAGGCCACTTGATTTGCTCTGCCATGGCCCACACTCTGTCTGTGGAGTGTGCTTTCTCTGACTCTGAAAAAAGGATACACCACAATTTATTTGTCCCAATCGTTGTAACTTTAGATTACTGTCCAAACATTTGCTATTATAAACAGATTTATGAAATCAATGTTTTTCCTGCTTTGGGAATTGTTATCTCAGTAATTATTTTTTAGAAATCCAAGGTTAAATGTTATAAGGCTAAATGTTATAAGGTTAATACATATCACCAGATCAATTTCCAAAAGAGTTACATCAGTGTATGATCCCCCAAACTTTTGTTCTTGATCTTTACTGATATGACCCCTGCAAAGAAAAACCCCCGGCATACCTGGAGGATGCATCAGCTGGGCAGCAGGACAGAGTTCCACCACTGAGTTAATCAACACTCACCAAAAGCTGATCTCCACACCACTGAATAGAGAAAAAGACATTAAGGTACAAAAACCAAACTGTTTAAAGTATTAGAAAAACTATGAAACGCACAAAATCCCTGATTCCATAAGTATTATTGTTTAGGACTTATCTATAGTATGTGTTTAAGTTTTATAAAAAGATGTTGGGTCGAAGAAGAACTGTGCTCTGTTTAGTAGTATCCAAATCTTTGCAACCCCATGGACTGTCGCCCACCAGGCTCCTCTGTCCATGGGATTCTCCAGGCAAGAATACTGGAGTGGGTTGCCATGCCCTTCTCCAGGGGATGCAGAGGCCCTTGGAGGGTTGAGGGTGAGGTGTGGGCAGCATTGTATGCTGCCTTCAGACATTGCTACCTGAGAGGGGCCTAGGAACATGAAGGGCCAGAGCAGACCCAAGGGTCTTTCGAAATAATAAAAAAGTAGAAAATAAAGGGAAAAATATCTGTAGTCCCACTCTCCAAAAACCTCTGCTAACATTCAACAACATCTCTTGCAAGTCTTTTATGCATGTTTTATTTTACGTAGTAATGATTATCCTGTGTATTAGTATCTATTTATTTGTATATGTCCTGCTTCTTTCACTTAATTTTATAGAGTAAGCATCATTTTAATAGTTGCGTAATGTTCCATAAAAAAGGATACACCAGGCCACTTGATTTGCTCTGCCATGGCCCACACTCTGTCTGTGGAGTGTGCTTTCTCTGACTCTGAAAAAAGGATACACCACAATTTATTTGTCCCAATCGTTGTAACTTTAGATTACTGTCCAAACATTTGCTATTATAAACAGATTTATGAAATCAATGTTTTTCCTGCTTTGGGAATTGTTATCTCAGTAATTATTTTTTAGAAATCCAAGGTTAAATGTTATAAGGCTAAATGTTATAAGGTTAATACATATCACCAGATCAATTTCCAAAAGAGTTACATCAGTGTATGATCCCCCAAACTTTTGTTCTTGATCTTTACTGATATGACCCCTGCAAAGAAAAACCCCCGGCATACCTGGAGGATGCATCAGCTGGGCAGCAGGACAGAGTTCCACCACTGAGTTAATCAACACTCACCAAAAGCTGATCTCCACACCACTGAATAGAGAAAAAGACATTAAGGTACAAAAACCAAACTGTTTAAAGTATTAGAAAAACTATGAAACGCACAAAATCCCTGATTCCATAAGTATTATTGTTTAGGACTTATCTATAGTATGTGTTTAAGTTTTATAAAAAGATGTTGGGTCGAAGAAGAACTGTGCTCTGTTTAGTAGTATCCAAATCTTTGCAACCCCATGGACTGTCGCCCACCAGGCTCCTCTGTCCATGGGATTCTCCAGGCAAGAATACTGGAGTGGGTTGCCATGCCCTTCTCCAGGGGATGCAGAGGCCCTTGGAGGGTTGAGGGTGAGGTGTGGGCAGCATTGTATGCTGCCTTCAGACATTGCTACCTGAGAGGGGCCTAGGAACATGAAGGGGCCAGAGCAGACCCAAGGGTCTTAAAATCCACCATGGGGGTTGGCGGCACAGGGAGAAGAGACAATAACAGGCAACTTGGAGGGAAGTTTTATAAACGAATTTTCCAGTTTCATGATGCTGCCTTGAACACAAGCATCATCCAAGTAAAGCCAGAGCTGAGTCCTGTTTGCCTGCGGCTGAAACATCCAAGTGTGTGACAAGAGCTTGAGCTTCCGATCAGTCGGATTTGTGGGCAGATCCTGGTTCTGCCTCTTTGTAGCTGTACCCATGCTCAGGCTGATAACTTCGAGTGGGGATGGCAGTGCTACGAATTTCACTGCACCACTGGGAGGAAGAGAAATGATGGCATGCCTAGCTCAGTGCCTTGCACAGAGACAGACTCCAGTAGGGGCCAGCAGGAAGAACTGGGCAGGGGGACAGGGAGGGGTACCAGTGCCAAGGAGTGATTGTGGGGAAGGGAAGAGGGGGCTCTGATATGGTGTTGAGTAGTAGTCATGTTGCTTGGTGGTAATTACCGCCCCCACTAATTCTTGATTCTTCCCCACAGAGCTGAAAGGACACCCTGCCTCGCCCCATCTTTTTTAAGGGAGTTCCAGCCAAGGAGAGGTGCCTGACCAGGGAGTCCCATATATCCACCAACTTCCAAAGGGCTGAAACTGGTAAGAACTATTGAGAACTTACAATACAACTCTAGCAGGTTAAATAGTGTCTCCCAGAAACTCATGTCCACCATGACCCTTGGAATGCCACCTTCTTTGAAACTAAGGTCTTTGCATTGTAATTGGGTAAAGCTCAATGCAGAACTCTGGATTTGGATGGGCCCTAAAGCCAATGGCTCGTTTGAAACTAAGGTCTTTGCATAGAAATGAACTGTGCTCTGTTTAGTAGTATCCAAATCTTTGCAACCCCATGGACTGTCGCCCACCAGGCTCCTCTGTCCATGGGATTCTCCAGGCAAGAATACTGGAGTGGGTTGCCATGCCCTTCTCCAGGGGATGCAGAGGCCCTTGGAGGGTTGAGGGTGAGGTGTGGGCAGCATTGTATGCTGCCTTCAGACATTGCTACCTGAGAGGGGCCTAGGAACATGAAGGGGCCAGAGCAGACCCAAGGGTCTTAAAATCCACCATGGGGGTTGGCGGCACAGGGAGAAGAGACAATAACAGGCAACTTGGAGGGAAGTTTTATAAACGAATTTTCCAGTTTCATGATGCTGCCTTGAACACAAGCATCATCCAAGTAAAGCCAGAGCTGAGTCCTGTTTGCCTGCGGCTGAAACATCCAAGTGTGTGACAAGAGCTTGAGCTTCCGATCAGTCGGATTTGTGGGCAGATCCTGGTTCTGCCTCTTTGTAGCTGTACCCATGCTCAGGCTGATAACTTCGAGTGGGGATGGCAGTGCTACGAATTTCACTGCACCACTGGGAGGAAGAGAAATGATGGCGTGCCTAGCTCAGTGCCTTGCACAGAGACAGACTCCAGTAGGGGCCAGCAGGAAGAACTGGGCAGGGGGACAGGGAGGGGTACCAGTGCCAAGGAGTGATTGTGGGGAAGGGAAGAGGGGGCTCTGATATGGTGTTGAGTAGTAGTCATGTTGCTTGGTGGTAATTACCGCCCCCACTAATTCTTGATTCTTCCCCACAGAGCTGAAAGGACACCCTGCCTCGCCCCATCTTTTTTAAGGGAGTTCCAGCCAAGGAGAGGTGCCTGACCAGGGAGTCCCATATATCCACCAACTTCCAAAGGGCTGAAACTGGTAAGAACTATTGAGAACTTACAATACAACTCTAGCAGGTTAAATAGTGTCTCCCAGAAACTCATGTCCACCATGACCCTTGGAATGCCACCTTCTTTGAAACTAAGGTCTTTGCATTGTAATTGGGTAAAGCTCAATGCAGAATCGTACTGGATTTGGATGGGCCCTAAAGCCAATGGCTCGTGTCCTCAGAAAAAGGAGAGAGGACACACAGAAGCAGGAAGACCATGTGAAGTCAGATGCAGAGACTGGAGTGATGCTACCACGAGCCAAGGAACACCAGGAACCAGGAGAGCAAGGAAAGGATGCCCCATAGAAACTTCAGAGGGAGCACGACCCTGCCAACAACGTTTTTCTTTTTAATCAGTAGGCTGATTAGCTGAAAGTCTGTCTTGTTTTATTTAGATCTTTAAGTGTTTCACAATTGACTTTAAATGTATCAGCCTGAGTTCGGGTACATACCTGATTAATTATCCAAAACTGATGGGTAGGAGTCTAGTTTTAACAACGTATAACACTAAACACATACACCTACAAGGCAGGGCAAATCTGACTGACGAGGAACCAGCTCAGATGTCCATTGATAATCTGATTTGGGACTTCTGACCTCTTGAACTGTGAGAGAATGAAGCACTGTTGTCTTAAACCATTCAGTTTGTGGTCCTTAGTTTCCACAGCCTCAGGAATGCCACAGCCTCAGGACTCTAATCCACCAAGCATCTCAGATTACAGAGGAAGAAACCAAGAGCTGAAGAGAAACCCAGGCCATCACTGTCTACCCCCAGAAAGGCAGCAGCTAAACAGGGCTAGAAGCCAGCCCTCTGCCTCCCTCCAGTGCTCTCCCTTTAGGGACTGCCATAAATCTTCAGCATAGAACTTCACACATAGATTTGGGCCATAGAAAGGCCCATTTTGACAGGGCCAAGTACCCCTCTGTGTGTCTTCTCCAGAGAACACACAGTGAGTGGAACCTACTTTTACCAAAAATGACTTACTGCTCAGTTCTGGATCACCAAGTGCCAAAGGGCCCTGCCTGACCAGGAGTCCCATATATCCACCAACTTCCAAAGGGCTGAAACTGGTAAGAACTATTGAGAACTTACAATACAACTCTAGCAGGTTAAATAGTGTCTCCCAGAAACTCATGTCCACCATGACCCTTGGAATGCCACCTTCTTTGAAACTAAGGTCTTTGCATTGTAATTGGGTAAAGCTCAATGCAGAATCGTACTGGATTTGGATGGGCCCTAAAGCCAATGGCTCGTGTCCTCAGAAAAAGGAGAGAGGACACACAGAAGCAGGAAGACCATGTGAAGTCAGATGCAGAGACTGGAGTGATGCTACCACGAGCCAAGGAACACCAGGAACCAGGAGAGCAAGGAAAGGATGCCCCATAGAAACTTCAGAGGGAGCACGACCCTGCCAACAACGTTTTTCTTTTTAATCAGTAGGCTGATTAGCTGAAAGTCTGTCTTGTTTTATTTAGATCTTTAAGTGTTTCACAATTGACTTTAAATGTATCAGCCTGAGTTCGGGTACATACCTGATTAATTATCCAAAACTGATGGGTAGGAGTCTAGTTTTAACAACGTATAACACTAAACACATACACCTACAAGGCAGGGCAAATCTGACTGACGAGGAACCAGCTCAGATGTCCATTGATAATCTGATTTGGGACTTCTGACCTCTTGAACTGTGAGAGAATGAAGCACTGTTGTCTTAAACCATTCAGTTTGTGGTCCTTAGTTTCCACAGCCTCAGGAATGCCACAGCCTCAGGACTCTAATCCACCAAGCATCTCAGATTACAGAGGAAGAAACCAAGAGCTGAAGAGAAACCCAGGCCATCACTGTCTACCCCCAGAAAGGCAGCAGCTAAACAGGGCTAGAAGCCAGCCCTCTGCCTCCCTCCAGTGCTCTCCCTTTAGGGACTGCCATAAATCTTCAGCATAGAACTTCACACATAGATTTGGGCCATAGAAAGGCCCATTTTGACAGGGCCAAGTACCCCTCTGTGTGTCTTCTCCAGAGAACACACAGTGAGTGGAACCTACTTTTACCAAAAATGACTTACTGCTCAGTTCTGGATGAGAGCTCTGACTGGTACATCATCTTCAGCCTAGCAAGTTTGCCTGTAAGTGTCATGAGATAGGGATCACCAGCAAGCCCCTCTCCCTGATGAAACCAGCAGGCAAGAGGTTAATTCCCAGAGATCTCACTGACTGCCATGCAACAGGTGTTTCATAATAAATTAAAAAATCACATGCTATGTGATAAGTACCAGGACTTCCCCGGTGGTCCAATGACTCCACTCTGTCACACAGTGGGCCCAGGTTAGATGCTTGCTCAGGGAACTAGATCCCACCTGCTGCAACTAAAGATCTATAGTCACAACAAAGAGCCAGTGCAGCCAAATAAATACATAGAAAAAAAAATTTTAAACATGTAGTAAGTACATGTATATCAGGGGGTATTGTTGGATTAATATGCCCAGGTATTCCTTTAACAAGGCACAGAGTTTTCTGTTCCAT
Organism: Tragulus kanchil; assembly: GCA_022376925.1. Lineage (NCBI taxonomy): Eukaryota > Metazoa > Chordata > Mammalia > Artiodactyla > Tragulidae > Tragulus > Tragulus kanchil. Next base: position 284,986,797 of record JAIOJX010000032.1, on the reverse strand, counting down.
TCATGAGACACCTACTAGGAGCCAAGTGCTATGTTCAGTTCCTCCATCAGAGCCTGCAGGAAGCAGGTTGAACACTCATGCCAGGTAATCTGAGGAGAGTTGAAGAAAGCGGCCATTCACAAAGGTACGAGCAGGACTTCCACAGTAATCTGATAGTTAGAACTTTGCCTTCCAATGCAGGGGGCACAGGTTCCATCCCTGGTAGGAGAACTAAGGTCCCACATGCCAAGGAGTACAACCAAAAAACATATTTTTAAAGTGTGGGCAGAGTATGGGGAGAGAATGCAGCACCCAGGATGGGTGGTATGGAATATAGCTATGAGAGACTGAAGGGATAAGGGTGGGTAGTGGATAGGAGCTATCCACCAAGCATCTCAGATTACAGAGGAAGAAACCAAGAGCTGAAGAGAAACCCAGGCCATCACTGTCTACCCCCAGAAAGGCAGCAGCTAAACAGGGCTAGAAGCCAGCCCTCTGCCTCCCTCCAGTGCTCTCCCTTTAGGGACTGCCATAAATCTTCAGCATAGAACTTCACACATAGATTTGGGCCATAGAAAGGCCCATTTTGACAGGGCCAAGTACCCCTCTGTGTGTCTTCTCCAGAGAACACACAGTGAGTGGAACCTACTTTTACCAAAAATGACTTACTGCTCAGTTCTGGATGAGAGCTCTGACTGGTACATCATCTTCAGCCTAGCAAGTTTGCCTGTAAGTGTCATGAGATAGGGATCACCAGCAAGCCCCTCTCCCTGATGAAACCAGCAGGCAAGAGGTTAATTCCCAGAGATCTCACTGACTGCCATGCAACAGGTGTTTCATAATAAATTAAAAAATCACATGCTATGTGATAAGTACCAGGACTTCCCTGGTGGTCCAATGACTCCACTCTGTCACACAGTGGGCCCAGGTTAGATGCTTGCTCAGGGAACTAGATCCCACCTGCTGCAACTAAAGATCTATAGTCACAACAAAGAGCCAGTGCAGCCAAATAAATACATAGAAAAAAAAATTTTAAACATGTAGTAAGTACATGTATATCAGGGGGTATTGTTGGATTAATATGCCCAGGTATTCCTTTAACAAGGCACAGAGTTTTCTGTTCCATTCATGAGACACCTACTAGGAGCCAAGTGCTATGTTCAGTTCCTCCATCAGAGCCTGCAGGAAGCAGGTTGAACACTCATGCCAGGTAATCTGAGGAGAGTTGAAGAAAGCGGCCATTCACAAAGGTACGAGCAGGACTTCCACAGTAATCTGATAGTTAGAACTTTGCCTTCCAATGCAGGGGGCACAGGTTCCATCCCTGGTAGGAGAACTAAGGTCCCACATGCCAAGGAGTACAACCAAAAAACATATTTTTAAAGTGTGGGCAGAGTATGGGGAGAGAATGCAGCACCCAGGATGGGTGGTATGGAATATAGCTATGAGAGACTGAAGGGATAAGGGGTGGGAGTGGGAGCCGTGAGGACACAGCTCCTGCAGCGTGGGGTTGAGGGCTTTGCCTGCAGGTGGAGCAGCCTTCTTGTCCAGTGAGTAAAGGGAGGTGCCCCTGTCTTCTCAGGGGTCAGATGGCTTATAATTATATCAGTTAATTTTCACAGTAACTCTGTAAGATAAGTGCTATTGCTCAGCAGCCTGTTTCAGAGACTGGAGACTAGAGTAGAGGGAAAAAAAAGAAGAAACCATTTCTGGTCGTTAACCAGCCAGTATTTGAGCCCGACTCTCTCTGAGTCCACAGAGTTCTTCTTTTCTTGTTGTAAGATATCTTTCTCGTGTGTTAGGACATAAGTTGCCATGAAATTAGCACTAGATAAATGCAGTAGATGTAAGTAATTTCAAGAATACGGATGATAGTCATGTCATAAAACAATTAGGAAGTAACAAATTTTTAGTATTCATTAAATTTTGTTTTCAGTAGAATATGTTTAATTATAAGTTTATCTTTGAGAATGGCAGTGTTTAACCACTGACTTTCAGAGATCATAAGTTTCAGAAAGCTTATCCGTCACCTTTTATAAGCTGGTATGGGCTGTCTCCAGCACCCCCAGTATAGCTAAATTTCTCTTCTGTGACTTAAATAGTACTATCTCCCCCAAATTAATTACTGTTTGGCAGAGAAGAGAATGTTCATGATTTAGTGATGCTGTTAGATCGTAGAACCCACATGCATGCAGCTCACACTGATGGAACTGTTGAGAAGAAATCCAAAGAGAAGAATCCATGTCCTCTAGTGACCATGGACTTCCAGATGTGGAACTTCTATCTGCTTGGTTCCTGCTGGCCCCCAGGACTTGAGGAGCCACGAGAGGGACTGGAGGGGAGATGATGGCTGAGCAGGTGGCTGAATGGGCAATCCTCTAGAATGAATGTCCCACGGCCAGGGTATCAGAATGAGGGACTAGAAAGGATGGATTCAGAAAGTTAGAAACTTTTAAAGTGTGGGCAGAGTATGGGGAGAGAATGCAGCACCCAGGATGGGTGGTATGGAATATAGCTATGAGAGACTGAAGGGATAAGGGGTGGGAGTGGGAGCCGTGAGGACACAGCTCCTGCAGCGTGGGGTTGAGGGCTTTGCCTGCAGGTGGAGCAGCCTTCTTGTCCAGTGAGTAAAGGGAGGTGCCCCTGTCTTCTCAGGGGTCAGATGGCTTATAATTATATCAGTTAATTTTCACAGTAACTCTGTAAGATAAGTGCTATTGCTCAGCAGCCTGTTTCAGAGACTGGAGACTAGAGTAGAGGGAAAAAAAAGAAGAAACCATTTCTGGTCGTTAACCAGCCAGTATTTGAGCCCGACTCTCTCTGAGTCCACAGAGTTCTTCTTTTCTTGTTGTAAGATATCTTTCTCGTGTGTTAGGACATAAGTTGCCATGAAATTAGCACTAGATAAATGCAGTAGATGTAAGTAATTTCAAGAATACGGATGATAGTCATGTCATAAAACAATTAGGAAGTAACAAATTTTTAGTATTCATTAAATTTTGTTTTCAGTAGAATATGTTTAATTATAAGTTTATCTTTGAGAATGGCAGTGTTTAACCACTGACTTTCAGAGATCATAAGTTTCAGAAAGCTTATCCGTCACCTTTTATAAGCTGGTATGGGCTGTCTCCAGCACCCCCAGTATAGCTAAATTTCTCTTCTGTGACTTAAATAGTACTATCTCCCCCAAATTAATTACTGTTTGGCAGAGAAGAGAATGTTCATGATTTAGTGATGCTGTTAGATCGTAGAACCCACATGCATGCAGCTCACACTGATGGAACTGTTGAGAAGAAATCCAAAGAGAAGAATCCATGTCCTCTAGTGACCATGGACTTCCAGATGTGGAACTTCTATCTGCTTGGTTCCTGCTGGCCCCCAGGACTTGAGGAGCCACGAGAGGGACTGGAGGGGAGATGATGGCTGAGCAGGTGGCTGAATGGGCAATCCTCTAGAATGAATGTCCCACGGCCAGGGTATCAGAATGAGGGACTAGAAAGGATGGATTCAGAAAGTTAGAAACTTCTAATGGCAGGGGGAAGCAGTTTCCGTAGGAACTGGGTGGAGACGGGAAGACCTGGACCCTTGCTAAGTATGGGAGAAGCTCAAGGTTTGGTGATCCAGGTCAAGTGTAGGAGAAGGTCAGTGGGACCTCTGCCTGTGATAGACTTCTTGTTGAATGCCTTTCCTTTAAAATTCAGGACCAAATCCAAATGAAGAAGAAATAGAGCTAAATCCTCAGAGCCTGAGTGGTCAAAAAGATGAAGGTCACCAAACCTATTTTGAAAACTAATAAGCCTTTATTGATGCATACAGTGTCGTGCTGCAGTCTCCAACACAACAGATTCTTCTCCAGGTGAGTGTAATTTAATCTTCCTCCCAGCAGGACATTCCAGATCACAACCTTGGAGTGCTTCAGGACACTTCCCACAAGCACCATGGTGATTTAATTTTTTACTTTTATTGATGTGTAGTTGATTTACTATGTTAAATTCTTCTGTATAGCAAAGTGATTCCATTATACATGTATATATATATATATATATATATATATATATATATATATATACACATTCTTCTTTATACTCTTTTCCACTATGATTTATTTGTGACTTTTAATTGAGAAAGATCAAGCCAATTCTGTTGTCATTGTTATCCTTTTGGACAAGTCTTTTATCAGTTGAGTCCAAAATATACACATACATCTATATAGTTCCCTCTACCTTTTCAGAATTCCATTGTAAAATATCTTGGTTTATATAGCAAGTGCCTTGAGATCATTTCCCCTCTCCTGAGGCCCATTCACTCTCATCTGCCTGTTAATGGTAACATATCCGCTCCAGTATTCTTGCCTGGAGAATTCCACGGACAGAAGATCCTGGTGGGCTACAGTTCATGAGGTTGCAAGAATCCGACATGACTGAGTGACTTCAGACCAGACCAGATCCATTAAACATAAAATGTCCAAAACAAATAAGCACTCTTTCATTTTTTGTTAAACTATGTTTAACAAAACATATAGTTTAACCATACATATAGTTTTCTTTTATCATTAAACTGTGTTTAACAAAACATACAGTTTAACAGAATATATAGTTTTGTTTTATATATTTGTGACTTTGTTAAGGGAACTGTATTAAGCATATACCTTTGTTCAGTAACCTCCATGGTGAGTTCAAGGATTGTCTTTTGGTTTATTTAGTTATATCATTTTATACATCATTACATGCCAGAACAAAATGATATAACCAAATAAGCACTCTTTCTTGATCCTTAAAATCTACTAAAAAAATATACAGGTAATACACGCTAAGTAATGAAACATTTAAAAATTGAATGGGCTTGAAGGACAAAATAAAAATCATGTTATTGTAAAAAATAATAATTGAGGGCAAGAGGAGAAGGGGGCTACAGTATGAGATGGTTGGATGGCATCACTGACTCAATGGATGTGAGTTTGAGCAAACTCTGGGAGATTGTGAAGGACAGGGGAGCCTAGTGTGCTGCAGTCCGTGGTAACCCAAAGAGTCAGACATGAATTTGCAACTGAACAACAACAACCTTCTAAAAAAAAAGAAAAGAAGAAGAAATAGAACTTTTCTTCTCCTATGTTATAATTCCAAAGTGGCCACAACCTCTTCAGTAGAAAACTCAGCCTAGGCCTTGTTCAGTCTGACATGGCCATTTTAGAAAGCCCAACAGGATGGAGGGACAAAAGAGTGCTCATCTATATACTGGCTGCAGAGGAAGGGGACCCGTAGCCTCTCAAGTTTCAGGAGACAGGCCCGTCAATTCTAAGGGAGGTTCTGAGAGGACAGGGGCATCATCCAACCTTCTGCTCACCTCTGTAGATTCAAGGATGCTGCCTTCTAAAAGGAGGAGGGAGGGAGCCCACATCTGGCTGGCATCCCTGACTCCACCTAGTACACAACCACAGTGTGGTGGTTTTACTTCCTGCTTCCTCCCCTAGATCCTATGCTCTTTGAAGGGAAGAGAAAATGCCCGAGCACAGGATCTGGTGAGCAGAAGGTTCAAATCCGACATGACTGAGTGACTTCAGACCAGACCAGATCCATTAAACATAAAATGTCCAAAACAAATAAGCACTCTTTCATTTTTTGTTAAACTATGTTTAACAAAACATATAGTTTAACCATACATATAGTTTTCTTTTATCATTAAACTGTGTTTAACAAAACATACAGTTTAACAGAATATATAGTTTTGTTTTATATATTTGTGACTTTGTTAAGGGAACTGTATTAAGCATATACCTTTGTTCAGTAACCTCCATGGTGAGTTCAAGGATTGTCTTTTGGTTTATTTAGTTATATCATTTTATACATCATTACATGCCAGAACAAAATGATATAACCAAATAAGCACTCTTTCTTGATCCTTAAAATCTACTAAAAAAATATACAGGTAATACACGCTAAGTAATGAAACATTTAAAAATTGAATGGGCTTGAAGGACAAAATAAAAATCATGTTATTGTAAAAAATAATAATTGAGGGCAAGAGGAGAAGGGGGCTACAGTATGAGATGGTTGGATGGCATCACTGACTCAATGGATGTGAGTTTGAGCAAACTCTGGGAGATTGTGAAGGACAGGGGAGCCTAGTGTGCTGCAGTCCGTGGTAACCCAAAGAGTCAGACATGAATTTGCAACTGAACAACAACAACCTTCTAAAAAAAAAGAAAAGAAGAAGAAATAGAACTTTTCTTCTCCTATGTTATAATTCCAAAGTGGCCACAACCTCTTCAGTAGAAAACTCAGCCTAGGCCTTGTTCAGTCTGACATGGCCATTTTAGAAAGCCCAACAGGATGGAGGGACAAAAGAGTGCTCATCTATATACTGGCTGCAGAGGAAGGGGACCCGTAGCCTCTCAAGTTTCAGGAGACAGGCCCGTCAATTCTAAGGGAGGTTCTGAGAGGACAGGGGCATCATCCAACCTTCTGCTCACCTCTGTAGATTCAAGGATGCTGCCTTCTAAAAGGAGGAGGGAGGGAGCCCACATCTGGCTGGCATCCCTGACTCCACCTAGTACACAACCACAGTGTGGTGGTTTTACTTCCTGCTTCCTCCCCTAGATCCTATGCTCTTTGAAGGGAAGAGAAAATGCCGCCCGAGCACAGGATCTGGTGAGCAGAAGGTGCTCAGCAAATGGTTGGGGATCTGAATGAGACCCCAGCAGGAACTTCTTCAGTCTTCCCAGGAGAAGAAAGCTCTGAGCAGCCAGAGGCAGTGAATGAGCAAGTGAGGGGGCCCTGGCCCAAGAAAACCTAACAAGATGCATAGTCGATGGACAGATGTCATGTCTGGCTCCAGATGTGCTCAAGGCACTGGGATAAGATGAAGAAAGAGAGAATGGACCCTGGCCTTCAACGAGTTTCCTCAGGTGAGGAACTGGGCGTACCTGAGATGATCTGACAAGTCTGGACTTGAGGTGAGTTCACAGGCTCCGCTGTGAGGTTGCGTGAGTCATCTGAGATCTCGGCAGCAGGATGAGGATCCCATGCAGGTTTCTTGCTCCTCAGCCAATGCTGGCTGCTCCCCTCCTCCCCTGGCCGGGCAGTGGGGATAAGGAAGGCTGGCAGGTCACTTCCAGTGTAGGAGGCTTCAGAGGTATGGGGCTGTCCCAGGGCTTTCCAGGGATGCTAGGGATGCCTGTGTGGAGGAGGGGGCACCAGGGGAGTGGAGAAAGGAAGAAAGAGGGGATGGGGAAGACCTGGAGGTGGGAAAATATAAGTTAAACCTGAAAAAATGCATTGAGGTCTGAATGGTGCTGAGTGTTAGGTGGGAGGGGAGTATGGGACCAAGTTGGAAAGGCTTGGTGGTGCAGAGCCTGGAGTGCTGAGAATCTAGCACAAAAGAAACAAATCAGCATCTTGTTGGGGTATAGAGAGCTAACATTTATTTGTGTCATTATTTTTGTTTAAAAAAGTGTAAATCAACAGGATGGAGGGACAAAAGAGTGCTCATCTATATACTGGCTGCAGAGGAAGGGGACCCGTAGCCTCTCAAGTTTCAGGAGACAGGCCCGTCAATTCTAAGGGAGGTTCTGAGAGGACAGGGGCATCATCCAACCTTCTGCTCACCTCTGTAGATTCAAGGATGCTGCCTTCTAAAAGGAGGAGGGAGGGAGCCCACATCTGGCTGGCATCCCTGACTCCACCTAGTACACAACCACAGTGTGGTGGTTTTACTTCCTGCTTCCTCCCCTAGATCCTATGCTCTTTGAAGGGAAGAGAAAATGCCGCCCGAGCACAGGATCTGGTGAGCAGAAGGTGCTCAGCAAATGGTTGGGGATCTGAATGAGACCCCAGCAGGAACTTCTTCAGTCTTCCCAGGAGAAGAAAGCTCTGAGCAGCCAGAGGCAGTGAATGAGCAAGTGAGGGGCCCTGGCCCAAGAAAACCTAACAAGATGCATAGTCGATGGACAGATGTCATGTCTGGCTCCAGATGTGCTCAAGGCACTGGGATAAGATGAAGAAAGAGAGAATGGACCCTGGCCTTCAACGAGTTTCCTCAGGTGAGGAACTGGGCGTACCTGAGATGATCTGACAAGTCTGGACTTGAGGTGAGTTCACAGGCTCCGCTGTGAGGTTGCGTGAGTCATCTGAGATCTCGGCAGCAGGATGAGGATCCCATGCAGGTTTCTTGCTCCTCAGCCAATGCTGGCTGCTCCCCTCCTCCCCTGGCCGGGCAGTGGGGATAAGGAAGGCTGGCAGGTCACTTCCAGTGTAGGAGGCTTCAGAGGTATGGGGCTGTCCCAGGGCTTTCCAGGGATGCTAGGGATGCCTGTGTGGAGGAGGGGGCACCAGGGGAGTGGAGAAAGGAAGAAAGAGGGGATGGGGAAGACCTGGAGGTGGGAAAATATAAGTTAAACCTGAAAAAATGCATTGAGGTCTGAATGGTGCTGAGTGTTAGGTGGGAGGGGAGTATGGGACCAAGTTGGAAAGGCTTGGTGGTGCAGAGCCTGGAGTGCTGAGAATCTAGCACAAAAGAAACAAATCAGCATCTTGTTGGGGTATAGAGAGCTAACATTTATTTGTGTCATTATTTGTTTAATGTGTATGAATCAACACCAAAATGTGCACCTCACAGAATGTAGCGGGGAGAATGGAGGGGCGGGCTATGCCCAGTTGTGCTCTCCAGTGAACCCCCTCCACCTGGAGCTCTGCCAGGCATGGAGCAGACACTTCCTAAGTGTTCACTGAATGAATGATCAGAAATGTTCAGTTTGCATGTTTGGCGTTAGGGGACCCCAGGAACCAGGGAGCTGCAGCCAGCAGACTCTAAACCTTGTAACTAGTCTTCTTCCAGCCTTCGGTATGCAATGGGCTACCTGAAGCTGAAGTTTCTGAACAAAACATTTAAAAGTAAGTTTGGAAACAGTGGAGCAGGTGTGCTCCAAGGCCCTCAATGCTCTGTCATTCTGGGCGTAGCCTAATGGTGTCAGCAAGAGGGCTGTGTGTGACTGGGCAGGGTCCTGGTCCCGGAAGTCAGTCTGTCTCCACCGCTGGCAGTACACTTGCCCACTCTGGAGGGCACCTTTCTCTAGTTCAGAGCCTGATCAACAGATGGGGCTTCTCCTTGCCCATTGCCTGAGGCCCCAGACACATGACATAGCAGAAAGCCCACCTCAGCCTCTGTCCCCGCAGACCTGGTATGCTCACCCCCTCGAGCTGGCAGGTGCCCTGATCTGCTAGAGGATCACCACAAGCCCTGCCAGCTCTCTCTAGCTCCCCAGGTTTTCCAGACCTAGACTCAGAGCAGGCAAGTCAGCTGAAAAGAAAGAGAAAAATATATACATACACACACACACACACACACACATATCCTCCCTCCACACCCAGACTCCTCACACTTGAGCTGGGAAAGTGCCAACAAAAATAGCATGATGTCATCCCACGACTGATCCCATTAATCCCTTTTCTGCCTGAATATTGAGTCTTGGTTTTTATTTAAAAACGATTTTATTGTCAGAGGCTGGTTAAAAGCCTCGGAAAGCTATGCAAGGAAAGCGGTGGGGTCTTTGATGTGCAGAGCCGGGCAGGGCCCGAGGGCCCCTGAGCCCTGACAACGAAAGAAATGTGATTTGCAGAAGCCCAGGAAACTGGAGGAATTCTGTTTCAGACAGTGTGCTTTACCCACGGCATTGGGTTTTGCATTTCATGGCCAGTGAATCTTGGCAAGACAGCCTCTGAGAGGGTTTCCCAGCCTCTGGAGACCTGTAAGGAACACCACGGACCCACTCCCTCTGGACTACCACCTTTCCTGCCCTCATCATTGCTAGGGAACACTCTCTCCTCTGTTGGAGTGCCCTGCCCCCACTCACACCCTTGTCACCAAGTATCCAAATCCCAACCTATTCTAGGTAAAGTGGCCTTGGAGCAAAAAGACAGGGGTTTGATGCTCAGCATCGGACAAGTCTGGAAAAGGCACTTCACCTCTTTCAACCTTAGTACCTCAAACCTAAGACAGAAGTAGGAATCCCGGACATCCTACCTGCCCTATAGCATAGGTGACCATTCAGATGTCAAAGTAGATCACGTGTCTTTGGAAGCTCTGCAAACACAAGAGCCCTGCACTGAGGCCAAGCATCATTGCAAGGAAAGGATAGGGCAGAGGAGGCCAAGAGGAGCAAGGGAGCTGGAGGTGGGTTCAAAGGAGTGAGTCTAGTGAAGGAAAGTGGAATCTGAGACAGAGAGAAAGGGAAGCCATTGATGGATTTGGGGAAGAACTGGGCCACTGATGGGTAGTGGGGAAGAATGGGTCCCTGTAGGCCTGGGTTCACTGCCCACCTTGACTTTGATCCAAAGAATTGTTGCAAGGGACCTTAGGGAAGTAAATTGGAAAGACAGACAACAATGACCAAAGTGTGAGATACTTTGGAATTTGGAAGGTTATGCCATTTTGGTGATGGAAAGGGAATGGATAGCTGAGGTATGAAAGTGTCCGTGGCAGTGAGGTTGAGACTGGGATCCTGAAAAAGTTACCCTTATGCAGGATGAAGGGCCCCAGGGTCAGGAAGGAGCTGAGGTGGAAAGGAGCCTAGGAGCCAAGGTGGGCAGTGAGCAAGTAGTTGACCAGAAGCCTGGGGAAGCATCAGCGATGGGAGGGGGAGTGAATGGTGAGTCTGAAAGAGCAAGGGCTTTTACCAGATGAAAGGGAATGTACGTGTGGATGGAGTCTGGGAGCTAAAGGGTACCCAAAGAGGCTGTGGTTTGTTAGGATGGAGGTCTTCCCTATGATCTCCAGGAGAGGGGCGAGGACATGGAGCTGAAACCTTTGTACAATGGCTTGGCCACAGAGTAGGTCCAGGCAGGCAGTGCTCAAGCCGGTACACCTGAGGGCTGCTTACTTGGACCTCACGCTGTGATCAGTGGATCTTCAGACAGCTGTTTACATAGGGCTGGTGAGGAAGGTTGGTGGCCCCACAGGTTGGAGTGGTGGTCACAGCAGGGGCCAGATGACTTAAGCCCTCACCATCTGTGCCACTCTGTGATCATATACTTCACATGGGCTGTGTCCAGGAAGGTGCGCTAGGACATCTAAGACCTCTTTCAACCTTAGTACCCCTGCACCCTTGAGCATAGGTGACCATTCAGATGTCAAAGTAGATCACGTGTCTTTGGAAGCTCTGCAAACACAAGAGCCCTGCACTGAGGCCAAGCATCATTGCAAGGAAAGGATAGGGCAGAGGAGGCCAAGAGGAGCAAGGGAGCTGGAGGTGGGTTCAAAGGAGTGAGTCTAGTGAAGGAAAGTGGAATCTGAGACAGAGAGAAAGGGAAGCCATTGATGGATTTGGGGAAGAACTGGGCCACTGATGGGTAGTGGGGAAGAATGGGTCCCTGTAGGCCTGGGTTCACTGCCCACCTTGACTTTGATCCAAAGAATTGTTGCAAGGGACCTTAGGGAAGTAAATTGGAAAGACAGACAACAATGACCAAAGTGTGAGATACTTTGGAATTTGGAAGGTTATGCCATTTTGGTGATGGAAAGGGAATGGATAGCTGAGGTATGAAAGTGTCCGTGGCAGTGAGGTTGAGACTGGGATCCTGAAAAGTTACCCTTATGCAGGATGAAGGGCCCCAGGGTCAGGAAGGAGCTGAGGTGGAAAGGAGCCTAGGAGCCAAGGTGGGCAGTGAGCAAGTAGTTGACCAGAAGCCTGGGGAAGCATCAGCGATGGGAGGGGGAGTGAATGGTGAGTCTGAAAGAGCAAGGGCTTTTACCAGATGAAAGGGAATGTACGTGTGGATGGAGTCTGGGAGCTAAAGGGTACCCAAAGAGGCTGTGGTTTGTTAGGATGGAGGTCTTCCCTATGATCTCCAGGAGAGGGGCGAGGACATGGAGCTGAAACCTTTGTACAATGGCTTGGCCACAGAGTAGGTCCAGGCAGGCAGTGCTCAAGCCGGTACACCTGAGGGCTGCTTACTTGGACCTCACGCTGTGATCAGTGGATCTTCAGACAGCTGTTTACATAGGGCTGGTGAGGAAGGTTGGTGGCCCCACAGGTTGGAGTGGTGGTCACAGCAGGGGCCAGATGACGTCTTAAGCCCTCACCATCTGTGCCACTCTGTGATCATATACTTCACAGTTGTCCCGAGGACTGGCCCCAACTCTCAGTGTGAGGCTTTACTTCTGGTTTCAGCTGTCACAGGTTTGTAAGTGCCTTGAACACCAGACGCTGAGAAAGAAAACAGACACACGCACCACCCCCAGTCTACCCCAGGAGCCTGAGTGCACTGCCCAAAGCCAGCCCCAGAGGGAATCAGGTGTCTGAACCATGGAGAGGGAGGGAGGCTACAGAAGCCCCTTGTTCTCAGGGCTCAAAGCAGATTATGAAATCAAAGCTCTTAAAGCTAGAAGTGATGTTGCTATTCCTGTCACTAATTATGGCAGCAAACATTTATTGAGCACTTTCTATGTGGTGGGCATAGTACATGGCCCAGCTAATTCATTCCTCACATCAGCTAATTCATTCCTCACATCCCTTAGGAGGGAGGTGGTCTTCTTTTTTTTTTTTTTTTATGTTTGAATAGATTTTATTTATTTATTTATTTATTTATTGACATGTATGTTCCCAGATCATTCATATGCATATCCCTGGATCCTCCCCTCAGTCAGTTCCCCCTCTCCCATCCCTCCAGACCATCGCTCCAAGTGGTTGTAGGTACTCCTATTCCCCTAGCACAATGACAATAGCTATCTTTTCCACATATGACAGTAGAGGCTTCCATGCTACTCCCTCCCTGCCTCCCTCCCACTGTTCGGTCTCCACAATGTCTTTATGTCTAGTCTCTGTTTTTTCATGAGTTCACTGCGTATGTTATCATGACCATCTTACTAGATCCCATATATGTGTGTTAGTATACTATACTTGTCTTTCTCTTTTTGACTTACTTCACTTTTTATGATAGGTTCTAGAGCCAGCCACCTCATTAGGACTGAGTCTTCTGCATTTCTTTTAACAGCTGAGTAGTATTCCATTGTATATAGGTACCAGAGCTTCTGGATCCATTCATTTGTCGATGGACATCTAGGTTGCTTCCATGTTCTGGCTATTGTATAGAGAGCTGCAATGAACACTGGGGTACAGGTGCCTCTTTCAGTTTTGATTTCATCAGGATATAGGCCTAATAGTGGGATTGCTGGGTCATAGGGTGCTTCTATTTTTGGTTTTTGAACCATAGTTGGATGGTCACAGCAGGGGCCAGATGACGCTTAAGCCCTCCCCATCTGTGCCACTCTGTGATCATATACTTCACAGTTGTCCCGAGGACTGGCCCCAACTCTCAGTGTGAGGCTTTACTTCTGGTTTCAGCTGTCACAGGTTTGTAAGTGCCTTGAACACCAGACGCTGAGAAAGAAAACAGACACACGCACCACCCCCAGTCTACCCCAGGAGCCTGAGTGCACTGCCCAAAGCCAGCCCCAGAGGGAATCAGGTGTCTGAACCATGGAGAGGGAGGGAGGCTACAGAAGCCCCTTGTTCTCAGGGCTCAAAGCAGATTATGAAATCAAAGCTCTTAAAGCTAGAAGTGATGTTGCTATTCCTGTCACTAATTATGGCAGCAAACATTTATTGAGCACTTTCTATGTGGTGGGCATAGTACATGGCCCAGCTAATTCATTCCTCACATCAGCTAATTCATTCCTCACATCCCTTAGGAGGGAGGTGGTCTTCTTTTTTTTTTTTTTTATGTTTGAATAGATTTTATTTATTTATTTATTTATTTATTGACATGTATGTTCCCAGATCATTCATATGCATATCCCTGGATCCTCCCCTCAGTCAGTTCCCCCTCTCCCATCCCTCCAGACCATCGCTCCAAGTGGTTGTAGGTACTCCTATTCCCCTAGCACAATGACAATAGCTATCTTTTCCACATATGACAGTAGAGGCTTCCATGCTACTCCCTCCCTGCCTCCCTCCCACTGTTCGGTCTCCACAATGTCTTTATGTCTAGTCTCTGTTTTTTCATGAGTTCACTGCGTATGTTATCATGACCATCTTACTAGATCCCATATATGTGTGTTAGTATACTATACTTGTCTTTCTCTTTTTGACTTACTTCACTTTTTATGATAGGTTCTAGAGCCAGCCACCTCATTAGGACTGAGTCTTCTGCATTTCTTTTAACAGCTGAGTAGTATTCCATTGTATATAGGTACCAGAGCTTCTGGATCCATTCATTTGTCGATGGACATCTAGGTTGCTTCCATGTTCTGGCTATTGTATAGAGAGCTGCAATGAACACTGGGGTACAGGTGCCTCTTTCAGTTTTGATTTCATCAGGATATAGGCCTAATAGTGGGATTGCTGGGTCATAGGGTGCTTCTATTTTTGGTTTTTTAAGAAATCTCCATATTGTCTTCCATAGAGGTTGTATTAATTTACATTCCCACCAGCAGTGCAAGAGGGTTCCCTTTTCTCCACACCCTCTCCAGCATTTGTTGTCTGTCGATTTGTTGATGATGGCCATTCTGACAGGTGTGAGGTGGTATCTCATTGTGGTTTTAATTTGCATTTCTCTGATAATAAGCGAGGTTGAGCATCGTTTCATGTATTTTTGGGTCATCTGAGGTGGTGTTCTTATCCTCATCTTTACAGATAAAGAAATTGAAGGCTGCAGAGATGAGGGAACTGGCTAAGTGGCAGGGATTGGTCCCCTATGCTACTTATATTGAGGTTCTAGGAGAACAGCTCACCTATACAGATTTGAGCAAATTGATGTTAAGATTCCCTTCCATTTGCCCCTCCTCACACAACCACCAAACTGAAATGAGCAAGATTTTGTAGTTCCCCAGTGGCTCAGTGTTAGAGAATCCACCTCTAGTGCAGGAGACACAGGAGACATGGCTTCAGTCCCTAGGTCGGGAAGATTCCCCTGGAGGAGGAAATGTCAACCCACTCCAGTATTCTTGCCTGAAAAATTCCATGGACAGAGGAGCCTGATGGTCTATGTCCAAAATGGTCATAAAAAATCAAATACGACTGAGCACACATGCACGCATGCTGGTAGTGTAACATTCATCTCAGGACTCAGTCATTCTACGCAGCCTCCAGGATGGCCCCAGTGATCCTTATCTCCTGATATCCTCGTTCTTTGTATGGTCCCTTTCACATTGAATTGGGGCTGACCTAGGCTAACAATAGAATGCAATGGATGTGCCAGTGTGTGACTTCCAGAGCTGGGTCATAGAGGCCTTACATGCCTGATCTTCTTGACAGGTAGCTGTGGGAGGGCCAATCGCCATTCATTTGTCGATGGACATCTAGGTTGCTTCCATGTTCTGGCTATTGTATAGAGAGCTGCAATGAACACTGGGGTACAGGTGCCTCTTTCAGTTTTGATTTCATCAGGATATAGGCCTAATAGTGGGATTGCTGGGTCATAGGGTGCTTCTATTTTTGGTTTTTTAAGAAATCTCCATATTGTCTTCCATAGAGGTTGTATTAATTTACATTCCCACCAGCAGTGCAAGAGGGTTCCCTTTTCTCCACACCCTCTCCAGCATTTGTTGTCTGTCGATTTGTTGATGATGGCCATTCTGACAGGTGTGAGGTGGTATCTCATTGTGGTTTTAATTTGCATTTCTCTGATAATAAGCGAGGTTGAGCATCGTTTCATGTATTTTTGGGTCATCTGAGGTGGTGTTCTTATCCTCATCTTTACAGATAAAGAAATTGAAGGCTGCAGAGATGAGGGAACTGGCTAAGTGGCAGGGATTGGTCCCCTATGCTACTTATATTGAGGTTCTAGGAGAACAGCTCACCTATACAGATTTGAGCAAATTGATGTTAAGATTCCCTTCCATTTGCCCCTCCTCACACAACCACCAAACTGAAATGAGCAAGATTTTGTAGTTCCCCAGTGGCTCAGTGTTAGAGAATCCACCTCTAGTGCAGGAGACACAGGAGACATGGCTTCAGTCCCTAGGTCGGGAAGATTCCCCTGGAGGAGGAAATGTCAACCCACTCCAGTATTCTTGCCTGAAAAATTCCATGGACAGAGGAGCCTGATGGTCTATGTCCAAAATGGTCATAAAAAATCAAATACGACTGAGCACACATGCACGCATGCTGGTAGTGTAACATTCATCTCAGGACTCAGTCATTCTACGCAGCCTCCAGGATGGCCCCAGTGATCCTTATCTCCTGATATCCTCGTTCTTTGTATGGTCCCTTTCACATTGAATTGGGGCTGACCTAGGCTAACAATAGAATGCAATGGATGTGCCAGTGTGTGACTTCCAGAGCTGGGTCATAGAGGCCTTACATGCCTGATCTTCTTGACAGGTAGCTGTGGGGAGGGCCAATCGCCATATTGTGAGGACCCTCAAGCAGCCTCCTGGAGACACTGGTGCAGAGAGGAACCAACTTGCCAACCATCTAGGTGAGCCATCAAGTCTGGGGGTAATTTGCTCTACAGTAGTAATCGGAGATAAGAAAAAAAAGGGAGGTAATCTGTGTGAAAGCAGTAACCCCTGGAGCAGTGCCTGGCACAAAGTTCTTCCAGGGGCTGAAAGGGACTTTCTAGCAGGTGTGGCCATCTCCTCAGTAACGTACCTAACAGATGCTCAGACTGTCAGTAATCCTGGAGCACCCTTACATAGTCTTCATGTGCAGTGTTGTTTACAAGAGAAGCTAACTATCTTGGCCTCCTGCAGCAAGGGAGCCCAGGATAAGGCAGTTCATGTACAGTCTCCCCTTAATGGGAAGTATCCTTCTGGCCCTCTGAGTTTGCTGGTCACAGACCTTCCCGTATTTGTGTTTTTTCTCTGTATAAACCTGGGGTTAGATAACTACAGCCCATGAATCACTCCCCTGTTTTTGTGTAAACCTGCATTATAACTACTCAGCTGTGCTCATTCATTTATGTATTTTCTATTGTGCTGCAAAGGTGGAACTGAGTAGTTGTAACAGAAATTTCAGGACTTCCGTGGTGCCTCAGCAATAAACAATCTGCCTGCCAATGCAAGAGACTGTGGGAGATGTGGGGTTTGTTTCCTGGGTTGGGAAGGTCCCCTGGAGATGGAAATGGCAACCCACTCCGGTATTCTTTTTTTTTTTTTTTAATTTAATTTTTTATTATTTTGGCGAGGGGGGTAGTGGGTTGGGGACGGAGGGGGCGGGCGGGCCACTTCTATTGGTTTTTCATTTATCTATTTTCATCCATGTTTGTTCTTTGACTCCCGCGGGCCTCCCATCATGGTGGCCTCTGTTGTTGCAGAGCACCGGCTCTGGGCGCATGCGCGCCAGAGCTCCGGCTCGGTAATTGGACACATCGGTCCAGCAGCTCCGTGGCACGTGGGATCTTCCCAGGCCAGGGATTGAACCGGCGCCCCTTGCACAGCAAGGCGGTGTCCTTACCCACTGGACCACCAGGGAAGCCCCCACTCCAGTATTCTTGCCTGAGAAATCACGGACAGAGGAGTCCGGCAGGCTATAGTCCATGGGGTTGCAAATGAGTCGGACGTGATTTAGCATCTAACCAACAGAGATACTATATATGGCCTGAAATACTATCTGGCCATCTAAGGAAGAGCTTCCTGATTGCTGGTAAAAACTGTCAAAACATTGCTGATTAGCATAGCTGAGAGCCAGAGAGGTACCCTGGGTTGTCTGTTCTTTGTTCCCAACTCTGCAAAGGACAGAGGGGCACCATGACTCTCTCTCTCTCTCTCTTTCTCTCTCTCTCATTCACTCACTGTCTCTCTCTTTCTCTCTCTCATTATGAAGGGCTTTCAGGATGGAGAGTAGAAATGTCAACTGGTATCTCACCAATCCTGACACATGAGCCCAACAGATGTCTCCTCTCCTCCATTCATTACCTGTTGCTATGTAGCAGATGATCCCAAAACTCAGTGCCTTAAAACAAGGAACAATTCTTATCTCTCACAGTTTCTGTAGGTTAGGAATCTAGAAGTGACTTAGGCTGGTGGTTCTGATTTGGGTCTTCAGTGACATTAAAATGTTGGCTGGGGCTGCAGTCGCCTGAAGGTTTGATGGGGGCTGAAAGATGTGATGTCAAGGTGGTTCCCTCATTTGGCTGCCAGGTCATTGCTGGGTATTGACAGGTGCCTTCTGTCCCACCCCAGTAGGAACTCTCCTTCCTTCCATCTCCTCTTTGCTGTGGAAAACTGTTCCATGGTGTTTTGCCTTTTCTAAGGGTTGCCCCTGAGCCTGGGGTGTTCTTGAGAAGGGATCTACAAACCTCACCCCAGGCTGCTTGAAGAATTACACGCTCATACTAGTCTAGGCGAGAGGCTGACACCCATCCTCTAGCTCCTCCCCTAGGCTGTGTGCACCATGCAGAGAGATGGGAAACCGTAAGGTCAGGGAGTCATCCTAACAGGGAAAGCCACCTCACTTACCCCGAGACTCCCTCGTTGATCACCCCAGTCAACTCTCAGGGCCTCTCCCTAGCCTTCTGAAAGAGTAATTTGACACTTAGGACATATATTTGTTATACTAACAGCTGAAGAGCAGCTCCATCCTTTCCCAGCTAGAGTGTGAACTGTAGAATGAAGAGCCTTCTTACTCTCTTCCGGTCCTCTGCACACCCGGCCCCATGCCTGGAGATGAATCAGAGGTTACAAATCCACTGACGGCCCAGCACGCGGGCTGCAGACCCTGCCTCCCAAGGCCTAACATAGTCCGTGGGGCAGTGGAAAGCCAGGGTGCCTCTCAGGGCTGGTGTAGATAATTGAGAGTCAGCTGACAGGAACACCCCAGTCCACGACAGCCTGTGTCTTTCTCCAGCAGCAGGGGCAGGACCTGTCCTGGAGGCCACCCCTGAGGCGGAGGCAAGTCCCAGCGAGTCTGCTGCTCAGTGGGCTGGTGCTGTTTCCCCTGAGATTCCAGGCTTGCTAGAGGGAGGTCTCAAGTTACACCTCCCTCCCCGTCACCACCAGCCCATTAGTGCAGGAAATATTTGCCAGAGAGCCTCACCCTCCAGGAGGAGAATAACAACTGAAGATCTACATTTCACGTGTCCTAGGACTCTTTTAGCTTTGAGTTCCTTTCCCTCCCAGTCGGCTCAGGGACCTGCAGGCCTTCCACACACTGTGTCCTGTTTAAGTTTAGAAATTGACCTAACAGTTATACCCTCTGGCAATCGCCTTGCAAGTTCCCTGGTGTGTGCCGCCTGGTGTGTCTGTCTACAGGGCAGTACTGTGAGGCAGGACAAGTCAATGGTTCCGTGAAGATAAATAGTGGAATAATTACCACCACAAATACTGCTAAACATTTCATACATACTGCCATAAGTAACCCTCAGACTGACCACAGGAGGTAAGAATGTCCCGTCCGCATTTTCAGATGAATCAACGGAGGCTTAGGAGTGTGAAGAGACTTCCAGAGTCACCAGCTGGGAAATGGTGAGACCACGATTCAAATTCAAGAGTGTCTGGCTTCAAAGCCCAAGCTCTTCGCACTCATGGCCTCTCCTGCCCACATGCCTGTGCTCCACCTGTCCTTCGCTACAAGCAGGAAACCCAGGGACACTTAAGACACCTACTTGATTATCAAGTTTTCAGCTTAGTCAAGGAAACAAATGAACACATTTTAATTGCCACCTCCTACCCTTTGCCCCGTCAACTCTCAGGGCCTCTCCTAGCCTTCTGAAAGAGTAATTTGACACTTAGGACATATATTTGTTATACTAACAGCTGAAGAGCAGCTCCATCCTTTCCCAGCTAGAGTGTGAACTGTAGAATGAAGAGCCTTCTTACTCTCTTCCGGTCCTCTGCACACCCGGCCCCATGCCTGGAGATGAATCAGAGGTTACAAATCCACTGACGGCCCAGCACGCGGGCTGCAGACCCTGCCTCCCAAGGCCTAACATAGTCCGTGGGGCAGTGGAAAGCCAGGGTGCCTCTCAGGGCTGGTGTAGATAATTGAGAGTCAGCTGACAGGAACACCCCAGTCCACGACAGCCTGTGTCTTTCTCCAGCAGCAGGGGCAGGACCTGTCCTGGAGGCCACCCCTGAGGCGGAGGCAAGTCCCAGCGAGTCTGCTGCTCAGTGGGCTGGTGCTGTTTCCTGAGATTCCAGGCTTGCTAGAGGGCGGTCTCAAGTTACACCTCCCTCCCCGTCACCACCAGCCCATTAGTGCAGGAAATATTTGCCAGAGAGCCTCACCCTCCAGGAGGAGAATAACAACTGAAGATCTACATTTCACGTGTCCTAGGACTCTTTTAGCTTTGAGTTCCTTTCCCTCCCAGTCGGCTCAGGGACCTGCAGGCCTTCCACACACTGTGTCCTGTTTAAGTTTAGAAATTGACCTAACAGTTATACCCTCTGGCAATCGCCTTGCAAGTTCCCTGGTGTGTGCCGCCTGGTGTGTCTGTCTACAGGGCAGTACTGTGAGGCAGGACAAGTCAATGGTTCCGTGAAGATAAATAGTGGAATAATTACCACCACAAATACTGCTAAACATTTCATACATACTGCCATAAGTAACCCTCAGACTGACCACAGGAGGTAAGAATGTCCCCGTCCGCATTTTCAGATGAATCAACGGAGGCTTAGGAGTGTGAAGAGACTTCCAGAGTCACCAGCTGGGAAATGGTGAGACCACGATTCAAATTCAAGAGTGTCTGGCTTCAAAGCCCAAGCTCTTCGCACTCATGGCCTCTCCTGCCCACATGCCTGTGCTCCACCTGTCCTTCGGCTACAAGCAGGAAACCCAGGGACACTTAAGACACCTACTTGATTATCAAGTTTTCAGCTTAGTCAAGGAAACAAAATGAACACATTTTTTAAATTACAAGGACTCTCCCTGGTGATCCAGTGGTTAAGACTTCACTTTCCAGTGCAGGGGGGCAGGTTTAATCCCTGGTGGGAAAGCTAAGATCCCACATGCCTTGCAGCCAAAAACCAAAACATAAAACAGAAGCAGCGGTGTAACAAATTCAATAAATACTTTAAAATAGTTCATGGCAAAAAAGAATCTTTTAAAATATTTTAATAAAAGTATATGAGATGTATTTGTAATCATTAAAAATACATATAGAATAGTCAAAGGATGGTGATTCATTCTGTATTTAAGGGAGGGAGAGAATTTCAGGAAAACTGGACAAAGGAACCTCAAAAAATGGTATGTCTTTCCCTATACATTCAAGATAGTTTCTTTTCTATCCTGAGTATGTAAGCTTTAGCCACCATCCATCCGCATGGGCATCTCATAGCTAAGTTGTCCATCAACTGGGCAAGACCCAGGCCAACGGGGCTCGTTCTCTGAGTCCCTGCTTTACCAGGTCTCATATGCAAAGTAAATGGATGCATAAGGACATGACTGTGCTTCTGTCACTAGGAATCTAGAGCTCAGCATCACACAGCCGATAACCCTCAACATCCGCTCTCATGAGCAGCACCACTCAGGCCCAGGGAATCACTTCACATCTCTTGCCCTGTGTCTGTCCATCACAAGGAAACTGTTTCCACAGGTCAGGAAGTTTTGTGGGCTGTGCTGCCACCGGTCTTGGAGATGAGCTCCTCCCTTCAGAGCCTGGGCAGGATTTGAGCAGCGGATGCACTTAGATAAGAGTCAAGGCTGAGACATTACGTTCTTCCTCTTGGATATGAATGGAACAGATTCATACAGAGTCATAGAGCATGAAGTTGCCTTTTCTTGTCTTGCTGAATGTCCGTTACTTGCTTCTCTCCATGTTCCAATGTGTGGTTCCAGAGGCACTCAAGAATGAATGCATATACAAATTTTGAATCACTCTGCTGTATACTTGAAACTAACATAATGTAATGTGTCAGTTATACCTCGGTTTTAAAAATCAGTGCAGTAGTCACAACAATTACACAGGGGCTATTTTGCTGTAGTAAACATACATATAATACTCTTGTTTGTTGGCCAGTCCAGCCATAACATACCGGAGACGTCAAACTAATTCTTTATGTTGACCACAGATAGACAGTGAAAGCTAGAATCATGTTATCTATTTATATTTCAGCCTGCACATTTTAGTTCAGGTATCCTAGTTTTAGTTTTATAGTCATAAAAACATGTTTAAAGCATTTAGTTGCATTTTCAAGAGATTAGGTGGCAATTTTACCTGAGTAATGTTGCTTTTCAAAGTTGATATGGACTGACTATACTTTATATTTTATATTTCACTTCAACAGATTGTTTTGCATATTCCTTTGCATAAATATTCAGTCACATAAAACATTGGATAGGTTCCCTCCTCGCTCCAGTCACACTCCCTCTTTTCCCCACACTTTGAGTTGGAAAACAGTGGGTTGTCCAAGTGTGGAGCCTTGTCAGTAGCAGCTGACTGCAGAAAGCTTGTGAAAGTCTCCCTGTAGGGGAGGAGGGGCCTTTCCTACAAGCTGTTTCAGCTGCCACTATGTAAACTGTTTACTTCCCTTTGTCTTACTTTAACCCTGGCCTTCTGACTGTCTCCTGGTACCTAACTATTCAACCAACTTCCTGATTGCCTAGAATGACAATTTGAACACGGTCCTCCTCAACCACATCTTTGTCAACTTGGCTTTGGTCATCACCATCCCCACCTCCTTCCCAACAAGTACCCCTCATGTCCATTGCCCTGGTGTGATACAGTTCACTAAGACAAATACTGGGTTGGCCAAAAGTAAGATGCTGTGGAAAAAGCCAAACTTTTCAGCCAATTCAATATATGCTGTAAAACTGCTCTTGTCCCCTCAAGAATACACAGAGAATGGCTTCCTTCATCACTCATTTCATATACAAACCATTGTACAAACTACCATGATCTCACTAGGTTCCCTCTCATAAATCATTAAGACTAGAAAAGAGTTCCACCAGTTCATCATGATCTTTTTATAACTGGGGAAACTGAGGTATGTGGAGAGAAAATGACTTGTGCATGATCACACAAGAAAACTGGAGCTAGAACCAGCTCACCAGACTCCAAACTCAGCATCCCTTCTCTTGCTGCATATCACCTAGTTGGATAATAGTGCATTCCTGCAACACACACCCCTGATAAATCTCTCCATGACATCCTAAAGAACAGTCATTGTGAATTCTGGGCCAGAAATTTGACACTGCACACACAAAGGAAGAGCAAGAGAGGCTATTTCATCAATGACAAAATGGCACTTTCCAAAATTGAGTCCGCAGGGCTTCAGCTGCCCTGAGAGTCTGCATGCCTTTCTGGAGACTAAACATTTTCACAGTTCCTTTGGCCCAAGGGTTATTTTCTTGTTGGAAAAAAATGGAAAATCCCCCTTACAGATAGATGGTAAGAAAAATAATTTCAGCTGGACTAATCTAGAGACAACAATTCGTCTAAAACTGAAAGATGATGGAGTAGCCAGGAGAAGCAAATATTTACTTTATATAAATAGTGACTGTTTCTCCTGGATTTCTTTTTATCTGGTGATGCCTAAGAACTTCAAACTGGCTCATTAGAGGCTGGGTCGCATGGGTCATAGGAGGAGCTGGGCAGTCATGAGCTTGTAGGAGAAGGCCAGCCTCACTGGGGTCCCCTGTCTGTCTGGTTGTGGTTGTTAGGAACTGCAGCCCACAGGCCCTAGGCTGAGAAAGGGGAGATTTCTTCATGGGGGAACATTCACCTATCCAGATGAGCCCCTCTGTAGAGAGGGAATTATCAACAGTCTGAGACCTTATTTATTACTTATCTTCAAAATGTACCTCTTCCTAATGAATTACTGCTTTGGGCACTGAAATTTTTCCTATTGCAATGTGTTGCTTGATATCAGATTAATTTATATCCATTTCATTGATTTCATAGTGGAGTCATTTTTTCTTTTTTCTTTTTTGGTTGCACTGGGTCTTTGTTACTGCATGTGGGGTTTTTCTAGTTGTAGCCTCAGGGACTTTCCTTGTTGTAGCACACAGGGACCGTAGTTGTGGCGCACAGGCTTGCATGTGCAGCATGTGGGATCTTCCTGGACCAGGGATTGAACCCATGTCGCTTGCATTGGCAGACAGATTCTTACCCACTGTACCACCAGGGAATTCCATAGTCAATTCATTTCTTATCTGAATATTCTCAGTTATTTAGCTAAAGAAAAATGAGTTTCTTTAAGGAAAAAAGCCTAAGTTAGTATCTGAATTTAAAATATTTCACCTAGAAGACAAACCTGAAAAGAAAAAAATGTAACTTGAAAACACTGAAACTGTCAGAAATTTCAGGTATCATGGAAGAGAGATTTCTCCTGTGAGATTAAGGAAATCAGCTGGCTATGACATCTGTTCTGAGAATCTACTGACGTTTTCACAAATGCTTGCAGCTGCATTGTCGTGAGTGACTGTAAATGCTGTTAAACAGCAGGTTACCATCTTCTGGAATTGTTTCAGTTTGTTACATGACATCACAGATAAATAGTTCTTACTTGCCAAAGTGTTTGGAATTGCCCTAGAAAGGCCAATGCAAGTAAAGAGCCTTAAATGTCACTAGCTTCATGGTAAATCTGCCCTGTCAGCCATAAATGCACGTTGGCTTAGGCTCCCAAAGGTCATTTCACCTATACTTCAAAAAGCCCACCTGAGAGCCAATGAGATGGAAAAAGCCTGGTGAACTGGGGTTATATCACGATCCTGGGGTATGAGCAGACCAGGGGAGAAGGAGCATCAGATTCAGGTTGTGTGACTTTGGGCGATGCTTTACATATATGAAATAAAGTAATATTACTAACACTGCATATTAATATCAGTGCTTCTATAAAGGTGGTTAATAATGCTAGACTGATCTATCACACAGAGGTGATAATCAGATTTGCATACATCTGGAAAAGGACTTTGTAAATGATAAAGTACTCCCTGAAAGTAATGTTTATATAGGGCTTCCCTTGTATCTCAGTTGGTAAAGAATCTGTCTGCAATGAAGGAGACCCCAGTTCAATTACTGCGTCAGGAAGATCCTTTGAGAAGGGAATGGCGACTCACTCCAGTGTTCTTGCCTGGAGAATTCCATGGCTCATCCATGGGGTCACAAAGAGTCAAACACACCTGAATCTTTATATAGTTTACTCAATCATGCATTCACTTAATGTTTATTGAGTACCTCCTATGTGCTAGACACTGTTCCAGTATTGGAGATAAAGCATTAAATGAATAGTTTCTTCTTAACAGATAAAACTGATTTTTTTCCTGGCCTCTAAGCTGAATGGTTCTTTGTCATGGTGGTCCATCTCCAAGATGGTCCTCAATGACTCTCAGCTCCTATTATCTGCCCTTACGTTGCCTCAAGACATTGAATCCAACCTGTGTGACCAATAGAATACGGTAGAAGTGACATCTATGGCTCCCAAAGTTAGATCATAAAAGACGTTGCTGCTTCATCCTTGGTCTCTTGGATTACTTACTGGCTGGAGAAAGCCAGCCACCACATTATAGGGGCACTTCTGAAGCTAAGTAGAGGCCTGTGGGGAGAAGTATTGTATTCTCAGCACTTAGCACCAAATTGCATGCATTACATTGGAAATTATCCCTTCAGCATCAGACATGCTTTCAAATAATTGCAATCTAGCTGCCCTCTTGACTACAGCCTCAGGAGAAGCCCCGAGCCATAGTTGCCCAGCTAAACCACTTAGTACCAGACACACAGAACCTGTGAGATTGTTTTTCTCTTATTTTAAGCCACTAGATTTTGAGATAATTTGTTCTGTAGCAACGGATAACCAGTGTCATTGTTTAGTTGCTCAGTCAGGTCCAATGCTGTGATCCCATGGACTGTAGCCCACCATGCGCCTCTGTCCACAGGATTTCCCAGGCAAGAATATTGGAGTTGCCATTTCTTTCATCAGCAATCTTTCAAGCCCAAGGATCAAACCTGCCTCTCCTGCCTTTCAGGTGGATTCTTTATTGCTGAGCCACCAGGGAAGCCCTGCTAAATGTGATTAAATTTTTACAAATCTGTTCTCCACACTGAGTTGTGAATTTGAAGAACCGTATCATGTTTCTCTATAGGAATGAACGTAAGGTTTTGTTGTTGTTTAGTCACTCAGTCGAGTCTGATTCTTTGTGACCCCATGGACTGCAGCATGTCAGGCTTCCCTGTCCTTCACTATCCCTGGAGTTTACTCAAACTCATGTCCATTGAGTTGATAATAACATCTGATCATTTCATCCTCTGTCGCCTCCTTCTCCTGCCCTCAGTCTTTCCCAGTGAGTCAGCTCTTCACATCATATGGCCAGAGTATTAGAGCTCCAGCTTCAGTATCAGTCCTTCCAATGAATATTCAGGGTTGATTTCCTTTAGGATTGACGGTTTGATCTCCTTGCTGTCCAAGGGACTCTCAAGAGTCTTCTCCAGCACTACAGTTTGAAAGCATCAAAATATAGAGCCTTGAAACATATACACTGCCATATGTAAAATGAGATAGCCTGGGGAAATTTTCTGTGTAATGCAGGGAGCTCAAACCCAGTGCTCTGTGACAACCTAGAGTAGTGGGATGGGGTTTGAGGAGGGAGGGAGGTTCAGGAGGTATGGGACATAGGTATACCTAGCTGAATCATGTTGATATAAGGCAGAAACCAACACAATACTGTATAGCAATTATCCTCCAATTAAAAATAAATAAATTTTAAAAAATAAAGAGAAATACATGACGTGGCCCCAACTCCTTAAAGACATTTATTCTGTAGACGAAAAGATATGCACCCATGAGAAAGGTTAGTAATAGTATAAAATAACAACAAAAGTAACGTCCCAAGACACATTGGTACATCTCACTGGATTCATTGCAGCAATCCTGAGTGATAGATACCACCCCATCTTGTAGATGAGAAAACTGAGGCTCAGAGAAGAGCTGTGGTCCTCCCGGAAGCTATGCGTCTGGAGGTGGAAACCTACATGGGACCAGAGAAGACCATGCTCTGCTGTTACTCCTTGCTAGCTTGCTCCCAACCCTCCTGACCTGCAAATTTCCCCACACCCACAATCTTTCAAGCCCAAGGATCAAACCTGCCTCTCCTGCCTTTCAGGTGGATTCTTTATTGCTGAGCCACCAGGAAGCCCTGCTAAATGTGATTAAATTTTTACAAATCTGTTCTCCACACTGAGTTGTGAATTTGAAGAACCGTATCATGTTTCTCTATAGGAATGAACGTAAGGTTTTGTTGTTGTTTAGTCACTCAGTCGAGTCTGATTCTTTGTGACCCCATGGACTGCAGCATGTCAGGCTTCCCTGTCCTTCACTATCCCTGGAGTTTACTCAAACTCATGTCCATTGAGTTGATAATAACATCTGATCATTTCATCCTCTGTCGCCTCCTTCTCCTGCCCTCAGTCTTTCCCAGTGAGTCAGCTCTTCACATCATATGGCCAGAGTATTAGAGCTCCAGCTTCAGTATCAGTCCTTCCAATGAATATTCAGGGTTGATTTCCTTTAGGATTGACGGTTTGATCTCCTTGCTGTCCAAGGGACTCTCAAGAGTCTTCTCCAGCACTACAGTTTGAAAGCATCAAAATATAGAGCCTTGAAACATATACACTGCCATATGTAAAATGAGATAGCCTGGGGAAATTTTCTGTGTAATGCAGGGAGCTCAAACCCAGTGCTCTGTGACAACCTAGAGTAGTGGGATGGGGTTTGAGGAGGGAGGGAGGTTCAGGAGGTATGGGACATAGGTATACCTAGCTGAATCATGTTGATATAAGGCAGAAACCAACACAATACTGTATAGCAATTATCCTCCAATTAAAAATAAATAAATTTTAAAAAATAAAGAGAAATACATGACGTGGCCCCAACTCCTTAAAGACATTTATTCTGTAGACGAAAAGATATGCACCCATGAGAAAGGTTAGTAATAGTATAAAATAACAACAAAAGTAACGTCCCAAGACACATTGGTACATCTCACTGGATTCATTGCAGCAATCCTGAGTGATAGATACCACCCCATCTTGTAGATGAGAAAACTGAGGCTCAGAGAAGAGCTGTGGTCCTCCCGGAAGCTATGCGTCTGGAGGTGGAAACCTACATGGGACCAGAGAAGACCATGCTCTGCTGTTACTCCTTGCTAGCTTGCTCCCTACCCTCCCTGACCTGCAAATTTCCCCACACCCACAATCTTACTCTGTCTTACAGGACAACTGACTCTGTAACCGTCTGTAAACGTTTTACTGTTTCTGCTTTTAGGAAGTTGCTGAATCTCCCCAGCAGTTGTAAATAACATGGCACCCCAACTGCTTCCCCTACCCTGTCCTTACCCATAGGTACCCAAGGAAGCCAAGAAAGCTCAGTCAGGGAATCCTGAGGTCACAAGCTTTACCTACAGGTGTCAACCCCCCTACCCATCTGCCCCAACCATGGCCCAGGAAAGAGGCACCCTGGATTTCCCCACTCTGCCCACCAGTATCCCCAGTACACCAAAAGTCGTTTGTTGTTCTGTTGCTAAGTCATCTCCGACTCTTTCTGTCATCATGGATTACAGCTCACCAGACTTCCCTGTCCTTCATTGTCTCTTGGAGTTTGCTCAAACTCATGTCCATTTTGTTGATGATGCCATCAAAAGACTTCTCACTGTTTCCTGAACAATCCTCCTCTCCAGGCTTTGGCTTGTGGAGGCTCCTCCTGGCGTCTTCTTCCCTACAGTTATGCTTGTCCACTGCCCGCCTACTTTCAAGAACGAGGTCTGAAAATTGCCTCCTCCTTCAATTCTTCCTCAGTTTCTTCCATCTGTGTATGAGCTCACCAGTCTCCGTAACACTGCAGAATTTCACCTGGATCATCGAAAGGCATTCTTCTCCATATGCTTCTTATTACAGGTATTTGATAATTTGCCTTAAGGGATAGGCATGTTCTGAGTCTGTGTCCAGCCACTTATGACTTGTGCAAAATTGGGAAACTGAGCCATAAGCAGCTCACCTGCAAAATGAGGTTTCCTGAGGATGAAGTGAGATCATAAGGAGGAAAGCACTGATAAATGAGAATGGACTTTACTTGTGTTACACGTGCCCATTCTCTGCCTGTTTGCATTCTGTAGAAGTGAGGAGTCATGGCGTCTCCTCTCCATGTAGAAAACTGAGGCTCAGAGAAGAGCTTTCTCCCGGAAGCTATGCGCCTGGAGGTGGAAACCTACATGGGACCAGAGAAGACCATGCTCTGCTGTTACTCCTTGCTAGCTTGCTCCCTACCCTCCTGACCTGCAAATTTCCCCACACCCACAATCTTACTCTGTCTTACAGGACAACTGACTCTGTAACCGTCTGTAAACGTTTTACTGTTTCTGCTTTTAGGAAGTTGCTGAATCTCCCCAGCAGTTGTAAATAACATGGCACCCCAACTGCTTCCCCTACCCTGTCCTTACCCATAGGTACCCAAGGAAGCCAAGAAAGCTCAGTCAGGGAATCCTGAGGTCACAAGCTTTACCTACAGGTGTCAACCCCCCTACCCATCTGCCCCAACCATGGCCCAGGAAAGAGGCACCCTGGATTTCCCCACTCTGCCCACCAGTATCCCCAGTACACCAAAAGTCGTTTGTTGTTCTGTTGCTAAGTCATCTCCGACTCTTTCTGTCATCATGGATTACAGCTCACCAGACTTCCCTGTCCTTCATTGTCTCTTGGAGTTTGCTCAAACTCATGTCCATTTTGTTGATGATGCCATCAAAAGACTTCTCACTGTTTCCTGAACAATCCTCCTCTCCAGGCTTTGGCTTGTGGAGGCTCCTCCTGGCGTCTTCTTCCCTACAGTTATGCTTGTCCACTGCCCGCCTACTTTCAAGAACGAGGTCTGAAAATTGCCTCCTCCTTCAATTCTTCCTCAGTTTCTTCCATCTGTGTATGAGCTCACCAGTCTCCGTAACACTGCAGAATTTCACCTGGATCATCGAAAGGCATTCTTCTCCATATGCTTCTTATTACAGGTATTTGATAATTTGCCTTAAGGGATAGGCATGTTCTGAGTCTGTGTCCAGCCACTTATGACTTGTGCAAAATTGGGAAACTGAGCCATAAGCAGCTCACCTGCAAAATGAGGTTTCCTGAGGATGAAGTGAGATCATAAGGAGGAAAGCACTGATAAATGAGAATGGACTTTACTTGTGTTACACGTGCCCATTCTCTGCCTGTTTGCATTCTGTAGAAGTGAGGAGTCATGGCGTCTCCCTCTTGGATCTGCAGCAAGGATTAAACGGGCTCATGTATGTAAAGTACACTTAGCACAGGTCCTCGCCTCTGACTCTGCCCCACACACCAGACTGGAGCAGAGTTGGGACAGTGTGTCCAGCTTGATGCTGTTTACTCTGACCGTGAGTTATGCAGGGCTGAGGGCACCATTGCAAACGCTCCTGCACATGGGTGACTTCTGGAATCTGAGCAAGAAATCCAATGCTCTGCAATAGTAATTATCATTATAAGCAGGTGGTGGTCCCTGCGTCCAGAAAATTAGTCTTGGGAGCCAGGTCTGTGCTGTGATGGGACACGCTCGTCGGGGGTAGAGACGGCAGAGCATGTGTCTATAAAACCACAGCTGAATCTCAGAGCCAGATGAAGGAATTGCCACCCCCAGTAGCTGGATGCTGTGTTAGAGAAACATCCCTCAAATAGCATTTTGGAGAACACTGGTTTACATTCATCAGTTAGCTCAACCATCACAACAACCGACTGAGGCACAGAGAGGTTTGGTGACTTGTGTAATCACACAGCTAATAAATAGCAAGACCAGGTTGAGTTGATTCCAAAGCCTATGCTTTCCAAACAGTACTTTCCAAGTCCTTAAAAAAATAGAAGTGTGTACCCTCGATTCTGTTGTGTGAAATACAAGACAAGTCATGTCCTCTTTTATTCATCCATAGTTTATACTAATGAAATATCTCACAGCAAGACAAGTGAGCTTGTTTGTCTTGAGGAAGAAATAGGATCCAGTGATCATTTTCCCATATATGACTGTTGAAGGGGGAACAATAGACATGATGGTTCTCTTATGACACTGAATCCTCCTAAAAATGTTATGAGGTGGATATTCTAATTTATAGTTTGCAGAAGGAGACACCGAGGCTAGATGAGATTAAAGGACCTTCATCTCTATTCATGTTGTAGCCTGGTTGGTGCCAAAGCCCAGGAAGCCCTTTTTACCCCCGGACAAGGCCATCGGTCTCCTAGCATTGACTTCTGAGATGGGACCTATTCAGCTCTTGGGTTGAACAGGAGGGCTCATGTGTGCCTGGCCTTGCCCTAGATCATGTGTGCTCAGTGAGTGGGTTGTGACACTTGAGGCTTCTGCTGGTCTCTGACAATTCCAGGGTTCCCAGGCCCACCATCTCAGCCAGTACCAAGCAAGAATCACATTGAGCCCATAGAGGGGTCCCTATAATGGAAGAGCCCAGAGAGCAGGCAGCAGCATTAGTGCCTTGGAGGAGCTGAATGATGACTGAGAAGTCACAGCCACATCCACTTCCCCAGAGAACAGAAGGACATGAGTCACGGCTCCCTCACTGACCATACACCTGGGGGAAGCACATCATTCGCAGCCAGATGGCCACTCAGGCAGCAAAGCGGATGGAGAGTGAACAGAGGGAAAACAGGCTAGATTGATCTTTGTCGTCTCTTTTCTCTTAGCTGGGAAAATGCTGGCTGCTGACTTGCCTATTGCTATTAATAACCTACATGTACGAGGTATTGTAACTGCACTTTTTCTTTTATTTATTTTTTACTGTTTATTTTTGTTTCATTGGGTCTTCATTACTGCCCATGGACTTTCTCTGGCTGTAGTGAGTGGGGGCTACTCACTAGCTGAGGGCTTCTCATGTTGTAGAGCGTAGGCTCTAGGGCACACAGACTCAGCAATTGTGCCAGACGAGTGTAGTTGCTCTGCAACATGTGCAATCTTCCCAGACCAGGAATGGAACTCGTGTCGCCTGCATTAGCAAGCAGATTCCCAGCCATAGACCACCAGGGAAGCCCACCAACGGCACTTTTTTAATACATCCGCGCAGCTTCTGTCCACTCAATAAACGTGTGTGGTGGGTCTTCTCTCATTAAGCAGGTGGAGGGGTGATAGAGTCCAGTGGTTACAAAGGTGAACTCTGGGGCCTGTCTGAATTGCATTAAGTCCTACCCTTGTTCAACCTAGTCTAGTCAGTCTGCGGCTATTATTACCTAAGATTCAGTGGAAGTTCTAAGCTGGGTGCTGAGGGGGATGAAGGACAGTACTCAAGGAGTGTTCCTGCTGGGAGAGGCATTAAGACAAGTACACAAATAGCCTGTGATTGTGAAACAAGATACTTGCAGAATATGGCAATGGACTAACAGTTTATTCAGAGTTATAAGCCCTGTCCCTTTCAAAACTGTTCCTTTGGGGAGTCTCACATTTACGTAGAAAGCATTATTGCTGGTGGTTAAAGGAGTCTATGAACATTTATTGTTTTTTTAAGTATTATTATAAAATTAAGACATGTTAGTTTTTGAAACTTTGAAAAGTACAGACAGTATTTTGGAAATGTCTCATCGTTCCATCATCTAATAAATATACAGCAAATATGTTTTGCTGTATGCCCTTTTATTTGTATTTTTTCCAGAAATATTTTTTGAGCTCCACATTTTGAGCCTCTAT
Organism: Tragulus kanchil; assembly: GCA_022376925.1. Taxonomy (NCBI): domain Eukaryota; kingdom Metazoa; phylum Chordata; class Mammalia; order Artiodactyla; family Tragulidae; genus Tragulus; species Tragulus kanchil. Next base: position 284,954,271 of record JAIOJX010000032.1, on the reverse strand, counting down.
TCCGTTAAACTCAGTAGCACATTCTTTTGACTTTGCCTCATGAGACAAATCTTTGTCCTTTGAAGGTAAGCTGGCATTGTAGAACAGCCTTAAGTTGCCAGGAACCAGAAATTTGGTTAGTGATCAAGCTGAAGGCATGCTGCTTTCAGTCCAAACACAGATGGTAAAGTAATGAAACTAATTTTATTAAGTGGCTTATAAAATAGCACTAATGACTGTTCCAGTGGGTAGCTTGAAATTTGAGTTTGCCAGAAACAGTGGTTTAGAAATAAAGGATCTCATGGAAGGCCAGAATGCTGGGCTGGACCATTTTGGTTTTTAATTGACTTTTTGGGGAGTGCTGCATTGTGTAGAATGAAGGATCTTAGTTCCCTGGCCAGGGATCGAACCCGTGCTCCTTGAAGTAGAAGCTCAGAGTCCTAACCACTGGACCATCAGGTAATTCTCCAATTTTTAAATTGATTTTTTAAATGTATTTATGTTTTGGCTGTTCTGGGTCTTCATTGCTCTGTGGGCTTTTTTCTCTAGTTGTGGTGAGTGGGGGATACTATTCTAGTTGCTGTGTGCTGGCTTCTTGTTGCAATGGCTTCTTGTTGTGGAGTGTGGGCTATAGGGTACTCAGGCTTCAGTAGATGCAGTTTTCTGGCTCTAGAGCTAGGCCTGAGTAGTTGTGGTGCACAGGCTTAGTTGCTGTCCAGCATGTGAGATCTTCCTAGACCAGGAGACCTGTGTCTCCTGCATTAGAAGGTGGTCTTCACCACTGAGCCACCAAGGAAGCCCCTTAATTGATTGTTAATTGCTGTGTGGCTTTAGCTTCTACATATGCCAAAGTGCATTTTCCTTCCTCCTAGAGACTTGGGCTGTGATAAGACTTCTAGAATTTTCTGTGATACACTCAGTAATATATTTTGAAATAACAGTAAGACAAATAAAATTGTTAGCATTTTAATTATATAATTCATAAAAATATTCCTTATGCTTATTAAACCTTAAAGATATGGCTGCACTCCTTTTTGATTACCATATCCAATCCTAGACTCCCTTCCCAGAGGAAGTGAATTCAGTTATCAGACACATGTGTAAATTTCCAAAATTGCTGTTTCTATGTATACATATATAGTACACATATATACTATATATATCAAACATCTTTTTTACTAAATTGTAGCATGGTATGTGTGATTCATTGCTTGCATCTTTCACTTAACTAAATGAAAAGTGACCACTTTAACTCATTTAAATATTTAAATTCCGGTTCACTTCATTTTTTTAAAAAAAATTTTGGCCTCTTTTATTGGTTTCTTATTCATTTATTTTCATCCCTCTTTATTCCTTGGCCTGTGTGGGCCTCCCATTGCAGTGGCCTCTCTCGTTGCAGAGCACCGGCTCTGGAGCTCATGTGCCCAGAGTGCTGGCTCGTAATTGGACACACCGGCCCAGCCGCTCTGCAGCACATGGGATCTTCCTAGGCCAGGGATCTAACTGGTGCCCTTTGCACTGCAAAGTGGACTCTTTACCCACTGGACCACCAGGGAAGCCCAGGTTCACTTCTTTTAGAAATAAATTCTTAACTTTATGACCAAGCATTTGGGAGAATTAAGAATAGCCAGAGAACACAAAAGCAGAAATATAGACCAATGGAACAAGATAGAGAACCCAGAGATAGGCCCACGCACCTATGGATACCTTATTTTTGACAAAGGAGATGAAAATCCAAAATGGGACAAAGACAGCCTCTTCAACAAATGGTGCTGGGAAAATTGGATAGCTACATGCAAAAAAAATGAAGTTGGAACATTCCCTGACACCTTACACAAAGATCAACTCAAAATGGATTAAAGACCTAAATGTAAGATCCCCAAATCGGGAAAGATCAAATGGAGAGCCCCTGTGTCTCCTGCATTAGAAGGTGGTCTTCACCACTGAGCCACCAAGGAAGCCCTTAATTGATTGTTAATTGCTGTGTGGCTTTAGCTTCTACATATGCCAAAGTGCATTTTCCTTCCTCCTAGAGACTTGGGCTGTGATAAGACTTCTAGAATTTTCTGTGATACACTCAGTAATATATTTTGAAATAACAGTAAGACAAATAAAATTGTTAGCATTTTAATTATATAATTCATAAAAATATTCCTTATGCTTATTAAACCTTAAAGATATGGCTGCACTCCTTTTTGATTACCATATCCAATCCTAGACTCCCTTCCCAGAGGAAGTGAATTCAGTTATCAGACACATGTGTAAATTTCCAAAATTGCTGTTTCTATGTATACATATATAGTACACATATATACTATATATATCAAACATCTTTTTTACTAAATTGTAGCATGGTATGTGTGATTCATTGCTTGCATCTTTCACTTAACTAAATGAAAAGTGACCACTTTAACTCATTTAAATATTTAAATTCCGGTTCACTTCATTTTTTTAAAAAAAATTTTGGCCTCTTTTATTGGTTTCTTATTCATTTATTTTCATCCCTCTTTATTCCTTGGCCTGTGTGGGCCTCCCATTGCAGTGGCCTCTCTCGTTGCAGAGCACCGGCTCTGGAGCTCATGTGCCCAGAGTGCTGGCTCGTAATTGGACACACCGGCCCAGCCGCTCTGCAGCACATGGGATCTTCCTAGGCCAGGGATCTAACTGGTGCCCTTTGCACTGCAAAGTGGACTCTTTACCCACTGGACCACCAGGGAAGCCCAGGTTCACTTCTTTTAGAAATAAATTCTTAACTTTATGACCAAGCATTTGGGAGAATTAAGAATAGCCAGAGAACACAAAAGCAGAAATATAGACCAATGGAACAAGATAGAGAACCCAGAGATAGGCCCACGCACCTATGGATACCTTATTTTTGACAAAGGAGATGAAAATCCAAAATGGGACAAAGACAGCCTCTTCAACAAATGGTGCTGGGAAAATTGGATAGCTACATGCAAAAAAAATGAAGTTGGAACATTCCCTGACACCTTACACAAAGATCAACTCAAAATGGATTAAAGACCTAAATGTAAGATCAGAAACCATCAAACTCTTAGAGGAGAATATAGGCAAAACCCTCAAGGACATCAATCAAAGCAAGATCTTCTCTGACCCACCAACTAGAATAGCAGAACTAAAACCAAAAATGAACATGTGGGACCTCATGAAACTTAAAAGCTTTTGTACAGCAAAAGAAATTACAAAAAAGCTAAACAGACAGCCCACAGAATGGGAGAAAATCATAGCAAATGAAATAACAGACCAAGAATTAATCTCCAAAATCTAAAAGCAACTCAGACACCTCAGCACCAGAAAAATGAACAACCCAATCAAAAAATGGGAAAAAGATCTAAATAGACATCTCACCTAAGAGGACATACAGATGGCCCAAAAGCACATGAAATGATGCTCAACCTTGCTTATTATTAGAGAAATGCAAATCAAAACTACAATGAGATATCACCTCACACCCCTCAGAATGGCCATCATCCACAAATCGACAGACAATAAATGCTGGAGAGGGTGCGGAGAAAAGGGAACACCCTTGCATTGCTGGTGGGAATGTAAATTGATACAACCTCTATGGAAGACAGTATGGAGATTCCTTAAAAAAACAAAAATAGAAGCACCCTATGACCCAGCAATCTCACTATTAGGCTTATACCCTGACGAAATCAAAATTGAAAGAAGCACCTGTACTCCAATGTTCATTGCAGCTTTCTATACAATAGCTAGAACATGGAAGGAACCTAGATGCCCATCAACGAACGAATGGATCCAGAAGCTCTGGTACATATATACAATGGAATACTACACAGCTGTAAAGAGAAATGCAAAAGAATCAGTCCTAATGAGGTGGTTGGATCTAGAACTTATCATAAAAAGTGAAGTTAGAAAGAGAAGGACAAGTACAATATGCTAACACATATCTATGGAATCTAGTAGGATGGTGATAATGGCACATGCAGTGAAGCAACGGAAAGACAGACATGGACAGTGGACATATGGACATTGTGGGGAAGGAACAGTGGGTGAGAGGCATAAAGGAAGTAGCATGAAGGCCTGTACTATCATATGTGAAGTAAATAGCTCTAGTCATTGCTCTGTGAGAAAAGGGGATCCTTCAAGAGTGCTGTATGACGGTCTGGAGGGGTGGGATGAGGGGGGTATACATATGACTAATCTGGGAGCATACATATCTGTAAACAACAAAACTCTGTGAAAGTTAAAAGTAAAATAAAAGTGTAAAAAAAAAAGTGAAGTAAGTCAAAAAGAGAAAGACAAGGACAATATATTAATACATCTATATGGAATCTAGTAGGATGGTAATGGTAACAGGCGCAGTGAACCCATGGAAAAACAGACAGAGAATAGACATATGGACATTGTGGGGAATGAACAGTGGGTGGGAGGCATAGAGGGAGTAACATGGAAACCTATACTGTCACGTGTGAAAAAGATAGCTATTGTCGTTGTGCTAAGGTAATAGGAGTACTTACAATGGCTTGGTGCGACAGCCTGGAGGGGTGGGATGGGGGGACCTGGGAGTGAGGAGGGGACCAGGGATATGCATATGACTGATCTGGAAACATGCATGTCTGTGAACAACAAAACTCTGTAAAAACTTTAAAATAAAGAAAGAAATTTAAAAAAAAATAAGATCTACTCACCTGGGAAGTTTCAAGTGTACAATATAGTATTATTGACTATAATCACCATACTGTATATTAGATTCTCAGAATTTATTCATTGTAACTGGAAATTTGTACCATTTGACTAATACCTACCTGTAAAAAGTATTTTTAAAGTCTCTGCCAAACTTTTCATTGTTTTTAAGATGTTCTCTATTTGTGTATCTGTGTATATGTGAAATAAAATTTTTGAAATTAAAAAAATAAAATAAAAAAAGAATAGCCAGAACAATCCGCAGAGGCACAGAAGAAAAGCACTCCCACCCTGGATAACCCTAGAATTGTTCAGTTGCTCAGTTGTGTCCAACTCTTTACAACCTCATGGATTGCGGCACGCCAGGCTTCCCTATCCTTCACCATCTCCAGGAGCTTGCTCAAACTCATGTCCATTGCATCAGCAATGCCATCCAACCATCTTGTTCTCTGTTGTCCCCTTGTCCTCCTGCTTTCCATCTTTCCCAGCATCGAGGTCTTTTCCAATGAGTTGGCTCTTTGCATTAGGTGGCCAAAGTACTGAAGCTTCAGCATCAGTCCTTCCAGTGAATATTCAGGGTTGATTTCCTTTAGAATTGACTGGTTTGATCTCCGTGCAGCCCTAAAATTGACCAGCTCATTATTGTGGCACCAAGACATGCAGTGGGTAGCATGAGATGAGATCAAACTCCAAGTTTAGCTAATTAAAACTTTCCCATTATCTTTCATGACCCATGCTACTCTATCCTCCACACATGCATTAGGTGTCTTAAGAACTTATTTCTATTCCAGTTTGCCTCATCTTTTAGGAGATAAGGAATCCAGTGAGTTATATCTGCTATGAGAAAAAAATTTCATCCCTATTATTATCATCTGCTCTAGAACATTAGCTGGGGTTTGTCTCTTCTCATACTTTCATAGATATCAAAAGAGGATTTTGCTTCAGGAAAGTGTGTGCAGACTTTCTCCTCTTGCTTCCATCTGCCAGGAAGAGTAGAGAGAAAGATTGAAGTTGGGAGCCCAGAGGAAAAAATCATCAAAACGAAATTGGCTGGCATCGAGGTATACAGATCCAGTGGCTTCCTCCAACCACTTCCCAAGGCAGATGTCACACATCTCGGCCAGGATTCGCAGCAGCTCCACAGTTTGGGAAGGAACAAGAAAAGGAACAGAGCGGGGAAATGCAGTGTCTCCCACAAGAAAAGCCTCCCTTGGGTGGTATTTTAGGACATTAGCTCAGGCTGCCTCCCTCAAGTCATTCTCGCTGGCATTTAAGTAGCCCTTGGGTTACAGATCATGGCAGGTGCTGGGAAGTAATGAAGGCCACACTAAAATACCCAGCTTCTTCTGGAACTCAGCCTGCAGTCGGAGCTCTGTCTTCCAGTGCCAGGATCTCGGAAAAGAACGGAGAGTTTCCTTCGCCTCAGGCAGTAAGATCTGGATAACCCTAGAATTGTTCAGTTGCTCAGTTGTGTCCAACTCTTTACAACCTCATGGATTGCACGCCAGGCTTCCCTATCCTTCACCATCTCCAGGAGCTTGCTCAAACTCATGTCCATTGCATCAGCAATGCCATCCAACCATCTTGTTCTCTGTTGTCCCCTTGTCCTCCTGCTTTCCATCTTTCCCAGCATCGAGGTCTTTTCCAATGAGTTGGCTCTTTGCATTAGGTGGCCAAAGTACTGAAGCTTCAGCATCAGTCCTTCCAGTGAATATTCAGGGTTGATTTCCTTTAGAATTGACTGGTTTGATCTCCGTGCAGCCCTAAAATTGACCAGCTCATTATTGTGGCACCAAGACATGCAGTGGGTAGCATGAGATGAGATCAAACTCCAAGTTTAGCTAATTAAAACTTTCCCATTATCTTTCATGACCCATGCTACTCTATCCTCCACACATGCATTAGGTGTCTTAAGAACTTATTTCTATTCCAGTTTGCCTCATCTTTTAGGAGATAAGGAATCCAGTGAGTTATATCTGCTATGAGAAAAAATTGCATCCCTATTATTATCATCTGCTCTAGAACATTAGCTGGGGTTTGTCTCTTCTCATACTTTCATAGATATCAAAAGAGGATTTTGCTTCAGGAAAGTGTGTGCAGACTTTCTCCTCTTGCTTCCATCTGCCAGGAAGAGTAGAGAGAAAGATTGAAGTTGGGAGCCCAGAGGAAAAAATCATCAAAACGAAATTGGCTGGCATCGAGGTATACAGATCCAGTGGCTTCCTCCAACCACTTCCCAAGGCAGATGTCACACATCTCGGCCAGGATTCGCAGCAGCTCCACAGTTTGGGAAGGAACAAGAAAAGGAACAGAGCGGGGAAATGCAGTGTCTCCCACAAGAAAAGCCTCCCTTGGGTGGTATTTTAGGACATTAGCTCAGGCTGCCTCGTCCTCAAGTCATTCTCGCTGGCATTTAAGTAGCCCCTTGGGTTACAGATCATGGCAGGTGCTGGGAAGTAATGAAGGCCACACTAAAAATACCCAGCTTCTTCTGGAACTCAGCCTGCAGTCGGAGCTCTGTCTTCCAGTGCCAGGATCTCGGAAAAAGAACGGAGAGTTTCCTTCGCCTCAGGCAGTAAGATCTGGCTCCTTCCTCCACTGAAGTTACTGGGGTGGAAATGGTCCTCTGGAAAAAACACACTCAGAGAAGCACTTCCACTGAGAAATAGCAATTTCTGCTAAATCATGACAACAGTCTCCATCAAGGAGAAGCCAGGGTCCCAACAGAAAGCACCTGGAGAGAAGGATTTGACTCGTCAGGCAAGAAAGGGTCTTACTAAAACAAGAAAGTCCACTGCCTGTTTTTCAGTACCCTAGGGTGATGCTTGGGCCCCCAAACCAAATCATCTCAACTGAAAAACAAAGCTGTTGGCAGTGGGTGGGCATAGGCACAGGAATAAAATTTTAGAAATCCCAATTTCCAACTGACCTGATGAAGAGTCTGGATGGGTGGGAGCCAGACCTCAGTTCGAGCAGGAGGCACCAGGGTTGTCCACATCCACAGCATTTTTGCATCAGGTTTCACAGTCTGCAGAGTAAGCATGGAGCTCTGCTCACCACTTGGGAGGCTGCAAAGGTCAGTTTCACATATGTTCCTGTTAAGGACATCAGTGGAAACTTGAGAACCAAGTATAAAAATATAAAACTGAATAGATGGCATCCAGTATGAAAGAATGTAGGAATTGCCAGGAAGCAATGATTAAAACCATTCCAAAGCCTCGATGTGGCCCCTGAGGCTGACTCAAGTCTCTGGATGGCAAAGGCTGTAGCTGCTTTCATTTCAGCCCAGGCTGTGGCGTGGAGAAGCACTCAATGCTGTCCTGATCACATATTTCGTCTTCATTTTCCCTCAAACGCACTGCCTTGACTGACTGGTAGCTCATTCTTTTGCTGACCCAAAGGTTTTAGAAGAAGGAGGTGTGAATTTCTCAGTTACCTCAAATTTTCCTTTGAAGCTACTGGGAACAAAATGAACATACTTCCCTTCTGCCTTCAAGAAGATGTTCTTGTCACCTTTAGTATTCTCGCCTGGCAAGTATTACAGATCATGGCAGGTGCTGGGAAGTAATGAAGGCCACACTAAAAATACCCAGCTTCTTCTGGAACTCAGCCTGCAGTCGGAGCTCTGTCTTCCAGTGCCAGGATCTCGGAAAAAGAACGGAGAGTTTCCTTCGCCTCAGGCAGTAAGATCTGGCTCCTTCCTCCACTGAAGTTACTGGGGTGGAAATGGTCCTCTGGAAAAAACACACTCAGAGAAGCACTTCCACTGAGAAATAGCAATTTCTGCTAAATCATGACAACAGTCTCCATCAAGGAGAAGCCAGGGTCCCAACAGAAAGCACCTGGAGAGAAGGATTTGACTCGTCAGGCAAGAAAGGGTCTTACTAAAACAAGAAAGTCCACTGCCTGTTTTTCAGTACCCTAGGGTGATGCTTGGGCCCCCAAACCAAATCATCTCAACTGAAAAACAAAGCTGTTGGCAGTGGGTGGGCATAGGCACAGGAATAAAATTTTAGAAATCCCAATTTCCAACTGACCTGATGAAGAGTCTGGATGGGTGGGAGCCAGACCTCAGTTCGAGCAGGAGGCACCAGGGTTGTCCACATCCACAGCATTTTTGCATCAGGTTTCACAGTCTGCAGAGTAAGCATGGAGCTCTGCTCACCACTTGGGAGGCTGCAAAGGTCAGTTTCACATATGTTCCTGTTAAGGACATCAGTGGAAACTTGAGAACCAAGTATAAAAATATAAAACTGAATAGATGGCATCCAGTATGAAAGAATGTAGGAATTGCCAGGAAGCAATGATTAAAACCATTCCAAAGCCTCGATGTGGCCCCTGAGGCTGACTCAAGTCTCTGGATGGCAAAGGCTGTAGCTGCTTTCATTTCAGCCCAGGCTGTGGCGTGGAGAAGCACTCAATGCTGTCCTGATCACATATTTCGTCTTCATTTTCCCTCAAACGCACTGCCTTGACTGACTGGTAGCTCATTCTTTTGCTGACCCAAAGGTTTTAGAAGAAGGAGGTGTGAATTTCTCAGTTACCTCAAATTTTCCTTTGAAGCTACTGGGAACAAAATGAACATACTTCCCCTTCTGCCTTCAAGAAGATGTTCTTGTCACCTTTAGGGCCATAATCATGAGAGTAGGCACAAAGGTTGCCTTGGTCCACACACACTTTCTCACCAGGTTCTCACATCCTCAGAGAATGAGGGTGCGTTTAGAAGCTTAGGCTGTAGTCCTGAGCTGGCCCATGCAGGGTGAGACACTCCTTCAGTCCCAGCCTCATTACTATCACCGTTTAATCATGTTCTTACGGTGGCACTAGTGGTAAAGAGTCTGTCTGCAAATGCAAGAGATGTAAGAGACTTGGGTTCAATCCCTGGGTGAGGAAGATCCCCTGGAGGAGGAAATGGCAACCCACTCTACTGTCCTTGCTAGCAGAATCCCATGGACAGAGGAGCCTGGTGGGCTACAGTCTATGGGATTGCAGAGTCAGCACCACCGTGAAGGTAGACAAGACCTCTGGTGACCCCTTCTTCTCTCCTATTCACCTTATAATGTGTTGCTTTTAAATATGGAATCAGATATGAATGGAAAAACAGTTGGGAGTGGGTAACAAAAAGAGCACCATTTGGGGGGGATGAGGCATTCACCTTTTCATTCCTGCACAGCCACCTGCCAGGTGGGTGACCTTGAGTCATCACTGGCTTTGGTTTTTTAATCTATAGGGAGAAGAAGAACACTCATCTCGATGTTGTCATATGAAATTGTGAGGAAGAGATAATAAGCTTGAAGATGCCTTCTAAATTTTACATCCATGGAAAATATTGCTGGGATTTTGTTGGTGGTGGTGTTTTCTTGGCTGAGTCTTCTTTGTGATGTGCAGGGGCTTCCCTAGTTGCAGCGAAGGGCTTCTTGTGTGCAAGCTTCTCTTGTTGCTCATCAGGGGCTCAGTCATTGCTGCACATTAGCTTCTCTAGTTGGGCTTAGTTGCCCCAAGGCACGTGGGATCTTAGTTCCCCAGCCAGGGATCGAACCTGTGTCCTCTGCATTGGAAGGTGAATTCTTAACCACTGGACCACTAGGGAAGTCACAATATTGCCATTCTTTTTTATTTATTTATTTATATTTATATTGCTATTCTTGAGACAGCTAAATTTCACGAGTCAGCCTGATTAAACCTATTCATAGCTGCTGCTATTGAAAGAAGATAAGATGTAAGGCAGGAAAACTCATGGTTATTTTTGGACAGGGAGAACCTTTTTGCCTGTGCTAACCCTGCTGATAGCAAGAGTACTCAGGGACCTCGCCGCAGAATCAGGACCTAAACCATGTGTGTCACGAAACAATGAAAGATGTTCATGATGGCCTGAAGACCTTTCTCAGAGCTCCAAACCCTCCCTGCAAACAGGATGTATTTTCCTTCCGTTCTTGATGGTAGTATCACAAACCCTCAAGAAAGAAAACACTCTTGTGTATGAGAACATGCCATATCTTGTTCCGTGGGACATGACACGCTGCATTCCAAAACCCAGTGCAAGGAGCAATTGTCTGTCAGCTTAATTATAGATTCTTCACTTTCCCTTAATTGCTTGAATCAGCACTGTAGACTCTGGGGGAGTCAGAGTACACAGAGAGGCATTGCTGTCAAATAGGGTGGGGCTATCAGATAATAAGGTTTTTGTTTTGTTTTTAAACCAACCAACCTTGATGCACATATTCAAGTGAGTGTTCTTGTTAAAGGTGCCATATTAGTAAGTTACATTCACGTTCACTCTCCTTTCTAATCAAATATTGGGAAACATAGTCTGGTAGGTATGGAGGGAAGGAACAGTATATTTAATATTACAGATCTCCTAGAAAACCTGCGATATGGGGACTTTCCCAGTGGTCCAGTGGTTAAGAATCCACACATCCACTGAAAGGGGCATGGGTTCAATCCCTAGTGGGGAAACTAATATTCCACATGCCACACACACCAAAAAAAGTATTAGAAAAAATCTGTGATATGTTCCTCACACCTATAGGGAGGCCCAGACAGCATTTAGAACAATAGTAACACAGTTGGAAAATTTACCGAATAACCTCCCCAAAGAGGCTTTTACCCTACAGGGGTAGGTATTACAACACACATAAATGCTTTTCCTGGGTGAAAAGATCCATCTCTTACCCACCTCCCTTGACCGCATAAACTCTAGTTAAGAGTTACTTAAGTTAACTTAAGTCTAGTTAACTCTAGTTGTGTGCCTTGCACACAAAAGGTATAATATTTGTGGGACATTGGTCCTATCTTATCACAATTATTGTTTAATTGCTAAATCATGTCTGACCCTTTGTGACCTCATGAACTGCAGCATACCAGGTTTCCCTGTCCTTCACTATCTCCCTGAGTTTGCTCAAGCTCATGTCCCTTGAGTTAGTGATGCTATCTAACCATCTCATCCTCTGCTACCCACTTCTCCTCTTGTCCCCAATCTTTCCCAGCATCAGAGTCTTTTCCAGTGAGTCAGCTGTTCACATCAGGTGGTCATAAATTGGAGCTTCAGCATCAGTTCTTCTAATAAGTATTCAGGGTTGATTTCCTTTAGGATTGACTGCTTCGATCTCCTTGCAGTCCAAAGGACTCTCAAGAGTCTTCTCCAGCACACAATTCAAAAGCATCAGTTTTCCGGCACTCTGCCTTCTTAAGGTCCAACTCTCGCATTTGTACATGACTACTAGAAAAACCATAATTTTGACAATGCTTATATTCATTCTTCAGGATGTAAAACATAGAGTCCCTATTTTGAGTGGAAACAAGTCTATTGAGCCTAGTTTTGGTTCCTTCCCAGATACTGCTTTTCCTACTTACTTATATGGTTAATAGCCAAGAAACAGTCATTCTACAAACATTCATGGAGAACCTCTGGACCAACAATGCTGTGCAGGTTCCCACACCACCATGATTTGATCAAGTTTTTTTTTTTTTTTTTTTTTTTAACCTTTCAAGTAACACAGACTCTCTCATGTAACTTCAAGAAAGAAAGGACATAATTATAAGGGTCCCCGGAAATGAGATTTGGTCATTGTTTCCCAGTCTTTTTCTCCAAATGGTGCTTCTGTTTATCTTGATATGTCTACTCCGTTCTCTTTGTCTATAACCATACTTCTCTTCCTTCTCATAACTTAAACGGTGCATGGCCTATCATGGTATATTAGTCAGGAGGAGCTAGTAATGCTTCAGTAAAAAACAGCCCCCAGTTCTCATGGCCTAAAATAACAAAGGTTTATATATTGCTTTTCCTGCATGTCCACCAAGGGTAAATTGAGGAGAGAGGGGAACTCTGCTTATCACAGCCACTTGGAAATACAGACTAAAAAATAGCAACAACCTTGAAAATGAACATGGTGAGGCATATACTAACTCTTATGGTATCCAACACAAGTCACTTCTGCTCACATTTCCTTGGCCAAAGCAAATCAGATGACCACACTTAACTTAGTTGACTGGGGATATGCATCCTACCAAGACCTGATTAAGAAAGGAGTCCAAATATCGGTAAATAGCCTTAATCACCTTCTTACAAGGCATCTCCAGCCCAAGATCACAACTCTTTTTTTTTTCAGCTGCTTCAGCTAATGATTCATATTTTCCATGCTCCTTAGTTCAAACTACAGAAAAGAGAAGCTGAGGGGCAAAGTCCATTTCTGCCTGATAGACTACAACACTCGGTCCCTGGCTAGCCTGTGCCCAAGATCAAAAAAAACACTGTATCTGGCTAGCTCAATTCAAAAGCATCAGTTTTCCGCACTCTGCCTTCTTAAGGTCCAACTCGCATTTGTACATGACTACTAGAAAAACCATAATTTTGACAATGCTTATATTCATTCTTCAGGATGTAAAACATAGAGTCCCTATTTTGAGTGGAAACAAGTCTATTGAGCCTAGTTTTGGTTCCTTCCCAGATACTGCTTTTCCTACTTACTTATATGGTTAATAGCCAAGAAACAGTCATTCTACAAACATTCATGGAGAACCTCTGGACCAACAATGCTGTGCAGGTTCCCACACCACCATGATTTGATCAAGTTTTTTTTTTTTTTTTTTTTTTTTAACCTTTCAAGTAACACAGACTCTCTCATGTAACTTCAAGAAAGAAAGGACATAATTATAAGGGTCCCCGGAAATGAGATTTGGTCATTGTTTCCCAGTCTTTTTCTCCAAATGGTGCTTCTGTTTATCTTGATATGTCTACTCCGTTCTCTTTGTCTATAACCATACTTCTCTTCCTTCTCATAACTTAAACGGTGCATGGCCTATCATGGTATATTAGTCAGGAGGAGCTAGTAATGCTTCAGTAAAAAACAGCCCCCAGTTCTCATGGCCTAAAATAACAAAGGTTTATATATTGCTTTTCCTGCATGTCCACCAAGGGTAAATTGAGGAGAGAGGGGAACTCTGCTTATCACAGCCACTTGGAAATACAGACTAAAAAATAGCAACAACCTTGAAAATGAACATGGTGAGGCATATACTAACTCTTATGGTATCCAACACAAGTCACTTCTGCTCACATTTCCTTGGCCAAAGCAAATCAGATGACCACACTTAACTTAGTTGACTGGGGATATGCATCCTACCAAGACCTGATTAAGAAAGGAGTCCAAATATCGGTAAATAGCCTTAATCACCTTCTTACAAGGCATCTCCAGCCCAAGATCACAACTCTTTTTTTTTTCAGCTGCTTCAGCTAATGATTCATATTTTCCATGCTCCTTAGTTCAAACTACAGAAAAGAGAAGCTGAGGGGCAAAGTCCATTTCTGCCTGATAGACTACAACACTCGGTCCCTGGCTAGCCTGTGGATCTATCCTTAAGCCAGTCAGATGGAGAACAGGAATATACACTGTATCCCATGGCTGTCTAACCCACCCCTCTTTTTCTTTTTTTGGTTGGGGATTGAACCCATGCCTCCTGCACTGGGGGCATGGAGTCTTAACCACTGGACCACCAGGGAAGTCCCCAGTCCACCTCTCTTGATGCTATCCAGAGACCAGGAGATCCGAGCAATTCTGAAGAAATTCTTGAGTCATGATATTTTGCTGGTCTTAGCCCTTGATGATAGAAAGGTCATGGATGGTGCAGTCCACGAAGTTAGGTTTAAGCTGGCTGATCATCAGGCTATTCATAGGGCAGAATATCACCAGTGGTGAAATGGAAATGACAGAGTCCAGGGACCTGCTGGGTTAACCCATCAGTTCAAGGATCAGTGATACGGCACCAAGGAATTTTAAAAATTGGCTTTGTACAGCTCCATTTCCACAATGGACACCACAGTCTTTGACTTCTGAGGGGTTAAGAGGGGCAGGTAGGGGAAGAAAAGAATGGGTGGTTTCAACTTAAACAATGAGCCCTGAATGTCTGAACCTGAAATTCAAGCCTCTTCACCATATACCCCTCCCATCTACATTTCCATTCTCATGTCCCAGTTTACATCCAAGTGAACCTACTGTCCAACCACCATCAAATATTCTTCTTTTTTTACCTTGGCTCATGCAATACCGTCCTCTCTATCAAACTCCTATCCTCCCTCTAAAATCAGTTTAAAAACCACCACTTTTCAGAATAGTTTTCATCCATCTGCTCGACCTGGTCATTTCTACTTCTTTCTACTCTGAAATGTTATCCTCCTGTTTATGCTGAACCCCTGGAGGACATGGATGGGTTTCCTTATTGGGAAATCCTGGACCCTACTGCCTCTGCCTGGTATATAGCAGGTGCTCTCCAGTGGTGTATTTGAATGGATTGTAACACTGGTTCATTTGAGGAAACTTTAGTGTGTTTCTCTGTGTTTGGCACAGTGAAGAAAAGTCAGTCATCTTTGGTCCCTCCAGGAGTTTCTCTAGTTCAGTTGTCTCATTTTATAGATGAGAAAACTGAGGCCCAGAGAGGAGAGATGACTTGCCCTCTGCCACTCAAGCAGTCACTACTTACTAAGCACTTGGCTGTGTGCTAGACAAAATGCTTTTTGTTTTTTATCTCATTTTCATCCTTGTAACAACCCTAAGAGGGAAGAATTTGTACACCTACCTTATAGAAGAGCAAAATGAGGCTTAAAGAGATTGTAACATGGTTAAGACCACCTTATAAGGAGGTGGCCAAGCCAAGTTTGGATCCCAGGGTGTAACTCTGGGGTCCCTACTCATGCCCTTTATGCTGAGCTCCAAGCTGGGGAATCAGCTCCCTGGGGTCCACACATGTTTATATCAATGAACTCTGTCATTGTTCCAGTAGCTGGGTGATTAAAGAGTCCTGATGAATTTCTGTACCACGCAGTGCCTGTGCACAGAAATCTAGTGTTCTGACCATTAGGTCAGGGTTTTTTTTTTTTTCCCCCTCCTGGGCAATTGGGTTAGTGGAAGAAACCTGATAAAATCTTGGAGAGGAACTTGATCATTCTTTGAAGGACTTACAACTTGTTTGGCCTGCCTAATCTGCTCTGATACCATCCGGAGAATATTCAGTATCCATGTAGGACAGGTTGGGAATTATTCTGTGGGAACTGTTAATGAGACCCCCAACCAGCGCTGCCTCAGCCAGTCTCAAGCAGGGTTGGAAGGCAACTCCCTTTCTTCCCTTTCCACCAAAGGGCTGGCTTTTCTCCAGTGGGGGATGGGAAGAGTAAGTGGTGTAGAGGAACTCCTGCCTCCAAGCAGAGCTTACTCTACAGAGCCGAGCCTGTCCCCTCCTCCAAGTTATAGCTGTGGATACACTGACTTGGCTGGGATAACGTGTATCCCATGTGTCGGTTTCTGAGTACCTGAGTGTCTAACATGGAAAGAGCCCAACTCCCTAAAATCAGTGCAAGAAAAATGATTAAAAGTTAGATCTGGAGGCACCGCAGGGCTCATCTCCGGATTTAAAGATGAGAGAACGGCAGCACAGAGGCCAAGTCACTTGTCAAGGCCACAGAGCTGCTGGTGATGGAGACCAAGGACCACATTGCCTGAGTTTAAACTCAGTGGCCTTTCCCCTTAAACCTACATGCTCCCACCCACGCACCAACAAACACACCCCATCCTTTGGGGGAAGTACCACACATAGGCACACATAGAACTGAGTCAGCTGGGTCCTATGCCCCTAAGGTATAGGACTGTCTCTCCCGAGGGGGACAGGGCATAGGAGAAGACAGAGTCTCAGACTCTCACCAGCAGACAGGAACAGCACCCCAGGATTTCCTCCCAACTTTTGTCCTTTTTCTGCTCAAATTGAGTTTTCAGAACTTGAGAGCCAGCCCTGGCTGACACCCTGCAGGCTGAGAGCTTCCAGGAGAAGCACGGGGCGGGCTTTTCGGGAGCGCATGGGCCTGGGCACCGGGAGGTGGCTGTGGGGACCCCAGGGCCTGATGCTTAGCTTGCCACGGGTCTGGCGGCACAGGGAGCAAGATCATCCTCTACCTGAACTGCTCGCTCCTCTGGCCTCCTGTGACTCATGACGGCACAGCTGGGGACCCTAAAGGAAGAGCGTGAGGTTCTGACCATTAGGTCGGGGTTTTTTTTTTCCTCCTGGGCAATTGGGTTAGTGGAAGAAACCTGATAAAATCTTGGAGAGGAACTTGATCATTCTTTGAAGGACTTACAACTTGTTTGGCCTGCCTAATCTGCTCTGATACCATCCGGAGAATATTCAGTATCCATGTAGGACAGGTTGGGAATTATTCTGTGGGAACTGTTAATGAGACCCCCAACCAGCGCTGCCTCAGCCAGTCTCAAGCAGGGTTGGAAGGCAACTCCCTTTCTTCCCTTTCCACCAAAGGGCTGGCTTTTCTCCAGTGGGGGATGGGAAGAGTAAGTGGTGTAGAGGAACTCCTGCCTCCAAGCAGAGCTTACTCTACAGAGCCGAGCCTGTCCCCTCCTCCAAGTTATAGCTGTGGATACACTGACTTGGCTGGGATAACGTGTATCCCATGTGTCGGTTTCTGAGTACCTGAGTGTCTAACATGGAAAGAGCCCAACTCCCTAAAATCAGTGCAAGAAAAATGATTAAAAGTTAGATCTGGAGGCACCGCAGGGCTCATCTCCGGATTTAAAGATGAGAGAACGGCAGCACAGAGGCCAAGTCACTTGTCAAGGCCACAGAGCTGCTGGTGATGGAGACCAAGGACCACATTGCCTGAGTTTAAACTCAGGGGCCCTTTTCCCCCTTAAACCTACATGCTCCCACCCACGCACCAACAAACACACCCCATCCTTTGGGGGAAGTACCACACATAGGCACACATAGAACTGAGTCAGCTGGGTCCTATGCCCCTAAGGTATAGGACTGTCTCTCCCGAGGGGGACAGGGCATAGGAGAAGACAGAGTCTCAGACTCTCACCAGCAGACAGGAACAGCACCCCAGGATTTCCTCCCAACTTTTGTCCTTTTTCTGCTCAAATTGAGTTTTCAGAACTTGAGAGCCAGCCCTGGCTGACACCCTGCAGGCTGAGAGCTTCCAGGAGAAGCACGGGGCGGGCTTTTCGGGAGCGCATGGGCCTGGGCACCGGGAGGTGGCTGTGGGGACCCCAGGGCCTGATGCTTAGCTTGCCACGGGTCTGGCGGCACAGGGAGCAAGATCATCCTCTACCTGAACTGCTCGCTCCTCTGGCCTCCTGTGACTCATGACGGCACAGCTGGGGACCCTAAAGGAAGAGCGTGAACCCTGAGAAAGGGGGGCGCAGAGGGCAGAGGTTAGCACCTCGGCCCGGGAGAGGCCCCATGCCCTCTTCCAGACGTGTAGGTTTGGAAAACGGGAGGCCTCGCCCGGCGGCCGCCTCTTCTGCTCGGGTCCCCATATATAGTCATATCCACCGTCAACTGGGAGGCCGGCAGGCGGCAGCGAATGGGCGAGCAGCCCCCGCGGGAGCGGCGGGGAGGGCGCAGTGGGCGGAGGGAGGAGAGGGGGAAAGGGGGCAGGAGAAAAAAGCTCTTCCAAAAAAGTATTGGCTGTCTTGAGGAATGCGGTCGCCCCCTTGGGAGAGTACATATCTGGGAGCAGCGAGCGGCTCTGAGCTCGCACTCCGGCTCGGCCGCTCCGCCGTGCGCTCGCCTCCTTGCACCTTCGGCTGCCCCAGGGCCCCTCGCCGCTGCCACCATGGACGCCATCAAGAAGAAGATGCAGATGCTCAAGCTCGACAAGGAGAACGCCTTGGATCGAGCGGAGCAGGCAGAGGCCGATAAGAAGGCAGCGGAGGACAGGAGCAAGCAGGTCTGCGCCTCCCAGCCCTGCCAGCGCCCGCGGGTCTTCCGAGCCCCGCCCTCCGGGGACGCCCGGAGTGCCGGGACCCAGCTTGGCACCCCTTACCGGCCCCTCACCCTGAGGACTCCGGGAACCACCCCCACTCCAGGGCATCTGAGAAGGGGGAGGGGAAGAGCAAGACTGCTTTATTCTAACTTTTTCTCTCAGCTGGGGACGCTTATTTCCCTTCTTTGGTTCCCAAAGCCCGCGAAGTCCCACCAAGTGCTAGAGGCACTTGGTTCTCAAGATCGGAAATGAATTTTGGATCTGGGGATAAGGGAGAGGAGGAGGGCTGAGGGGGATCAGAAAGTGCTAAAAGTTCTGGACTTCTGACAGGGGGATATAAAACATTCAGCTGAGGGAGGAGGGAAGGGACAGTATATTTTCTTAAAAACAGAGATGGGACAGAAGAGAGTCCCGCGGGCGAGAGTCGGGGGCATGCATTTTTCTGCACCGCCAAGTTGTGGGCTTGAGCCCATCGAGACCTCGGCAGGGGTCTCGTCCCGGGGAGGGGGTGGGGGGCAGAGTGGCCTCAGGAGAAGAGGAGGTCGCCTAGGAACCCTTGAACCCCAACTCAGCGGCGCCCCAAAGCTGAAGAGTCCCAGCCAACCCGGTGTCCGTGTTGTGTGTGTGTGTCTTAACACCCGGTCCTTGCCGGCCCCCTGCGCCCGCCCGCCGCCGCCCCCTAGCTCGAGGAGGACATAGCGGCCAAGGAGAAGCTGCTGCGGGCGTCGGAGGACGAGCGGGACCGGGTGCTGGAGGAGCTGCACAAGGCAGAGGACAGCCTCCTGGCCGCCGATGAGTCCGCCGCCAAGGTACCCGGGGCGCGCGGCGCGGCGCACGAATGGCTAACTCTGTCTCTCTCTTTCTCTCCCTCCCTGTCTTTCCCTTTCTCTTTCCCGCTGTCCCTGTCCTTCTGGCTCTGTGCACCCACAACCTTCCCTTGCGGGATCACGCTGCCTGCTGCACCCCCCCTTCCCGTTCCCGTCCCCCACGGCCAACTCCCAGCTGGAAGATGAGCTGGTATCGCTGCAAAAGAAACTCAAGGGCACCGAAGATGAACTGGACAAATACTCCGAGGCTCTCAAAGATGCCCAAGAAAAGCTGGAGCTGGCAGAGAAAAAGGCCACTGACGTAAGTGCACGCACACACGGCCTCCCTCACCTCCTGCCCTTGTGGCCGCTCTGGGGTCATCCCAGGGGCCAGCGAGCAAGGGACGAGGATCCCCTCCTCTTGCTGGACACATCCGCACAGCCTGCCATGGCCCACAGCACTGGATACTGCCCTCAACTGCTACTGCACACGTTCATTTTTTATTTCATCCATTCCTCTCTCTTTTTTTCCTTCTTTCCCCCACCGCTGGGGGTGGGTGGCGGTGGGCAAGAAGCTGGGAGAACATAGCAACTGAATGGACTCTGGAGGTAAACCCTGTCCCATGGTGGCAAAAAACCTCTGAGGTGTCATCACGGAGGTTTGTGCAGACAGGATGCCTAGTTTTCTCCGCTTTCTTTCCTTCTGGCATCTCTGGTGGGTGGGAAGGCCTGGTTTTCGGCAACTGATCTAGTCAGGACTCAAGAGGACCTGGCCTCTAATGTGAAGGGTAAAAAAGGGGGCATGGTGCCACTTGTATTGAGACTTGATGGTGGGCCGCAGAAACCCTTGAGGCCTCCTTACTCACCAGCGAAGCCTTATTCCAGCCCTTCAGATCTGCCTGGGAAGATGATACTTGCTTGGGTCTGCAGTCTGAGGGCACTAGATCCAAAAAGTAAGCTGGGAGTTATATATAGCTCAGTGCTTTATATGGTATAGAGC
Organism: Tragulus kanchil; assembly: GCA_022376925.1. NCBI lineage: Eukaryota > Metazoa > Chordata > Mammalia > Artiodactyla > Tragulidae > Tragulus > Tragulus kanchil. Next base: position 284,934,053 of record JAIOJX010000032.1, on the reverse strand, counting down.
GCTTGCCACCCCCTGACTCTCCTGCTCACCCCGCCCCGACCTGTCACCTCTGACAACCACCACATAGTTTCCAGGGTGATGCACAAGCCACAAAAGCTCTGCCTTCTTCGTCCACCGCCCTTGGAAATCTCTTTAGCAGAAGAGCTTGCCTCTTCTGCTGCCTAAGACAAGTATTTGATTTCCAAAGGACTGACTTCTTTTTCACACCATTCTGGAAGCTAATTAAGCCTAGAGGCCCAATTAGGAAAGAATTCCTGGGGAAGTTAGTAACCATTCCAAGAATGTATGAGCACCATGGAAAGCTATGCCCAGGAAGCTGAACCACCAAATGCAACGGCAGAATTTTCTGTATGAGAGTCAAGTCAGGGATGGAGGGTCAGGGTCTTGAAATCAGTAAAGGCTTTCTGTGGCGTGCAAGGTGTGAATGTTACCTCCAAGTGTGCTCTGTACAGGAGAGATCCAGACACAGGACATTTAGAATCTGATAAAAAAAAAAAAATGTTTCAGAGACGAGCAAGGTCCCCGGAGAGGAGATTCAGAGAAGTACTGATGTAGCTAACACATTTAAGTTACAAACTACCTGGCTTTAGAAAAAGGGCCCCCAAACACATATACTCTGCGCCAGTTTTGTATAATGTGGATCAGATGTCTGCTCCGTATATGGTTAAATGGAGGATGCCTGTCTCCCCCAGATTCTCCAGCAGGACCTTTATTTAGCTTTTTCAAAAGAGCCGCTGATAGATCAAGGAGAGATATTCCTTATAAGGAAAAGAATGCAGAGAATTTGCAAATAGCCCAGTAAGACTGGAAGCAAGAGAAGGAGAAAAAACCGCTCCTACAATTCTTAAGGGGGGAAAATATCGTAAATATTGTAACTATGTGGTGCTATCATGTCTTTATTGAAAAATCTTGTTTAAGGGTGCATTGGAATGAGAGGAGGCAGAAGTGGCAAACAGGATAGTTAAAGCTGGGGGGGGGATGGGGGAGGAGTGGGCGGAGCCAGGAGGAGGGAGAGATTTCTGAAGCCAGGGGTTTTTTTCACTCCCTCACAGGATAATTGTCCCTAATATGGTACTTTTTTTTTTTTTCTTTTGATAGTCTATTGATCATCTTCCCTTTTTAGATTACTTGCAACCTGTAGGGATGTGGAAGACATCTGTGAAGAAATGCTATATTTAGAGTGATTCCTAACTATTAAAAATAGTCAAGACTTGAGGAGGAAGAGACTGATGTCGCTAAAGGAAGGAGGAGGTACGAGAGAGGTCAACTTTCTGAGGCTGAATCATATTACACTTGGGATTAGGACACTGCAGTGTCATTACTCACCAGTGTAAAATACTTTCATGTTTTTCTACTACTAAAAATATTTTTCTACTAATCTACCAAACAATTTACAAATCCTGTACCAGAAATGGACTCTTCCTAGCTTGAAAGTTTGTCATTTTCAACTGAATGTCTCATGGCATTGTTCTGAATTTCTTGTGGTCACTCCACCTAGGTGAGGCTGAGTGTCGAGGGGTCTGTGTTCTCTCTGGCCTCGACCCCTTCCCCAATAACTGTGATGTCTCTGACATCTGTAGTATGTGAGTCTTTATTCCCTGTAGGTCTTTGCTTCCTAAATCAAGGATTCTTAACCTTAACTAAACATGGATGCTTTAAGAACTTACCTAAGATGGTTTAAAAACTTAAAATCCAGGCTGCATTCCAGGCCCATTAGAATCACTGGGAGTGGAACCCAGGTGTTAGTATTAAATATTCAGGTGATTCCAACGTGCAGCCAAAGCTGAGAACAACTGTTCTCAACTCTTTTGTATATGACATCAGAATGAAAATGAACTCATGTGAAACTGACTTCCCCAGGTGTCTGAAAAGCAGGACATTATGTCACGAATCGGCTGTTGGAGTAGGTCCAGCAGTTTCTGGGGCTCCCGGAGGCTCCCAGAAGCCCCCTTCTCCGGCTCTCAAAAGTTGAAGACCCACAGTCTGTACTCTTAGGGAAACAGTTGTGACCGCCCTCCGGACTGGATGCACTGTGTGGAAACAAAGGGAAAGGCTCCACCTACAGGATGAGAGAGCCTGTGCTGGGGTTTGTGAGTCTCAGACGGGACTGTGATAATGTCCTTCACCAATGAGTCAGAAAAGCAGGGAGTTTCGTTGCTAGGGCTTTGGAGGAAGGGGGTGTTGTCAGCTGTGTTTTCTTTCTCTTCATTGTTCTCACACTTAAACACATAGGAACTGACCTGAACGGTCTTCTGTGAGAAAGAAGAAGAAATAGAGCTCTGAGACTTAGAAGACATTTAAAAACGTTGCCCAAGGAGAGTATGAGCAGAGGCTGGTTCGCAGAGATTGTATCCACTTTGGTTTTCATCTAGGTCTTGCAAGGTTCTGTAGGCTTCCTTGGTGTGCTTTTAAAAGGTGTATCAGTCCAGATCAGAATTGGTCAGACTCCAGAAGAATTACAAGCTTCTAAAACCAGAGAAGATTGTAGCTAGAGACAGTTGTTTTGTTTGGGTTTTTTTTTTTTCTTTGCCACTTCTATTGATCTTTCATTTATCTTTTTGCATCCATCTCCGTTCTTTGGCCTGTGTGGGCCTCCCATCACAGTGGCCTCTGTCGCTGCAGAGCACCATCTCTGGGCACATGCGCAACAGAGCTCCGGCTTGGTAGTTGGAGACACTGGTTCAGCTGCTCCGCGGCACGTGGGATCTTCGTGGGCCAGGGATCAAACCGGCGCCCTTTGCACTGCAAGGCGGTGTCCTTACCCACTGGACCACCAGGGAAACCCCGACAGTTGTTTTTATGGAAGAGAAAATAAGTCCCAGAGAGGCTGGCAGGTGTGAGGTCCCATAGCCGGTTATGGGCTGCAGCCTGACTTAAGACAATGCCTGTGCATTTTTTAAAAACTTTGTGTTTTATATTGGAATATAGCTGATAAACAATGTTGTGATTGTTTCGGGTAAAGAGTGAAGGACTCAGCCATACCTATACATGTATCCATTCTCCCCCAAACTCCCTCCCCTCCAGGCGTAACATCGAGCAGGGTCCTGTGCTATAGGTAGATCCTTGGTGGTAATCCATTTTAAATATAGCAGTGTGTACACATCCATTCCAAACTCTCTTTCCTTCGCCCTTCTTCTCCCCAACCATAAATTCTGTTCTGTAAATTCATTTAAGGACTTTCATTCTATACTTCTTCTCTAAGACAATGCCTGTGCTCGTTAACTAAAGCTGTCATTTGAGTTAACCACGTACGAGGTATGTTGCTTAGCGCTTTCTGGTTTTTTTCCTAATCCTCGCAGCTTCCCTAAGAGAAATAGACTACTATTAACCGCGCTTATACAGGCGAAGTCACGTTATTTTCCAAGTCACACAGCCAGGAGGGAACCAAAAGATAGATTGTCTAACCTAGGAATACAACATTTATGTGGTCTCAGCTCTGTGCAGCGTGTGAGTGGTTTTCACGCCGTGCGGTTGGAGGGGATGAGAGTTGTGGTTAGGATCTTGTTTTCTGGGGTTCTTTACAGTTCGGCTGGGGACAGATTCAAGCCCCGGCCCCCTCGCTCGGCTGGGAATCTAGCAGTCTCGAGCGGGGCGCTCCCGTCGCCAATAGGCGGCACCGTCGCTCTGTGCAGCTAGATCCGTTACTCTGGGTTCCCGGCGGCGCCGGGGAGGGGCGCTGGGAGTCGAAGTAACACCCTGGGCGCCGCGGCCCCTCTCCTGCCCACCAGGTGCCCCCGCAGCGCGGCGGCCGCGAGCATGCGCGGTGCCTCCCGCCGTCGGCGAATTCCCGGGGACCAAGGCGCGCGCCCCGCCCCGCCCCGCCCGCTGGGCCCGCCCCCAGCGCTCGCGCACCCGCTTGCGGTTCGCCTGAGCTGCTCCGGAGGCCGCGACTTCCGGGCTGTGCCTGGGCCGCAGGGGGCGCCGCTGTCTGGCGCTGCGGCCTGGGCGGGGTGGCCGGGCGGTCGGAGTGCGGCAGCGGGAGCGCAGCAGCCGGCCTCTTTCCCCCGCAGCCCGCTTGCCTGCCGGCCCGCCGCCGCCCAACACGATGGCGGGGAGCAGCTCGCTGGAGGCGGTGCGGAGAAAGATTCGGAGCCTGCAGGAGCAGGCAGACTCCGCGGAGGAGCGCGCGGGCAGCCTGCAGCGGGAGCTGGACTACGAGAGGAAGCTGAGGGAGACCGTAAGAGACCCACCCATCACCCACCACCGGAAGCGCCTTCGCCCCAGTCGGCCCCCCGCACCCCTCCCCGGAGCCCACCTTCTTTCGCCGCCCCTCCCCCCACCTCGGGGCACACCTGGGCCCGCAGGTGTCGTGTGGGAGGGTCGCTGCCCATTCACATCAGCTCTTTGTGCTGGTCTGAAGTCTGTGAACCGAGGAGGAAGCAAGAGTGGTCTTGAGAAGGTTCTGGAAGCAGCAGTTTCCCAGAAGGGGCTCTTTTTGGGGTGTTTGCGTGCAGCCGAGCGTCGCGGGTCTCCCGGGATGTGCCCTTTGCACTCCTGGCATCGTTTAACTCGGACGGTGGGGACGAAAGAGGGCCCTCCTTTTGAAAGTCTGTTCTTTTGGGGAGGGCGCTAAGAGGTCACGTCTGGGGCTTTGCCGAGTGTTGGGGTCTGGAGGTGCTCAACTCCCGCATCCCTGTTCAGCCTAGATCTCTTGAAAGGCGGTCTGATGGGTGGGACACTGACAGCGCGTGTTCTGGCTTCGTATGCGGTACTCTGACCTTCCCTTTGTTAACCACTCCTCCTGTCAAGTTCTCCAGTACAGATAGATGTTCCTTTGTTACCTAGTCTTGAAAAAAGTTGGCTAAATGGCTATAGTTATTGGGTGTTTTCTCCTGTCGGCTTCCCCCTCCCCCACGTTGTAATACCTGGTTGAGTGTAATACCTGGCTTCCTTCCTTTCCCTTAACACAAACGTATCCAGCAAACAGGAACAGGATTTCAGAGGTAGTTTAGGCGTTTGCCATTTGCTGATTTTTGAGTGTCTGTGTTTTAAATCGGGATACTCAAACGCCTTGGGAATTTTAGGACAAGCGCTCGTGCAGTCCTGTGTGTGCGCGCCCAGTCGTGCCCCCCTCCTTGCAACCGCATGGACTGTAGCAGGCTGTGCTTAATAGAGGCCTTTTCCGAGATGAGAAGTGTGTGTGATGGCATTATGGCTAGCTGCAGAGGAAAAGAAACCTGTTTTGCATAAAATACCTAGAAGCAAGTGGATCGGCTTAACTTGCTGAAGTTTCAGATAAAATAGGCAGGAACCGGGAAGTCAGTAGGCAAAAGATCATTTTCTGTAGAGGAGCAGACGGCAGAGGTACCGTGGATGTCTCCGCATTTGGCCAGGCAATGAATGAGTTCTGACTCCGCCTCTGACGGACCCGCAGTTGTCCTTGAACCGTTAGAACCCATAGGACATGATGATGAATAAGAACAAGAGCTCTCTACCCAAGCTGCCAGGATTTGAGTCATTGACTTTCTCAGCCCCTCAGTTCCCTGACTGTAAAATGTGGGTAATGGTAGAAGTACCTGCCTTTGGGGAGGATAAAAGGAGTATGTTCAAAGAAGTTGCGATGGTTTTGAGCACATAAGTTACAAGTCCCTTGGGTCAGGTGGTATGAGAACTGCACAGCCCTTGGCATTGCTCATTATTCCCTGGCTTTCAGTCTGCCAGCTAGCGTAGGACTCTAAAGGTGGGCTGCTCATTTCACTGCCTCTTAAAGCACTCCATGTCAGTGCTTCTAATCAATAATTCTTGTTTCAACTGGAGCAGAGAGAACACAGGCAGGCTGGAACAAATGTTTGGTGGGTCAAAGCAGTGTTAGTGGGGAAAGTTGCTAGCGTTCCTCTCCCCCTGCTAAGAAAGGGAATATGTGGAGAATATATAAAGAATATACAGGAGAACCTTTTATAGACTAGGCCTGGTGGTTAATATTAGACACTAAATTAGATGTTAGAAGATAAATTTTATAAAGGGCACATTGTTACTATTATGCTCGCCCTCTCTTAGGGGCTTAGTTTTTATAACAGTAGTCTTACTGGGCTAGTTGGCTAAAGGTGATTCTTTCATTCTTTCCAAAACTTTATATTAAAAGTGGTTTTAAAAAGCTTCAGTTTTTGAAAGTGATTTTTTTGAAAGTAATCTGTCCAGAAGATTGGACACACAGAGAACTTTTTATGACAGCAACTTAAGTTCTGAGGCAGACACTGGAGAGAGACTTTCAGATTCTTTTCAGAGAGCTTTTCCTAACTTACAAAACTGGAACTGATTTAAGGTCATTTCTTGGTAGTTGTCAGACATAGCTGTGAGTTAAGCCAGCAGTCACAGTTTCTCTTGGCAGCAGACGTAAACGTTTAGTGACAAAGTCGTGAGCAACTAAAAAAAATATTTGGAGAGCTGGCCCTACATTCAGAATCTCAAAGGTTCAGCATGCCGTGGTTAATTGGCCCTATTACACCAGTACTTACCTTGGAAAAACCAGCCGTCACCATCCCTCTTTTCCTCCTGGTTTGTTTTTCCAAGGTGTGTGGGCCCTTGAAAATGTTGGAATGAGGCTACTTTGCTTGATGTAATGGTTGACTCTCGGTCTCATGACCCACTGGGGTTTGTTTGTCTTTCGTCCTCATCAAAGGAAAAGAGGGAGCAGAAGCAGCCAGTCCTCTTTTCTCCTTCCCCAGCAAACAAAGGGACTTAAAGTTGTAGTCAGTAGGTTCTTAATTGGTAACTTTATTAAATCATGGGGGAAAACCAATGTACAAAAATCTCAGCCTTTCCCTCTTTAGAGGTGCTAAATATTTCTGAGACCAGGATTTTAAAAGTGTTTTTTGTGCTCACATTGGCACTCCCAGAGGTGCAGTACCAGGAGGGTACACTTTGGCTTTTTGCTTTCACATAGAGACGAGGAGAAGGCACTACTACAGTTCTCTGTTCACGTCCCTTCTCGCTCACTGTACAAATCCGCCCCACGAATTATAGGCTTCGGTGCAGATTGAGAGGTTGTTTTTGCCTCTTATCCATGGGAGCGCCCCTTAATGTCATCTGTATTTTTTCTGTTTCCTTCCCATATAAGGGCAGAAGTTTAACTTGGCTGTAGTGGCTGGTTCTTACATAGTAAGTTGGGTGAAACTTTCTCTGGATGACTACAGTGAAATAAAAAGGCCTGACCTTTGATCATCGCATGCTGCACTCCAGTTCAGGCAGGACTTGGAAAATATATTCCAGAGGATTTATTCTTAGGACATATTATTCCCCTACCATTATTTCCTCTTAACAGTCTTAATGGTAATACTTCAAGTAAAGATCATTGTTATCTTTAAATTGTCTCTAGGTAGATTGGCTATAACGTCTGGATTTTGTGGAAATCCAGGCCCTGTAAAAGTTTTCTTTCAGATCGGACTTGGAGGAGTATTTGCTGCATTGCCCTTGATGTCCGTGTAGCTTCTTGTAGAGGTGCACAGGAATGGTGTTCACCTGCCCTTACTTTTGTACAGGCAGCTGGTACCCTGTGAACGAGGGCTTCCCAGGTGGCTCGGTGATAAAGAAGCCTCCTGCCAACGAGAGACTCGGGCTCAGTCCCTGGGTTGGGAAGATACCCCAGAGCAGAAAATGGCAACCCACTCCAGTATGCTTGCCTAGAAGATTCCGTGGACAGAGGAGCCTGGCAGACTGTAGTCTGTGGGGTCACAGAGCTGGCCACTGCTGAGCGACTGCACGCACACCTTGTGGAGGGAGAGGGGGACGGCACATGTAGGTGGAGAGCACCTTATGATCATTGAGCAGCCGATCTCCAGGAACACAGGCTCCTCCCGTAGCCTTTACCCATATAGCAGGTTCTTTTCCGAGTAGCTCCTAACATGCTGACAGCCAATAGCACTTCTGAAACAAAAGAAATTAACATCCCAAACAAAGACTTCTCTGGCCCGTCGCCTGTTTTTAGAGGCTAACCCAGGACACTAAGGGTGATTTCCATGCCCGGAAACAATTTGCATCTGGGGTCTTGACCCTTCCCAAATGCCTTGTTATTTATATCTGCTCTTTTAAATAACAGATGGTCCTGTGACTGTGGGCTTTGTATTGAGGCAACAGCCAAGGAGGTCTTAAGTAGACTGCCCAGGTGCTGTGATGAAAACAACCTTAGAAAATATCTTAAAACCCGACTCAGAGAAAATAAAACCGGGCAGAAGTTTAACTTGGCTGTAGTGGCTGGTTCTTACATAGTAAGTTGGGTGAAACTTTCTCTGGATGACTACAGTGAAATAAAAAGGCCTGACCTTTGATCATCGCATGCTGCACTCCAGTTCAGGCAGGACTTGGAAAATATATTCCAGAGGATTTATTCTTAGGACATATTATTCCCCTACCATTATTTCCTCTTAACAGTCTTAATGGTAATACTTCAAGTAAAGATCATTGTTATCTTTAAATTGTCTCTAGGTAGATTGGCTATAACGTCTGGATTTTGTGGAAATCCAGGCCCTGTAAAAGTTTTCTTTCAGATCGGACTTGGAGGAGTATTTGCTGCATTGCCCTTGATGTCCGTGTAGCTTCTTGTAGAGGTGCACAGGAATGGTGTTCACCTGCCCTTACTTTTGTACAGGCAGCTGGTACCCTGTGAACGAGGGCTTCCCAGGTGGCTCGGTGATAAAGAAGCCTCCTGCCAACGAGAGACTCGGGCTCAGTCCCTGGGTTGGGAAGATACCCCAGAGCAGAAAATGGCAACCCACTCCAGTATGCTTGCCTAGAAGATTCCGTGGACAGAGGAGCCTGGCAGACTGTAGTCTGTGGGGTCACAGAGCTGGCCACTGCTGAGCGACTGCACGCACACCTTGTGGAGGGGAGAGGGGCACGGCACATGTAGGTGGAGAGCACCTTATGATCATTGAGCAGCCGATCTCCAGGAACACAGGCTCCTCCCGTAGCCTTTACCCATATAGCAGGTTCTTTTCCGAGTAGCTCCTAACATGCTGACAGCCAATAGCACTTCTGAAACAAAAGAAATTAACATCCCAAACAAAGACTTCTCTGGCCCGTCGCCTGTTTTTAGAGGCTAACCCAGGACACTAAGGGTGATTTCCATGCCCGGAAACAATTTGCATCTGGGGTCTTGACCCTTCCCAAATGCCTTGTTATTTATATCTGCTCTTTTAAATAACAGATGGTCCTGTGACTGTGGGCTTTGTATTGAGGCAACAGCCAAGGAGGTCTTAAGTAGACTGCCCAGGTGCTGTGATGAAAACAACCTTAGAAAATATCTTAAGAAGCCTCAGGACTCAGAGAATACATACCAGAAATAAAAAGCTATTGAAGGAGAGGGATGTGGGCCTTTGGAATACAGCATAATCCACCCCCTCCCCCGCAAAAAGTGAAAAGAGTGTCCTTAAGTAATTTACAGAATTGAATGTATCTTGAATTCTAGGGAGCCAAATTGCAATCAGACCAGTATGGTGAGGCTTGTGAAGCCTGTGAGAGTCTAGGTTTTTCCCTGGGGAAGCTTAGGTAGGGACACGTCCATCCCGGATACTGCTTGCAAATCCAGGCTGCCCATCCTCCTGGGAAACCTCCCCGGGGCAGCAGGCATTGGCTTCTGGGATTGAGAGCAAAGGCTCTGTGTCCTTGGGTGAGCTGTTACCCCCTCGTGTCTTGATGGTGTTTTCATTTCTTTACCGCTCCTTTTTTCAAACAGGATGGAAAGTGCTCATCTAGTGGATGCTATCCGGTACAGTAGCGGCTCTCCTGGTCTTGGTTAGTTTCTGTCCCGGAGGCCTTTGTTTCAGATAGAGGCTTGGGTTGGAGGTGGCTGTAGAGAACCCGCTGCTCTGATGTCAGAAGGTGAAAAGCCCCCATAGGTGAGAATCACCAATTCCAGGCCTTTCCTGGGGCTCCAAGAGGCCTTGAGAAGTGAGGCAGGCGAGCCGACACAGTAGAGTAGCGGAAAACTGGGGCGCTGGTCTTGTCTTCCGCTGATGGCTGTGCGACCATCACGCTTCAGCCCTTGGGGTCAGAGATCCCTCCCTCTTCCTATTTTTTTCCTTCAACAAAGGTCTCCATGAGCGGTTCCCACAGGATTTGCCAGCTCTTTTAGGTGGGGTGGTGGATGGTTGCTTTTTTATAGTGCAGATTCCCGCCTTCCTCTCTGACCTCTTGGAATCCCTAGGGATGGGGTCAAGAAATTTTGTACTTTTAATGTGTATCTCCTAGTGAACTTGGACCCGCAGCCAGTCGTGGGAACTGCTGCATAGTGCTTAGGGACCCAGCTAAACATCTGAGGCCCCCATTTTGTGGACCACCCACAGGTCTGTTCTCTGATTGCTTCAGTCCTGGCTCACAGAGTGGTCTCCGTTCCTGGCCGTTGTTTGGGTGTCCTGTATGAGGCCTGTTGGCTTTCCTCTTCTTGTCAGACCCACCTCCTGACGTAGGTTTTACAAAGTGCTCCAGTGGGGAGGAGTTACTGACATTAGTTTTATAAAGCAGTATCTAGAGCTAAAGGAACAAACAGAGAGGAGGCCAGAAAAGAGAGAAGATTCAGATCAAGGGGGGGTTCCTCTCCAGGAGGGAGATTGTTTTGTACAGAGGCAGGAATAAACATGGGGTACTGTCTTCTTACTCTCCAATGCCCCAGGTGTTTGGAAGCCCGGGGACCTGGAGTGGTTTGTCACCCGAAAGGTCCTTTCCCGGGAATATAAACAGTCTCCTTTCTGTGAGTACAAAGTCCTTGAGGTCGGGGCCCAGATTGAAAAACAGAGGGGATGGAAGGACATTTCTTTACCGCTCCTTTTTTCAAACAGGATGGAAAGTGCTCATCTAGTGGATGCTATCCGGTACAGTAGCGGCTCTCCTGGTCTTGGTTAGTTTCTGTCCCGGAGGCCTTTGTTTCAGATAGAGGCTTGGGTTGGAGGTGGCTGTAGAGAACCCGCTGCTCTGATGTCAGAAGGTGAAAAGCCCCCATAGGTGAGAATCACCAATTCCAGGCCTTTCCTGGGGCTCCAAGAGGCCTTGAGAAGTGAGGCAGGCGAGCCGACACAGTAGAGTAGCGGAAAACTGGGGCGCTGGTCTTGTCTTCCGCTGATGGCTGTGCGACCATCACGCTTCAGCCCTTGGGGTCAGAGATCCCTCCCTCTTCCTATTTTTTTCCTTCAACAAAGGTCTCCATGAGCGGTTCCCACAGGATTTGCCAGCTCTTTTAGGTGGGGTGGTGGATGGTTGCTTTTTTATAGTGCAGATTCCCGCCTTCCTCTCTGACCTCTTGGAATCCCTAGGGATGGGGTCAAGAAATTTTGTACTTTTAATGTGTATCTCCTAGTGAACTTGGACCCGCAGCCAGTCGTGGGAACTGCTGCATAGTGCTTAGGGACCCAGCTAAACATCTGAGGCCCCCATTTTGTGGACCACCCACAGGTCTGTTCTCTGATTGCTTCAGTCCTGGCTCACAGAGTGGTCTCCGTTCCTGGCCGTTGTTTGGGTGTCCTGTATGAGGCCTGTTGGCTTTCCTCTTCTTGTCAGACCCACCTCCTGACGTAGGTTTTACAAAGTGCTCCAGTGGGGAGGAGTTACTGACATTAGTTTTATAAAGCAGTATCTAGAGCTAAAGGAACAAACAGAGAGGAGGCCAGAAAAGAGAGAAGATTCAGATCAAGGGGGGGTTCCTCTCCAGGAGGGAGATTGTTTTGTACAGAGGCAGGAATAAACATGGGGTACTGTCTTCTTACTCTCCAATGCCCCAGGTGTTTGGAAGCCCGGGGACCTGGAGTGGTTTGTCACCCGAAAGGTCCTTTCCCGGGAATATAAACAGTCTCCTTTCTGTGAGTACAAAGTCCTTGAGGTCGGGGCCCAGATTGAAAACAGAGCAGGAAACTTAGAGTGGTGGCTATGAAATTGTTTTGAAAATCTTGTTGACATTTCTCTGGCCACAGCACCTAGAACAAGCATGTTCAAGAAAGAAGGGGAAAAATGCTTTTGAGTACATGACCTAGACACTCTATTGAGGGTTTTTTTTTTCCCTTGGTGGTATTTTCAGGGTTGGTTTTTGTTTTACTGCTCATTTTAGTTTTCAGCTTTCAGAGTTACTTGCTTGTTTCTCCCTCATGTATAAAAGGAATAGAATTTTCCTGGAAATGGAAAATATAAAAAAGAAATCTGACCCGACCAGAAAGTATGCCCTTAATGGATACCTCCTTCCAGTTTTTCTTTTTTCCTTACACTGGGCTAAAAACTTTGAAAAGTTCCCATACTTAAGAAATGTGGCGTCCACATTACCCTCATCCCTCCTCTAGAAAACTTCAGCATTTGCTGCCCAGTTCAGACCTGGCGGGGCCACTACTAGCTGTGCGTCTATAATGATTGACCTCGTGGGTGGCTGCAGTTGGGAACAGACCTTGGATTCAGTTCACATCTCCCCCTGCTCCCTGCCTCCATCAGCCAATTGTTACTACATAGTTAATTTTTGACGAGATAAAAGCATATTTGGATGTTTTTATAGAGTCCTTCACTGTGGTTGGAGATGCCCTAATCACCTCTCTTTCCATAGAGAACTTGGCTTTTAAAATTTTACAAGTGTTTATGAGCGAGGAGCAGAATGTTCTCGCGTTCCTTTAGTTCAAGGCTGTAATCGCAGACTCTTACTACATGTGTATTTCAAGCCATGTACCATGGGTCCAGGAACTAGGAAAGTTTCTTTTGTTTAAAATACGTTGATTTTACTCATTTTATTCAGTAGACATTTACTAAACCTGTAATCCATGTAGGGAATTATGATTCCTTGCATGTAAGAAACTTAGAGTTGAATAAGGAAGACAAGACTATAGGTAGAGAGCTAGCATTGTCCCTAAGTGCAGGTTGTAATTTTTAGAAAACTCCCAAATGTCCTGAAAACTCCATCACCCCAGAATAAACAGAGATTCAAAGTGGATGAGGGAACACTACCAGATTAACAAATTCCGTCTTTCACCTCCATGCGTAGTATTTAAACAGCCACCAGTGCAAGTGTGTGTATAGGACCCATCCAGTCTTGCAAGTGTCCTGAGGCTTATAGTAACAAATACTCATCACTGTGGGTAACCATCACAATCCCTCAAAAACCAACATCTTATTTTAGAGATAGATACCAAGTAAAAACAGCATCTATACTGCTTTTTTTTCTAAGGAGTTTGAAACTCTTGTAGCAACCCTGACTTGTGAGAAATTGCTGTAGACTTAGACCACAAACTCTTGGGAAATTTGTCTTGGCACTGTTCCATCGTGACCTGTTATCCCCAAGAGGTGCTCAGTGGCAGGGGGCGTATTGGGTTTTGTTGTGTCTCTGTATGGTTTATATTTTAGAGCCCCTGAATTTAAAAATCTTTTTGTTCTTAAAATATTTAATAAAGCCCCTGTGAGAATGTGATCAGGAGAAAGGAGAATTGAGACTCCCAAGTCCGAGTTCTTGCCGAGTGGCTCTCGTCTTGCGTGACAGAGCCTGGGTCCGTCCTGTTGCCTCTGCTCACACCTCAGCCCCCACCGTGTGAACCGTGGCAGGTGGCTGGGGTGAAGCTCCCCTCTAAGAGTGAGGTAAAGCCGGCATGTTGAAATCTGCAGTGGAAGAGATCCAAGTGAGAGTGTGTGGCTGGCAGTCCCTCAGTGCCATGAGGATGGTGTGTGTCGATTTGTATCTACCTAGGGTGGACACTCCGTGGGTAGATCAGGGGATGAACATATCCAGCAACTACAGAGTTGACCACGGTTTGTAGCACACTCGAGGGTAGCTCACCACAAGACCAGGCTTCCTTGTGGAACCAGCGTTTTAGTCCAGTCTCTCTTGAATGCACTTTCCTCACGTCCTTCTTCTCCACACTAAAACACCTTTCACTCTCTCTGCCCAGGCTGAAGCCGACGTCGCTTCTCTGAACAGACGCATCCAGCTGGTTGAGGAAGAGTTGGATCGTGCCCAGGAGCGCCTAGCAACAGCGCTGCAGAAGCTGGAGGAAGCCGAGAAGGCAGCAGATGAGAGTGAGAGGTGATGACCCCTCGTCCAGCCCACCTGTTAACAAAGCCTTTCCTCCCGGTGGAAGAGGAGGTCGTCTCTGATCTTGGGTGTCTGAGAATTTTACAGTACTGTGGTGGCATCATTTCCTCACTTGATACCGGTGGACCTGCTGGGTCTGTTCCTTTAACCCTAGTGGGACAGTCTTGTGCAGAGCACTGTTTTAAAACCCAAGATTACAAAGAAGAAATAGACCCTATTCCTGCCCTGCTAAGGGGTCACCACCTAGCAAGGGAGAGGGACATGTAAACAGGAGGTTCTTAGGATGAGATTCGGTTCTTTCATTCCTGCTCACCTATGGAGCAATTAACGCATTTTGTGTAAAAATAACTTTTTTTAAAAACCTGTTATCCCCAAGGGTGCTCAGTGGCATTGGGTTTTGTTGTGTCTCTGTATGGTTTATATTTTAGAGCCCCTGAATTTAAAAATCTTTTTGTTCTTAAAATATTTAATAAAGCCCCTGTGAGAATGTGATCAGGAGAAAGGAGAATTGAGACTCCCAAGTCCGAGTTCTTGCCGAGTGGCTCTCGTCTTGCGTGACAGAGCCTGGGTCCGTCCTGTTGCCTCTGCTCACACCTCAGCCCCCACCGTGTGAACCGTGGCAGGTGGCTGGGGTGAAGCTCCCCTCTAAGAGTGAGGTAAAGCCGGCATGTTGAAATCTGCAGTGGAAGAGATCCAAGTGAGAGTGTGTGGCTGGCAGTCCCTCAGTGCCATGAGGATGGTGTGTGTCGATTTGTATCTACCTAGGGTGGACACTCCGTGGGTAGATCAGGGGATGAACATATCCAGCAACGACAGAGGTGACGACGGTTTGTAGCACACTGAGGGTAGCTCACCACAAGACCAGGCTTCCTTGTGGAACCAGCGTTTTAGTCCAGTCTCTCTTGAATGCACTTTCCTCACGTCCTTCTTCTCCACACTAAAACACCTTTCACTCTCTCTGCCCAGGCTGAAGCCGACGTCGCTTCTCTGAACAGACGCATCCAGCTGGTTGAGGAAGAGTTGGATCGTGCCCAGGAGCGCCTAGCAACAGCGCTGCAGAAGCTGGAGGAAGCCGAGAAGGCAGCAGATGAGAGTGAGAGGTGATGACCCCTCGTCCAGCCCACCTGTTAACAAAGCCTTTCCTCCCGGTGGAAGAGGAGGTCGTCTCTGATCTTGGGTGTCTGAGAATTTTACAGTACTGTGGTGGCATCATTTCCTCACTTGATACCGGTGGACCTGCTGGGTCTGTTCCTTTAACCCTAGTGGGACAGTCTTGTGCAGAGCACTGTTTTAAAACCCAAGATTACAAAGAAGAAATAGACCCTATTCCTGCCCTGCTAAGGGGTCACCACCTAGCAAGGGAGAGGGACATGTAAACAGGAGGTTCTTAGGATGAGATTCGGTTCTTTCATTCCTGCTCACCTATGGAGCAATTAACGCATTTTGTGTAAAAAATAACTTTATTTTAAAATGCACCAAGGAGGGCTTCCCTGGTGGTCCAGTGGGTAAGGACACCGCCTTGCAGTGCAAGGGGCGCTGGTTCGATCCCTGGCCTGGGAAGATCCCACGTGCCGCGGAGCGGCTGGACCGATGTGTCCAATCACCGAGCCGGAGCTCTGGAGTGCATGCACCCAGAGTCGGTGCTCTGCGACAACAGATGCCACCGCGATGGGAGGTCCACAGGAGCCAAAGAACAAAAACGGATGAAAATAGAAAATGAAGGACCAATAGAAGTGGCCCGCCTGCTCCCCTCCCTCCCCACGCACGCCCCCAAAAATAAATAAATAAATAAATAAAATGCACCAAGGAGGCTTAGGCCGAGGTAGATAAAGTATGGGCTGGCGCTTGTCAAGTAGCCCAACAGAAGAATGGAAGAGAAAGCAAAGGTAAAACAGAAATTTGATCCACAAAAGTAAATTGTGTTGGTCTTAGTAAAGCTGATAAGACACACGCGCACAGGTAAATGCAGTCAGATCTGCATGTCTTCTGAGCCTGCTCGCCCTGACCTGGCTTTCCCTGACTTACAGCCCCAAGATTCACTAGCCGTGTGGTAGTAAAGGAAGACCAGGGCTGTATCAGCCATCGTGTTATTCCAGCAGGCATTTTCTCTCATGCCCAGCTGCTCAAGTTCATGTATTCCTATTGCTTGGAAGCACTCCAAGAAAGAGCCACGAGACTGGAGATAGTTCCGCCCTTTGAGAGATGAGGAAGTAGGGTGGTGTCTCAGACACCGGCCATGTGTATCTGTGCGTGACCTAGCAGATGCGTGCCATCGATCATTTGGCCCATTTCTCCATCTTTGAGATGCATTTCTGCTTCCTGCCACCGTGGAAATAGGGTGATTTCAGACTTGAGGATTGAAGAAGCTCTTTAGCTAAAGTTTCAGCTCATCATTCACCATTGCATATTGTCTCTTTTTCTAAGAGTTTTGGAATTCTTAAAGATGATTCACTATCTCTTACAGTATACACGTACCCAGCGGTTTTTTGACTGGCTTCTTCATGAAATACCCTTGTTAGTGAACCTGAAAGGCCATCTGGCAACGTCAGGCTTTATAGGAGAAAGTATTCTAGAGATCATTTAGTCTCCTGATTTTACAAATAAGAAAATGAGAGTACAGAGACAGGTATGGCCTGCCCAAAGAGTATATGGTCGAGCCAGGATTCTGGTCTCCTAAGATATGTTGTAGTCTTTATTTTTTAATATAGATTGAATGAGTTTAATGAGTTGACCCCTTCAGTTCCTATTTGCAGCACCCAATATTCCTTTGAAATACCAGACCAACCTAGCAGTGCCCATAGTAAAGTTCAGACCTCTGGAGCTGAAAACTTCAGATTCTCTGAGCATTCTGTGAGGCAGTGGCAATGTAGTCTTTTTTTGTAAGTGATTTATCTTAATGTGTACTTAGATTTTTCTTTATTTTGCATCTAAATCATCATTTATTTTCATCCACCTTTATTCTGTGGGCCTCCCATTGCAGTGGCCTCCCTTGTTGCAGAGCAGCGGCTCTGGGTGCATTCGCTCTTGAGTGCTGGCTTGTAATTGGACACACCAGTCCAACCGCTCCACAGCACATGGGATCTTCCCAGGCCAGGGATTGAACCGGTGCCCCTTGCACTACAAAGCAGACTCTTTACCCACTGGACCACCAGGGAAGCCCTGTACTTAGATTTTGATTAATGAATCCCGTCTTAACATAACTGATTATTGCATTAATCTATAATATATCATGGGTCAATTAACATTTTCCAGAACTTCCACCACACTTAAGGAGCCACACATAAATGTCACGATAGAAGATCGTGTTGGTCTAGGCTCTCAACCCCTCTCTTATAAAAGAGTGTCATTATATAGGCCAAGCTCAATTTCTTCTCTAAAGTATAGGTCGACCCGTATGAAATTGCCGTTTTTATAGGTCTGATGTGGTCAAATACCAGCAGTTTCATTTGGTTCAATCTAATATTTACATCTGTGGCTAAAAGAGGTAAGAACAGCTACTTTCTTCGTGGGAGGGAAGTACACAAAGGTAAATTTGCTTTTGTTCTAGCCTTGGTCCATTTTCAAACTGAGGCTTCCCACCGGAAAAGGGAAGAAATCCCATTATTTATACAGCAAGTAAAGCATGCTGGCTTTCCTGACCCCACACCCCCAGATTCAGACGGGACCCTGACGTGGGGCCGAGATATTTAGTCTCCTGATTTTACAAATAAGAAAATGAGAGTACAGAGACAGGTATGGCCTGCCCAAAGAGTATATGGTCGAGCCAGGATTCTGGTCTCCTAAGATATGTTGTAGTCTTTATTTTTTAATATAGATTGAATGAGTTTAATGAGTTGACCCCTTCAGTTCCTATTTGCAGCACCCAATATTCCTTTGAAATACCAGACCAACCTAGCAGTGCCCATAGTAAAGTTCAGACCTCTGGAGCTGAAAACTTCAGATTCTCTGAGCATTCTGTGAGGCAGTGGCAATGTAGTCTTTTTTTGTAAGTGATTTATCTTAATGTGTACTTAGATTTTTCTTTATTTTGCATCTAAATCATCATTTATTTTCATCCACCTTTATTCTGTGGGCCTCCCATTGCAGTGGCCTCCCTTGTTGCAGAGCAGCGGCTCTGGGTGCATTCGCTCTTGAGTGCTGGCTTGTAATTGGACACACCAGTCCAACCGCTCCACAGCACATGGGATCTTCCCAGGCCAGGGATTGAACCGGTGCCCCTTGCACTACAAAGCAGACTCTTTACCCACTGGACCACCAGGGAAGCCCTGTACTTAGATTTTGATTAATGAATCCCGTCTTAACATAACTGATTATTGCATTAATCTATAATATATCATGGGTCAATTAACATTTTCCAGAACTTCCACCACACTTAAGGAGCCAAAATAAATGTCACGATAGAAGATCGTGTTGGTCTAGGCTCTCAACCCCTCTCTTATAAAAGAGTGTCATTATATAGGCCAAGCTCAATTTCTTCTCTAAAGTATAGGTCGACCCGTATGAAATTGCCGTTTTTATAGGTCTGATGTGGTCAAATACCAGCAGTTTCATTTGGTTCAATCTAATATTTACATCTGTGGCTAAAAGAGGTAAGAACAGCTACTTTCTTCGTGGGAGGGAAGTACACAAAGGTAAATTTGCTTTTGTTCTAGCCTTGGTCCATTTTCAAACTGAGGCTTCCCACCGGAAAAGGGAAGAAATCCCATTATTTATACAGCAAGTAAAGCATGCTGACTTTCCTGACCCCACACCCCCCAGATTCAGACGGGACCCTGACGTGGGGCCTTTGATAGAATAGGAGCTGCCTGGACAGTGTCAGCAGAACTACAAGTGCAGGCTTTCATTCACAGTACACAGAGAGGGGGAAGTGGATGTCTTTTCCTGCCGTCAGCTCTGGAAAGTCTCACTTCATGGTTTGAAAGATAAACATGGAGCTCTGTTTCGGTCTGCCAGTCACACTGAGCCTCACAAACCACGGCCGTGCAGTGTGAGTTCTTGGAGGGCGCCTCTAAATCTTGGCTTTTCCTGCCTATCTTCCTTTTCAGAGGCATGAAAGTCATTGAAAGCCGAGCCCAGAAGGATGAGGAGAAAATGGAAATCCAAGAGATCCAGCTGAAAGAGGCCAAGCACATTGCTGAGGATGCCGACCGCAAGTATGAAGAGGTCAGATCCTGGGGCTCAAGGCCTCGTGGGCCCCCAGCCATGGCCCAGGAGCAGGGACCGGGGAGCGGGGAAAGCATCTGCTTCCTTAGCAGGGATGGGTGGTGTTGAGAAGCAGAGTTCCTTTGTCCCCAGAAGAGCATTCTTAATTTCAGTCCTACTAGGGAGTCAGTTGCTGTGGGAAAGACCAAAGCTTTTACCGTCCCTCCCCCCAGCCCCAAAGGCGAGACAGAAGATACTTGGCCAGGCAGAGGGAGGGCTGGGCCTCTTGTGTTTTGTGGAAGGGCCCTCTGATGCTGCCCCTTGCAAGCAGTTCTCCCTAGTGAGACGCACCTGGTGCAGCCGGTTCAGGCAGCACAGAGGCAGAGACCACACACTGGCTCCCTGGATTCATGGAGGAATCTCTCAGTTTGTCCTCTTCGCTCCTTAGAGCTCCGAGGTTAACCTCCTGGTCCTGTCCCCATGAAAGCACCCTCCTATGGTAAGAGCCCATGTGGTCTCCGGGTTTTAGTTTTTCCTTTAATGTGACTTGGCTATTCTGAAACACCACTGACGCTTCTTCGTCATCATCCGCTCCAGGTGACGCTGTGCCCACTAATTTTGGAATGCTTCATAAGATCCCTTCTCTCTGGTCCTTTCTTGTATCGTAAAGCATGCTGGCTTTCCTGACCCCACACCCCCAGATTCAGACGGGACCCTGACGTGGGGCCTTTGATAGAATAGGAGCTGCCTGGACAGTGTCAGCAGAACTACAAGTGCAGGCTTTCATTCACAGTACACAGAGAGGGGGAAGTGGATGTCTTTTCCTGCCGTCAGCTCTGGAAAGTCTCACTTCATGGTTTGAAAGATAAACATGGAGCTCTGTTTCGGTCTGCCAGTCACACTGAGCCTCACAAACCACGGCCGTGCAGTGTGAGTTCTTGGAGGGCGCCTCTAAATCTTGGCTTTTCCTGCCTATCTTCCTTTTCAGAGGCATGAAAGTCATTGAAAGCCGAGCCCAGAAGGATGAGGAGAAAATGGAAATCCAAGAGATCCAGCTGAAAGAGGCCAAGCACATTGCTGAGGATGCCGACCGCAAGTATGAAGAGGTCAGATCCTGGGGCTCAAGGCCTCGTGGGCCCCCAGCCATGGCCCAGGAGCAGGGACCGGGGAGCGGGGAAAGCATCTGCTTCCTTAGCAGGGATGGGTGGTGTTGAGAAGCAGAGTTCCTTTGTCCCCAGAAGAGCATTCTTAATTTCAGTCCTACTAGGGAGTCAGTTGCTGTGGGAAAGACCAAAGCTTTTACCGTCCCTCCCCCCAGCCCCAAAGGCGAGACAGAAGATACTTGGCCAGGCAGAGGGAGGGCTGGGCCTCTTGTGTTTTGTGGAAGGGCCCTCTGATGCTGCCCCTTGCAAGCAGTTCTCCCTAGTGAGACGCACCTGGTGCAGCCGGTTCAGGCAGCACAGAGGCAGAGACCACACACTGGCTCCCTGGATTCATGGAGGAATCTCTCAGTTTGTCCTCTTCGCTCCTTAGAGCTCCGAGGTTAACCTCCTGGTCCTGTCCCCATGAAAGCACCCTCCTATGGTAAGAGCCCATGTGGTCTCCGGGTTTTAGTTTTTCCTTTAATGTGACTTGGCTATTCTGAAACACCACTGACGCTTCTTCGTCATCATCCGCTCCAGGTGACGCTGTGCCCACTAATTTTGGAATGCTTCATAAGATCCCTTCTCTCTGGTCCTTTCTTGTATCGACCTCATTAGTCATCTCACCAGCGTCTCCTGTTAGCGTCTCTTGCTATTTCTGTTGGCTTTTTTAACCTCCTCCACAAAAAGGAAGTTGAGGTACAGAACTCTAAAAGTGATGAAGTGCTTAGGGCTATTTTCAGTCTTGCCTTACAGCCTCCACCTTTTCAGCATAAAAGGCATCATGTCTCATCATACAGCTATTTTTGAGATGGCAAATTTCATCTCTCCCTCTCCTTCCACACTCGGTGTGGCTGCTATGTAATTATACAGGCTTCACCTGGGTCAGACTTCAGTGCACCTACCCACTCATAACCAACTGTTCTGGGTCTTTGTGAGCACAAGCCTCTGCTCTCCTCTCCATGGCCATTCCTGGTGGAGAGCTGTTTCTCTCCAGTCCACAGAAAAGAGGATCATCTTGTTTGTAGATGAGAACTCCTAGGATCCAGCCCTGGTCCCCGCCCCCCTCTTCACCTTACTCAGAGCTTAGAAGCCCCATGGTGTGTGTGTTGTGTGTTTGTCCTGCTGCAGGTGGCCCGTAAGCTGGTCATCATTGAGAGTGACCTGGAGCGCGCAGAGGAGCGGGCTGAGCTCTCAGAAGGGTAAGCAGGCCCGGCGCCAGGAGGCCTTGTGCGGGATGCTACGGAGCAGTGACTAAACAGCATGACCTTCTGGCAGCTGCACATTTACCTGTTTCAGCTCCGGGCTCCTCGTGCTCATTTGAGGTGGATGAGCCACAAGTTTGGAACACGGAGGACTTGTGTGGGGTGTCTTTGTATGAATGCGTGTATCACTGCATGCCTTACCTGCACACTGATTTTGAGAATGGCCTTGTGCATTTCCTGTGTCCACTAACAGCCAAGTTCGACAGCTGGAAGAACAATTAAGAATAATGGATCAGACCTTGAAAGCATTAATGGCTGCAGAGGATAAGGTACTGATGGCTCATGTATGGATTTTAGGTTTACCTGCCGCCCAGACGTCTTTTCAGCTTCCAATGCCTACTGGTCCGTTTTATAATGACTGCACCTTCACTGCACCCTCTGCTATCTTATATCTTGCTTTAAGTGCTGTCTTTGGGTCCTTTATACTCTTGTTTTTCCTTCATAAATGCCGCCAAAAAAGAAGCCAAACCATCACATTTTGAAGCTGTTGGATTTTGTCTCTGCTGTCAGAAGGAAGGTCGGGGCAGTGTCTGTGGCATGGTTGAGCGTCTCAGTCCCTGATGGTTTGGCTCCTTTGAGGCAGCCTTTTGTTCTCTAGGACTCAGTTTTCATTTTTTCCCATCCCTCTCCTTTTTCTCTCCTCCTTTCTCTGGCTTGTCTCCCACCCTCTCTACCTCTGATCGAAAACATTAGCAAATGTGCCGAGCTTGAAGAAGAGTTGAAAACTGTGACGAACAACTTGAAATCACTGGAGGCTCAGGCGGAGAAGGTAGGCCAGGAACACGGTGTGGGGGAAAGGAGTCGTTTAAGAGCTGCTTGAGAGACATCCCCTCTTTCTCTTCTGAGGCCCTGCCAATAAGAGGACGAGTCCAATAGACGTTTCAGCCAGTGGCCTCATTTTGAAGCAGTTTCTTGATGGTTATCGATACCAGATTCTTTTTTATTTTTTTAATAGAGGATCAATTTTGTGTTGAGCATGAGAGTCATCCATAGCAATTTAATTTAAACTAAGTGCCAAATATCTGGATAAGTTATCTTGTTCTTATCCTATGTAAAACAATAGGCAGGGAAACAGAGAAGGCATTGTTGTATGCCATTTGATACCAGAGGCTCCATTACCTCCTGAGAGATCCTCAACATCTGTTGGCTGGACTGGCACTTTCTTTGTATTGGAAGACACGAGTATAGGGTGAGCTGTGGCCTGACATCTGGAACGTTCTTTCTAATTACAGTACTCGCAGAAGGAAGACAAATATGAGGAAGAGATCAAGGTCCTTTCTGACAAGCTGAAGGAGGTAATATTAGGGGTGTTTTAGACAAAGCCAACTGCATTGAGTGTGTTTCTCTGGAGCTGGTCAGAGCTTTTTCATTTTAATGTTAACGATGATCCAGGAATATTCAGGGGTGGGCTTGGAAAAGTTAGTGGTGGTAGCTGCCTCTCACCATGGTGATTCACCACTGTGTGGTTTCATGAGTGCTAGGCTTGATTTTCGTCTTCTGGTCTCCGAATCTCTGTAGCTACCGGAAATCTAAAACTTCCCAGTTTTAATTGAAATAAATTGAATCATTGCAGGCTGAGACTCGGGCTGAGTTTGCGGAGAGGTCAGTAACTAAATTGGAGAAAAGCATTGATGACTTAGAAGGTAAGATCTTAAGTCTTGTTTCTAATTTGGTCCTTAACGTCTGAATACTGATGTGGCAAAGTGATTTATTTTCCAGTCATCGCATCCTCTCTGATACACTTCTTTGCTCTTGCACTTCCTCTCTGCCCTTTGGAGTTTTCCCTCTGTGGCTCTTAAACCCTCTGCTCGCCAGGTGACCGTTAGCCACCAGACGGGGCCCATCTCTTCTTGTAACAGCAGATGCCGAGCGGCTCTGCGGCACGCTCTTGAGAAGAGTGGCAGGTGTATTTTCCCTTGTGAGTGAGGTGGTTGTAGGTGAGAGTGACTGCTGTGTTTTCTGTCCTCAGTGATACCTCCTTATTGTCAGACTGGTAAGAATTTAGTGTGGGAGCACAGCTTGTCTTTTCCCAAGCGTGAATTTAATGTTAGGATTGGATTTATTTTTTTAAGTTACTGATCGTCTTGGCATATGCTTTTTGTCCTGAAAGCGAGTCAGAAGAGTAACAGGGCATTTGTTCTACTTTGACATTATATGTAAGCATTTCTCTGCTAAGATATTTAGGTTTCATTTTAGTAACACCCCCCTCCCCTCAGAAATTCTAAATGTTGAGCTTTAAGACTGTGAAAAGGAAGAAAAAATATGTAAAATATTTACATCAAAGGTGGAGGGGGCTAGAGAAGAAACTGGGGGTTGGGGCAGAGGGTAACCAAGCTGGTGGCAAAGAGAAAACGACACACGGTAGCCAACCAGTCTCCAGAGTGCGGCCAGGTATGACAGTGTCATCATTAGAGAAACTGAAGTGTAGGCTGGGCACAGCGACACCGCAACGAGTGTGACTCTCCTCATTTTTCAAGCCTCCTGAACTAGTGAGGGAGCTCGAGTGGGAAGGCCACAAGAAATAGTCTGGATAGCACCAAGAAATCCATTTCCCAGTGGTCTAGTTTGGTCAGGAAGTCAGTGGTTTAAAGGTGGAGCCAGATAAGGATTACAGACTGTTGTCACAGATTGTTCCTCCAAAACAATACCCGTGGCTATTTTTTCCACTGTTTATAGTTGCAGGTGGCTGGCTACCCCAGTTAGTTAAATTATGGCTCCACAAAAGAAAGGTGTCCTGTTTGCCCCTCCCCCAACCAGGAGACAGCCTTCTGTGATTTTGTTTAGGGTTTAGCATGGTTTGCTGGTATACCTACCATATGTGTTAGGATTTTTGTATTGAGTTTCTTGTTTTATTTTCTAATGGGTTTTGTTCTTTCTGTTTTTGTTTCAATTTTATTTAACAAAAACAAAAACGCACGCCTTCTGCATTGGCCACCTGCTGCGGCACCAATTCCTTCATGCATTGCCCTTTTCTTGCTGCTGTGTCGGGATGGTGTCCCTGCCACCCTCCCTCACCCTCCATCTCTTGATCACTCTCCATGTCCTTGCACCTCTGCCTGCCACTTCCTGGTCATAGACGAGCTGTACGCTCAGAAACTGAAGTACAAGGCCATCAGCGAGGAGCTGGACCACGCTCTCAACGATATGACTTCCATGTAAATGTTCATCCACCCTGCCTGCTCACATCCAGGCCCTCATGCTAACATGATAGAGTCGCCACCACTCCCTCTCGTATCTGCAGAATCTCCGCCTTTACCCCTTTCTGCTCCCTCTGTGCACAGTTCAGGACAGTCATTGTTTTTTCACGGTCTACGAACATACATGCCAAGTAGATTGTCTATGCAAACCATTTAACTTTCAAAATCCATTCATTTCACATTGTCTCAGTGAGATCATTCCCACCAGGCAGGGAACTGGCATATGAGTGGCTTGGACATCGTCCTTTTAGGACAGTAAACTAGACTCAAGTAAAATCAGTAGTCCATGCAGTCACACGGGAATTGCCCAAGAAGTAGCAAATGTCGGGTTCCTGCGATTCAGTTAACTATAATGTGAACATTTTCCACGAAAGAAATATAAACTTAAGGAACCCTACACCCTCCGATGACTGAGGCTCTGAGAGAAGGGAAACTGATCCAGAGCAGCTTAAAGAATGTTGCTGTAAAACATCACCTCCTTGCTTTTAAGAATTCTAGACAAAAACGAGCCTTCTGCTGAATCGCCAAGCCTTTAATTTTCTGTTTTTATCAAAAGAGTTAATGTACCAACACCACCACCTGTGTCAAAGAAGTGGGACATAAAGCACAGATTGTGTGATACGAGTTTGGGAGTCAGTGGCCTAGCAGGTTTTTTTTTTTAACTACTGCTTGGGAGTAGGGGTGAAGTAGATACTCTTAATCTCACGAGATCCTGGAGCATACACGACTAACTTACATATTACTAACCCAACCTGAACATTAAACTGGTTCTGCCCGGCTGAATTCTAACTTGGAGTGTTTCACAGAAGCCTCCTTTTCATCTCACAAGATGGCACTGAGTTCCGCATACACAGGAAATCTTGTTTTCCTGGCCCGCCTCTCATCCCTTTACCCGTGCTGAAAAATGGTAGCTTGGAGAGTGGCATGTGCCTGCTGCCTGCAGATTATAGAATCACTACCCTGCCCTCGGAGACGACTGTCACCCTGGAAGCCGGAGAGCATTCCATCCTCTCTTCCCTCATTCATAAATGGGATGGATCAGATCCATCCACCTCTGATCGCTAGCATGTGGTGATTCTGAGGCCAAACTTTTAGCATCATGTTTGGTTACATACACTAAAAGGTGGGTTCAGCTTAAAATCTGCCTTTGAGTTCTATTCATGGGTCTTATCATGAGCCCTCCCCTGGACGGGCTTGTGCTGGCCGGGGTCCAGACCCTGGCGGGCAAGGATTCACGTCCTCCTGCGGGCGCAGCTGGCCACTGGTTTTGCATGTCTGCTGTTCACCTGTGTTCCACCTGCTGCTCTCATCTGTTTGCTTGGCGTCCTTTTAGGACAGTAAACTAGACTCAAGTAAAATCAGTAGTCCATGCAGTCACACGGGAATTGCCCAAGAAGTAGCAAATGTCGGGTTCCTGCGATTCAGTTAACTATAATGTGAACATTTTCCACGAAAGAAATATAAACTTAAGGAACCCTACACCCTCCGATGACTGAGGCTCTGAGAGAAGGGAAACTGATCCAGAGCAGCTTAAAGAATGTTGCTGTAAAACATCACCTCCTTGCTTTTAAGAATTCTAGACAAAAACGAGCCTTCTGCTGAATCGCCAAGCCTTTAATTTTCTGTTTTTATCAAAAGAGTTAATGTACCAACACCACCACCTGTGTCAAAGAAGTGGGACATAAAGCACAGATTGTGTGATACGAGTTTGGGAGTCAGTGGCCTAGCAGGTTTTTTTTAACTACTGCTTGGGAGTAGGGGTGAAGTAGATACTCTTAATCTCACGAGATCCTGGAGCATACACGACTAACTTACATATTACTAACCCAACCTGAACATTAAACTGGTTCTGCCCGGCTGAATTCTAACTTGGAGTGTTTCACAGAAGCCTCCTTTTCATCTCACAAGATGGCACTGAGTTCCGCATACACAGGAAATCTTGTTTTCCTGGCCCGCCTCTCATCCCTTTACCCGTGCTGAAAAATGGTAGCTTGGAGAGTGGCATGTGCCTGCTGCCTGCAGATTATAGAATCACTACCCTGCCCTCGGAGACGACTGTCACCCTGGAAGCCGGAGAGCATTCCATCCTCTCTTCCCTCATTCATAAATGGGATGGATCAGATCCATCCACCTCTGATCGCTAGCATGTGGTGATTCTGAGGCCAAACTTTTAGCATCATGTTTGGTTACATACACTAAAAGGTGGGTTCAGCTTAAAATCTGCCTTTGAGTTCTATTCATGGGTCTTATCATGAGCCCTCCCCTGGACGGGCTTGTGCTGGCCGGGGTCCAGACCCTGGCGGGCAAGGATTCACGTCCTCCTGCGGGCGCAGCTGGCCACTGGTTTTGCATGTCTGCTGTTCACCTGTGTTCCACCTGCTGCTCTCATCTGTTTGCTTGGCTTCCCTGTTTTTCATTGTGCCACATGTTTTTTCTGTTTCTCTCACCTTTTATCTTCCTGCAGATAAGTTTCTTTGCTTCACTCCTCCCAAGACCCCTTCATCAAGCTGGATGCCCCACCTCTTTGAGCTCTGCAGTTTGTCTGTTCTTCAGCTGACCCTGGTTCTTTCTTTTCACATCCTGCCCTAGGGCCAGGTACACACTGTGTTTCCTGTTGTACAGAAACTCCGCCTTTCAGTGTAAAATAAACACTGTGAAAGCTGTTTCTGTTTGCTCTTCTTTTTTACTTCTTATTTATTGATATTTTAGTCACAGCACTGAATAAAACCACAAATCTGCTTCATACACAAAGGGTTCATTTCTGGCTGTTGCTTTTGCTCTCTCTTTTTTTTTCCCCCTATTCTGAGCATCATACATTAATATCGAGAGTCTCTAAAGCAGTAGTAGTTTCTTGTGGAGCTTTTTTAAAATATCCATGCCTGCCTGGGTCCTTCTCAGGACTTGGGTTTGCAAAGGTGAGAGTTGGGTCCAGGAAGCTGTGTTTTTTAAGGATTTGAGATGGTTCTGATGTGTGATAGGCTGAGAGCCTCTGCACAGGGGATGCTGCTTGTTGAAGCCAGGGCTGCCTTGAACAGTGCCTTCCTGTGCCAGATGTTGAGTTCGGGATGTGGCGAGCCCTATGTGCTGCTAGATGGCCCTGCTCGGAAGCGGGTAGCTAACTCGTGAAAGTCTGCCTGCCCACGTTGCTAGGAGCTTACATATCAGAAAAGATGAAAAGGACGTGGGTATAAACAATGTAAGTTGAGGTTATTACTGACCATCCTTTTACAGCACAGAGAAAAGTATGTTCATTTCTCAGCCACCTTCATTTTGATCATGAAATGACATTCTTGGGTTTTAGGAACATATGAATATGTTCATGATTTATTTATTTTCTTTTTTTTTTTACAATTTTATTTTATTTTATTTTATTTATTTTGGGGAGGCGGGCCACTTCTGTTGGTCTTTCGTTTATCTATTTTCATCCATCTTCGTTCTTTGGCCCATGTGGGCCTCCCATCACAGTGGCCTGTGTTGTCGCAGAGCTCTGGCTCAGTAATTGGACACATCGGTCCAGCCGCTCCGCGGCACGTGGCATCTTCCCAGGTCAGGGATCGAACCGGCGCCCCTTGCACTGCAAGACAGTGTCTTTACCCACTGGACCACCAGGGAAGCCCCCATGATTTATTTTTATGCTCTTAAGCACACCCTGTATTCTTTAGGAGGGATTATACTTACATAATCTTTGTGATAATAAATTTTTTTTTTTATCATTTGTGAACATCTTTAAAGCATAGCTATTAAAGTGGTTTTTTTTTTACCCCCTAAAATAGAAATTATTCAGTTATAGTCTATTTTATCAGTTATATTTATAAATTGAAAAACTGCATTTAAGTGATTTTTTTTAATTCTTGGCCACTTTTTTTTATTAGTCTTTCAGTTATTTATTCTTTGTTCTTTGGCCTGCATGGACCTCCCATAGCAGTGACCTCTCCTGTAGAAGGGTACCAGCTCTGGGCGCATGTGCTCCAGAGCGCTGGCTTCTAATTGGACACACCAGTCCAGCCATTCCGCAGCATGTGGGATCTTCCCGTGCCAGGGATCGACCTGGCACCCCTTGTGGTGCAAGGTGGACTCTTTACTCACTGGACCACCGGGGAAGCCCTGAAGTGATTTTTTTAAACACATCACATATTAGAATTTTTTTAAAAAGATGTGAAGTTTTCTCTCTTAATCTCCAACACTTCCCATCCTCAATGGTCTGGCCATATTTCTCCTGTGTTTTAAATGTGGGTGATTGTTATCTGTGTATAGTTTCTCTGAGCCTAAGAGTGTTTCTATATCCCTTTATTCAAATAAATTTGAATAAACTGAAAATATCAACCACTCTACAAAGACTTCAGGACAGAGTAAAAGTACTCTTTGAAAGAGGGCTGTGAGTTTCGTAGTGGTAGAGTAGACTTAAGCATCTGTAATCTAGAGGCTTCCCTGGTGGTCCAGTGGGTAAGGACAATGACTTGCAGTGCAAGGGGCGCCGGTTCCATCCCTGGCCTGGGAAGATCCCACGTGCCGTGGAGCGGCTGGACCCATGTGTCCAGTTACCGAGCCGGAGCTCTGGAGTGCATGTGCCCACGGTGCTCTGCGACAACAGAGGCCACTGTGATGGGAGGCCCACACGGGCCAAAGAACAAAGATGGATGAAAATAGATAAACGAAAGACCAATAGAAGTGGCCCGCTCACCCTCTCCCTCCCACACCACCAGGGAAGCCCCCATGATTTATTTTTATGCTCTTAAGCACACCCTGTATTCTTTAGGAGGGATTATACTTACATAATCTTTGTGATAATAAATTTTTTTTTTTATCATTTGTGAACATCTTTAAAGCATAGCTATTAAAGTGGTTTTTTTTTTACCCCCTAAAATAGAAATTATTCAGTTATAGTCTATTTTATCAGTTATATTTATAAATTGAAAAACTGCATTTAAGTGATTTTTTTTAATTCTTGGCCACTTTTTTTTATTAGTCTTTCAGTTATTTATTCTTTGTTCTTTGGCCTGCATGGACCTCCCATAGCAGTGACCTCTCCTGTAGAAGGGTACCAGCTCTGGGCGCATGTGCTCCAGAGCGCTGGCTTCTAATTGGACACACCAGTCCAGCCATTCCGCAGCATGTGGGATCTTCCCGTGCCAGGGATCGACCTGGCACCCCTTGTGGTGCAAGGTGGACTCTTTACTCACTGGACCACCGGGGAAGCCCTGAAGTGATTTTTTTAAACACATCACATATTAGAATTTTTTAAAATGATGTGAAGTTTTCTCTCTTAATCTCCAACACTTCCCATCCTCAATGGTCTGGCCATATTTCTCCTGTGTTTTAAATGTGGGTGATTGTTATCTGTGTATAGTTTCTCTGAGCCTAAGAGTGTTTCTATATCCCTTTATTCAAATAAATTTGAATAAACTGAAAATATCAACCACTCTACAAAGACTTCAGGACAGAGTAAAAGTACTCTTTGAAAGAGGGCTGTGAGTTTCGTAGTGGTAGAGTAGACTTAAGCATCTGTAATCTAGAGGCTTCCCTGGTGGTCCAGTGGGTAAGGACAATGACTTGCAGTGCAAGGGGCGCCGGTTCCATCCCTGGCCTGGGAAGATCCCACGTGCCGTGGAGCGGCTGGACCCATGTGTCCAGTTACCGAGCCGGAGCTCTGGAGTGCATGTGCCCACGGTGCTCTGCGACAACAGAGGCCACTGTGATGGGAGGCCCACACGGGCCAAAGAACAAAGATGGATGAAAATAGATAAACGAAAGACCAATAGAAGTGGCCCGCTCACCCCTCTCCCTCCCCACACCACCCCACCCTAGCCGCCCTCTCCACCCCCCCAAAAAAATAAACATCTGTATTCTAGACAGTGTCTTTCTCTTGTGAGTGTCAGGATTTTTGTAATTTCATATTTTTCTTCTCCTAAGGCTTCTTGGGCCTGCTTTTGACTAGGATTCTTACTTTGTCCTTTTAAAATACAGCGTAATAGGGCTTCCCTGGTGGTCCAGTGGGTAAGGACACCACCTTGCAGTGCAAGGGGCGCCGGTTTGATCCCTGGCCTGGGAAGATCCCACGTGCCGCGGAGTGGCTGGACTGATCTGTCCAATTACCGAGTTGGAGCTCTGGAGCGCATGCGCCCAGAGCTGTTGCTCTGCAACAACAGAGGCCACCGCGATGGGAGGCCCACAGGAGCCAAAGAACAAAGACGGATGAAAAATAGAGAAATGAAAGACCAATAGAAGTAGCCCTCCTGCTCCCCTCCCACCCCACCCCACCCCACCCCAAGATAAATAAATAAATGAATCTTTAAAATACAGCGTAATAGAAGTAGGCCCTTCTCTGAGTAACCCTGCTTCCTGGCGTAGAAAAAATGACCAGTCTGAAAGCTGTGCTGAGCAGATGTTCAGTTAATTCTCGTGACACCTGTTCTGTGGGAACGCTTGTATAGACCTTCACACTTTCTTTAAGGAAATTCTACAAAGGAAAATGGGAAATCAGCAGACTGGGAAGGCAAATCCAGAAGAGCCCAAGGACTTCCCTGGCTGTCCAGTAGTTCAAAGACTCCACCATCCAATGCAGGAGGCATGGCTTGGGTTCTATCCCTGGTCAGGGAACTAAGATCCCACATGCCTGGGGGTACAGGCAAAGTTTTTAAAAATCTGGAATAGCCCAAGAAGGTGTGGGTGCACAGACGATAAATAGCTGGTTGATTTTATCAAGAAATTGTTGGGGGCCAAGGTTTTAGCTCAGAAGATGAAGCCATCATGGAGGCAGCTACTGTGAGAGACTTGGTTGGACCACACCCCACAAGTGTTGCTCACCACTAGACGCCCCAGACATTGGCAAGGTAAAACAGAAGGGGAAAATACTTTCGAATCTGTCAGCACCCCAGGCACACCAGCTCTGTGGCAGGTGAAGTAGAGCAAGTCCAAAGGAGGACGTGGTAGGATTGCTGTCATTTAAGCTGCATTCACATCCGACCTTCTGGGGTCTCCAAGGTTTCTGAGGAGTTCTTCCATCCCATCTTGATTGTGCTTGCGTCCCACATTGGTTCAGCAGGCTAAGCCATCTACCCACCCTTGACGATGTCTCCCACATGATAGTGGGAATGTACTAGAGGGGGTTAAATTTTGCAACCCCCCAACGTGCAGGACACCGTGAAAAGTAACAAGGATGTGGTCAGGAGATGAGCTGGCCATCTGGTGGGAAGACAGATGATTGAAGCAGGTCTGACTTAGATGATGTGCATTTAGAATCCTTGAGGAATAGATACAGTAATTCTGACTGGGAGCTACCTACAGGAGCTGACGTTTGGGGTTTTATGTTCAGATCATTTGGATCAGGAGAGAAGACAAGGCAGCAGACATTCCAAGCAAGAAAGCACAATGAATATAGCGTATTCCTCATCTCCTGCCATATATGAAAGTGAAACTGTTGCTCAGTTGTGTCCGATTCTTTGTAACCCCGTGGACTGTAGCCCGCCAAACTCCTCTGTCCATGGAATTCTCCAGGCAAGCCATGTCTGACCCAGGGGTCAAACCCAGGTCTCCTGCATTGCAGGTGGATTCTTCATATGTGAGAGAACATTAAAGTGAGATTTGACCGATTTCCCAAGGAACATGAGGACTAGAGACCAAATATTTTTATTTTCTCCAGGTGTAGGATTATCAGTTCTTCAAGATCATTAAGTTATAATTTGTGGGTCTAGGTTGTCGCTGGCGTGCAAAGCAATTCTGTATCCTCCAACTTCCCATGGTAAGTGCCAGGTTCTTGTCCTTGATTGGGCATCCCCTGGTATCCCCATCAGACCCAGGCCTTCCTTGTCAAGTGGGCAGATGACATGGCCATGTGCAAAATGTGCACCCAGCAGTCTCCATGCCAGTGTTTGGGATTTTACACACGTCCATTTAGCACCAGAGAATGCCATCCTCTTCAGGAAGTCAGCAGTTAAGTTTCTTTTTTAAATTTTTTGTCCTTTTTTTATCTTTTTCCCCATCTTGCCTCTTTTATTTATATTTATTTTCATCGATCTTTTTATTCTTTGGCCTGTGTGGACATCCCGGTGCAGTGGCCTCTCTCATTGCAGAGCATCGGCTCTGGGCGCATGAGCTCTAGAGTGCTGACTCATAATTGGACACATCGGTCCAGACGCTCTGCAGCACGTGGAATCTTCTTAGGCCAGGAATCAAACCGGTGCCCCTTGCAGTGCAAGGCGGACTCTTTACCCACGAGACCACCAGGGAAGCCCAAGCAGTTAAATTTTAAATCAGTTTTGAATGGAGATAATTGCTTATTCTTTTGTTCTTTGTGTGGAGTAACACACCCTGTCTCTAAGCTGGATGAGAGTTCAGAATTTGCACCATGTATCACAGTGACTGGGGGAAGGGACACAGCCTAGTTCTGCATTTCCAGAACTGTTCATACAGCAGCAGGAGCCCTTCCAGACGCTACCTGAAAGGAAAGCCAGCCCTGGGAGTGAAGACAAAAGTGTTCTGGGAAGGGCTGAGCAGAACCAGTAGGTTAAGGAAATGCAGGAAGCTCTCTCAATCACTCAGCCCTCCAAGGAGTGGTTGGTGCTCTGGGCTTGCCTCCAGCCCTGCCCCAGTTCTTGATGCTGTTGCCTGAAGCTTCTCTGGGCCCAGTTCACTTGGTGATTTTAGTGAGATGGATGAGGAGCAGTCCCTCTTTCCTCCTCAGATCCTGCCGCTCTCTTTCCCTTTCCTCCTGCCAAGAGGAGTCCTGGCTCTTGTGACTCACCCAGGCCTTTCCCCATCCACCCTTCCTTAGCACAGGAAGCTGACCAGGGGGTGAGGGTAACCTGCTTAGCAAGTGACCAGCACCTGAGGTGCCTCTGTGTTCTGTCTGTCAACTCCCTCTCACCAACTCCAGCTAATCTCTCTTCCTTCTGCCTCCTCTCTTCTGCTAACCTGCTTGCTGACCTGTACAGATCAACTCTACCAGCAACTTGAGCAAAACCGCCGCCTAACTAACCAACTAAAGCTGGCCCTGAATGAGGATTAAACTTAAGTGGGAAAGAACCGGGGCTGGATTCTAGGAATGCAGCCCGAGATCAGAAAATCTGAGACTGTCAGACCTTCAAATAATAGGGTTGAGAACAATGGCTTTCTACAGAATTGAACTTGAATCAGTTGAAAGGCTGGCCTTGCCTGCATTTTCCTCTTATATATGGAATAATTAACTTTAATCCCCCAACAGCTTTTATGGTTAAAACTATAACTGTATATGGATCAGTGTTTATATAATCAGTTCAGCACTTGCCTTTGCAATAGCAGGTCCTCTTGTTCAAACTGATATATAATGAGAACCAAAAAAAACAAATGTTTTCTATTTCCTGTAGAGAACTGAGTCTTTAAGTTAGAAAGTCAGCAGAGGGGTGTGTATAAGTATATATATATTATATATAGAATGTGATATATATAATATATATTCCTATTCTATGTTCATATTTCTGACTTCTGAGTATCTGGTATAGTGTTTGAAACTTGATTAAATGTACCTATGCTTGGGCAAAATAGCTTTTGAAAACAGGAGTTCATGTCAGAAGTCCCTGATTATCTGAAAGGTATGCTTTTGTTCCATCTAACAGTGATGTTGGAATCTGGTGAGATGTCATGCTAATAATAAATAGAGCACTGTGAGAATATAAGAGAATGTCCTACTGGAGTGTGCATGAAACATGTTGGTAATTTTTTTTTAACGAGCAACAGAAATAAATCCTTGAAAACGTTGTCAGAAAGCCTAGTTATGTCATCTTTGTTTTCTGAGATTGTGTTACAACTCTCAGACCTAACTGCCTGTAACTCAGATCTGCTATTGCTAGAACTTGAGTGCCGCAAGTCCCTTTCCCACTTCTCCTGGCACCCAACCCAGTGAACATCCCCCAGCCCCACCTGCGTTTTGTTCCCCGTGGATTGCTGGTGGAGGTTCACCGGGCCACTCTGTGAGAACCTGCTGTGCCTGGAGTTCTCTGGGTCCAAGACAGCTTCCCTTTCGCCGGTCCCTGTCTGGAAATGAGTCATGTCTTACAAGCATGCCTGGTCCTAATCATCTCATCCTGTGTTTGTGATTGATGTTTGCCTGCCTAAATGTACAAACCACCACTGTGTCCAAAGCGCAGCTATTCATGACTTAATTTTCTAATCCCACCACAGAGAAAGTGGCTCATGCCAAAGAAGAAAACCTTAGTATGCACCAGATGCTGGATCAGACTTTACTGGAGTTAAACAACATGTGAAAACCTCCTTAGGTGCGACCACATTCTTTCATGTTGTTTTTGTTTTCTCGTTGTTTTGTTTTTAAACACCATGCTTACCATGAAACCCCTTAAATGCATTGTTCCCTACTTACCACAGTCACAGAAACATCCACAAGATACCAGCTAGATCAGGGATGGGGAAGACACACACACATACACAGAGGCAAGCCCATGTCAAGGTGACAAGGATTTAAAATGTGCCATTTCCCAAGTTGACATTGCCACACTGTAGAAGGTTAGCTACACAGTATGCTTAGTCAGTCCAGGAATCCTCGCGGAAGCAGAAAGATTTCCAAGTGCCAATGATACATGAGCAGGAAGGTTAATGTTGGAAACACAATCAGATGTGGATTGGTGCTACTTTAAACAGAAGATCCCACTGTGGTCTCTCGTTAAATATTGTACAATTTAGAATTCTGTCCAACACTAATTTATTTTGTCTTGAGTTTTACCGTGAGATGAGACTGTGGATCCTGTCAGCCAGAATTCACTAGAGCCAAGGGTTTGTGAGCCACCGTGCTCCTTGAGGCTTCCGTTCTCTTCTGATTGGCACATTTGCAGCTCGTTACAACTTGTGGGATAGCATGCATTGTGGATTTCCACCATGTTCAACTGAAAGATGTAGGC
This sequence comes from Tragulus kanchil, assembly GCA_022376925.1. Classification (NCBI taxonomy): domain Eukaryota; kingdom Metazoa; phylum Chordata; class Mammalia; order Artiodactyla; family Tragulidae; genus Tragulus; species Tragulus kanchil. The sequence continues at coordinate 284,898,437 of JAIOJX010000032.1, read as the reverse complement.
ATCACGTATAATGCTGAAGAAAATACATTGTCTTTTAAGAGTTATAACTGTATGAAAAAACCTTGTATAATGATATGAAATAAATGCACATTGTAGGACATTTTCTAAATGGGGTGATCCTGTCATTTGTATGTTTTTCCCTTGTGAACTTGAGATCACGTGATCGACCTACTTTTCCTCACACATGTTCCTTAAAGCTTATTAATATCCCAGTGTCCAGGGGGAGCTGGGCTTCTTGTATCATTCTTCCAGAGACCCTCAAGGCAGGATCCCTTTGGTCTGTTAACAGCCAAGCAGCAAAGAGGCTTCCCCAGTGGCTCAGTAGTAAAGAATCCACCTGTCAGTGCAGGAAACAAGTGTCTGATCCCTGGGTAAGGAAGATTCCCTAGAGAAGGAAATGGCAACCCACTCCAGTATTCTTGCCTGGGAAATTCCACAGATAGAGGAACCTGGAGGGCTACAGTCCACGGGGCTGCAAAGAGTTGAACACAGCTGAGCAGTTAAGCAACAACAAGCAGCAAAGGACCCTTCCCAAGTCTGAGCCTTTCTCCAGGTACGGCTTATATCTGCACATACTTACATGTAGGCCTTTTGCTATGGTTCTAACAGTTTGGGGATTTTTCCTCAATTTAGCTAAGTTTTCAGCAGTGGCAATCATACACGTCTACAAGTTGCAAGTTAATATACCAAATGTGTTGTCCCCAGCAAGTGTGATTCTATTTAAAAGTAAAAGCAGAGACTTCCTGGTGGTCCAGTAGCTAAGACAATATGTTTCCAATGCGGGGAGCCCAAGTTCAATCCCTGGTTGAGAAAGTAAGATCCCACATGCCATAAGTACAAAGAAATAAAACTAATTTAAAAAAATAGAAGTAAAGGATCTTAGTGAAATTCTGCTTTCAAACTCGTGTTGAGTTCTAAATTCCAGTACATCATCCTCTTATTGGACGTGGAAACTGAAAATGTCTGTGTTCAGTCCTGAAGACGTTAAGCAAAGAAAAACAGATTACAGACAGGGTTGGCTAACCTTGCGCGCTGGGAGAAAAAAAAGACATTCCCATGAAAAAGAAACACAGTAAACACTGTGGATTTCCAACTGAAAGATGTAGGCATCACGTATAATGCTGAAGAAAATACATTGTCTTTTAAGAGTTATAACTGTATGAAAAACCTTGTATAATGATATGAAATAAATGCACATTGTAGGACATTTTCTAAATGGGGTGATCCTGTCATTTGTATGTTTTTCCCTTGTGAACTTGAGATCACGTGATCGACCTACTTTTCCTCACACATGTTCCTTAAAGCTTATTAATATCCCAGTGTCCAGGGGGAGCTGGGCTTCTTGTATCATTCTTCCAGAGACCCTCAAGGCAGGATCCCTTTGGTCTGTTAACAGCCAAGCAGCAAAGAGGCTTCCCCAGTGGCTCAGTAGTAAAGAATCCACCTGTCAGTGCAGGAAACAAGTGTCTGATCCCTGGGTAAGGAAGATTCCCTAGAGAAGGAAATGGCAACCCACTCCAGTATTCTTGCCTGGGAAATTCCACAGATAGAGGAACCTGGAGGGCTACAGTCCACGGGGCTGCAAAGAGTTGAACACAGCTGAGCAGTTAAGCAACAACAAGCAGCAAAGGACCCTTCCCAAGTCTGAGCCTTTCTCCAGGTACGGCTTATATCTGCACATACTTACATGTAGGCCTTTTGCTATGGTTCTAACAGTTTGGGGATTTTTCCTCAATTTAGCTAAGTTTTCAGCAGTGGCAATCATACACGTCTACAAGTTGCAAGTTAATATACCAAATGTGTTGTCCCCAGCAAGTGTGATTCTATTTAAAAGTAAAAGCAGAGACTTCCTGGTGGTCCAGTAGCTAAGACAATATGTTTCCAATGCGGGGAGCCCAAGTTCAATCCCTGGTTGAGAAAGTAAGATCCCACATGCCATAAGTACAAAGAAATAAAACTAATTTAAAAAAATAGAAGTAAAGGATCTTAGTGAAATTCTGCTTTCAAACTCGTGTTGAGTTCTAAATTCCAGTACATCATCCTCTTATTGGACGTGGAAACTGAAAATGTCTGTGTTCAGTCCTGAAGACGTTAAGCAAAGAAAAACAGATTACAGACAGGGTTGGCTAACCTTGCGCGCTGGGAGAAAAAAAAGACATTCCCATGAAAAGCAAACACAGTAAAATGCAAATAAATTCATATGGATGCATGGATGTTTTCACTGAAGAGACTTCAATATCTCTAGCTGTTCTTCCATACTCTGCTCAGGAATTCTCTGCACCGATCCAAAGAGAAGCCTGGCTTCTTGGGTGACAGTTTCCACCTCTAAAAAGCTGTTCTTTTAATGGATAAAGAAGATGATGTGTGTATACATATATACAATGGAATATTACTCAGCCATTAAAAGAGTGAAATAAAGCCATTTGCAGCAATATGGGTGAACCTAGAGTGTCATACTGAGTGAAGACAGAGGAGAAATATCCTATGGCATCCCTTATATGTGGAATCTTAAATGATAACAAACGAACTTACAAAACAGAGACTCAGACTTAGACAATGAACTCATGATTGTGGTGCAGGGAGAGGAATGGTTAAGGACTTTGGGAAGGTCATGTACCTGCTGCTATATCTTAAATGGATAACCAACACAAACCTATTGTATAGCACGTGGAACTCAGAACAGCTTGGATGGGAGGTGCGTTTGGGAGAGAATGGATACATGTATGTGTATGGCTGGGTCCCTTCGCTGTTCACCTGAAACTATCACAATGTTGTTAATGGGCTATACCCCAGTACAAAATGGTTTTGGTGTTAAAGAGTAAATAAAATTTAAAAAGATTTTAAAAAGCTGTCCTTTTGGGATTCTCTAGTGGTCCAGTGGGTAAAGACACTGCCTTGCAGGGCAAGGGGCGCCGATTCCATCCCTGGCCTGGGAAGATCCCACGTGCCGCGGAGCAGATGAACTGATGTGTCCAACTACCGAGCCGGAGCTCTGGAGCGCATGCGCCCAGAGCCAGTTCTCTGCAGCGACAGAGGCCACTGCGATGGGAGGCCCGCATAGGCCAAAGAACAAAAATGGATGAAAGACCAATAGAAGTAGCCCAAAAAAAAGAAAATGCTGTCCTTTTGCTCTAGGCTGATAAACTCCATGTCTCAGCCGTCTGGCGTCTTCACCAGTCCTGGACACTCCCCTGTTTGTCCTCAGACGGAGATGTTCTTGCCTCCCTCCACTGAAAAGCTTTTGTGCACCAGCATCTTTTCACTTGGGAAGCCAGATTTGGCTTCACCTTTCCTTGCTGCCTAGCCTGTTGGGTCCCTAAATACGGGATTCTTCATCTATATAATGGGCACTAGCACAGAGGTTACTATCTTGGGTCTGGAATGTGTGACCCAAGTGATAAGTACGCAGCACACCACCTTGGGCACACTCGATGACTGACCCTGCCCTTGCCCTCCACCTACGGCACACGCCCAGAGACCACCACAGAGGACGGGGCCTCTGGGACGACACAGGCTGCCCACGTGGCAGTGATGGTTGTGAGGACTCTTCTCATACCCTGGACCATACATAAGCTGTCATGAGTGCCATACAACCTGTTTTTTCAGCTTCATCTCAGCCCCATTTCACTTACAGAACATACTTGGGGAGCCTGGGGAAGCCACGACTGGGTCCAGAGTTCATGAGTCGTGTGGTCAGGTGTCAGGCCTGTGCGACTCCAAAGCCCTTTTTGCGTTCTTCCACTTGTTTCAGACATTTTGCAGCAGGAGAAAAGCAGCTGCTGGACATGGATGGAACCAGGTGAGGCAGCAGGTACAGTTGGGGGAGGAGGAGGCTGGAGGCTGAAACAGCCCGCAGCTGCCATGACCTGCACAGGTGGTTGAAAGCCAGACTTCCTCCATGGGTTCCAGGGACCAGATGAAAGTAATGGACTGTTGCAGCATCATGCCAGGTCAGAGAATTGTTATTACCTGGTCACAGAAAAGGAGAAATGCCCTGTGCCCATGGGGCGCATGTCTTGGGTCAGATCCAACATGATCATCTGGGAACGTGGGAGAGCAGGTGAGGCTCTTCAGAGTGCCAGTGCCAAGGCTGGATGCCAACAGGGTCACCATTTTGAAAACCATGTAGTGCAGACAAGGAATTCAAGATTCAGACTCTAAATTCAGTTGCCGAGACTTAGCAAGCCCTGGTTTCAGTTGTCTTATTCAGTGTAAAACCATGTGGAACTTCCACAGAAAAAGGCTATAGGGTAAGCATATAAGCATTTTCCAAAAAATACTTGATTTTCTGATGAGAATTCTGTGATCTCTTATTAAGGGAAAAAGAAAAACACTTTGTGGGTACATTCTGAAACTTGAGACTGGCATTAAAGACAACAGTACTTATTGCTCCTAGAGATAACAGCAGAAATAAAATCTAATTTTTGTGTATGCTACTATGTGTATCCTCCAGAGTTTAATACTTTGAATTTGATTTTTTTTTTTTTCTTTCACCAGGGGAAAAAAATTGAACAAATGCTTGTATCTATGTTAACCATTTTTTCACCTTTTCAACACTATTTGTAAATGTGACTTATTAGGGAAAAAAGGCCATCAGATGTACATACAAAAAAAAATATGAATTCTCCAATCAAAACAAAACATTGAGGTGCTCAGAGAGCCATCATTTCCAAAATTGGAGCTAGGGGTTTGGAAAGAAATTGACTGAAGTGGCAGGCAGTGCAAGAAGGGTTCCTTCCATTATATACACTTTTTGACATTGAAGGTTTTCAGGGCTACATTCCTCTGACGTAAATTTTGTCAAAAACAATGAATGAAATTATGTCCAGGGATCACTAATGTTATTGCAACTTTTGCCAAATTCTTGACAAACAGGCATGACCAAGAGGGAAGATGAGTTCCTGCTGCCTCTGAGCTTGCTTTCTATCTGTTACCAAAGCCATGGAGAAGAAAGAGAGGAGTCAAGGCCTTATCAGGGCCTGCCAAGACCGATGGTGTAACTGAAATGCTGATGCGGAGCCGGAAGGAGGCTTATTGTCCTTCACGCTGGGTTTCTTGCTCAAGGTCACCATCTGTTTTGAGTTCAACCCCAGTTCCCTTTCAGGCTAAGCAGCACAGGGTGGGGCTTGGAAACCAGAGAATCCAGCTTCAAGTCCTCCACCATTCACTGTGCAACCCCTGATCAGTCTTAACTGTTGGTGCAGCCATTTCTCCATCCTTAAAGGAGAGGGTTTTCCCTGTGCACCGCCTCACAAGGCCAAGAACTAAACAAGGTGATGTGTGTAGACGCCCCACCCCCACCCTGCCTCTGCCTCCAGGGGTCCTGAGCCTGTCTCCACTGCCACTGTGTCCTTGGGGAAACTGAAAGTAACTTACTTGCCTTAAACATGAAAATTGCCAGCACCAATCCCCAGTAGACTGTTGCTGGCTTTGCAGTGGTCTGCTGCTTAGTCAAATCAGTTGTGTCCGACTGTGTGTGAACCTATGGACTGAAACCCGTCAGGCTCCTACATCCATGGAGTTCTCCAGGCAAGAACACTGGAGTGGGTTGCTATGCTCTCCGGGGGGATCTTCCCAGCCCAGCAATCAAACCCAGGTCTCCTGCACTGCAGGCAGATTCCTTACCACTGAGCCATCAGGGAGGCCCATATGTATATTTGAGACCCCATGGACTGTAGCTCGCCAGGCTTCTCTGTGCATGGAATTTTCTAGGCATAAATACTGGGGTGGGTTCCCATTTCCTACTCCACCTCAGTGGTCCTACCCCCCAACATAAAAGGCATTCGCAATATGGTTGTTGACTGACCCAGACATAAATACTCAGTTAACAATTTCAGCATGATCACCTTGGCACAGGAAGTAAACAAACAGTATTTCAGAGTAACATATTCATAGCTCATTTCTAAGCAAAACTCTGGCTATTGAAAGTAAGTTTCTGTTGCTTCATTTCTTTTTTTACTTCTTTTGGGGCGGGGGGGACTTCTATTGGTCTTTCATTTATGTTTTCACCCATCTTTGTTCTTTGGCTCCTGTGGGCCTCCCATCACAGTGGCCTCTGTCGTTGCAGAGCACTGGCTCTGGGCGCATGCGCTCCAGAGCTCCGGCTCGGTAATTGGACACAGGTCCAGCTGCTCCGCAGCACATGGGATCCTCCCAGGCCAGGGATGGAAACAGCGCCCCTTGCACTGCAAGATGGTGTCCTTACCCACTGGACCACCAGGGAAGCCCTGTTGCTTCATTTCTTGAACTGCGTTTGGATGTGTCACTGAGTGGAAAGGAACAGAATACGGGATCTTGCTGGTCAGCCTTGCAGATGTAAGTGACGGTCAGCCCTCATTATTCTTGAGGGGCTGCTGTGAATCCCTGTCTCCAGAGGTAAGCGAATGGCAGCAAAGGTGAAAAGCCCTTCTCTGTGTGGCCTAGAACACACAGAACTCTGTTCTGGCTCCTGAGGGGCCGACTGGACATAGCTGGGCCAGAGGCATGAAGGACTCAGCGCCCCTGGAATGGATGCTGTGTAGGGATGGAGGTAGGAGGGGAGTACACGTGATAATAGTGAGTCCTGAATCTGCTGTCGGCTCAGGATTTGAAATGCTGCCTTTCCAAGAGAACTCATTGCTTAGACTCATAAATCGAAAATTAAACTCCCCGGTAGATGCAGTCAGATCCTATATACCTGCAGCCTTCCAATGAGCCAGGTTTTGATATGAACCACATGCCACTTCAGGACCTCCACCCATCCACCCTGTCCCAAGCCCACTTCCTCTGTGAAAACCACATTTCACAGTAAAACAGTTTGCCAAGTAGTCTTTTGAGTCATGCAGTGGTCACGGACACCACTATCCAAAGTGAGCACCATCACTGTCGCCAAAGGGCTCAGCATTGTTGCTAAAAGTCAGGCAATCGGCATATTAGAAGTATGACCCAGCACCCAGGCAGTAGGGTTTTTCGTTTTTGTTTTTAAGGTGGGTGCTGGCAAACAGTATTTCAGAGTAACATATTCATAGCTCATTTCTAAGCAAAACTCTGGCTATTGAAAGTAAGTTTCTGTTGCTTCATTTCTTTTTTTACTTCTTTTGGGGCGGGGGGGACTTCTATTGGTCTTTCATTTATGTTTTCACCCATCTTTGTTCTTTGGCTCCTGTGGGCCTCCCATCACAGTGGCCTCTGTCGTTGCAGAGCACTGGCTCTGGGCGCATGCGCTCCAGAGCTCCGGCTCGGTAATTGGACACAGGTCCAGCTGCTCCGCAGCACATGGGATCCTCCCAGGCCAGGGATGGAAACAGCGCCCCTTGCACTGCAAGATGGTGTCCTTACCCACTGGACCACCAGGGAAGCCCTGTTGCTTCATTTCTTGAACTGCGTTTGGATGTGTCACTGAGTGGAAAGGAACAGAATACGGGATCTTGCTGGTCAGCCTTGCAGATGTAAGTGACGGTCAGCCCTCATTATTCTTGAGGGGCTGCTGTGAATCCCTGTCTCCAGAGGTAAGCGAATGGCAGCAAAGGTGAAAAGCCCTTCTCTGTGTGGCCTAGAACACACAGAACTCTGTTCTGGCTCCTGAGGGGCCGACTGGACATAGCTGGGCCAGAGGCATGAAGGACTCAGCGCCCCTGGAATGGATGCTGTGTAGGGATGGAGGTAGGAGGGGAGTACACGTGATAATAGTGAGTCCTGAATCTGCTGTCGGCTCAGGATTTGAAATGCTGCCTTTCCAAGAGAACTCATTGCTTAGACTCATAAATCGAAAATTAAACTCCCCGGTAGATGCAGTCAGATCCTATATACCTGCAGCCTTCCAATGAGCCAGGTTTTGATATGAACCACATGCCACTTCAGGACCTCCACCCATCCACCCTGTCCCAAGCCCACTTCCTCTGTGAAAACCACATTTCACAGTAAAACAGTTTGCCAAGTAGTCTTTTGAGTCATGCAGTGGTCACGGACACCACTATCCAAAGTGAGCACCATCACTGTCGCCAAAGGGCTCAGCATTGTTGCTAAAAGTCAGGCAATCGGCATATTAGAAGTATGACCCAGCACCCAGGCAGTAGGGTTTTTCGTTTTTGTTTTTAAGGTGGGTGCTGGCTTCCTAGGGATGACTGTCTCATCTGCGTCTCAGGGCCCAGCCAGAAAGTGATTCATCGCTGGCTTACTTTGTGACCATTGTTCCATCATGTGTCTTCTTGCTCTGTTCTCACGAGTACTCTTTTCTAGGATGCTGCAGAACTGTCTGCCTTAGCACCTTCCCAAGAAGTTAAAAAGGAATGAGGCAGGTAATTTGCCTACAAATAGAAATGTAATCAGTGTAAAGAAAATGTGACACGGTGAGTCTCAAATCCTGTCTGTGGTCTCAAATCCTGGAAGAACTGTTCACCTCTCTTCCATACCTGATCCTCTATTTGAAAACTCCTATCTGGAACGTCTCCTGTTTCTGGTTTGTGTTCTCTCTTTCCCCACCAGCTGTAGTTTTCCATTACTCTAATCTTATTCTGCTCACTCTCAAACACAGAAAGGGTCTTCATGTCATCTTCTAGTAACTAGAGAGTACATGGAGATTAAGATTATAAATAGGCACTTTTCTGGACCTTTTTAGTAGGATCAAGTGGCTACGACTTCACCTTTCAGTGCAGGGGGTGTGGGTCGGATCCCTGGTCGGGGTGCTAAGATCCCACATGCCTGGCAGCCAAAAAACCAAAACATAAAACAGAAGCAGCATTTAACAAGTTCATAAAGACTTAAAAAATTATCTACATCAAAGAGACCATAGTTAAAGACCGAGATGCTCAGGACCTGGCAGGACACCCCTAAGCTGGCTTCCAGTTTTAGAAAAGGCGAGACTGCAAACAGATTGATTCCTTTCCTGGGGTGTCTTCTCTGACTTGCCGTGAGGATGAGGCCAAGGTGCTGCATCCAAGTTTGCCGCCCACTGCCAGGGCCACTTTTCTGTCCCCCAGCTCGTCTGGCCCCAGGCTGTACCACACAGGACGCTCACTGGGCCAGCGTGAAATTCCTGGCCTTTCGAGTGGCTCCCCAGGGCCCCCAGCTCACTTCTGAGAAGCCAGTGCCGCCCAGGTGAGGCAACATCATGGGTCTGTACCCACTTGGGACCCTTTGCCCCGGACATGCCAGCGTCCTGTTCTGAACTCAGAGCAAGAGTTACTCCGTTTTGTTGGGTGTCCTTGTTACCTGGGTCTTTTCCTGATCTTGCCTCTAGGCTCTGGGGCTACCTCATACTTCACCATCCTCCGCCAGACCAGAAGGGTCCACGGAGGATGCTGCTCGACCCCTGGAGGTGGGCGAGGAGGGCCAAATGCCCCAGTGTGGCTTAGGTGGAGAGGACCACACTCCAGGAGACGCTGCAGGCGAAGCTGCCCTGCTCCCTCTCGTCCTTGGTCCCTTCTGTCCCTGGGGTTAGCATCACAGGAAGGCCAGCCCGAGGCAGTGGCAGACCGCGTCACTTCCAGTCTCTAACCTCCCAATATGCCACAATGTGGCCCCCTCGAAGGGGCATGGTCCAAAGGACCTCTGGCTGCTGAGCAGAGATCTCTGAATTTGGCCCCCGGCAGCTGCACTCGACTGCGTCACAGTGTCCTCAGAGATCTGAGCCACCTCCCAAAGCCTCTGCTATCTTTCTGCTGGAACCTAGTGAGGAGGGCAGGCAAAAAAAGGCCAGTCTGTCACAATCCAGAGTGTCAACATTTTGTTACTGACCCTCCCCAGTCAGTTCTCCACAAGGGTCTTTCTGCCCGTCAGCAGGGGGAGGGGAAGAGGTTCTCGCCAGGTGGAGCGAGATTTTAGTGCCGGGCGGAGCTGTTTCTGCACACCGGCCATGGCCGCCATCTTAGAGTGAGCCTTGTGGGCGGGGCCTCTGCACACGCCCCCACGCTTGGAACTGAGGTGCAGGTGCAGCCAGTTCTGCACCAAGAACGCTGGTTGGAAGACCCGGATCTAAGGCGTCTGCGTGCAGGCTCCTGCGAGCCAGAGACTAAACTCCACACAGTGGTAAAGAAAGGTTAGACTTTATTTTGTTACCCAGATTCTTTGCTTATTTCCTGAGGATTGCTTATGGGTTTTGTTGGTGATGACGTCGGTGGAGAAGTGTTGCCGTGGAATCACAGAAGCCGGGAGCTGGAGTGCTTCCAAGGGACCAAGGCCTGCTGCCGGTAGGTCAGAAATGAGGAGGTTTTTGATGTCCTTCCAGGAATTGTGGTGGAGGACCATCATGAGAAGAATATCAGGGCGGGGGAAGGGGAGTTAACGTCTGCTTTTTTTGTTTGTTTGTTTGTTTTTTATTGAAGTATAATTGATTTACAACATTGTGGTAGTTTCTGGTGTAAACAAAGTGATTCTGTAGAAGAGAATCTCCTTTTAAGTCTGTTAAACAGTCAGAGGTGAGTAAGTGTTAAGTAGTCATTGCAAGCTGCAGACAGCTCTTCCCAAGTTTTTAGTTTTATTTTCATTTTTAGCCCGAGGGGGAGGCCAAATGTGGCTTAGGTGGAGAGGACCACACTCCAGGAGACGCTGCAGGCGAAGCTGCCCTGCTCCCTCTCGTCCTTGGTCCCTTCTGTCCCTGGGGTTAGCATCACAGGAAGGCCAGCCCGAGGCAGTGGCAGACCGCGTCACTTCCAGTCTCTAACCTCCCAATATGCCACAATGTGGCCCCCTCGAAGGGGCATGGTCCAAAGGACCTCTGGCTGCTGAGCAGAGATCTCTGAATTTGGCCCCCGGCAGCTGCACTCGACTGCGTCACAGTGTCCTCAGAGATCTGAGCCACCTCCCAAAGCCTCTGCTATCTTTCTGCTGGAACCTAGTGAGGAGGGCAGGCAAAAAAAGGCCAGTCTGTCACAATCCAGAGTGTCAACATTTTGTTACTGACCCTCCCCAGTCAGTTCTCCACAAGGGTCTTTCTGCCCGTCAGCAGGGGGAGGGGAAGAGGTTCTCGCCAGGTGGAGCGAGATTTTAGTGCCGGGCGGAGCGTTTCTGCACACCGGCCATGGCCGCCATCTTAGAGTGAGCCTTGTGGGCGGGGCCTCTGCACACGCCCCCACGCTTGGAACTGAGGTGCAGGTGCAGCCAGTTCTGCACCAAGAACGCTGGTTGGAAGACCCGGATCTAAGGCGTCTGCGTGCAGGCTCCTGCGAGCCAGAGACTAAACTCCACACAGTGGTAAAGAAAGGTTAGACTTTATTTTGTTACCCAGATTCTTTGCTTATTTCCTGAGGATTGCTTATGGGTTTTGTTGGTGATGACGTCGGTGGAGAAGTGTTGCCGTGGAATCACAGAAGCCGGGAGCTGGAGTGCTTCCAAGGGACCAAGGCCTGCTGCCGGTAGGTCAGAAATGAGGAGGTTTTTGATGTCCTTCCAGGAATTGTGGTGGAGGACCATCATGAGAAGAATATCAGGGCGGGGGAAGGGGAGTTAACGTCTGCTTTTTTTGTTTGTTTGTTTGTTTTTTATTGAAGTATAATTGATTTACAACATTGTGGTAGTTTCTGGTGTAAACAAAGTGATTCTGTAGAAGAGAATCCTTTTAAGTCTGTTAAACAGTCAGAGGTGAGTAAGTGTTAAGTAGTCATTGCAAGCTGCAGACAGCTCTTCCCGAAGGTTTTTTTAAGTTTTATTTTCATTTTTTATTGGAGTATTTGTTGTTATTTAGTCGCTAAGTCATGTCTGACTCTTTTGCAATCAGTAGCTTGCCAGTCTCTCTGTTGATAGGATTTCCCAGGCAGGAATATTTGCGTGGGTTGCTGTTTCCTTCTCCATTATTGGAGTATAGTTGGTTTGCAATGTTCAGTTAATTTCAGGTGTACAGCAATGTGAATCAGTTATATATATATACATATATACACTCTTTTTTAAATTTTTTTTCCCATACGGGTCATAGAGTATTGAGTAGCCCTTGTTAGTTATGTTGAATACAGTAAACATAACTATTGTTACTATGTGTGTTGCTCTCAGTCTCCCAGTTCATCTTGTTTGCCGCCCAACCCTTGGTAACCTTAGGTTTGTTTTCTACATCCGTGACTCTACTCCCAAAGATTTTAACATGCCAGGAATGAGAGATATGAGGGTGTGGAGTTTGGGATAATTTTTTTCCCAAGGAAGATAGAAAATAGATTGTGTTTATTTACTGATTAAAATAATCCAGGAAGGAGTCAGTGACTTACGCTGGAGCGAGGATATTATTGCTAGAGGAAAATATTTGAGGATGGAGAACAGAAGAGATTCTTTATAAATGGTTAGAAAATGTATTCTTAGATAACAAGATCTGTATATATGTTTTATGATCTTCGAGTGAATCTATGCAATGAAAAAATGTAGTTTTTGGTTAAAGTCTTAGCATTTAAAAAAAAATGATCCACATCAAAAAGAATCTTAACAAAGATTATAAATAATTTGGCTTATAGGGCTAAGAATTTCCATTTCCACTTAAGAAACACTCCAATTATTTTAGGTACCAGAGCTGAGAGATTGTAGGAAAAGTATAATATAGAATTCTTGCCCACAAAGAGTCTATCATCTACAGGAGCCAATGCAGACATGTTAAGAAATGACAATGATAGGATATGATTGCCTGGCAAAATGAGAGTAAATGATACAGGTGAGCATGGAAAACAGGCATTGTTGCCCCTTCCTGGAAGAGTTTTAAGCACCTAAAACCAATGGGAAAGGCTCTTTCGAGCATGATATATAATTTTCTCGAGTACTCTGCCTACAAGCATACACGACTCACCCTTACCTGTCAAACATTTGTTGTTATTTAGTCGCTAAGTCATGTCTGACTCTTTTGCAATCAGTAGCTTGCCAGTCTCTCTGTTGATAGGATTTCCCAGGCAGGAATATTTGCGTGGGTTGCTGTTTCCTTCTCCATTATTGGAGTATAGTTGGTTTGCAATGTTCAGTTAATTTCAGGTGTACAGCAATGTGAATCAGTTATATATATATACATATATACACTCTTTTTTAAATTTTTTTTCCCATACGGGTCATAGAGTATTGAGTAGCCCTTGTTAGTTATGTTGAATACAGTAAACATAACTATTGTTACTATGTGTGTTGCTCTCAGTCTCCCAGTTCATCTTGTTTGCCGCCCAACCCTTGGTAACCTTAGGTTTGTTTTCTACATCCGTGACTCTACTCCCAAAGATTTTAACATGCCAGGAATGAGAGATATGAGGGTGTGGAGTTTGGGATAATTTTTTTCCCAAGGAAGATAGAAAATAGATTGTGTTTATTTACTGATTAAAATAATCCAGGAAGGAGTCAGTGACTTACGCTGGAGCGAGGATATTATTGCTAGAGGAAAATATTTGAGGATGGAGAACAGAAGAGATTCTTTATAAATGGTTAGAAAATGTATTCTTAGATAACAAGATCTGTATATATGTTTTATGATCTTCGAGTGAATCTATGCAATGAAAAAATGTAGTTTTTGGTTAAAGTCTTAGCATTTAAAAAAAAATGATCCACATCAAAAAGAATCTTAACAAAGATTATAAATAATTTGGCTTATAGGGCTAAGAATTTCCATTTCCACTTAAGAAACACTCCAATTATTTTAGGTACCAGAGCTGAGAGATTGTAGGAAAAGTATAATATAGAATTCTTGCCCACAAAGAGTCTATCATCTACAGGAGCCAATGCAGACATGTTAAGAAATGACAATGATAGGATATGATTGCCTGGCAAAATGAGAGTAAATGATACAGGTGAGCATGGAAAACAGGCATTGTTGCCCCTTCCTGGAAGAGTTTTAAGCACCTAAAACCAATGGGAAAGGCTCTTTCGAGCATGATATATAATTTTCTCGAGTACTCTGCCTACAAGCATACACGACTCACCCTTACCTGTCAAACCTTAGAGACAGGAGATCTGTTATTTTATAAATGACTTGATCTTACTTTATATTCTTGCCACCAGGTTTCTCGCTCTTTATTGTAGGTTTCTTTTACTGAATTTAATTTACAAATTTTCCCCTCTTACCCACTTCTCACTTGGTTTGTGCCATTAACTTTCAAAAAAATAAAAATAAAACTGGGGTCTTTCTCCTAGAGCATCTCGCAGTCTTCAGAGCAAAGAGAAGAGTATACATAGGTAATCACATAGACTCTTCGAGACTACAGAGTCAGCTTTCTACTCCATGAGGGGGATCTGCAGGGAGTCTTTGCTTGTCAGGAAAGCAGATGGATGGAGATCACCATGAACACTAATTTCTTCTTTGGGAAGGGTCCCCCATGCTTTTCCTGTGGCCCTTAGAGAAGAGTCCCCTGACCTGCTGGGGTTGCCAGACTTCATCCTTCTTGATGGGGTAGAAGCCCTGGGGGTCTCCAGGTAATCCTTCTTCCAGCCTTCCCAGAGACATAGAAAGCACGTGATGTGGTGATGTGCCAGAGGAATGAGGTTTCACTCCTGTGGTTTTTGTCTTTAATTTTTACTTTTTGACATGGCACATGGGATCTTAGTTCCCTGAAATGAAAAGTTGCTCAGTTGTGTTTGACTCTTGCAACCCCACAGACTGTAGCCTGCCAGGCTCCTCTGTCCATGGAATTCTCCAGGCAAGAATACCGGAGTATGTTGCCATTTCCTTCTCCACTAGTTCCCTGATCAAATCCGCATCCCATAGAAGCACAGAGTCTTAACCCTCTGGGCCACCAGAAAAATCCCTCACTGCTGTATGGATAGGAACTGCTTGGGGGTGGCAGCTCCTTTTTACTTTTCTAGTTTGGATTTCTATCCAAGAAGGACAAAGTATTACTGATAAACATGGCATAATGAAATTTAGAGGAAAAGGACTCTAACTAGAAGAAATAATTCCAGCTTGTATCACAGAAATAAATAGGTATTAACATATTTAAAGGAATACATAAGTTTCATGTAACAATTTGAAAGTTCAAATGAAAACCTGTTTGCCACATTTGGATATAGGACTGCAAGGTAAATAAGCCAGATGTACACCTAAAGTCCAAGGCACCGTGTAATTGCATACATTTCTCAGTTTATTTGTCACAAAAGATTATAAAAATAAGAAAAAATCTATAAAGGAAAAGATCTAAAGTCTCACCATCGCTTTAAAACATTATTTTCCATGTGTTTTACCTGTATATATACAGAGGATTTTCCATTTAAAACATTATTTTTTATTCAAAAAATTTGCCTAAGCACCTTCCTATGTTGCTTACCTAGTCTTCATGGTTATCATTATATGATACTCCAGCTGATTAATGTGCCATAATTTGTTATTCTCCTTCTTTTGAACATTTGAATTCTTTCTGTTTTTTCTTTTTCTTTTTCTCTCTCATAACTAGAACTGATATTATCTAGCTCATAGAAAATGAAAACATACACTTGGGTTAGAGGGGGAAGGCTATTTAAATGCAGGCATATCCTAAATATAGTGTTAAGCTGTTTACCTATCAATGTGTAGAGATTCCTGCTTCAGCCTGAATAGACAGTCCATTTGATGTCCAGCCTTTGGATTCTTAAAAAAACAAAACAAGACTGTTCCCCACAACTGGCTGAAACAGCGGACTTTAAGATATCCAGTTCCAGATTATCTCTGTTTCTCCCCACCCCCCAACCAACAAAAACCCACAAACGTGAACTTGAAGAGATGCTTTCACGGCAGCCAATCTTACCCGTACCCCGCGTTTAGACTCAGAGTTGATGAAAGTGAATAATGGGTGTGTGGGCTCCGAGGCGCTGCCCAGGGTCACTCTGGCCTCTGTTTTAGGAAGACCTTTCACTGCGGCTAGTGAATAGTGATAGAGGAGGAAGCAGCCATAGAAGAGACTGAAACCCCACCGCCGGACGGTCTAAGACAGAGGTCAAAATCCCAGGCTTCGCTCACTCTTGTTCTCAAGGTGAACAGATGGGAGGTTTTTGTTGTAAGCTGTTGGCACTGAGGTTAGAGGAAAAGGACTCTAACTAGAAGAAATAATTCCAGCTTGTATCACAGAAATAAATAGGTATTAACATATTTAAAGGAATACATAAGTTTCATGTAACAATTTGAAAGTTCAAATGAAAACCTGTTTGCCACATTTGGATATAGGACTGCAAGGTAAATAAGCCAGATGTACACCTAAAGTCCAAGGCACCGTGTAATTGCATACATTTCTCAGTTTATTTGTCACAAAAGATTATAAAAATAAGAAAAAATCTATAAAGGAAAAGATCTAAAGTCTCACCATCGCTTTAAAACATTATTTTCCATGTGTTTTACCTGTATATATACAGAGGATTTTCCATTTAAAACATTATTTTTTATTCAAAAAATTTGCCTAAGCACCTTCCTATGTTGCTTACCTAGTCTTCATGGTTATCATTATATGATACTCCAGCTGATTAATGTGCCATAATTTGTTATTCTCCTTCTTTTGAACATTTGAATTCTTTCTGTTTTTTCTTTTTCTTTTTCTCTCTCATAACTAGAACTGATATTATCTAGCTCATAGAAAATGAAAACATACACTTGGGTTAGAGGGGGAAGGCTATTTAAATGCAGGCATATCCTAAATATAGTGTTAAGCTGTTTACCTATCAATGTGTAGAGATTCCTGCTTCAGCCTGAATAGACAGTCCATTTGATGTCCAGCCTTTGGATTCTTAAAAAAACAAAACAAGACTGTTCCCCACAACTGGCTGAAACAGCGGACTTTAAGATATCCAGTTCCAGATTATCTCTGTTTCTCCCCACCCCCCAACCAACAAAAACCCACAAACGTGAACTTGAAGAGATGCTTTCACGGCAGCCAATCTTACCCGTACCCCGCGTTTAGACTCAGAGTTGATGAAAGTGAATAATGGGTGTGTGGGCTCCGAGGCGCTGCCCAGGGTCACTCTGGCCTCTGTTTTAGGAAGACCTTTCACTGCGGCTAGTGAATAGTGATAGAGGGAGGAAGCAGCCATAGAAGAGACTGAAACCCCACCGCTCCGGACGCGGTCTAAGACAGAGGTCAAAATCCCAGGCTTCGCTCACTCTTGTTCTCAAGGTGAACAGATGGGAGGTTTTTGTTGTAAGCTGTTGGCACTGAGGTTGACAGCCTGGAGAGTTTCCTGAAACATGGGCTGAAATGCCATGTCAAAACAAACCTGGACGAATATATGCCTTAGACGCTATTCCAGGGTCGTAGATGGGCCCTGCCCCTTCACTCCCTCTCTCCCTGTTTGCATCACAAAAATAAGAACAAGTACGACTATAAAGGCAAAAATCAAAAAGCCAGGCTTTGAAGTAAGACCACAGTTTTTTTTTTATTCTTTGTTTTAAAGGTTTTACTGAGTTTTGTTGTTCACAGACATGCGTGTTCCCAGATCAATCATATGCATATCCCTGGTCCCCACTCCCAGATCCCCCCATCCCACCCCTCCAGACCTTCGCCCCAAGCCATTGTGAGCACTCCTATTCCCTTAGCACAATGACAGTAGCTGTCTTTTCCACACATGACAGTATAGGTTTCCATGTTACTCCCTCCATGCCTCCCCCTCCCTATTTCTTCCCCACAATGTCCCTATGTCTGTGCTCTGTCTGTTTTTCCATGAGTTCACTGCATGTGTTATCAAGACCGTGAGACCACATTTTGATCACTCTGCCACATACTGGTTGTATGATTTTGAGAGAGCTCTGTCTGCCTAGTAGGGGTGATAATAACAGTACCTGCATCCAGAGCGTGATTACGATACTACATGTAAAATGTGTAGTACAGTGCCAGACACACGGAGCTCTCAGTGAGGGACACCTTCGTTTTTGTGTTGTTATTTAAGCACACCTGAGTCTTGTATCTTTGTGGTCAGCCATTACAGCCATCCTCCCTTGCTTCAAAGAACAGTGTGTCAGTTGCTCAGTCATGCCCGATTCTCTGCGACCCTGGGGACCATCAGTCTCCTCTGCCCATGCACTTCTCCAGGCACCGATACTGATGTGGATATTACTAAGTGGGTAATACTAAGTGAGTATCCCCTTTTCCAGAGAATCTTTCCAAGCTAGGGATTGAAGCCTGGTCTCCCGCATTGCAGGCAGATTCTTTATAGTCTGAGCCACCCAGGGAAACCCTAAAATGAAAGTGTTAGTCAGTCGTGTCTGACTCTTTGCAAAGAAAAGGTTTCCCCTTGAATCTTCCATACTTACCCGAGAGGCTGCCATATGGTGCTGTCCTTACTCCTTGAAGACTACCTCTGATGTTCATCAGGACGGTTCAGAGCCAGCTAGCTGCTTTGGATTTCCCCCCTGAAATCACAAGGAGATAAGGCCTTATCGCCCTTCAGAAGTAAAATCAAGGGAATCCCCCAGCGGTCCAGTGGTTAGCACTCTGTGTTTTCCCTACCAAGGATGGGGGTTCAATCCCTAGTGGAAAACTAAGATCCCGAAAGCTGTACAATGTGGCAAAAAAACCAACAAAACAAAACCCTAAAATCCAATGCTGAACAGTAAGAACAACCCCTCTCCAGTGGAGAGAGGCAGGGCCAGAGTAGATCCCGCAAGACAGAAAGACCAACCGTCACCAGCTCTCTGGGAGCCACCTCCCTCGTGCCATCCAAAAGACAGTGTGCAGGTCCTGTGTCTCCACCAGGGCACGATGGGGCTTGCCTCTGGGGTTCGGTTTCCTGGACACTTCTTAGTGACACCGTGCAAACCCAGCTCACCTGGCTATTGATCCTGTCCCCAGACACCAGAAGGTTGCGTAGGGTAATCTTTTCTTCGGACAATAATAAAATCCTTCTCTGGTGAAGTCCTTAGCATCTGAGGTCCTGCTTCATGGTTTCCCCTTTCAAGATGTGGCTCCTGCCTCCGTGTCTCTAGCCTTGAAATAAGGGGTCGAGAGGAGAAAGCCGGCTCTTCTCAGTTGTAGCAGGTCCTGGAGGGGCAGCAGAGGCAGGACCTGTGGCTCTTGTCACAGGGTGTAGGGAAGGGCACAAGGACCCAGCCAGCACCAGGAACAAAAGCCAGGCACCTGCTCTTTGCTTCTGGGTCTGGTTGTCCAGGGTATCTGACACCAGAGGACAACTTTCCTTTCACACCCTATTGTCCCCTGGCTTCAGTTACATTCTTGACTCAGAGCCCAGGAATGGGGAGAACAGGCACTCCAGAAATTCTTAGAGTGGTGACTCAGTCAAGTGTGCGGCCTTCCCACCTCCCTAACCAAACCTTGCATAGCTGGTCTCCCAGGTAGAAGCTGTAACTGCTGTCTCCACATAACTGAGCCCCGGTCCCTCGGAATGGGTATTAAGGTGAGTCTTGTAGGACTGTGTGCTGAGTGTATCAGCAAAAGCAGGAGACCCAACAGAATAAGGAAAAAATGATAGAATTTAGGCATTTCATATTTCCCCCCCCCAAAATCATTTACAATGTTATGTTAGTTTCAGTTGTACAGCAAACTGATTCAGTTGTACATATATACACATACATATGTATATATATATGTTCATTTTTTCAGCTTCTTTTCCCTTATAGGTTATTGCAAAATATTGAGTGTAGAACTTCCCTGGTGGTTCTGATTTATAAAAAGATATTGAGCATAGTTCCCTGTGCTATACTGCAGGTCCTTGTTAGTCCACTTATTTTAAATTACAAATGTGTAAAGTTTTAAATGGATTACGTATCTCACTGATACCAGGGCCACCACCACAAAGAGCTAGGCCCATCGGCAAGCTTCTCACTGTACACTTGCCTTTGATTATTTAGGTGTAGGGAGATGGAAATGTTCTGTCTCCGAGTTTTGGAGTCAGGTTGGTCTGATGCAGGCACTGGATTACTGCTGAGGCACCTCCTCTTCATCTTGTCTCTTCACTGCTCATAATTCTTGGGGCTCAAGCTGTCGGTGCTGGTTACACTCCACTCTCAATCTCAGTCTCAACTTCCTGGAGGCAGATGGCTTAAATTATGGTCCTGCAAGAGAGGGGTGATTTTCTCAGGGTGGAGGAGGAAGTGATTTATTCCAGGTACTCACAATGGTATGACTGGGAAATCACCTGTCTGCAGCAAAATGGTTTCCATACTGCAAGGAGCAGGGATGGGTAATAACAGGCAAGGACAGGAATTCCAAAACTGGTGTTTCTTCCTTGTCTCACCCTCAGAGTTAGCAGTTGGTGTGAGGTGGTCATTCGGGCCCACATCCTCACATGGACTCTCTCCACAAACTTACTGTTTTGCAGCTGGTGGGCTTGAAGGAATGTGAACTTGGGCTGAGTTGGCAGCAAAGGGATTTTCGAGTGTGATTTTCAGGTTGCCTCCCACTTGGAAAAGTTGATCGAGTCTGATCCCAGCCTGAAAGTTGTGACCTCCCCAGGCTCTGGGAAATCCATGTGTTCCTGAATTTGCCATAGGAATTTGGTTGCTCTCAGCAATGGAAGGCTTAAAGCTCCATTTTCCCTTCTCATCTCAGTGTGTGGGAAATCACAGGCCGCTAGCAACACGGGAACCTTCTAGCCAGGCTCTGAGTTGTTGGTGAGCACTTGAAAGCCAACTCTGCTTTCAGGGTGTGAACCTTAATGGAAAGTTCTAGGCTTTCACTGTGCCTTTTCTGGTGAATTTTTCCATCTCCCATTGTCTCAGTGTTGTGCTTCCCTGATGGCTCAGTAGGTAAGGAATCTGCCTTCAATGCTGGAGATGCAGGAGACACAGATTCAGTCTCTGGATCGGGAAGATCTCGTGGAGAAGGAAATGGCAACCCGCTCCAGTTTGCTTGCCTGGGAAATCCCATGGACAGAGGAGCCTGGCGGGCTACAGTCCATGGAGTCACAAAGAGTCAGATATGATTAAATATCTGAGCACACATACACTTTTAAACAAAAAATCCCCAATCTTTTCTTCATATAAAGAAACATTTGCCTGGAGTCATAAAATCCAAGCACTACCACACTCACAAGACTTCTGGCACCAGATGTATGGATTTTCACACATGAAGCAATTTTCTAACACCAGCCAGGTGACCTACAATTCAGTTCGGTTTTGACACTATCTCCTTGGAATTAGTATCAGATCTCAAAGGGTAAGGGCTCAATCCCCCTGAAGGTATGGGTTGTATGTATACATAGAGCCAATTCATTATGCTATGCAGTAGTTGCTAACACAACATTATAAAGCAAGCAACTATACTGCAATAAAATGGGTAATAACAGGCAAGGACAGGAATTCCAAAACTGGTGTTTCTTCCTTGTCTCACCCTCAGAGTTAGCAGTTGGTGTGAGGTGGTCATTCGGGCCCACATCCTCACATGGACTCTCTCCACAAACTTACTGTTTTGCAGCTGGTGGGCTTGAAGGAATGTGAACTTGGGCTGAGTTGGCAGCAAAGGGATTTTCGAGTGTGATTTTCAGGTTGCCTCCCACTTGGAAAAGTTGATCGAGTCTGATCCCAGCCTGAAAGTTGTGACCTCCCCAGGCTCTGGGAAATCCATGTGTTCCTGAATTTGCCATAGGAATTTGGTTGCTCTCAGCAATGGAAGGCTTAAAGCTCCATTTTCCCTTCTCATCTCAGTGTGTGGGAAATCACAGGCCGCTAGCAACACGGGAACCTTCTAGCCAGGCTCTGAGTTGTTGGTGAGCACTTGAAAGCCAACTCTGCTTTCAGGGTGTGAACCTTAATGGAAAGTTCTAGGCTTTCACTGTGCCTTTTCTGGTGAATTTTTCCATCTCCCATTGTCTCAGTGTTGTGCTTCCCTGATGGCTCAGTAGGTAAGGAATCTGCCTTCAATGCTGGAGATGCAGGAGACACAGATTCAGTCTCTGGATCGGGAAGATCTCGTGGAGAAGGAAATGGCAACCCGCTCCAGTTTGCTTGCCTGGGAAATCCCATGGACAGAGGAGCCTGGCGGGCTACAGTCCATGGAGTCACAAAGAGTCAGATATGATTAAATATCTGAGCACACATACACTTTTAAACAAAAAATCCCCAATCTTTTCTTCATATAAAGAAACATTTGCCTGGAGTCATAAAATCCAAGCACTACCACACTCACAAGACTTCTGGCACCAGATGTATGGATTTTCACACATGAAGCAATTTTCTAACACCAGCCAGGTGACCTACAATTCAGTTCGGTTTTGACACTATCTCCTTGGAATTAGTATCAGATCTCAAAGGGTAAGGGCTCAATCCCCCTGAAGGTATGGGTTGTATGTATACATAGAGCCAATTCATTATGCTATGCAGTAGTTGCTAACACAACATTATAAAGCAAGCAACTATACTGCAATAAAAATTAACAAATTAAGATGCCAAAAAAAATTTTTTAAAATACACTCTGTCACCTGTTCTTTTTTTTTCTCTTCCAATATTTGTTTGTTTTTTTTATTCTTTATTTTAAAGATTTTACAGAGTTTTGTTGTTCACAGACATGTATGTTCCCAGATCATTTATATGCATATCTCTGGACCCTCCCCAGACTCAGTTCCCCCCCTCCCACCCCTCCAGACCATCGCCCCAAGTGATTGTAGGTACTCCTATTCCCTTAGCACAATG
This sequence comes from Tragulus kanchil, assembly GCA_022376925.1. Classification (NCBI taxonomy): domain Eukaryota; kingdom Metazoa; phylum Chordata; class Mammalia; order Artiodactyla; family Tragulidae; genus Tragulus; species Tragulus kanchil. The sequence continues at coordinate 284,875,978 of JAIOJX010000032.1, read as the reverse complement.
AAAATAGGTATCTTTTCCACACATGACAGTATAGGTTTCCATGTTACTCCCTCCATGCCTCCCCCTCCCTATTTCTTCCCCACAATGTCCATATGTCTATGCTTTGTCTGTTTTTCCATGAGTTCACTGCGTGTGTTATCAAGACCGTCCTACTAGATTCCATATATGTGTGTTAGTATGCTGTATTTGTCTTTCTCTTTTTGACTTACTTCACTTTTTATGATAGGTTCTAGAGCTAGCCACCTCATTAGGACTGAGCCTTCTGCATTTCTTTTAACAGCTGAGTAGTATTCCATTGTATATATGTACCAGAGCTTCTGGATCCATTCATTTGTCGATGGACATCTAGGTTGCTTCCATGTTCTGGCTATTGTATAGAGAACTGCAATGAACATTGGGGTACAGGTGCCTCTTTCAGTTTTGATTTCATCGGGATATAGGCCTAATAGTAGGATTGCTGGGTCATAGGGTGCATCTACTTTTAGTTTTTTAAGGAATCTCCATACTGTCTTCCATAGAGGTTGTATCAGTTTACATTCCCACCAGCAATGCAAGAGGGTTCCCTTTTCTCCGCACCCTCTCCAGCATTTACTGTCTGTCAATTTGTGGATGATGGCCATTCTGAGGGGTGTGAGGTGGTATCTCATTGCAGTTTTAATTTGCATTTCTCTAATGATAAGCGAGGTTGAGCATCGGTTCATGTGCTTTTGGGCCATCTGTATGTCCTCTTTGGAGAGGCATCTCTTTAGATCTCTTTCCCATTTTTTGATTGGGTTGTTTGTTTTTCCTGTGCTGAGTTGTCTGAGTTGCTTGTAGATTTTGGAGATTAATTCTTGGTCTGTTGTTTCATTTGCTATGATTTTCTCCCATTCTGTGGGGTGTCTGTTCAGCTTTTTTGTGATTTTTTTTGCTGTACAAAAGCTTTTAAGTTTCATGAGGTCCCACGTGTTAACTTTTCTTTTCAGTTCCACTATTCTAGTAGGTGGGTCAGAGAAGATCTTGCTTTGATTGATGTCCTTGAGGGTTTTGCTTATATTCTCCTCTAAGAGTTTGATGGTTTCTGGTCTTACATTTAGGTCTTTAATCCATTTTGAGTTGATCTTAGTGTATGGTGTCAGGGAATGTTCCAACTTCATTTTTTTGCATGTAGCTGTCCAATTTTCCCAGCACCACTTGTTGAAGAGGCTGTCTTTGTCCCATTTTATAGTTTCGCCTCCTTTGTCAAAAATAAGGTACCCATAGGTGCGTGGGTTGATCTCTGGGTTCTCAGTTTTGTTCCATTGGTCTATAGTTCTGTTTTTGTGCCAGTACCATCCTGTCTTGATGACTGTTGCTTTGTAGTAGAGTCTGAAGTTGGGGAGGCTGATCCCTCCAACTCCGTTTTTCTTTCTCAGGATTGCTTTGGCTATTCGAGGTCTTTTGTGTTTCCATATGAACTGTGTGATTCTTTGGTCTAGTTCTGTGAAAAATGTCAATGGTAGTTGGATAGGTATTGCATTGAATCTATAGATGATATTTGGTAGTATGGTCATTTTCACAATATTGATTCTTCTGACCCAGGAACATGGAATATCTCTCCATCTGTTTAAGTCTTCTTTAATGTCTCTCATGAGTGTCTTGTAATTTTCTGTGGACAGTTCTTTTGTTTCTTTGGGTAGGTTTATTCCTAGATATTTTATTCTTTTGGCTGCAATGGTGAAAGGGATTGCCTCTTTGATTTCGTTTTCTGATTTTTCATTGTTTGTGTATAGGAATGCCAGTGACTTCTGTGTGTTGACTTTGTATCCTGCGACTTTGCTGAATTCGTTGATTAGCTCTAGTTGCTTGTAGATTTTGGAGATTAATTCTTGGTCTGTTGTTTCATTTGCTATGATTTTCTCCCATTCTGTGGGGTGTCTGTTCAGCTTTTTTGTGATTTCTTTTGCTGTACAAAAGCTTTTAAGTTTCATGAGGTCCCACGTGTTAACTTTTCTTTTCAGTTCCACTATTCTAGTAGGTGGGTCAGAGAAGATCTTGCTTTGATTGATGTCCTTGAGGGTTTTGCTTATATTCTCCTCTAAGAGTTTGATGGTTTCTGGTCTTACATTTAGGTCTTTAATCCATTTTGAGTTGATCTTAGTGTATGGTGTCAGGGAATGTTCCAACTTCATTTTTTTGCATGTAGCTGTCCAATTTTCCCAGCACCACTTGTTGAAGAGGCTGTCTTTGTCCCATTTTATAGTTTCGCCTCCTTTGTCAAAAATAAGGTACCCATAGGTGCGTGGGTTGATCTCTGGGTTCTCAGTTTTGTTCCATTGGTCTATAGTTCTGTTTTTGTGCCAGTACCATCCTGTCTTGATGACTGTTGCTTTGTAGTAGAGTCTGAAGTTGGGGAGGCTGATCCCTCCAACTCCGTTTTTCTTTCTCAGGATTGCTTTGGCTATTCGAGGTCTTTTGTGTTTCCATATGAACTGTGTGATTCTTTGGTCTAGTTCTGTGAAAAATGTCAATGGTAGTTGGATAGGTATTGCATTGAATCTATAGATGATATTTGGTAGTATGGTCATTTTCACAATATTGATTCTTCTGACCCAGGAACATGGAATATCTCTCCATCTGTTTAAGTCTTCTTTAATGTCTCTCATGAGTGTCTTGTAATTTTCTGTGGACAGTTCTTTTGTTTCTTTGGGTAGGTTTATTCCTAGATATTTTATTCTTTTGGCTGCAATGGTGAAAGGGATTGCCTCTTTGATTTCGTTTTCTGATTTTTCATTGTTTGTGTATAGGAATGCCAGTGACTTCTGTGTGTTGACTTTGTATCCTGCGACTTTGCTGAATTCGCTGATTAGCTCTAGTAGCTTTGTAACCGTGTCTTTGGGATTTTCTATGTATAATATCATGTCATCTGCAAAAAGAGAGAGCTTGACTTCTTCCTTTCCAATCTGGATTCCTTTGATTTCTTTCTCTTCTCTTATTGCTGTTGCTAGGACTTCCAGGACTATGTTGAATAGTAGTGGTGAAAGTGGACACCCCTGTCTTGTTCCTGATCTTAGAGGGAATGCTTTCAGTTTTTCACCGTTAAGGATAATGTTTGCTGTAGGCTTCTCATAGATGGCTTTTATTATGTTGATATAGGTTCCTTCTATGCCCATTTTCTGAAGAGTTTTTATCATAAATGGATGTTGCACTTTGTCGAAGGCTTTTTCTACATTTATTGAGATGATCATGTGGTTTTTGTCTCTCCATTTGTTGACATGGTGTATCACATTGATTGATTTGCGGATGTTGAAGAATCCTTGCATGCCTGGGATGAACCCGACTTGCTCATGATGTATTAGTTTTTTGATGTGTCATTGAATTCTGTTTGCTAGGATTTTGTTGAGGATCTTGGCATCTAAGTTCATCAGTGAAATTGGCCTATAGTTTTTCTTGTTTGTGTTGTCTTTGCCTGGTTTGGGTATCAGGGTGATGGTGGCCTCGCAGAATGTGTTTTGAAGTTTTCCTTCCTGTGCAATTGTTTGGAAGAGTTTTAGTAGGACAAGCATTAGCTCTTCTTTAAATGTTTGGTAGAATTCGGCTGTGAAGCCATCTGGCCCTGGGCTTTTATTTTTGGGTAGATTTTAAATCACAAATTCGATTTCTGAGCTTGTGATTGGGTTGTTCAAAGTTTCTGTTTCTTCCTGGCTCAGTCTTGGGAGATTAATCTTCTCCAAGAAACTGTCCATTTCTTCCAGGTTGTCCAGTTTGTTGCCATAGAATTGTTCATAATAGTCTCTTAGAATCCTTTGGATTTCTGCATTATCTGTTGTAATCTCTCCTTTTTCGTTTTTGATTTTGTTGATCTGGTTCTTCTCTCTCTTTTTCTTAATGAGTCTGGCCAGTGGCTTGTCAATTTTGTTTACCTTTTCAAAGAACCAGCTTTTTGTTTTATTTATCTTTACTATTGTTTCTTTCATTTCTTTCTCATTTATTTCTGCTCTGGTGCTTGTGATTTCTCTTCTTCTGCTGGCTCTGGGGTGTTTTTGTTCTTCTTTCTCCAATTGTTTTGGGGGTAGGGTAAGGTCGTCTGTTTGAGATTTTCCTAGTTTCTTGAGGTGGGATTGTATTGCTATAAATTTCCCTCTTAGAACTGCTTTTGCGGTATCCCATAGGTTTTGCACTGTCGTTTGTTCACTGTCATTTTCTTCTAGGAATTGTTTAATTTCTCCTTTGATTTCCTCAATGATCAGTTGGTTTTTTAGGTATGTATTGTTTAATCTCCATGTGCTTGTGGTTTTAGGGTTTTTTTTTCCAGTAGTCGATCTCTAGTCTCATTGCACTGTGGTCCGAGAAGATGGTTGATATAATTTCCGTTTTCTTGAACTGACTGAGGCTTGATTTGTGGCCCAAGATGTGGTCTATCCTGGAGAATGTTCCGTGAGCACTTGAGAAGAAAGTGTATTCTTCTACTTTTGGATGGAACGTCCTAAAGATATCGATGAGGTCCATCTTTTCTAGTGTGGCATTTAAGGCTTGTGTTTCTTTATTGATTTTCTGTTTGGATGATCTGTCCATTGGAGTGAGAGGAGTGTTAAAGTCTCCTACTATTATTGTGTTATTGTTGATTTCTTCTTTTATGTCTGAAAGTACCTGTCTTATGTATTGAGGTGCCCCTGTGTTGGGTGCGTAGATATTCATGACTGTTATGTCTTCCTCTTGGATAGATCCCTTAATCATGATGTAGTGACCTGCCTTGTCTCTTAGAACCTTCTTTACTTTAAAATCTTTTTTGTCTGATATGAGGATTGCTACTCCAGCTTTCTTTTGATTTCCATTTGCATGGAATATCTTTTTCCAGCCTTTCACTTTCAGTCTGTGAGTGTCTCTAGGTCTGAAGTGGGTCTCTTGTAAACAGCATATATATGGGTCTTGCTTCTGAATCCATTCAGCCAGCCTGTGTCGTTTGGTTGGAGCATTTAGTCCATTTATGTTCAAAGTAATTATTGATACAAATTTTCCTATTGTCTCTCTTCAATTGGTCCTATTGTCCTATCTTCTTAGAAATTTGGGATTTGATTTGTAAGGCTTCTCCTACTCTATTTCTTGGCTATATCAGGACCTTTAACACTTGTTGTAGGGCTGGTTTTGTGGTACAGAATTCTTTTAGTTTTTGCTTGTCTGTGAAGCTTTTGACTTCACCATCAATTCTGAATGAGATTCTTGCTGGGTAGAGAAATCTTGGTTGGAGGTTATTCTCTTTTAGCCGTTTAAATGTGTCTTGCCATTCTCTCCTGGCCTGCAGGGTTTCTGTTGAAAGATCCGCAGTTAAACGTATGGAGTTTCCCTTATATGTTATTTGTTGTTTGCTCCTAGCTGCTTTTAGTAATCTGTCTTTATATTTAGTCTGCATTAGTTTGATTAGAATGTGCCTTGGTGTGTTTCTTCTGGGGTTTATCCTGTACGGAACTCTTTTTGCTTCTTGGACTTGGTTGACTGTTTCCTTTCCCATGCTGGGGAAGTTTTCAACTATCACCTCTTCAAGAATTTTTTCATAGCCTTTCTTCCCCTCTTCTTCCTCTGGAACTCCTATAATTCTAATGTTGGTACGTTTGATATTGTCCCATAGGTCTCTAATGCTATCCTCAGTTCTTTTAATTCTTTCAGTTTTGTTCTGTTCTTCAGCACTTATTTCCACCAGACTGTCTTCCAGCTTGCTTATCCGTTCTTCAGCCTCTGATACTCTACTGTTGAGACCTTCTATAGTATTTTTGAGTTCAGCAATTGAGTTAGTTGTCTCCATTTGCTTATTTTTCACTTCTTGCATGTCTCTTCTCAATGCACTAATTTCCTCTAATATTCTGTTTTTGGTGTTTTGCATCCTCATTAGTATAGCTTTTCTAAATTCTCTTTCAGATAGTTTGTCTTATCTCCTCCTCTGTCATTTGAAGCGGTGTTTCTCTAGCTTGGTCCTTCATTTGTGCAGTGTTTCTCTGTCGTTTCATTATTAGGTTAATTTTTGTTTCTTTGTGTATGTCTGTGTGTGTGGAGTTCTTTTTCCCCCACCAGGCTTCTTGGTTGAATTCTCCCTTCCTTTGGGTTTCTGTCCTTCTAGAAGGGTTCAGTGGTTTGTGACTTGGATGGTGTTAGGTCTTGTTTACAGATGAATAATCTCTAGTGTTGTATGTTCTTTGATAGTGTGGGATCTTGGAATCAGGGCTTCTTCTCCGAGGATCCTTGGTTTGATGATTGGTCAGGGGGTGTAGGCTCTATGTCTGGTTTGCTATGGTGTTCCGTGATATTAGTTCACATACTAGCATCCGCGATACGGCACTTCTCGCAGCGCCGCAGCTTCTCAGTCCGGTTCCGGTGGCTTCTCGCTCCGGGTTCCGGCGGTTTCTCCATCACCTGTTCTTTTGACTGTCCATATGTCTGTGTGTTCAGTCACTCCATTGTGTCCAACTCTTTGCAACGCTATGGACTATAGGCCACCAGGTTCCTCTGTCCGTGGGATTCTCCAGACAAGAATACTGAAGTGGGTTTCCATTTCCTTTTCCAGGGGATCTTCCCAACTCAGGGATCAAACTTGCACCTCTTGCATCTCCTGCATTGGCTGGTGGGTTCTTTACCACTGTACTACCTGGGAAGCCTGGTCGATTATTAACTCCCATCTTCCGCCACAGAGGATTCAGGGTCGGGGTTGAAAGTTCCAAGCTTCCAATCATGACTTGGTCTTTCTGGTGATGAGCCCTTATCCAGAATTTGACCACAAGCCACCTCACTGGAATAAATGGCACACCCATCACTTAGGAAATTAAAATGTCTTGGAAGCTCTGTGCTAGGAACTAGGGTCAAAGACTAAGTATTAGAACAGAAGATTCCCCTAGGACCCCTATTTTGCAAAAGTTTTAGGAGTTCTGTCATAAATCAGGCATATATATATATATATATGGGCATATAGATATAGATAATTTCAATAGTAGTCTCCCTTGGTGGCTTAGATGGTAAAGAATTTGCCCGTAATGCAGGAAACACTTGTTCAATCCCTGGGTCAGGAAGGTTCCCTAGGGAAAAAAGTGGCAGCCTATTCCGGTTGAATGCCTGGAGAATTCCATGGACAGAGAAGCCTAGCAGGCTATAGTCCATGGTGTGACAAAGAATTGGATACGAATGAATGACTATCACTCATACATGTTATTTCACAGAGGGAGACCTAATCTTACAGATATGGAACTGAAGACCCCAAGTTTCCCATGATTCTGCAGCTCAGGGGCAGCAGGGTTCATATTATAATCGAAGGCCCCTGACTTCTTACTTGGATGACTTCCCAGGACCCTACCCTGTCTTCCCTTGGCTAGTGGAGCAGGGTGGCAGGTAGAACCGTGAAGACAAATGGATGGGATTAGGTCATAAAAAGGAATGAAAAAATAAAAGTTTAAAAAAAAAAAGGAATGAGAGGAACTACTCTATGCCAGACAGAGGAAGCACCATTTTGACACAGCTATCTATATTTCTTTATATTGCAGAAAATACAAAGACACAACTTTAAGACACGTGTCCTAGACTCTGCCATCAGGCTGCCAACCCTAGGCTCCCGCTGGGTCCTCGGACTTTGCACAGGTTATTATTTGATACTTGGAATAATTATATATAAACAGGTAATGCTAGCCCCTTTTTAACTGAAAACAAAATAGAGGCTCAGAAAGCACACAGAGTCAGGAAGTCGAGAGCTGGGGTTGGAACATGGGGCTGACTGTGAGCAGAGTTCAAGTTCTTTTTTCACCCTTTTCTTAGCTGAGAATGCTAATGAGCTTCAGGGAGGAGAGGAGGGACCCGGTGAGGGGGTGGCTGGTTTGAGAATGGGCCGGGCAAAGCTCCAAGGCCTTCTGATGGACCGCTCACCTGGCCTTCAGGGAACCCTGGGTTGAGCTGTAACTGGAATGAAAGTCCAAGAGAGGAGACAAACTTCCCCCAGACAGAGAAGGCTGAGCCCCCTGCCACCAGAGCATGGTCCAAGGCTTTACAAGAGGATTGGGCAGCTGGACCCGATCTATGCTGACCCAGAAGAAAGAACCAACCTTTAATTAGTTCTTCTGGGTCACCTGACAGAAGTGGTGGTCACCCATAATGAAGGAGATGCCACTTCTATCCCCCAAGCAGTCGCGCATTTGCTTTTTGTGGGTTCCTTCCTTCTTAAAATACGATTAAATTCTTTGTTGTGTCTGGATTGCAATAAAGACAAATATATTATATACTGAAACATTTTCTTCAACCTAAAAGTCTTTTCTTCTTCTTCTGATTTTAAAAGAAATTAAAAGGACTTCCCTAGTGGTCTAGTGGCTTAGTCACAGACCCCCTGTCTTCCCTTGGCTGGGGGGTTTTAAAGGCCCCTGACTTCTTACTTGGATGACTTCCCAGGACCCTACCCTGTCTTCCCTTGGCTAGTGGAGCAGGGTGGCAGGTAGAACCGTGAAGACAAATGGATGGGATTAGGTCATAAAAAGGAATGAAAAAATAAAAGTTTAAAAAAAAAAAGGAATGAGAGGAACTACTCTATGCCAGACAGAGGAAGCACCATTTTGACACAGCTATCTATATTTCTTTATATTGCAGAAAATACAAAGACACAACTTTAAGACACGTGTCCTAGACTCTGCCATCAGGCTGCCAACCCTAGGCTCCCGCTGGGTCCTCGGACTTTGCACAGGTTATTATTTGATACTTGGAATAATTATATATAAACAGGTAATGCTAGCCCCTTTTTAACTGAAAACAAAATAGAGGCTCAGAAAGCACACAGAGTCAGGAAGTCGTAGAGCTGGGGTTGGAACATGGGGCTGACTGTGAGCAGAGTTCAAGTTCTTTTTTCACCCTTTTCTTAGCTGAGAATGCTAATGAGCTTCAGGGAGGAGAGGAGGGACCCGGTGAGGGGGTGGCTGGTTTGAGAATGGGCCGGGCAAAGCTCCAAGGCCTTCTGATGGACCGCTCACCTGGCCTTCAGGGAACCCTGGGTTGAGCTGTAACTGGAATGAAAGTCCAAGAGAGGAGACAAACTTCCCCCAGACAGAGAAGGCTGAGCCCCCTGCCACCAGAGCATGGTCCAAGGCTTTACAAGAGGATTGGGCAGCTGGACCCGATCTATGCTGACCCAGAAGAAAGAACCAACCTTTTAATTAGTTCTTCTGGGTCACCTGACAGAAGTGATGGTCACCCATAATTAAGGAGGTGCCAATTCTATCCCCCAACCAGTCGCGCATTTGCTTTTTGTGGGTTCCTTCCTTCTTAAAAAACGATTAAATTTTATTTTGTGTCTGCATTGCAATAAAGACAAATATATTATATACTGAAACATTTTCTTCAACCTAAAAAGTCTTTTTTTCTTCTTCTTCTGATTTTAAAAGAAATTAAAAGGACTTCCCTAGTGGTCTAGTGGCTAAGACTCCACTCCCAATTCAGGTTCTGTCCCTGGTCAGGAAACTAGATGTCACATGCTGCTAAACTAAAGATCCCACAAACTGAGCTTAGAGTTGGCACAGCCAAATAAATAACTAAGTATTTTTTTTTTAAGAAATTAAGCATTTTCATGGGCCCCCTGAAGCATCATGGGCTGTGGGCACTGCCCCTCCTGTGGTTAACAGAGAAATTGGCCCTTTGCCCACCTGTAGTCTCTGCTCCATCCCACCTCTGTAGCCCTGTTTGCTCAAACAAGCCAAGAGTCTGGGTTTACTGAAGGAAATTCACAGTGCAGTGCATTTCTTCCCTGAAGAAAGCCAAGTGTTAAAAGACAGTCAAAAGGAAAGAGACCCTGAGAAAGCCCAGGACTGGGGTCATGAAGCCTGAGTCTCAGTTGGGACTTGTCACTTGAATCCTCAGGGGTTTGTTGTTTCAGGGGAGCATTGAAGGTCAGAGGAGCCAGAGGCGGGATTGTGAGGGGGAGTAAAATTTCAGTGAAGCCAGAACTCAGGATGATCTAATTACTTTCTTTTTAAAATTAGTTTATTTGGCTGCACTGGGTCTTAGTTGCAACGTGCGAGATCCTTGCTCTTCGTTGCAGCATGTGGAGTCTTTTTAGTTGCAACATGCAAACTCTGAGTTGTGTCATGTGGGGTCTCGTTCCCTGAGCAAAGAAAGCACCGGCGTTCCCTGCCCTTGGGAGCACGGAGTCTAAGCCACTGGACTCACCAGGAAGGTCCTGTGATCTAATTTGCTTTCAGTGGTGAAAAAGGCAAGCAAAAGCCTTGACTGAGAGATGAGAGGTCATCCTGGCACCTGCACAGGTACTCTCAGGAGATGGAGGCACCAGATAAATGCTTATGAAAGGATACAGGGAATCGAAGTGGCCTGGGGAGTGCAGGCCTTCCTGGCAGGTCTGCTGTTTGAGAGAGAAGCAGCCAGACAAGGGAAGGGGACGGTGCGACCCTGGAGAGCCGTCCTGGGCAGTGCAGGCTGTTTGGAGAATGTGGGGTGAGGGAGGGTGGACATCGGGTGGAAAAGATAGCACTGACCTTGCAGAAAGCAGCAAGCTACATGAGTGACCTTCTCTCCACAGCCCGCAGAACTTGTCACGTCTCCCTCTCCATGGAAAGTTCACTGTGGTTGGATATTTTGTGGGAGACAAGGAAGGTGGTGAGCTTGTGACTAGTTTCGATACCAGCTGAAATGGAAACATGACCAGATACACAGAAACAAGGAATCAGAAGATGCCAGAAGTGAGGTGAGGGACAGGCCACTCTTGGGAAGGACTTTTAGCAACAGGGCCATCTGGCCAGCAGACCCCACTGGCATGAGGCCTCTGGCAGACCAACTGTTTCAAAAGCTTGTGAAAACATGTGAGATGAGAAACAGGTTGTTAATGGACCTAAAACACAAGGAGAAAAGTATAAAATTGAAAGTACTACATTTTAATGAAACATCTGTAAGATGTCATTATGTTGAGCTCATTTTTCAATTTTGTATTTATAAGTTCTTCACATTTGAAAAGAAACCTAGGGTGTGATTTCCTCACTCTACAGAATTTCCTGTGTGTCTGTGTGATGATAGCCCAGAAATCACAGGCAATCATATGTCAGTAAATCACTGGTACCTAAATAATTTCAAAAGCAAAATTAAGAAAATGCTTTTGATTTTTTCCCATAGCCAAAAATGTTATATTTAATGTGAATTGTGGGTATATGCTGATGTGTTTGATATGATATGAAATGTAGACTCTATAATTGAAAGCCTCGGGGCCTGTAATGATCTAAAACCAGCCCTAGTCACAGGCCCTTGGGAGCAGGGTCTAAGCCACTGGACTCACCAGGAAGGTCCTGTGATCTAATTTGCTTTCAGTGGTGAAAAGGCAAGCAAAGCCTTGACTGAGAGATGAGAGGTCATCCTGGCACCTGCACAGGTACTCTCAGGAGATGGAGGCACCAGATAAATGCTTATGAAAGGATACAGGGAATCGAAGTGGCCTGGGGAGTGCAGGCCTTCCTGGCAGGTCTGCTGTTTGAGAGAGAAGCAGCCAGACAAGGGAAGGGGACGGTGCGACCCTGGAGAGCCGTCCTGGGCAGTGCAGGCTGTTTGGAGAATGTGGGGTGAGGGAGGGTGGACATCGGGTGGAAAAGATAGCACTGACCTTGCAGAAAGCAGCAAGCTACATGAGTGACCTTCTCTCCACAGCCCGCAGAACTTGTCACGTCTCCCTCTCCATGGAAAGTTCACTGTGGTTGGATATTTTGTGGGAGACAAGGAAGGTGGTGAGCTTGTGACTAGTTTCGATACCAGCTGAAATGGAAACATGACCAGATACACAGAAACAAGGAATCAGAAGATGCCAGAAGTGAGGTGAGGGACAGGCCACTCTTGGGAAGGACTTTTAGCAACAGGGCCATCTGGCCAGCAGACCCCACTGGCATGAGGCCTCTGGCAGACCAACTGTTTCAAAAGCTTGTGAAAACATGTGAGATGAGAAACAGGTTGTTAATGGACCTAAAACACAAGGAGAAAAGTATAAAATTGAAAGTACTACATTTTAATGAAACATCTGTAAGATGTCATTATGTTGAGCTCATTTTTCAATTTTGTATTTATAAGTTCTTCACATTTGAAAAGAAACCTAGGGTGTGATTTCCTCACTCTACAGAATTTCCTGTGTGTCTGTGTGATGATAGCCCAGAAATCACAGGCAATCATATGTCAGTAAATCACTGGTACCTAAATAATTTCAAAAGCAAAATTAAGAAAATGCTTTTGATTTTTTCCCATAGCCAAAAATGTTATATTTAATGTGAATTGTGGGTATATGCTGATGTGTTTGATATGATATGAAATGTAGACTCTATAATTGAAAGCCTCGGGGCCTGTAATGATCTAAAACCAGCCCTAGTCACAGGCCCTGGAACTAGGGTATAGGCTGAATTGTACCAGATCTCTTAGGAGCGAGACGGGGGCCTTGTTAGATAATAATTACACTGGGTGAGCTCAGCACCGTCCAGTTCAGAGTCCCATCTGCACACAAATGCTTTCAACCCTGAAGGGTTAGTCACAGGTATGAGCTTTTATTTTTACTTTTTATATACAATATATTATGCATATTTTATCACTTAAGAATTTTTTATTTGTATACAATTTTGAAAGGCTACCCTCAGCTGATAAAATATTAGCTGCATTCTCTGTGTTGTACAAAACATTCATTCTTGTAGCTTTACACCCAATAGTTTGTGCCCTTTACTCCTCAATCTCTATAATGCCCTCCTCCCACACGGGTAAACACTAGCTTGTTCTCTGTAATTTTGAATGTACTTCTTTTCTGTCCTATTCATTCATGTGTTGTAGTTTTCTCTGTGTTGTAGTTTTTATATTCCTCACGTAAGTGATATTATACAGTATTTGTCTTTCTCTGACACTTAGCATAATGCCCTCTAAATCCACTCATGTTACTGCAAATGGCAACATTTCATTCTTTTCTGTGTGTATGTGTGCGTGTGTGTGTCTGTATACACCACCAGTTCCTTATCCAGATGTATGAACTATTCGATTGCAAGTATAAAGCTCTCTGGAAGGAAGAAGTACCTTACAAGTGTAGTAAAATGTTAAGTCTCCACTAGGGTAAGGTAGCTCATGAAGGAGAAAGTGAGCCAGAATGAGCAGGTGATCAATTACTACACACTGGGAGCCTGTGGCCTGAACTGACCAGTGTGTAGCATTGCTTAGCAGTGGTAGGTGTCCTGAGAGTAGCTGGAATAGACTGTCACCTTCTCCAGCAGTCTAAGCCAGCACTCAGTACCATTGCCCCCTTCCTTTCCCCCTTAATGACTTGACTCTTACACTGCTCCCCAGGCAATCATTTTAAATATTTATTTTGTGAATTTGTGGGTTTTTATGCTGATGTGTTTGATATGATATGAAATGTAGACTCTATAATTGAAAGCCTCGGGGCCTGTAATGATCTAAAACCAGCCCTAGTCACAGGCCCTGGAACTAGGGTATAGGCTGAATTGTACCAGATCTCTTAGGAGCGAGACGGGGGCCTTGTTAGATAATAATTACACTGGGTGAGCTCAGCACCGTCCAGTTCAGAGTCCCATCTGCACACAAATGCTTTCAACCCTGAAGGGTTAGTCACAGGTATGAGCTTTTATTTTTACTTTTTATATACAATATATTATGCATATTTTATCACTTAAGAATTTTTTATTTGTATACAATTTTGAAAGGCTACCCTCAGCTGATAAAATATTAGCTGCATTCTCTGTGTTGTACAAAACATTCATTCTTGTAGCTTTACACCCAATAGTTTGTGCCCTTTACTCCTCAATCTCTATAATGCCCTCCTCCCACACGGGTAAACACTAGCTTGTTCTCTGTAATTTTGAATGTACTTCTTTTCTGTCCTATTCATTCATGTGTTGTAGTTTTCTCTGTGTTGTAGTTTTTATATTCCTCACGTAAGTGATATTATACAGTATTTGTCTTTCTCTGACACTTAGCATAATGCCCTCTAAATCCACTCATGTTACTGCAAATGGCAACATTTCATTCTTTTCTGTGTGTATGTGTGCGTGTGTGTGTCTGTATACACCACCAGTTCCTTATCCAGATGTATGAACTATTCGATTGCAAGTATAAAGCTCTCTGGAAGGAAGAAGTACCTTACAAGTGTAGTAAAATGTTAAGTCTCCACTAGGGTAAGGTAGCTCATGAAGGAGAAAGTGAGCCAGAATGAGCAGGTGATCAATTACTACACACTGGGAGCCTGTGGCCTGAACTGACCAGTGTGTAGCATTGCTTAGCAGTGGTAGGTGTCCTGAGAGTAGCTGGAATAGACTGTCACCTTCTCCAGCAGTCTAAGCCAGCACTCAGTACCATTGCCCCCTTCCTTTCCCTCTTAATGACTTGACTCTTACACTGCTCCCCAGACTTCTCTCCCCCCTCACTTTTTGCCTTTGGTCCTGTCTCCAGGCTCATGTTATGCCAGGCCCTTTCTGGTCACCAGCTGTGCTCTCTGCCTGTCCCTGCCCTCCCCAGCCAGGTGTCTTTGCCTGCAAGTTTCCTTCACTGAGGCCACAAAGATGGCCATTAGATACTCCCTCAGGAGCCTTGTAGACTGGGTCCAGAGCTGTGAGGAGTGGGGAGGGGAGAGGCCAGTTTGAGGGGCCCCAGGGGTCACCATGGGAGAACCCAAGCCTTCCCTGTCACCCTACCACCAGGGGCTCTGGGCAGAAGACCTCAGCCTGGAAGTCAGTGAGGACACACTGGCTATAAAGCCACTGGTATTTGCTCTTCATGGCAGGTGACCTGAGAAAGGCAGTTTAATGGGTGTGTGTGTCTGTCTCTCATGGCGACCAGTGACCAGAAAAGCAGCCACCAGAGCAAAGGGGAACAGTGGCCCTCCTTCCCTAAGGAGGCCCTCGCCCCTTCCCAGGGCTCCCCTCACCATACCAAGGTCCCTTCGGAGCCTGAGGTCTAGTCATCTTCACAATAGTGAAGTGGTATTCTCTAGCACCCAGTGATGCTGGGAACGAGGTCAGGCAGGCGTCGGAACAAAGCCCATTTTACAGATGAGGAAATATTTCAGGGGTGCACTGACTGACCAGCATCTGGGCCTCATAATGGACAAGCCAGTCAAGATTGGAACCACATTCTTCTGACTCCAAGCTCACTCATAGCTTGTGGGGCTTGAACCCAGAACCCACAGGAAATACCAGCTCTCATTAAGCAGCCAGCCAGCCACGAGTGTGTATTTGGAGTAGTATGTGTGATCCCAGAACCAGAATTTCTGTCTCACATCTCTCAAGGTTCTGAAAATGGTGATATCATGTAAAGTCATCACGTCATGTACAGAATTTTAGAAAGATCATTTCATTTCTTTTATGGCAAAATTCAAGTTATTCATGCACATTATTTTTTTTAACTTTTATTTTACTTTTAACTTTTACAGAGTTTTGTTGTTTACAGATATGTATGTTCCCAGATTAGTCATATGTATATCCCCCCCCTTCCCACACCTCCCGACCATCGCACAGCACCCCTGAATCATGCATGTTATTTATTCACAGAATGAATCCAATCTCCATCTCCAATAAAAGCAGGGAAATTTGCCAAAAATCAGTGCCCCCTAGAACCCAATCTGCAGCAGCATAATCAGTTCTCTCGATTTGTCAGTTTAATCACTTTATCAACTAATTTGTTTACTAGTTTTACCAAATTTACTCATTTACTCATTGAACTGTATTGTTTTAATAATTAAAATATTGTCTCCCCAGAAATAGTAGAAATTAATATTTTTTTCCACATGAAACACTAATACTTTTCCAGGCAAAATTCCAGCCTTTGTATGATAGGATTATATTCTCCATTTCTGGTTTCTTTATGTGCTTTTGAATGTAAGTCTATATTTTCAGACTTGAAACATTTAAGTATTTTTTCACCAGTTCTCAAAATTGGTATAAGCCCTAACTTTCTAGAGGCAGTGCGGAGAAATGACTACTTAGGAAGGCTGGGACCCGGAGGCCCAGGTGTCAGCCCATCTGTGTCACTATCTTCGGGGCATCTTACTCGTACCTATGTGATGTGATCTCAGCCACATTATGAACAAACACTATGGGGAAAAAACATATCATGTTAATAACAGAATTGTATCTGTATAGTGAGATCCTGAGTAACTTTACTTTCCTTCCTTTTAACTTTTGTCGAGGAAAAAAATAGTAATCGTCAATCTAAGAAAGAAGGGGAAAGTTTTCTTTGAGCCAGCCTGAGGGCCATTGCCCAGGAGACAGCAAATGCTCTGAGGAACCACTCTGAAGAGGTCAGGGGAGAGGTCAGTAAGGTGCTTTTGGTAGAGAGGTACATGCAGCCAAGCACACCTCTTGGTAGAAGATTGTTGCCAATCACGAGGAACAGACGTCTTAGCTGATGTTTGTAGTGCTTTTCCAGGTATGGGAAGATGCAAGCATCCAGGTTACAAAACATTTTCCTCAAAATATTGAACGATCTAAAGGCCTTCTGCCAGATTTCCCAGAGCACAGAGTGTCTTATTGCAGATCTTCACCCTGAATTCCATTCTTGGGTATACCTAACTGCAGTAGCTGATGATCTGATTCTTGTAGAACTGGATGGTGGGCCACATTCTTCATTTTACAACCCTTTCCCTTTCGGTCTTGATTTCAGCCAAAGTTGAGACGCATGTGGTGACCAATGTGTGCCACGGTGCTAGACATCCCAGGTCAGGCAAGGATTTCATTGACAGACTGCTCGATCTGCTATTGCTGGACCGGCCCTGTGAACCCAAAGCCTCTGGACCGTCTATCTTACTAGTCTTTTAACGGCCCAGTAAATGGTTCCCTCTTGTTGCTTCTTCCTATACCTAGAGTTACACTATCATAGTCTGATCTTTATATATATATATATATATATATATATATATATACACACATACATACATATAGATAAAGATAAATAAAGATATATATATCTTTATTTATTTATGGCTGTGCTGGGTTTTCGTTGCTGCGCAGGCTTTTTTCTGGTTGTGGTGATCAGGGACTCCTCTCTAGTTGCTGTGTGCAGGTTTTTCACTACAGTGGCTTCTCTTGTTGCGGAGCGCTGGCTCCAGGGAGTGCAGGCTTTAGTAACTGTGCCCCATGGGCTCAGCAGTCGCGGTTCCCATGCTCTAGACCACAGGCTCAGTAGCTGTGGCCCACAGGCACAGTTGCTCCGTGGCCTATGAGATCTTCGGAATCAGGGATCGAACTGTGTCTCCTGCATTGGCAGGCGTATTCTTTACCACAGAGCCACATGGGACGCCCAGTCCTTGGTCTTATTGAACTATGTAGTTGGCCCACCATTTCAAGTCCTCTGATTATCATAGATTTTACCTGAGGCTCGGTCACCTTTTTGATAGTACAAGTAATAATCATCTTATAAAATAGGCAAAGCACAAGTAATGTTAGTAAGATCATAGACAGGTATTTAAACTGGGAACTTACATGAGCTGTGGCGCAGTGTCCCCCAGCTTGTCTGACCAGTCTGTTCTGCATTAAGGGATGACATAGTCACATTGTGCATGAAGTTTGCCAAGGAGGCCTGCACGTCCAAGGTGGGTGGGTTATTGTGACCCCTTACGGCACTGAGAAGGGCATGTTATCTTCTAAGGAGTTACAGGACTGGCACCAGAGGGATAAAAACTGATTTCTATGGCTGAGCAGGTATTTCTGCCCTTAGAGAGATCTGATTTATACATAATGCAGATGCACAAGGTGTGTATCTTGAGGGGAGGAAGGAGACCAAAGGGCAGAGGAAAGGTTTTATGCCTAGATTTTTCTTGTCTTAAAATGTGAATTTTATCTCAACACTTTTCTGTATATTTAAGACATCCTGTTAATAATTTTTCAGTGTTATTACCTAAGAGGAACTATAGTCGAGGGCTTCATATGTGTGGTCTTATTTAGTGCTCACAACAAACAAAATAGATAGTATTATCACCATTTTACAGACAAAGGAGAAAGAAATGGAGGCCAGATCATTAAGTAACTTGAATGTGGTCTTCCACCCCAGAGGAATCGGACTTCCTCATTCACTGACTTCAGAGTTCATGCTAGGGTCACTTCATCTGGTTCAACCTGAGTCCTCTGTTAAATCTGTAATATCTGCATCTCTGAAAATGGAGGCAGGATGGGGTGAAATACTGTTGTGTAAAAGAGCCCACTGCAAAGATACGGCTCTCTACGGAGAACAGCATGAATGAGGAGCGTGTGCTGCCTCCACTAGGCTGTGTTAAGACTCTGTGTATCATCTCTGTTCCTTCAGTCACCCCAGTGAACCTGGGAGGAAGGTGGCCACTGTTACCCCATTTTACAGAAAAGCACATCAAAGAACGGAGAGGGTAACCAAGTTCACACAATTGTATATGATATTAATGATCGTGGTAAGTCTTTTCATTGGAAATGACTTGTGGGTTATCTGTCCCAGTGTCCCCTATGAGTTCCGCAGGGAGACCCAGCAGAAGAAGGGCAGCACCCCAGTAGACATCCCAGTAGTGGGTCTACTTGGCCCAGCACAAGGCAGACGAGGAGGGGTGGGAGGCAGATCAGAGATCAGAGGGCAGGTATTAGGATCAGCACCTTCAGAGGTGCTTACTGACCTTGTTTTCCAAGAACGACTCTACTGCCACCTGCTGGTCACATGTTCTTCATCCAAGAGTTTGTCCTCCCTGCCTTCCTGCACCGGTGCCTCAAGATCATCACCCCTGTCTTCCCCAGACCTCTTTCATGGCCTGGGTAAGAGAATTTCAACCTTTGGTCAAGGTCAAATGCAGGAAGGGTACACCTTTAGCAGAAGTAAAGGGCTCCAATGAGAGAATACAGAGATTCTTCTGAGACGTTCAACCTGGAGGCAAGACCTTGCTTCTCTGAGTCTGTATCTTCACCTGTAAAACAGACAAGCATAATATCTGCTTCCTGGAACTGCTTTTAAGATGAAATAAGATTCTTTCCCTCTAAAACCTACCTTCTTACCAGAAAAAAATGTTAGATATGTAAAGAACAAGCAAGGACGGGGAACAAGTAAACATACCCAGATGCCAAAAATCAACCTCTGCTTATGTGAATATTTTTAAAATTTATTTTTTTACTTAGCAAAGCACTTCCCTTTATATTTTGCTACGGATTTTGAATTTATCAAAATTAGGCCTCAAGTCATTTTCTGTACCTTTTATTCAGTATCAGAACCAGAATATGAACTACTGAAAAGGGTATCTGATTTTTTTAAAAAGAGAAAAAGTTTTCATAATTGGAAGTGTCTCTCCCATCTGAGACTGTGAGAGCCATTTCCAAGATTCTGGTTCACTCGTTTCACGTCTTCTTTCAGGCAAGGCATCTAGCAAATGGGCAGTGAGAAAACTGAGAAAACTGGAGGGGGCTTTTTCCACTCCGTTCCCTTGGGAACCACACAAACAGTAAAACTAAGAGACTGGGCTCCCTCTCAGCAGCTATAAACATCTCACCAGATTCTGTTTGCCTGACCATTCCTTCTGTGTCTGGATGCTAGCAGCTGGATACCAATTAAATTTTGGATCGTGGTAAGTCTTTTCATTGGAAATGACTTGTGGGTTATCTGTCCCAGTAGAAAAAAAATCCCAGTAGTGGGTCTACTTGGCCCAGCACAAGGCAGACGAGGAGGGGTGGGAGGCAGATCAGAGATCAGAGGGCAGGTATTAGGATCAGCACCTTCAGAGGTGCTTACTGACCTTGTTTTCCAAGAACGACTCTACTGCCACCTGCTGGTCACATGTTCTTCATCCAAGAGTTTGTCCTCCCTGCCTTCCTGCACCGGTGCCTCAAGATCATCACCCCTGTCTTCCCCAGACCTCTTTCATGGCCTGGGTAAGAGAATTTCAACCTTTGGTCAAGGTCAAATGCAGGAAGGGTACACCTTTAGCAGAAGTAAAGGGCTCCAATGAGAGAATACAGAGATTCTTCTGAGACGTTCAACCTGGAGGCAAGACCTTGCTTCTCTGAGTCTGTATCTTCACCTGTAAAACAGACAAGCATAATATCTGCTTCCTGGAACTGCTTTTAAGATGAAATAAGATTCTTTCCCTCTAAAACCTACCTTCTTACCAGAAAAAAATGTTAGATATGTAAAGAACAAGCAAGGACGGGGAACAAGTAAACATACCCAGATGCCAAAAATCAACCTCTGCTTATGTGAATATTTTTAAAATTTATTTTTTTACTTAGCAAAGCACTTCCCTTTATATTTTGCTACGGATTTTGAATTTATCAAAATTAGGCCTCAAGTCATTTTCTGTACCTTTTATTCAGTAGCAGAACCAGAATATGAACTACTGAAAAGGGTATCTGAGTTTTTTATAAAGATAAGAAGTTTTCATAAGTGGAAGTGTCTCTCCCATCTGAGACTGTGAGAGCCATTTCCAAGATTCTGGTTCACTCGTTTCACGTCTTCTTTCAGGCAAGGCATCTAGCAAATGGGCAGTGAGAAAACTGAGAAAACTGGAGGGGGCTTTTTCCACTCCGTTCCCTTGGGAACCACACAAACAGTAAAACTAAGAGACTGGGCTCCCTCTCAGCAGCTATAAACATCTCACCAGATTCTGTTTGCCTGACCATTCCTTCTGTGTCTGGATGCTAGCAGCTGGATACCAATTAAACTTCACGTTGTCAATCTAATATTCCTTCTCAGAATACTTGGAATTTGTATTGCTGCTTTAAAAGTTCACAGAACTGCAACTCTTGATGGGTGAATTCTGGCAAGTGTCTGTCAACAATTTCAGGTCTCTCCACTCCACTCCACACTATAGGCCTGGCTCTGATGTGGATCCCAGAGATGTGGATCTCTGGCTGTCCTTATCCTCTAAAAGGAAAGTCGGGTGCCAAGTCATACTGTCGCCTTCTTGGTGTGGATAAAGTACTGGATGAAGATATTAATACTGTCTCTGTCTGCTGCCTGGATTTCTCCTGTAAGACACAAATGTTTTGAGTACCTGGGAGAAGCATATAATGCCCTATTGGAGAGCACGATGGCAAGGTGGTTAAGGCAGAGTGTGGGACCGCTGAAGCTAGAGGACCCAGGACCTCTGCACCAGAGCAAGGAGGCATCTTTGAGAGGGAGACACGGCCTGATGGAGACTTAGGGAGGAAGGACTAAGGTGAACCTTGAGTCCGATCTTTAGTCCCTGGGTGATGAAGGAAGCCGAGAAGCAAACATTTCAAACTGAGACCCACAACAGAGACATCCGAAGAATAACTCTTAAGATGGTATTTAGGTACAGTTCTTTTTTTTTTTTTTTTAAAGATTTATTTATTTATTTATTTTTGGGCGGGGGTCGGGTTGGGGAGGGAGGGGAGCAGGCAGGCCACTTCCATTGGTCTTTCATTTGTCTGTTTTCATCCGTCTTTGTTCCTTGGCTCCCATCGCGGTGGCGTCTGTCGTTGCAGAGCACCGGCTCTGGGCGCATGCGCTGCAGAGCTCCGGCTCGGTGATTGGACACATGGGTCCAGCCGCTCCGCGGCACGTGGATCTTCCCAGGCCAGGGATCGAACCGGCGCCCCTTGTACTGCAAGGCGGTGTCCCTACCCACTGGACCACCAGGGGAAGCCCAGGTACAGTTCTTAAGAAGCTACTCAGCAGCCACATGATAGGTGGTGGAAGCAACAGGATTTCCAGCATCTCTGTGGTTCGTTCGCACGTGGCTCTGGGCCGGTGTCGGGCATCTGGGCCCTGCAGACCCATGCTCGGCCCTCTGTGAGTGCTCTGTAAGGACCTCCGCACTCTATCTTTTCACTTGATGCCTGAGTGAAATAAGATTTGTGGTTGCAGATTCTGGGTCATATGTCCAGCCACTGAATACCATAACACGATTTCAGTGTCTATGTGGGCACTATGTGTAGATAGGATTAGAACCAAGTAATGCTATTTGAATGGTCAGAACTAGAGGAAAAAAGGATAGGGAGGGCTTAGCTGGTGGTCCAGTGGGTAAGGATACTGCCTTGTAGTGCAAGGGGCGCCGGTTCAATCCCTGGCCTGGGAAGATCTCACATGCCATGGAGCGACTGGACCCATGTGTCCAATTACCAATTACCAAGCTGGAGCTCTGGAGCGCATGTGCCCAGAGCCGGTGCTCTGCAACAACAGAAGCCACCACGATGGGAGGCCCACACGGGCCAAAGAACAAAGATGGATGAAAATGGACAAATGAAAGACCAATAGACGTGGCCCGCCCCACCCCACCCCCACCCCAAAAAGGATAGGGAATTCCCTGGTGATCCAGTGGTTAGGATTCTACATTTTCACGGCAGGGGGCCTGGATGCAATCCCTGATCAGGGAACTAGATTCCGCCTGCCACAACTAAGAGTTTGCTTGCCACAAGTGAGAGTCCCTCGTGCCACAACTAAAACCTGGCACAGCCTAATTAATTATTTTTAAAAAGAAATCAGGGATTCCCTGGCAGTCCAGTGGTTAGAACCCCACACTCCCTGACTAGGGCCTGGGTTCAGTCCCTGGTCAGGGAACAAAGATCCCTCAAGCTACATGGATAAAATAAAATAAATTAAATAAAAGAGTATATTTGGCTATCACACAGGATAAAACAGGAACTCACCTGGGAGGTTAAGTGTGCAACTGTTTTTGCCAAATGAGGTTAATAAAGCTCTTTCATTCTTCTCTCTCCCCTTTCCAGAACTGTCTTATTCTTTAATTCTGTTCTTGGACTTGGCCATGGAGCCAGTTCTACACTCGTCTTTTAAAAGGTTTCCAGCATCTCTGTGGTTCGCTCGCACGTGGCTCTGGGCGGTGTCGGGCATCTGGGCCCTGCAGACCCATGCTCGGCCCTCTGTGAGTGCTCTGTAAGGACCTCCGCACTCTATCTTTTCACTTGATGCCTGAGTGAAATAAGATTTGTGGTTGCAGATTCTGGGTCATATGTCCAGCCACTGAATACCATAACACGATTTCAGTGTCTATGTGGGCACTATGTGTAGATAGGATTAGAACCAAGTAATGCTATTTGAATGGTCAGAACTAGAGGAAAAAAGGATAGGGAGGGCTTAGCTGGTGGTCCAGTGGGTAAGGATACTGCCTTGTAGTGCAAGGCGCGGTTCAATCCCTGGCCTGGGAAGATCTCACATGCCATGGAGCGACTGGACCCATGTGTCCAATTACCAATTACCAAGCTGGAGCTCTGGAGCGCATGTGCCCAGAGCCGGTGCTCTGCAACAACAGAAGCCACCACGATGGGAGGCCCACACGGGCCAAAGAACAAAGATGGATGAAAATGGACAAATGAAAGACCAATAGACGTGGCCCGCCCCACCCCACCCCCCACCCCCAAAAAAAGGATAGGGAATTCCCTGGTGATCCAGTGGTTAGGATTCTACATTTTCACGGCAGGGGGCCTGGATGCAATCCCTGATCAGGGAACTAGATTCCGCCTGCCACAACTAAGAGTTTGCTTGCCACAAGTGAGAGTCCCTCGTGCCACAACTAAAACCTGGCACAGCCTAATTAATTATTTTTAAAAAGAAATCAGGGATTCCCTGGCAGTCCAGTGGTTAGAACCCCACACTCCCTGACTAGGGCCTGGGTTCAGTCCCTGGTCAGGGAACAAAGATCCCTCAAGCTACATGGATAAAATAAAATAAATTAAATAAAAGAGTATATTTGGCTATCACACAGGATAAAACAGGAACTCACCTGGGAGGTTAAGTGTGCAACTGTTTTTGCCAAATGAGGTTAATAAAGCTCTTTCATTCTTCTCTCTCCCCTTTCCAGAACTGTCTTATTCTTTAATTCTGTTCTTGGACTTGGCCATGGAGCCAGAGTTCTACCCTTCACTAGCGACAGATCCTAAATAATTTAATCTCTCATTTTATCCAAAATAAAGCAAATTTTCCTTTCCACCAACCTCACAACCTTATTGGCTTTTGAGTGGCGAGCAGCTGGGCCTAACTTTTGGTTACACTCCTTCTCAGGATTGTGCTAAGGAAAATAAACTCAAACAGGGTAGCTTGGTAACAGAGTGGTAAGAAACAGAGATGAGAATTGACCTCTGATCTGCCAGCTGAACATGTGGCATTAGTGGTAAAGAACCCACCTGCCAGTGCAGGAAACATAAAAGATGTGGCTTTGATCCCTGTGTTGGGAAGATACCCTGGAGGAGGGCATGGCAACCCAAAAATTCTTGCCTGAAAAATAATGTGAACAGAGGAGGCTGATGGGCTACCAGGCTCCCTGGGGTCACAGACAGGCAGATACAACTGAAGCAAGTGAGCACTGCTGGCTGAGGCCAAAGTGGCCGCCCTGAAAAGGACAGACCGTGGGCCTTCCTTACTATGAGTTCCCACTCCTTCATCCCATTCTGATGGCACAGAGCTCTGAGAAACTTCCCAACTCATTCTAGAAAATGACTCAAGTCCCTGGCAACTTAAAATGTTCTAACTTCCCTTTCACAGCAGGGACCTGCTGACATAGCTGCACTTTAAGCTTCTTGAAAGTATTATAGTAAGGGCCTCTTAAGATTTCTCAGTGAGCCCAGCTTTTAACAACTTCTAACAACTTAATAAGAAAAGCCTCTTAGGACAAATGTGGAAAGTTCTGATCTCTCCCAAGAGAAGCTTACCCTCTGACTTCTCAGAGGATGGATGCTGCTAAAGGCTATGACTGTCCCTGAGACGGGTTCTTCAGGCCCACACTTGGGGTTGTTCTCCAACTTTTCCATCTGTCCGGAGTTGCTTCAGTCGTGTTGAACCTTTGAGACCCCATGGACTGTAGCCTGCCAGGCTCCTCTGTCTATGGGATTCCTAGGCAAGAGTACTGGAATGGGTTGCCATGCCCTCCTCCAGGGGATCTTCCCCACCCAGGGATCGAACCCGTGTCTCTTCCATTTCCTGCATTGGCAGATGGATTCTTTACTGCTGAGTTACCTGGGAAGCCCCAGCATCCTCTTTTATTTCCTGTGTAAAATGAGTCTGCGGATAAGAAAAGTGGCCCTGTAATTCAGTGTTTCTCTTTCCATAAGATGGGAAGATTGGCTGAAGGAACACAGTGTTGAGTCCAAGGTGGAAGCCAATCTTAGAATTTGGGGGGCTTTCTCTGGGAATTCCTGAGGCATTTCGGTGAATAACCAATCCAAGGGCAGAAAAGACCTTGGACAGGAACAATTAAAGTCTGTTTGGATAAGCTTGCCTGGAGCCCGGGAGGAGCAAGGTGCCACTCCCTCCTTCATACCCCAGGAAAGGAGACTGAGCAGAGAACTGAATTATTGAGGACTGTGCAAATTTAAGGAAAAAAATGATCTTTGTGTTCTTTTCAAGTTTTAGGGATAGAGGGAAAGAGCGAATTAGCCAAGATGGTGTGGTCAGGCTCTCACGCCACGACTTCTCACTCTTGTCCCACATTTTGTAAATAATGTTTATGTAACAGCTGAGATGACTTAAGCATTGCGCATGCACACCAGAAGGTACTTACTTAGTCATGGACTACTTTGTGCAGTAGGCCTCTAGGGGCTTCACCACAAAAGCCCTGACTGCCTTGCACAGGGGTTACACTGGAGAGGCATATGAGGTAATGTTATATGGGGTTATGTGATGGCTACATTATGACTACATTATGGTTTGTTATGGCTACTGCTATGGAGAGAGACTGTGTTATGGTTGCTGTGCCAGCCAGGAGAGAATAAACGTGTCTGCAGCTCCCACGACTCCTGGCGTCTCCTTCCAGCTTCTTAGCTTGTGCCTTGCCTACGCTGGGTTCAGCAAACAGTGTGAACAGCACACCAACCCGCATCATGAACAGGATCAGCAATACAAGTTATTTCTCCAAAAACGTGTGATAGACTGACTTGTGTCCTCCAAAATTCCTAGAAGTGTGTTAGTTCAGTCGAGTCCAACTGTCTGCGACCCCCTGGCTCCTCTGTCCATGGGATTCCCCAGGCAAGAATACTGGATTGGGTAGCCATTCCCTTCTCCAAGGGATTTTCCTGAGCCAGGGATCAAACCCACGTCTCCTGCATTGCAGGCAGATTCTTTACTGTCTGACCCATCAGGGAAACCCTCAAATTCTTTAAGCAAAGCTCTACTCCCTAATATTTGGAGATAGAAGCAATTAGGAGATAATTAAGGTTACCTGAGCTCATAATAGTCCCTGGCCCTGAAACCATATGATTAGTATCTTTTTAAGAGGCCCACCCATGTGTTCTAGCCAAAAAGAAGGTCTCACCTGAACCTGACCTTGCTGGCACCGTGAACTCAGACTTGCAGCCTCCAAAATTGTGAGTAAATATACTTCTGTTGTTTAAGTTACTCAGTCTATGATGTTTTGTCATGGCAGACAGAGTTGACTAAACTCAGAACACTTGGGGGTAAGAGGCCCACCATTTAGTCAGTGGCTCCCAGTGACCCAAGCCTTACTTACTCCAGTCTCACTAAATTTGCGTATGTAGCAATTTAA
Source organism: Tragulus kanchil (assembly GCA_022376925.1). Taxonomy (NCBI): domain Eukaryota; kingdom Metazoa; phylum Chordata; class Mammalia; order Artiodactyla; family Tragulidae; genus Tragulus; species Tragulus kanchil. Next base: position 284,849,577 of record JAIOJX010000032.1, on the reverse strand, counting down.
TCCTTACTATCTGAGTAAATAGGTCACAAATTTTGATGTTTTAACGACTGAAATTAGAACAATGGATTCTTTGTATTATAGAATCAAAAAGCAAGGAAGTCCAGAGCTGGGTGGTCTTACACAGAGCACTTACCCTGTCTGAACAGTAATTTCTCCCATTTCTCCTACCTCCCAGATTGCTTCTGAAGATCTTAGTAGCTTCCCACTGTCCCCAGCGGGCAGTGTAGAGTTCAGAAAAGAGAATGTCAGAGGAGTAAACCGCACGAGGTTCCAGTGCTAAGACAGGAAGCAGGAACTGGACTCAACCAGGAAACACAGGTGAGTGCATTGTTTGGAGCAAAAATATGCTGGACAGGCAGACAGATGACAGAACAGAACAAGTGGCTAGAGCTCACCTTATAAGGTCAGGTAAGGTACAAATGGAGTTGAGCAACTCAGGTATCGTGTGGCAATGATGGAGATCATCACCAAAGGCCTTAATTTTTTTAAGGTCAAATTCCTAGAAGTGTGTTAGTTCAGTCGAGTCCAACTGTCTGCGACCCCCTGGCTCCTCTGTCCATGGGATTCCCCAGGCAAGAATACTGGATTGGGTAGCCATTCCCTTCTCCAAGGGATTTTCCTGAGCCAGGGATCAAACCCACGTCTCCTGCATTGCAGGCAGATTCTTTACTGTCTGACCCATCAGGGAAACCCTCAAATTCTTTAAGCAAAGCTCTACTCCCTAATATTTGGAGATAGAAGCAATTAGGAGATAATTAAGGTTACCTGAGCTCATAATAGTCCCTGGCCCTGAAACCATATGATTAGTATCTTTTTAAGAGGCCCACCCATGTGTTCTAGCCAAAAAGAAGGTCTCACCTGAACCTGACCTTGCTGGCACCGTGAACTCAGACTTGCAGCCTCCAAAATTGTGAGTAAATATACTTCTGTTGTTTAAGTTACTCAGTCTATGATGTTTTGTCATGGCAGACAGAGTTGACTAAACTCAGAACACTTGGGGGTAAGAGGCCCACCATTTAGTCAGTGGCTCCCAGTGACCCAAGCCTTACTTACTCCAGTCTCACTAAATTTGCGTATGTAGCAATTTAATCCTTACTATCTGAGTAAATAGGTCACAAATTTTGATGTTTTAACGACTGAAATTAGAACAATGGATTCTTTGTATTATAGAATCAAAAAGCAAGGAAGTCCAGAGCTGGGTGGTCTTACACAGAGCACTTACCCTGTCTGAACAGTAATTTCTCCCATTTCTCCTACCTCCCAGATTGCTTCTGAAGATCTTAGTAGCTTCCCACTGTCCCCAGCGGGCAGTGTAGAGTTCAGAAAAGAGAATGTCAGAGGAGTAAACCGCACGAGGTTCCAGTGCTAAGACAGGAAGCAGGAACTGGACTCAACCAGGAAACACAGGTGAGTGCATTGTTTGGAGCAAAAATATGCTGGACAGGCAGACAGATGACAGAACAGAACAAGTGGCTAGAGCTCACCTTATAAGGTCAGGTAAGGTACAAATGGAGTTGAGCAACTCAGGTATCGTGTGGCAATGATGGAGATCATCACCAAAGGCATCTGTTGAAACTCCTGTTTCCTCTGCCTCCCCTCCTCAATGGTTCAATATGCAGATTGGGAATCACAGATGCTAAAATGAAGTAGGGATTTGATGAAGCTCAGGGCTCAGCCGTGCCCTATCTCTGCTGTGAAATTTCAGAGCCTTAGATCTGCATTGGTCAGTAGGTTTGTTTTGTTATTTTGTGCCGTGATGGGTTTTTTGTTTTTTGTGTTTTTTTGGCGACTTTTGTTGGCCTTTTATTTATTTATTTTCATCCATCTTTGTTCTTCGGCCTGTGTGGGCCTCCCATCGCAGTGGCCTCTCCTGTTGCAGAGCACCGGCTCTGGGCACATGTGCTCCAGAGCACTGGCTTGTAATTGGACACACGAGTCCAGCCGCTCCACGGCACGTGGGATCTTCCTGCGCCAGGGACCGAACCGACGCCTTGCAGTGCAAGGCGGTGTCCTTACCCACTGGACCACCAGGGAAGCCCCCATGATGGGTTCTTATTCCTGCATTCAGGCTTTCTCTAGTTGCAGTGCAAGGGCTTATCACAGTGGCTTCCCTTGTGAAACATGGGCTTCAGAGGTTGGGCTCAGTAGTGGTACATGGGTTTAGTTGCCCTGAGGCATATGGAATCTTCCTGGACCAGGAATTCAACCCATGTCTCCTGCATTGGCAGGTGGATTCTCAACCACTAGACTGCCTGGGAAGTCCTGGATGCAGTAATTATTAATTTGTTTTCCTTATTCCTTCCCCTTTCATAATGTAATGGTCCATTTCAGAGCTCGCTGGTCCTGCTTCCCATCTGGGAGCTTTCAGTGTTCATCCAGGATACCTACTCCTCTCCCCACTGCCCCTCTGCTGAGATAAAAGGCCAGGTCTCTGAGCCTTGGGTAGCAGAATCTGCCAGAATGTTCCGTAAGGGCCCACTGACTTTAACAAGTGATTTTCATTAGGAACATCCAAGTGGAGCCAACAGGATACTTAGGACCAGAGACTCACATTTAAAATATCAGATTTCTCTCTCAGTGAAGCAGCAAAATGCCATGATATAGAAAACATAAAATCACATTCTCAGGCAGACAGATGACAGCCATAGAGCTCACCTTATAAGGTCAGGTAAGGTACAAATGGAGTTGAGCAACTCAGGTATCGTGTGGCAATGATGGAGATCATCACCAAAGGCATCTGTTGAAACTCCTGTTTCCTCTGCCTCCCCTCCTCAATGGTTCAATATGCAGATTGGGAATCACAGATGCTAAAATGAAGTAGGGATTTGATGAAGCTCAGGGCTCAGCCGTGCCCTATCTCTGCTGTGAAATTTCAGAGCCTTAGATCTGCATTGGTCAGTAGGTTTGTTTTGTTATTTTGTGCCGTGATGGGTTTTTTGTTTTTTGTGTTTTTTTGGCGACTTTTGTTGGCCTTTTATTTATTTATTTTCATCCATCTTTGTTCTTCGGCCTGTGTGGGCCTCCCATCGCAGTGGCCTCTCCTGTTGCAGAGCACCGGCTCTGGGCACATGTGCTCCAGAGCACTGGCTTGTAATTGGACACACGAGTCCAGCCGCTCCACGGCACGTGGGATCTTCCTGCGCCAGGGACCGAACCGACGCCCCTTGCAGTGCAAGGCGGTGTCCTTACCCACTGGACCACCAGGGAAGCCCCCATGATGGGTTCTTATTCCTGCATTCAGGCTTTCTCTAGTTGCAGTGCAAGGGCTTATCACAGTGGCTTCCCTTGTGAAACATGGGCTTCAGAGGTTGGGCTCAGTAGTGGTACATGGGTTTAGTTGCCCTGAGGCATATGGAATCTTCCTGGACCAGGAATTCAACCCATGTCTCCTGCATTGGCAGGTGGATTCTCAACCACTAGACTGCCTGGGAAGTCCTGGATGCAGTAATTATTAATTTGTTTTCCTTATTCCTTCCCCTTTCATAATGTAATGGTCCATTTCAGAGCTCGCTGGTCCTGCTTCCCATCTGGGAGCTTTCAGTGTTCATCCAGGATACCTACTCCTCTCCCCACTGCCCCTCTGCTGAGATAAAAGGCCAGGTCTCTGAGCCTTGGGTAGCAGAATCTGCCAGAATGTTCCGTAAGGGCCCACTGACTTTAACAAGTGATTTTCATTAGGAACATCCAAGTGGAGCCAACAGGATACTTAGGACCAGAGACTCACATTTAAAATATCAGATTTCTCTCTCAGTGAAGCAGCAAAATGCCATGATATAGAAAAGCATATCAATAAAAACATGTCCATGCAGATTCTCATTAGACCTGAGAATCTGTTGTAAGGGAAAAGGGCAAGGATTCAGAGACCTGCCCAATAAAGACATCTTATCTGAAACAGTGAGCCAGAGATTGTTCTGGTCTCCATTGCTTTTGCACCCCAGAGTTATTTGGTTTGAATGACTGCCAAATCCTCAAGTTCAAAAGGCAGTCACAAGTGGGGAAAGAGACCAGCATTCTTGGGGTTGGATTCCCAGAAATCTCTTATTTCTTGTGAGCCTCTCCCTGTAAGGTCAGCCCACTCTGCTAGTGGCTTGGTGTCAGAGACAGCCCCTCCCCCTACCATGAAGACCGTTAGAGGGATCCTGATGGTCAAATCATCAACAATGGTGTCCACCCAAGGACCTGATTTTGGGTCTGATTCGTGAAGCCATCACCATGGTTACATCTCAGGTTGGACAGCTATATCACATGGAATGCAGCTGTTCTCATTAGGCCTGTCGGAAAATACACAAGAGTGAGCATTTCATCCTTTTTAAGTATTTGATTGCAATTGAATGTAAACACACATTCAGTTAATCAGAATTTATGTAAGCCATGAAGCTTGGTTTTGTCTTTGAAATCTTTCACTCCTTTGCCCTGCTTGTTAAACATGCTCTCATGGGTTTTGCCTCCAAATTACCACAAGGAACCAGCGACTTCTTTTAATTTATTTTATTATTGATTTGATTGCACCAGATCTTAGTTGTGGCATGTGGAATCTAGGTCCCTGATCAGGGGTGAATCCGGGCCCCTTGCATTGGAAGTGACTGCAGGGTCCTAGCCACTGGACCACCAGAGAGGTCCCATGAATCAGCCACTTCTGTCCTCCACTGCTGGTCAAGTCACCGTCATGTCTTACTTCTGTCTTACTGTGAGAGCCTCCTCACTGCTCTCTCTGCTCCATTTCTGTCCTCTCCTATCCTTATCTGTTGTCCACGCTCTGATCCACTATGTCAATACTTACCCCTTGCTAAAAACCTTTTTCTCTTAGGCTAAAGCTCACAACTCTTCCCTGGTCCCTACCTGCCTCTACCACCTCATCTTGACCCACCTTCCAGCCATCCTTCTCTGCCTGCAGCTACATTGACCTCCCCGCTTCCCCGACTTTCCCCTCCACTCACCTAATGATCACAGTCCAAGTGGCATTTTGTAGGGAAGTTTCCCATGAAACCCGCTGTCTGAGGCAGGTCTCTTTAACTTTTCAGTAACAATGTTTCTTAAGAGTAATTACCTCCATTTTTTTTTAAGGAGTAATTACTTCCATTTTAATTACACATTCTTAAGTGTGATTATTTGATAAAGATTCATCTTCCCTACTGGTCTCTAGGCTTGTGAGACCAGGGAATGCCTGTAAGCAAGTTCTCATGGAACATTCTTTGGACAAATCTCAGAGAGGTAGACACTGAGTGGAAAACAGATAAGTATGAAAACAGACAACTATCAGAGTTGTTTAAAAAGGTCAGTACATTTGAAAGTAAAGTAAATTAGGTTTTTCCCCCCCTTTTGTGTCCACCCAAGGACCTGATTTTGGGTCTGATTCGTGAAGCCATCACCAGGGTTTTGGACAGCTATATCACATGGAATGCAGCTGTTCTCATTAGGCCTGTCGGAAAATACACAAGAGTGAGCATTTCATCCTTTTTAAGTATTTGATTGCAATTGAATGTAAACACACATTCAGTTAATCAGAATTTATGTAAGCCATGAAGCTTGGTTTTGTCTTTGAAATCTTTCACTCCTTTGCCCTGCTTGTTAAACATGCTCTCATGGGTTTTGCCTCCAAATTACCACAAGGAACCAGCGACTTCTTTTAATTTATTTTATTATTGATTTGATTGCACCAGATCTTAGTTGTGGCATGTGGAATCTAGGTCCCTGATCAGGGGTGAATCCGGGCCCCTTGCATTGGAAGTGACTGCAGGGTCCTAGCCACTGGACCACCAGAGAGGTCCCATGAATCAGCCACTTCTGTCCTCCACTGCTGGTCAAGTCACCGTCATGTCTTACTTCTGTCTTACTGTGAGAGCCTCCTCACTGCTCTCTCTGCTCCATTTCTGTCCTCTCCTATCCTTATCTGTTGTCCACGCTCTGATCCACTATGTCAATACTTACCCCTTGCTAAAAACCTTTTTCTCTTAGGCTAAAGCTCACAACTCTTCCCTGGTCCCTACCTGCCTCTACCACCTCATCTTGACCCACCTTCCAGCCATCCTTCTCTGCCTGCAGCTACATTGACCTCCCCGCTTCCCCGACTTTCCCCTCCACTCACCTAATGATCACAGTCCAAGTGGCATTTTGTAGGGAAGTTTCCCATGAAACCCGCTGTCTGAGGCAGGTCTCTTTAACTTTTCAGTAACAATGTTTCTTAAGAGTAATTACCTCCATTTTTTTTTAAGGAGTAATTACTTCCATTTTTAATTACACATTCTTAAGTGTGATTATTTGATAAAGATTCATCTTCCCTACTGGTCTCTAGGCTTGTGAGACCAGGGAATGCCTGTAAGCAAGTTCTCATGGAACATTCTTTGGACAAATCTCAGAGAGGTAGACACTGAGTGGAAAACAGATAAGTATGAAAACAGACAACTATCAGAGTTGTTTAAAAAGGTCAGTACATTTGAAAGTAAAGTAAATTATTCTCAAAACTTAAAGACGAGGTTATCTATACAAAATCAATCCGAGGCTGCCGCCTGAGTCGCCACCGCGGCACCCTTGCCCACTCCTGGCCCGCCGGCCCCCACGCTGCCTGCCCACACCTGCTCGCTCCCATGGCCTGGGCTCACCCCGCACCGGCAGTTTTGGACCTACAGCTCCCCTCCCCCCGCCCGCCACCAAAGACTTGACCACATGAGCCCAACTCCCCCAAATGCCGCCCGCCGCTCACCATGGATGCCGGTGTGACTGAAAGCAGACTGAGGCTGGTGGTGCTGGCCACCCAGTGCGGCTCCCTGATGGGAAAGGGCAGTTGTAAGATCAAGGAAATCCCGCGAGAGCACGGGGGCCTAGGTCCAGGTGCGGGGGTATATGCTTCCCAACTTGACCAAGCGGGCCACCACCGTTGCTGGCCTGCCACAGTCTGTCACTGACTGTGTCAGGCAGATCTGCCTGGTCATGCTGGAGACGCTCTCCCAGTCTCCGCAAGGGAGGGTCATGACCATTCCATACCAGCCCACGCCGGCCAGCTCTCCGGTCATCTGCATCTGTGCGGGCGGCCAGGATTGGTGCAGCGATGCAGCAGGCTACCCCCACGACAACCAAAACCTGGAGGAACCACCTCTGGACGCCTACTCGATTCAAGGACAGAACACCGTTTCTCCACTCGATCTGGCCAAGCTGAACCAACTGGCAAGACAGCAGTCTCACTTTGCCATGATGCACAGCGGGACCGGATTCGCTGGAATTGACTCCAGCTCTCCAGAGGTGAAAGGCTGTTGGGCAAGTTTGGATGCATCTACTCAAACCACCATAACAATTCTTTTTTTTAAGAGTAATTACCTCCATTTTTTTAAGGAGTAATTACTTCCATTTTTAATTACACATTCTTAAGTGTGATTATTTGATAAAGATTCATCTTCCCTACTGGTCTCTAGGCTTGTGAGACCAGGGAATGCCTGTAAGCAAGTTCTCATGGAACATTCTTTGGACAAATCTCAGAGAGGTAGACACTGAGTGGAAAACAGATAAGTATGAAAACAGACAACTATCAGAGTTGTTTAAAAAGGTCAGTACATTTGAAAGTAAAGTAAATTATTCTCAAAACTTAAAGACGAGGTTATCTATACAAAATCAATCCGAGGCTGCCGCCTGAGTCGCCACCGCGGCACCCTTGCCCACTCCTGGCCCGCCGGCCCCGAGGCTGCCTGCCCACACCTGCTCGCTCCCATGGCCTGTGCTCACCTCGCACCGGCAGTTTTGGACCTACATCTCCCCTTCCCCCGCCAGCCACCAAAGACTTGACCACATAACGAGCCCAACTCCCCCAAATGCCGCCCGCCGCTCACCATGGATGCCGGTGTGACTGAAAGCAGACTGAGGCTGGTGGTGCTGGCCACCCAGTGCGGCTCCCTGATGGGAAAGGGCAGTTGTAAGATCAAGGAAATCCCGCGAGAGCACGGGGGCCTAGGTCCAGGTGCGGGGGTATATGCTTCCCAACTTGACCAAGCGGGCCACCACCGTTGCTGGCCTGCCACAGTCTGTCACTGACTGTGTCAGGCAGATCTGCCTGGTCATGCTGGAGACGCTCTCCCAGTCTCCGCAAGGGAGGGTCATGACCATTCCATACCAGCCCACGCCGGCCAGCTCTCCGGTCATCTGCATCTGTGCGGGCGGCCAGGATTGGTGCAGCGATGCAGCAGGCTACCCCCACGACAACCAAAACCTGGAGGAACCACCTCTGGACGCCTACTCGATTCAAGGACAGAACACCGTTTCTCCACTCGATCTGGCCAAGCTGAACCAACTGGCAAGACAGCAGTCTCACTTTGCCATGATGCACAGCGGGACCGGATTCGCTGGAATTGACTCCAGCTCTCCAGAGGTGAAAGGCTGTTGGGCAAGTTTGGATGCATCTACTCAAACCACCCATGAACTCACCATTCCAAATCATTTAATTGGCTGCAGAATTGGGCGCCAAGGCGCCAACATTAATGAGATCCGCCAGATGTCCAGGGCCCAGATCAAAATTGCCAGCCTAGTGGAAGGCTCTTCTGGTAGGCAGGTTACTATCCCTGATTCTGCTGCCAGTATTAGTCTGGCCCAGTATCTAACCAATGCCATGCTTTCCTCTGAAAAGGGTGTGGGGTGCAGCTAGAATGGTGTAGGTTCGCTCATAACCCCTTTCTGCTGTTTCCCATGATCCAACTGTGTAATTTCTGGTCAGTAATTCCAGGTTTTAAATAATTTGTAAGTGTTCAGTTTCTACACGACTTTATCATCCACTAAGAATTTAAAAATCACATTCTCTGTTCAGCTGTTAATGCTGGGATCCATATTTAGTTCTATAAGCTTTTCCCTGTTTTTAGTTTTGTTTTGGGTTTTTGGCTCATAAGTTTTATTTCTGTTCTGTAGATGAGAAATATGAGTGAAATGTTAAATTTCAGTTTAGTTCTGTGATATTGAGAATTTAAGAATTAAAAAATGGATTGGTTAAAAAATGTTTCATATTTGAAAAAGCTGGGAACTGTGATCTTAAAATATATATATATATATATCAATGCTTAATGGGTGAGGGACTTTCCTGGTGATCCAGTGGCTGTGACTCCACACTGCCAAGGCAGGGGACCTGGGTTCAATCCCTGGTCAGGGAATTAGATCCCACATGCCACTAAGAGTTGCCAACTAAGAGTTCACATGCTGCAGCGAAGATCGAAAATCCTATGTTGCAGCAGCTAAGACCTGGCACAGCCAAATAAATAAATACAAATATTTTAAAAAGTAAAAGAAACCTAAAACATATAATGGATGAGATTACCTGTGCACAGAATCCAGTGAGGAGGAAAATCCTAACAGTTCGTTGAAACCACAGAGGAAGGGCAGAAAATCCTGCCGTATATGATCAAAAGTCAGAGAGAGAGAGAAAGGACAGGGAGCACTGAGGTCCTGGACAGACCTGGGTTAAACACTGTCTCTGGAGACTGGTCTGTACCTTGGTCTGTCAGACCATGTTAATGGGCACAGTTAATGGGAACCCAGCAGGGTGAGACAGGTCCCGTCAAGCAACAAAAGATGTGTAACTGTGCCAGGTTAGAGAGTTGGGAGCCACCCAAATCTATAAGTAGAGAGTCATTACAGACTGTTGGTGTATGGTCTGCCTGGTGAAAGTGTACAGCATCTACAAGAAGGGAGCCCTGAATACCGGAGGGTCCCCCTTCCTGTTTGTTGCTAGAGGACTGGTACCCAACTGGCTTGTGGTTGACAGTAATTCTTACCGTGGAGATCATCCACACTACAGCCTCTGGTCTCAGGTTCCCCAGGCAGCCTCAGATGGTAGGCTAGATTTACATGGAGCCTTCTTGTTACATTGACTAGAAAAACGGACCCCCAGTGGCTGGTTGAATAGTGCCCCCCAATCACCACCCCCGCCCAAAAATGTTCACATCTTAACCCCTGGAACCTGTGTCTGTGTTACCTTATGTGGCAAAAAGAGCTTTGCAGATGTGATTAATAAGGATTCTGAGGTGGGGAGATTGTGCTGCATTATCTAGATAAACCAGATGTAATCTCAAGGGGGAGGCAGGAGTGCAGAGTCAGAGAAAGATGGGAAGACGGCAAGGCAGATGGCTTTGAAAGTAGATGAAGGGCCAAAGAATGGAGGGGTGTCTAGAGGCTGGAGAACTCAAGGAAACATTCTCCTCTAGAGCTTTACTCCACATAAGGGGACCTGGGTTCAATCCCTGGTCAGGGAATTAGATCCCACATGCCACTAAGAGTTGCCAACTAAGAGTTCACATGCTGCAGCGAAGATCGAAAATCCTATGTTGCAGCAGCTAAGACCTGGCACAGCCAAATAAATAAATACAAATATTTTAAAAGTAAAAGAAACCTAAAACATATAATGGATGAGATTACCTGTGCACAGAATCCAGTGAGGAGGAAAATCCTAACAGTTCGTTGAAACCACAGAGGAAGGGCAGAAAATCCTGCCGTATATGATCAAAAGTCAGAGAGAGAGAGAAAGGACAGGGAGCACTGAGGTCCTGGACAGACCTGGGTTAAACACTGTCTCTGGAGACTGGTCTGTACCTTGGTCTGTCAGACCATGTTAATGGGCACAGTTAATGGGAACCCAGCAGGGTGAGACAGGTCCCGTCAAGCAACAAAGGATGTGTAACGGTGCCAGGTTAGAGTTGGGAGCCACCCAAATCTATAAGTAGAGAGTCATTACAGACTGTTGGTGTATGGTCTGCCTGGTGAAAGTGTACAGCATCTACAAGAAGGGAGCCCTGAATACCGGAGGGTCCCCCTTCCTGTTTGTTGCTAGAGGACTGGTACCCAACTGGCTTGTGGTTGACAGTAATTCTTACCGTGGAGATCATCCACACTACAGCCTCTGGTCTCAGGTTCCCCAGGCAGCCTCAGATGGTAGGCTAGATTTACATGGAGCCTTCTTGTTACATTGACTAGAAAAACGGACCCCCAGTGGCTGGTTGAATAGTGCCCCCCAATCACCACCCCCGCCCAAAAATGTTCACATCTTAACCCCTGGAACCTGTGTCTGTGTTACCTTATGTGGCAAAAAGAGCTTTGCAGATGTGATTAATAAGGATTCTGAGGTGGGGAGATTGTGCTGCATTATCTAGATAAACCAGATGTAATCTCAAGGGGGAGGCAGGAGTGCAGAGTCAGAGAAAGATGGGAAGACGGCAAGGCAGATGGCTTTGAAAGTAGATGAAGGGGCCAAAGAATGGAGGGCGTGTCTAGAGGCTGGAGAACTCAAGGAAACATTCTCCTCTAGAGCTTCCAGAAGAAATGCAGGCATGCCCACACCTTGATTTTAGATCAGTTAAAACTGATTTCAGGCTTCTGACTCCAGAACTGCAAGATAATACATCTGTGGGGAGTGGTGGTGGTATTTTATTGAAGCATAGTTGATTTACAAGGTTGTGTTAGTTTCAGGAGTACAGCAAAATGAGTCAGTTCTACATATACATCTTTTTTTAAGATTCTTCTCCCTTATAGGTTATTACAAAATATTGAATATAGGTCCCTATGCTATACAGTAGGTCTTTTTTGGACTTTAAAAAAAATATTTATTTATATGTTTATTTGTCAGCTTTGGGCCTTAGTTGTGGAACTCAGAATCTTCATCGTGTCATTAAGTTGTGGGCTGTTTTCTCAGGACACGCACACTCTAGTTGTGGTGCATAGACTTAGTTGCTGTGAGGCATGTGGGATCTTAGTTCCCCGATCAGGGGATCAAACGCATGTCCCCAGCATTGCAAGGTGAATTCTTAACCACTGGACCACTAGGGCAGTCCTCTTGGTTATCTATGCTTATATATGGTAGTGTGGTGCGTATTTGCTAATCTCAATTTTCTAATCTATCCCTCCTCCCACTTTCCTTTCACCTTTGGTTATCATAAGTTTGTTTTCTATGTCTGTGCATCTATTTCTGTTTTGTATGTAAGTTCATTTGTCTTTTATTCTTTCTTAGATTCCACATATAAGCAATGTCATACTACATTTGTCTGTCCTTGTTACATTGACTAGAAAACGGACCCCAGGGGCTGGTTGAATAGTGGCCCCCAATCACCACCCCCCCCCCGAAATGGTCACATCTTAACCCCTGGAACCTGTGTCTGTGTTACCTTATGTGGCAAAAAGAGCTTTGCAGATGTGATTAATAAGGATTCTGAGGTGGGGAGATTGTGCTGCATTATCTAGATAAACCAGATGTAATCTCAAGGGGGAGGCAGGAGTGCAGAGTCAGAGAAAGATGGGAAGACGGCAAGGCAGATGGCTTTGAAAGTAGATGAAGGGGCCAAAGAATGGAGGGCGTGTCTAGAGGCTGGAGAACTCAAGGAAACATTCTCCTCTAGAGCTTCCAGAAGAAATGCAGGCATGCCCACACCTTGATTTTAGATCAGTTAAAACTGATTTCAGGCTTCTGACTCCAGAACTGCAAGATAATACATCTGTGGGGAGTGGTGGTGGTATTTTATTGAAGCATAGTTGATTTACAAGGTTGTGTTAGTTTCAGGAGTACAGCAAAATGAGTCAGTTCTACATATACATCTTTTTTTAAGATTCTTCTCCCTTATAGGTTATTACAAAATATTGAATATAGGTCCCTATGCTATACAGTAGGTCTTTTTTGGACTTTAAAAAAAATATTTATTTATATGTTTATTTGTCAGCTTTGGGCCTTAGTTGTGGAACTCAGAATCTTCATCGTGTCATTAAGTTGTGGGCTGTTTTCTCAGGACACGCACACTCTAGTTGTGGTGCATAGACTTAGTTGCTGTGAGGCATGTGGGATCTTAGTTCCCCGATCAGGGGATCAAACGCATGTCCCCAGCATTGCAAGGTGAATTCTTAACCACTGGACCACTAGGGCAGTCCTCTTGGTTATCTATGCTTATATATGGTAGTGTGGTGCGTATTTGCTAATCTCAATTTTCTAATCTATCCCTCCTCCCACTTTCCTTTCACCTTTGGTTATCATAAGTTTGTTTTCTATGTCTGTGCATCTATTTCTGTTTTGTATGTAAGTTCATTTGTCTTTTATTCTTTCTTAGATTCCACATATAAGCAATGTCATACTACATTTGTCTGTCTTTGTCTGGCTTACTTCACTTAGTATGATAATCTTTAGGTCCCAGTCTGTGTTGTTTGAAGCCACTAAATTTGTGGCAGTTTGTTACAGTAGCAATAGGAAACTAATGCAGGGTAATAATATGAGTATCTAGTCAACAGATTAGTACCTAAATCATGCATGAGTCTCTGGAGAGTTTAGTTGTTTTCCTTTAGTTCCCCTAGGCCAGACCCTTGCTAGAGCCATAGGCCAAATTTCCAGATCTGCTGGGAACTAGTACGGCTAACCTCAACTTCCCCATAGGTCCTTCCTTCTACCCTGGGAAGCCTGGCCTGGCCGGAGGCATCCCTGGCTCTTCTTTGTAGAGACCATGCTGGTCACTGATAATTATTCATTTGTGTGGACTGGTAGGTGAGCTCTGGGAACAGAACATAGCCTATGGCACCAGAAGGCCTGAGTTCAATTCCTTCCTCAAGATCTGAGGTGGTATCTTCCTGATTTCTAGTGTGGTTGTCTGATTGATAGAAGTAATTGTGTCTAACCCCATACATAAGCTCTGGGCCAAAGCAGGCATCCATCTAAGGTTACTCCTCTCTCCCTCTTCCCAGTGCTCAGCTTCTTTAATGTAGGTCTCTCCAGCTACTTTCTCCATTGCTCTGCAAGCCCCATGGTAGCCCTGTCTTTTGCTAGTACCCTGACTACAAATCAATGACCTCATTGTTGCCCTCTCAGTGACCTGATGTCTTGTTGGATTTCCCCAGAAATGGTACCTGAGACAAGGATCCCAGCACAGGCAGTTTCTCTGAGAGATGGTTCTAGGAAATACCAGTGGGGAGGTGATGTAGGGACGGGAAGGATGTGTGATCATGTTGGTTACCATTAGGTCCATCTGGGACTTAATCCCTGGAAACTCTGGGAGGCAGTTATCCCTTAGAAAGGGCAAAGCAGTTGAATTGTATGCCTGGTCCCACTTTCCTTTCACCTTTGGTTATCATAAGTTTGTTTTCTATGTCTGTGCATCTATTTCTGTTTTGTATGTAAGTTCATTTGTCTTTTATTCTTTCTTAGATTCCACATATAAGCAATGTCATACTACATTTGTCTGTCTTTGTCTGGCTTACTTCACTTAGTATGATAATCTTTAGGTCCCAGTCTGTGTTGTTTGAAGCCACTAAATTTGTGGCAGTTTGTTACAGTAGCAATAGGAAACTAATGCAGGGTAATAATATGAGTATCTAGTCAACAGATTAGTACCTAAATCATGCATGAGTCTCTGGAGAGTTTAGTTGTTTTCCTTTAGTTCCCCTAGGCCAGACCCTTGCTAGAGCCATAGGCCAAATTTCCAGATCTGCTGGGAACTAGTACGGCTAACCTCAACTTCCCCATAGGTCCTTCCTTCTACCCTGGGAAGCCTGGCCTGGCCGGAGGCATCCCTGGCTCTTCTTTGTAGAGACCATGCTGGTCACTGATAATTATTCATTTGTGTGGACTGGTAGGTGAGCTCTGGGAACAGAACATAGCCTATGGCACCAGAAGGCCTGAGTTCAATTCCTTCCTCAAGATCTGAGGTGGTATCTTCCTGATTTCTAGTGTGGTTGTCTGATTGATAGAAGTAATTGTGTCTAACCCCATACATAAGCTCTGGGCCAAAGCAGGCATCCATCTAAGGTTACTCCTCTCTCCCTCTTCCCAGTGCTCAGCTTCTTTAATGTAGGTCTCTCCAGCTACTTTCTCCATTGCTCTGCAAGCCCCATGGTAGCCCTGTCTTTTGCTAGTACCCTGACTACAAATCAATGACCTCATTGTTGCCCTCTCAGTGACCTGATGTCTTGTTGGATTTCCCCAGAAATGGTACCTGAGACAAGGATCCCAGCACAGGCAGTTTCTCTGAGAGATGGTTCTAGGAAATACCAGTGGGGAGGTGATGTAGGGACGGGGAAGGATGTGTGATCATGTTGGTTACCATTAGGTCCATCTGGGACTTAATCCCCTGGAAACTCTGGGAGGCAGTTATCCCTTAGAAAGGGCAAAGCAGTTGAATTGTATGCCTGGTCCCGTCAGTCTTTTTTTTTGTAGGGGTAGGGACAGCAATAAGTACCCAGTACCTCCCGAGGACTGAACTCATGGGCAAAAGAGGCTCTGGCACTAAAGAATTATTAGTCACAGGGATGCAGGTGGTAGTAGCTAGCAGATGTGGCATGAACCATGGGTGGGACATCAACAGCTTCTGCCTTAGCTGAGGAGCATCTTCGTCTTTTTTTTTTTTCTTTTGTGTTTATTATGCCATCTGATATAACTCGTGAATGACTAAGAAAATAGAGGGGAAAATGTCACTGAATTCTGATAAGTGAGGGGTTTGGTGGGTTTTTAAAATTTTTGTTTAATTGGAGGATAATTGCTTTACAATGTTGTATTAGTTTCTGCTGTACAATGTTGTGAATCCGCTATATGTATACACGTATCCCGTCCTTCTCCTTCTCGCCCACCCCCTTCCGCCATTTCGCAGCCCACCACCACCACTCCACCCCTCTCAGTCACCATACAGCTGAGCCCCTATGTGCTCAGTGCTATACAGCTTCCCTGTACTATACAGCAGGTTCCCACTGGCAGTTTCTATTTTGCACGTGGTAATATATATATATGTCAAGGCTACTCTCTCAATTTGTCTCACCCTCTCCTTCCCCCACCATGTCCACAAGTCCATTCTCTATGTCTGCATCACTAAGTCTGCAAATAGGGTCTTCGGTGCCATTTGAGGGGCATCTTCTAAATGCATGACCTTCCTGGTCACAGCTCCCTCCCTGGCCTTACCCTTTCCTTGACCACTGGTGAGCTCAACATGCCTATTTGCAGTGCTCTAGACTAACTGCATCTTTTTTTTTTTTAAAAAAAGATTTGTTTATTTATTTATTTTGGGGGGTGGGGAGGGAGGGGAGCAGGCGGGCCACTTCCATTGGTTTTTCATTTGTCCACTTTCATCCATCTTTGTTCTTTGGCCTATGTGGGCCTCCCATCGTGGTGGCCTCTGTTGTCGCAGAGCACCGATTCTGGGCGCATGCGCTCCAGAGCTCCAGCTTGGCAAATGGACACATCAGTCCAGCCGCTCCGTGGCACGTGGGATCTTCCCAGGCCAGGGATCGAACTGGCACCCCTTGCACTGCAAGGCGGTGTCCTTACCCACTGGACCACCAGGGAAGCCCTAACTGCATCTTTGTCTCAGGCTCTCCCAGTTTGCAAGCTGATAAACAAAAAAAATGTATACTTGTCTTTTGATTTGTCCTGGGAAGGAACACTATTTCACTGGCAAACCTAAGGCTGCTTTGCCTGGTATAGGCTTTTCATTATACTTTCAAATATCCTACCCAACTACCTCCATTTGGCAAGTTTTAAAGTGAAAATCTGCCTATACTCAAGGCTGTTTAAGCCTCAGAAAAACTTTTGATCACCTCTGAAACCTTTACTTCTTTCCCCCATCCAGTCACCACAAGGTTGCAGCCTCCCAGGATTATTGTTATCATTACTGAGAATACTTTAAAACATCCAGATAACTGAGAGCCCTAATTAATAAGTCTGGATAATAGGAGGGTCACTGTATGAACGGCAGGGTGATCACTGTATAAAGCACAGAGAAGGCATTTCAGATGAACCCAGCCTTGAAGAGCCATCCCTGGCACCCTGATGCCGTTCATCATCAAGTGATGCATGTTGAGTGCCTGCAAGGTGTAGGGCACTACCCTGGGCGCAGATGCACTCAGAGAGACTTGAGAAGGTTTCGGAAAGAAAAGGAACTTTCCTTCCCTAAAACAACTGAGTCTCTTCTGGCTTCCACTATTAGAATCTTCCCCACCCCCCACCTTTATTCTGCATCCTCTTATACAATGAACTTCTCAGTGGGAGGGACAAACGCTTCATATACCATGTGGCTGAGAGGGGCTTCCAAGGTCCTGCTGGTGTACAAAGACTCAGAGGAGAAATTGTTGTTAGCTAAAAGCAACCCAACCCACGGTGGTAGAGCTGGGCCTGAAATCGTTGCCTTTGTCCCGAATGTCCGCTTTCTTCACATTTTAAGCTGTTACCTGACCCTTGCACTTGAGGGCAGGGGGGATTAATGAAGGGTTGTCTTTGAGGTAGCTTTCGAAGAGTGCGTACTGGCAAAGTGAATTCCCAGCTGTCCCCCTCTCCACTTGGCAGCTGGCAAGCTCTGCTCCAGGGAGCCCCGCAGACCCTCTGCTGCCTGACCTCCTTTGAGCATCCTTCTGTCTCAGCACTGTCTCTCCTCTGACCATGGTGCCTGCATGCACACTAAGTCACTTCAGTTGTGTCCAACCCTATGTGACCCTGTGGACTACAGCCCATCAGGCTCCTCTGTCCATGAAAGTTTCCAGGCAAGAATGCTGGAGTGGATTGCCATGCCCTTCTCCAGGGGATCTTCCCAACCCAGGGATCGAACCCGTGTCTCTTACATCTTCTGCATTAGCAGGTGAGTTCTTTGCTACTAGCATCACCTGGGAAGCCCCGGACTACTTATACCCAAATCCTATAGAAAAATCATTTTAAATGTTCATTCTTGAGCCCCTCCTCAAACGTACTGCATCAGAATGGGGCTCTAGAAAAGGAAACCACACTTGTAAACAAGCTTTCCACATGCTTCAGACCGCACCCAAGTCTGAGAACCGGTACCCAAGGGGCTGCACCCCAGTGTGTTCAGCGTGGCTTAGAAGGTCAGCACCATCTGTCTGTGCCTACCCTGTGACCTTACCTCCCTCAACCAGGTTGAACTGCTCCCTGTTCTAGAAACAGACCTTTTAATGTCAAACTGCATCTTTGCTCACTGTATTTCCCCTGCTTTGTTTGTTTTTCTTTCACTAATTCCATCGAGCAAATTCCTGTTCCTCTTCCAAGGCCTTCATGAAATGTTGCTAGATCTCTGTCACTCCCCTGAACTCCTTCCCTCAAAAGATTCACCTGCCCTCTACTTACTCTTCATAGCTATTGATATATGCCTCAGGACAGCACTGTTCTTTATATATATAAATGTGTGTGTGTATATATATATATATACATATATATGTGTGTGTATATATATGTATGTAGTTTATTATTTATTTGGCTGTGTCAGGTCTTAGTTGGGGCACGTGGGATCTGTGTTGCACCATGTGGGATCTTTTGTTGTGGTGCGCAGATTGTCTAATTGTAGCACATGGGCTCCGGAGCCCACAGGCTTAGTATTAACAGTTGCTGTGCGCAGGCTTAGCTGTTTTGTGGCCTGTGGGATCTGCGTTCCTCGGCAAGGGATCAAGCCCACATCCCCTGCATTGCAAGGCAGACTCTTAGTTACCAGAACACCAGGAAAGTCCCACTTTTCTTTTTATATTAAGGAGCTCTAAGGCTGTACCTCCATCCAGGGCTGCAAAGAACATACCTTGCTCATTTGTGCATAAATAAAAAGGCACCCCTTCCATCAGACCAGACACACAGCTTGGCCCCAGGAGCACAGGCCGCATCTCTACTCGCTGGCAGCTCCGCCAGCACACTTGTGCAGGACGGGCCTGTCGACCCTGTGCAAGGTGCTCCACCTGTCATCTCTCTACTGGAGAGCTCCTGAGAGTCCCTGGCGCTTGTTCACGTTTGTACGTCCGCGGTGTGGAGGTCCGGCCCTGTAAAGACTCTGTGAAAGGTTTTACACGCTGCAGTGAATTGAACATGGCCTGTGAGCACAGGCAGGCCGGCTGCACACTCATGTCACCAAAGGCTGTGAACTGCAGAAGGCCCTCCGAGCAGCAGCGGCAGGACGAGTAATGTCGTCTATTCTTCCTGGATTCTGGATGTTTTAACATCCGCAAATGGAGATTGTTTAGAGCTGTGGGACTAAAATAGATGTCTACAGTGGTCTGTTTTCTTATTCTTTACTTCGTGGACCTTAAAAAAAAAAAAACATATATATTTTGAATAATAGTTTTTTTTATCAGATGTGTCTTATGAAAATGTTTTCTCCTATTCTGTGGCTAGGCTCCTCATTCTCCTGATACTGTCTTTCACAGAGCAGCTTTTAATTTTTATAAAGTCCAGCGTATCAGTAAACTCCTTCATGTTTAATCATATCCCTGGTGGTGTTTCTAAAAAGGCATTGCTGTACCCAATGTTATCTAGGTTTTCTCCTATCCTATTTTCCAGGGATTTATAGTTTTCCATGTAGATAATTTTGAGTTAATGTTTGTAAAGATGTAAGGCCTGTCTATGTACATATGTATGTATGTGAATGACCAGTTGTTTCAGCACCATTTATTGAAGACTCTCTTAAAAAAAAAAAGACTATCTTTGCTCCATTGTATTGCCTTTGCTTCTTTGTCAAAGAGCAGTTGACTGTAATTATGTGGGTCTATTTCTACACTTTCTTCTTTTATAGATTTCTATTTTATATTGGAGTATAATTGACTTACAGTGTTGTGCTAGTTTCAGATGTACAGCAAACTGATTCAGTTAGATGTATACACATGGTACCTATCCTTTTTCAAATTCTTTTTCTATATAGGTTGTCACAGAATGTAGAGTTCCCTGTACTATACAGTAGGTCATTGTTGGTTATCTATTTTTATATAATAGTGTGTGTATGTGAATCCCACTCTCCTAATTTACTCCTCCCCACCTCCCTCCACCTTTCCTCTTCGGTAACTATAGGTTTGCTTTCTAAGTCTGTGAGTCTGTTTCTGTTTTATAAATAAGTTCATTGGTAGCATTTTTAAATTTCACATATAAGTGATACGGTACGGCCTTTGTCTTTCTCTTTTTTGGCTTATTGTACTTTACTTAGTATGCTGATCTCTAGTTCCATCCCTGTCACTGCAAATGGCATTATTTCATTCTTTGTCCTGTCTGAGTAATGTTCTCTTGTACATATAGACATTTTCTTTATCCATGCATGTGTCGTTGAACATTTAGCTTGCTTTCCACATCTTAGCTATTGTAAACATTGCTGCAGTGAGTCCTGAGGTGCATGTGTCTTTTCAAATTATGGTTTTCTTCAGATATATGCCCAGGAGTGGCGTTGTTGGATCGTATGATAGCTTATTTTTAGTTTTTTTTAAAGAACCTCCATCCTGTTCTGCATAATACCTGTTTGTACAGGGCTCCTCATTCTCCTGATACTGTCTTTCACAGAGCAGCTTTTAATTTTTATAAAGTCCAGCGTATCAGTAAACTCCTTCATGTTTAATCATATCCCTGGTGGTGTTTCTAAAAAGGCATTGCTGTACCCAATGTTATCTAGGTTTTCTCCTATCCTATTTTCCAGGGATTTATAGTTTTCCATGTAGATAATTTTGAGTTAATGTTTGTAAAGATGTAAGGCCTGTCTATGTACATATGTATGTATGTGAATGACCAGTTGTTTCAGCACCATTTATTGAAGACTCTCTTAAAAAAAAAAAGACTATCTTTGCTCCATTGTATTGCCTTTGCTTCTTTGTCAAAGAGCAGTTGACTGTAATTATGTGGGTCTATTTCTACACTTTCTTCTTTTATAGATTTCTATTTTATATTGGAGTATAATTGACTTACAGTGTTGTGCTAGTTTCAGATGTACAGCAAACTGATTCAGTTAGATGTATACACATGGTACCTATCCTTTTTCAAATTCTTTTTCTATATAGGTTGTCACAGAATGTAGAGTTCCCTGTACTATACAGTAGGTCATTGTTGGTTATCTATTTTTATATAATAGTGTGTGTATGTGAATCCCACTCTCCTAATTTACTCCTCCCCACCTCCCTCCACCTTTCCTCTTCGGTAACTATAGGTTTGCTTTCTAAGTCTGTGAGTCTGTTTCTGTTTTATAAATAAGTTCATTGGTAGCATTTTTAAATTTCACATATAAGTGATACGGTACGGCCTTTGTCTTTCTCTTTTTTGGCTTATTGTACTTTACTTAGTATGCTGATCTCTAGTTCCATCCCTGTCACTGCAAATGGCATTATTTCATTCTTTGTCCTGTCTGAGTAATGTTCTCTTGTACATATAGACATTTTCTTTATCCATGCATGTGTCGTTGAACATTTAGCTTGCTTTCCACATCTTAGCTATTGTAAACATTGCTGCAGTGAGTCCTGAGGTGCATGTGTCTTTTCAAATTATGGTTTTCTTCAGATATATGCCCAGGAGTGGCGTTGTTGGATCGTATGATAGCTTATTTTTAGTTTTTTTTAAAGAACCTCCATCCTGTTCTGCATAATACCTGTGTCAGTCTTCATTCCCACCAACAGTACGGGAGGGTTCCCTTTTCTCCACACTCCCTGCCACATTGATTGTAGGCTGTTGATGATGGCCATTCTGACTGGTGTGAGGTGTTATCTCATTGTAGTTTTGATTTGTATTTCTCCAATAATTAGAGATAGTGAGCATCTTTTCATGTGCTTTTTGGCCATCTGTATGCCTTCTTTGGAGAAATGCCTCTTTAGATCTACCCATTTTTTGATTTGGTTGTTTGTTTGTTTTTATATTGAACTGTATGAGCTGTTTGTGTATTTTGGAGATGAATTCCTTGTTGGTCACATCATTTGCAAATATTTTCTCCCATTCTGTGGGTTGTCTTTTCTGTTTTGTGTATGGTTTCCTTTGCTATGCAAAAGTTCTTAAATTTAATTAGGTCCCATTTGTTTAATTTTCTTTTTATTTTCATTGCTATAGGAAATGGGATCCAAAAAGATATTGCTGCAATTTATGTCAGAGTCTTCTGCTCATGATTTCCTCTGAGATTTTTTCCTAATATTTATCTATTTGCACCAGATCTTTTTAAAAAATTATTTATTTTTAGTTGAAGAATAATTGATTTACAATATTGTGTTGGTTTCTGCCATACATCAACAGGAATCAGCCGTAGGTTTACGTGTGTCCCCTCCCTCTTGAACCTCTCCTCCCCCTCACACTCCTTCCCACCCATCTAGGTTGTTACAGAGCCCCAGTTTGAGTTCCCTGAGTCATACAGCAAATTCCCACTGGCTTCCTATTTTGCATATGGTGATGTACATGTGTCCATGCTGCTCTCTGTGTTCCTCCCACCCTCTCCCTTCTCCGCTCCACCATGTATGTAACTCTTTTCTCTATGTCTGTATCTCCATTGCTGCCCTGCAAATAGGTTCATCAGTACCACCTTTCTAGGTTCCATAGGCATGAATTAATAGACAATATTTGTTTTTCTCTTTCTGACTTATTTCACTCTGTATAATAGACTCTGGGTTCATCCACCTCATTAGGACGGACTCAGATGCATTCCTTTCTATGGTTGAGTAATATTCCATTGTATATGTAATATACAGTTTTTCCCTAGGTCTTAGTTGCAGCACATGGAATCTGATTTTTTGCTGTGGCCTGCGAACTTAGTGGCAGCATGTGGAATCTAATTCCTGACCAAGATCCAACCCAGGCCCCTGCATTGGGAGCACAGAACCTTAGCCACTGGAAACCAGGGAAGTCTCCTTCCTACCTCTAAGAGTTTCACAGTATCTGGTTTTACCTTTAGGTCTTTAATCCATTTTGAGGTTATTTTTCTGTGTGGTGTTAAAGAATGTTCTAGTTTCATTCTTTTGCATTAGCTACCCAATTTTCCCAACACCATTTCTCCATTGTGTATTCTTGCCTCCTTCATCCTAGATTAATTGATCTATTAGGCACATGGCTTTACTTCTAGGCTTTCTATTCTGTTCCATTGATCTATAATATAAGAAGGATAAGAGATAGAGAAGTACACAGTTCATAAGTGTACAAATTATCACAGCTATAGGAAATGGGATCCAAAAGATATTGCTGCAATTTATGTCAGAGTCTTCTGCTCATGATTTCCTCTGAGATTTTTCCTAATATTTATCTATTTGCACCAGATCTTTTAAAAATTATTTATTTTTAGTTGAAGAATAATTGATTTACAATATTGTGTTGGTTTCTGCCATACATCAACAGGAATCAGCCGTAGGTTTACGTGTGTCCCCTCCCTCTTGAACCTCTCCTCCCCCTCACACTCCTTCCCACCCATCTAGGTTGTTACAGAGCCCCAGTTTGAGTTCCCTGAGTCATACAGCAAATTCCCACTGGCTTCCTATTTTGCATATGGTGATGTACATGTGTCCATGCTGCTCTCTGTGTTCCTCCCACCCTCTCCCTTCTCCGCTCCACCATGTATGTAACTCTTTTCTCTATGTCTGTATCTCCATTGCTGCCCTGCAAATAGGTTCATCAGTACCACCTTTCTAGGTTCCATAGGCATGAATTAATAGACAATATTTGTTTTTCTCTTTCTGACTTATTTCACTCTGTATAATAGACTCTGGGTTCATCCACCTCATTAGGACGGACTCAGATGCATTCCTTTCTATGGTTGAGTAATATTCCATTGTATATGTAATATACAGTTTTTCCCTAGGTCTTAGTTGCAGCACATGGAATCTGATTTTTTGCTGTGGCCTGCGAACTTAGTGGCAGCATGTGGAATCTAATTCCCTGACCAAGATCCAACCCAGGCCCCTGCATTGGGAGCACAGAACCTTAGCCACTGGAAACCAGGGAAGTCTCCTTCCTACCTCTAAGAGTTTCACAGTATCTGGTTTTACCTTTAGGTCTTTAATCCATTTTGAGGTTATTTTTCTGTGTGGTGTTAAAGAATGTTCTAGTTTCATTCTTTTGCATTAGCTACCCAATTTTCCCAACACCATTTCTCCATTGTGTATTCTTGCCTCCTTCATCCTAGATTAATTGATCTATTAGGCACATGGCTTTACTTCTAGGCTTTCTATTCTGTTCCATTGATCTATAATATAAGAAGGATAAGAGATAGAGAAGTACACAGTTCATAAGTGTACAAATTATCACAGAGTGAATATACCTATGAGATCTTGTTTTGGAAAAAACATTCCTGTTTGGTTGGTATTTGGGACAGGACAGTTTTTTTGTAAACTCTCAGAGATAAACACAGCTGGACATTAGTTAAATTGGTGAAAACAGATTTATTCAGGAACTGACAATAGAGGGAGAGCTGAGCACCAGTGCTGTTTGTGCCAAGAGACTGGAGGAGAGGAAAGGAGGCAGTGATCATAAGAAAGGAAAAACTACACAAAGCTGGACAATGGTGTTAGTCCACATGAAAACCATCTGGATTTGCTAACTGGCTTATTGACTGAAGTGAGGCTTGTTAATTATTAATTGGAGTTAGGCTCCTACCCTCCCACAGAGACTGAGAGACAGGGGCCCTACCATCAGGTGTTGCTGAAGCAGACAGTAAATGATTTTGGCAGCCTTGGGTTTTCTCAGGCAGACACTTTAAGGAGCCCTTGAACTGCTGGAAACTGTTAGTGTTAGTTCAAGTCTTTATAGTCAAAGTTGAGGCCTTGTGTCAAGAAGAGGGCTCAAGGACTTCTCAGGTGGCCCAGTAGCTAAGACTCCACACTCCCAGTGCAGGAGACTGAGTTCAGTCCCTGATCGAGGAACCAGATCCTACATGCCACAGCTAAGAAGACATTCACATGCCACAACTAAAGGTCCCGCATGCCAAAACAAAGATCAAAGATCCCACCTGCTGCAACTGAGACTCAGGGCAGTCAAGACATTCACATGCCACAACTAAAGGTCCCATGCCAAAACAAACTTTGGGCACAGAACCTTAGCCACTGGAAACCAGAAGTCTCCTTCCTACCTCTAAGAGTTTCACAGTATCTGGTTTTACCTTTAGGTCTTTAATCCATTTTGAGGTTATTTTTCTGTGTGGTGTTAAAGAATGTTCTAGTTTCATTCTTTTGCATTAGCTACCCAATTTTCCCAACACCATTTCTCCATTGTGTATTCTTGCCTCCTTCATCCTAGATTAATTGATCTATTAGGCACATGGCTTTACTTCTAGGCTTTCTATTCTGTTCCATTGATCTATAATATAAGAAGGATAAGAGATAGAGAAGTACACAGTTCATAAGTGTACAAATTATCACAGAGTGAATATACCTATGAGATCTTGTTTTGGAAAAAACATTCCTGTTTGGTTGGTATTTGGGACAGGACAGTTTTTTTGTAAACTCTCAGAGATAAACACAGCTGGACATTAGTTAAATTGGTGAAAACAGATTTATTCAGGAACTGACAATAGAGGGAGAGCTGAGCACCAGTGCTGTTTGTGCCAAGAGACTGGAGGAGAGGAAAGGAGGCAGTGATCATAAGAAAGGAAAAACTACACAAAGCTGGACAATGGTGTTAGTCCACATGAAAACCATCTGGATTTGCTAACTGGCTTATTGACTGAAGTGAGGCTTGTTAATTATTAATTGGAGTTAGGCTCCTACCCTCCCACAGAGACTGAGAGACAGGGGCCCTACCATCAGGTGTTGCTGAAGCAGACAGTAAATGATTTTGGCAGCCTTGGGTTTTCTCAGGCAGACACTTTAAGGAGCCCTTGAACTGCTGGAAACTGTTAGTGTTAGTTCAAGTCTTTATAGTCAAAGTTGAGGCCTTGTGTCAAGAAGAGGGCTCAAGGACTTCTCAGGTGGCCCAGTAGCTAAGACTCCACACTCCCAGTGCAGGAGACTGAGTTCAGTCCCTGATCGAGGAACCAGATCCTACATGCCACAGCTAAGAAGACATTCACATGCCACAACTAAAGGTCCCGCATGCCAAAACAAAGATCAAAGATCCCACCTGCTGCAACTGAGACTCAGGGCAGTCAAATAATAATAAATAGACATATAGAGAAATGGAAATCAAAACGACAATGAGATATCACCTCACATCTGTCAGAATGGCCATCATCAACAAATCGACAGACAATAGATGCTGGAGAGGGTGCGGAGAAAAGGGAACACCCTTGCATTGCTGGTGGGAATGTAAATTGATATAGCCGCTATGGAAGATAGTATGGAGATTCCTTAAAAAACTAAAAATAGAAGCACCATACGACCCAGCAATCCCACTCTTAGGCTTATACCCTGATGAAATCAAAACTGAAAGAAGCACCTGTACCCCAGTGTTCATTGCAGCTCTCTATACAATAGCTAGAACATGGACGCAATCTAGATGTCCATTGACGAATGAATGGATACAGAAGCTCTGGTACATATATACAGTGGAATACTACACAGCTGTAAAAAGAAATGCAGAAGAATCAGTCCTAATGAGGTGGTCAAAAAGAGAAGGACAAGTACAATATACTAACACATATATGTGGAATCTAGTAGGATGGTAATGATAACACACGCAGTGAAGTGATGGAAAAACAGACATGGACAGTAGACATATGGACATTGTGGGGAGTGAACAGTGGGTGGGAGGCGTAAAGGCAGTAGCATGAAAACCTATACTATCATAGGTGAAAAAAATAGCTGATTATCATTGCACTGTGGGAAAAGGGGATCCTGCAAGGGTGCTGTGCGATGGCCTGGAGGGGTGGGATGGGGGAATATACATATAAATAATCTGGGATCATACATATCTGTAAACAACAAAACTCTGTAAAAGTAAAAAGTAAAATAAAAATTAAAAAAAAAATAGACATAAATATTTTTAAAGGGAGTCACAGCTCCTTTTAAAAATAATAAATAAAAGAAGAGGGCGGGCTTCCCCTGGTGGTCCAGTGGATAAGGACACCGCCTTGCAATGCAAGGGGCGCCAATTCGATCCCTGGCCTGGGAAGATCCCACGTGCCGTGGAGCGGCTGGACTGATGTGTCCAATTACCGAGCCGGAGTTCTGGAGCGCATGCGCCCAGAGCTGGCGCTGTGCGACAACAGACACCACCGCGATGGGAGGCCCACATGGGCCAAAGAACAAAGACGGATGAAAACAGAAAAATGAAAGACCAAAAGTAGTGGCCCGCCCGCTCCCCTCCCTCCCCAGCCCGACCCCCGCCCAAAATAAATAAATAAATAAATCTTAAAAAAAAAAAAAAAAAAAGAGGGCTCAGAGGAGGCTGGTTAGAGTTCGGTCAAGGAAAAAATCTTTGCCCAACTGTCCCACAGATTGAGGACTTTCAGAAGCATCCCCACCCCAATGCATTATGCAAAAAATTAGCTCCATACACTTGTAAATGCTCTATCCCACAAAAACCACACTAGGTAACATCTCATGTGCCAACCAGCTTTGAAATCCTACAATAATGTCACTGGCTGTTGTGTCTCCATTTGAAAATACAAGTAAAGAAATAGGCTGAGAATACAGTACACCATACGACCCAGCAATCCCACTCTTAGGCTTATACCCTGATGAAATCAAAACTGAAAGAAGCACCTGTACCCCAGTGTTCATTGCAGCTCTCTATACAATAGCTAGAACATGGACGCAATCTAGATGTCCATTGACGAATGAATGGATACAGAAGCTCTGGTACATATATACAGTGGAATACTACACAGCTGTAAAAAGAAATGCAGAAGAATCAGTCCTAATGAGGTGGTCAAAAAGAGAAGGACAAGTACAATATACTAACACATATATGTGGAATCTAGTAGGATGGTAATGATAACACACGCAGTGAAGTGATGGAAAAACAGACATGGACAGTAGACATATGGACATTGTGGGGAGTGAACAGTGGGTGGGAGGCGTAAAGGCAGTAGCATGAAAACCTATACTATCATAGGTGAAAAAAATAGCTGATTATCATTGCACTGTGGGAAAAGGGGATCCTGCAAGGGTGCTGTGCGATGGCCTGGAGGGGTGGGATGGGGGAATATACATATAAATAATCTGGGATCATACATATCTGTAAACAACAAAACTCTGTAAAAGTAAAAAGTAAAATAAAAATTAAAAAAAAAATAGACATAAATATTTTTAAAGGGAGTCACAGCTCCTTTTAAAAATAATAAATAAAAGAAGAGGGCGGGCTTCCCCTGGTGGTCCAGTGGATAAGGACACCGCCTTGCAATGCAAGGGGCGCCAATTCGATCCCTGGCCTGGGAAGATCCCACGTGCCGTGGAGCGGCTGGACTGATGTGTCCAATTACCGAGCCGGAGTTCTGGAGCGCATGCGCCCAGAGCTGGCGCTGTGCGACAACAGACACCACCGCGATGGGAGGCCCACATGGGCCAAAGAACAAAGACGGATGAAAACAGAAAAATGAAAGACCAAAAGTAGTGGCCCGCCCGCTCCCCTCCCTCCCCAGCCCGACCCCCGCCCAAAATAAATAAATAAATAAATCTTAAAAAAAAAAAAAAAAAAAGAGGGCTCAGAGGAGGCTGGTTAGAGTTCGGTCAAGGAAAAAATCTTTGCCCAACTGTCCCACAGATTGAGGACTTTCAGAAGCATCCCCACCCCAATGCATTATGCAAAAAATTAGCTCCATACACTTGTAAATGCTCTATCCCACAAAAACCACACTAGGTAACATCTCATGTGCCAACCAGCTTTGAAATCCTACAATAATGTCACTGGCTGTTGTGTCTCCATTTGAAAATACAAGTAAAGAAATAGGCTGAGAATACAGTACACAGAGTGCTGGACAGGGAGTTGGAGACTGTAGGAGGTAATGACCTCCTTTCCTTTGCAAATTTTCATGTGGAATTTGCACTCCCTTGCCTGAATTACTTTGTACAAATTCCCAGGAATATCAGGCAAGGAAGTGGGCAGACTGTGGAGTGAACACTAATGAAATTCTGATTATGCCATTTAACTTTATTTCCATGAGCCACTTAGCCTCTCATGGTCTGGCTGAGCTTTGCAAAGCCACAGTCTTTGGTGGTTCTAGCTCAGGGTGCGCAGGCAGCCACGCCCTCTGGGGAGGAGTCTTCAAGGCTCTGCCAGCTACATGACCCAGCAGCTGGGAACCTGTACCAACCAGCATTCTCTGCTCCCTTTCCCCTCACCTGCTCCTGATAGTGGATGTGGGTCGGAAGGACTGGAAGGAAGGGAACCAGACAGTAAAAGCAAGCAAGCAGACAACTTGGTTAAAAAAACACAAATGGCACAACTGCCTTTCAAACCCTGCCAGGGCCGCCGTGCGAGAGGCACCTATCCAGCTCCAGGAGAAAGGACATTGAAATGAACTTGGCAGAGGGAAAAGTACATGATGCAACTGAGTATTCCCTAGAAAATGTACCATTTTAATAGCTAGATATGGCACTAGATATGCCTGAGATGATTTTGGATCAAGAAGAGATGTCATTAAAGTTCCCCTCTATCCACTAGGAAAGGGAATTGGCAGAGCAAACTAGATAGCTAGGAAAGACAAAACCTTCTTTGTTTATATTTTGTTGGTTTGCGACTCTCAAATGACCAGTTACAGTTGTAAACTACCTCCTGGGGGAATAAGGAAAGTCCAGACCTTCAGGACTCAGAGGTCTGGCTCCCATCTTGGCAAGGGAGAAAATGTCACTCATTCTTTTGTGGAATTTCTCCCCCTCTGGTAAAAAGTAGTGTTTCTCAGTAGGTTATCACATGCCTAACCACAGGAGTCTGGACTTTCTCCTATTGGTAAAGAAAGGTTTAAAGCATTTCAAGTAGAGGATAGATATGTTTGTATTTGAGTTTCAGGATATTCACCCTGACTCCTAACACATCTTTTACTTTTTTAGCAAAATTTTTATATTTTTCTTTTACTTTTAAATTACCATTTTTTTATTTTCAAATAGTTGTAGGTTCACATGCAATTCTAAAAAAAATAATAATAATAACAAGAGAAAGATCCTGTGTACTCCTTTCCCAGTTTGCTCATGGTAACATCTTGCAAAGATGTTGTGGTACGTTAACCACAACCAGGATAGTGACAATTAGTACAGTCAAGAAACAGAAAAGTTCCTAGAGGATCCTTCCTGTGGCCCTTTTAAAGCAACCTGTACGTACCTCTTAGTTCTACCCCTTCTTTAACCCTTGGTAAACTCTAATCTGTTCTCCATTTCTGTAATTTTGCCATTTCAAGGATGTTATGTAAATGGAGTCATATAGACACGTGCCTTAGGGGATTGTTGTTATCACTCTGCATAATTCCCTGGAGATCTATCTAGGTTGTTGTGTATATCAATAATTTGTTCCTTTTTTGACTGAGTGGTAATCCATGGTGTGGGTATAGTAGTAATGCATGGTATGGATCCCAGGTTTTTTGTTTGTATATTTGTTTTTTTAACTATTCACTCATTTGAAGGACATCTGAACTATTATGAATATAGTTGATGTAAATATTCACGTACAGTATTTTGTATGAACAAAAGTCCACATTTCTCTGAACTAAATGCTCAGTATTACAAATACTAGGTCGCGTGATAGTTGCATGTTTAGTTTATCTTTCTAATCAATCTTGAATCCTTGGATTAAACCTCACTTGGTCATGGAGTTTGTTTCTTTTTATGTATTACTGAATTTTATTTGACAATATTTTGTTATAAATTTTTATATCCGTATTCCTGAGGAATATTGAGCTATAATTTTTGGTAGTGTCTTCTTCTGGTTTGGGTATCAAGGTTGTACTACTATATAAAATGAATTCCCTTCTAGTTTCTGAAAGAGATTTCTATTGGATATATCCATTCTTTTGTGGAATTTCTCCCCTTTAAATGTTTTAGCCATCTCCTTTTATTGGTAAAGAAAGGTTTAAAGCATTTCAAGTAGAGGATAGATATGTTTGTATTTGAGTTTCAGGATATTCACCCTGACTCCTAACACATCTTTTACTTTTTTAGCAAAATTTTTATATTTTTCTTTTACTTTTAAATTACCATTTTTTTATTTTCAAATAGTTGTAGGTTCACATGCAATTCTAAAAAAAATAATAATAATAACAAGAGAAAGATCCTGTGTACTCCTTTCCCAGTTTGCTCATGGTAACATCTTGCAAAGATGTTGTGGTACGTTAACCACAACCAGGATAGTGACAATTAGTACAGTCAAGAAACAGAAAAGTTCCTAGAGGATCCTTCCTGTGGCCCTTTTAAAGCAACCTGTACGTACCTCTTAGTTCTACCCCTTCTTTAACCCTTGGTAAACTCTAATCTGTTCTCCATTTCTGTAATTTTGCCATTTCAAGGATGTTATGTAAATGGAGTCATATAGACACGTGCCTTAGGGGATTGTTGTTATCACTCTGCATAATTCCCTGGAGATCTATCTAGGTTGTTGTGTATATCAATAATTTGTTCCTTTTTTGACTGAGTGGTAATCCATGGTGTGGGTATAGTAGTAATGCATGGTATGGATCCCAGGTTTTTTGTTTGTATATTTGTTTTTTTAACTATTCACTCATTTGAAGGACATCTGAACTATTATGAATATAGTTGATGTAAATATTCACGTACAGTATTTTGTATGAACAAAAGTCCACATTTCTCTGAACTAAATGCTCAGTATTACAAATACTAGGTCGCGTGATAGTTGCATGTTTAGTTTATCTTTCTAATCAATCTTGAATCCTTGGATTAAACCTCACTTGGTCATGGAGTTTGTTTCTTTTTATGTATTACTGAATTTTATTTGACAATATTTTGTTATAAATTTTTATATCCGTATTCCTGAGGAATATTGAGCTATAATTTTTGGTAGTGTCTTCTTCTGGTTTGGGTATCAAGGTTGTACTACTATATAAAATGAATTCCCTTCTAGTTTCTGAAAGAGATTCTATAGAATTGGTGTTTATTCTTGTTAAAACGTTCAGTAGAACTCTGCAGTGAAACTATCTGGGCCTGGAGATTTTGTTTGGGAGAGTATTTAAATTCTCAATAGTTATCGGCTACTCAAATTAGGCATTGGGTAAATTGTGTCAACTTTGTTCATCTTTTCAGAGAACCAGCCCTTTTAAAATTATTATTATTTTATCTCTCCCTTTGGTTTTTGTTTTCAATTTCATTGAGATATATTCATTATTATCCCCTTCTAATGCTTTGGGCTTGTTTTGCTCTTCTTTTTATAGGTGGCAACTTAGATTATTGATTTGAGACATTGATTCTTTCCTAAAGTGTAGCAGCTTTCAATTTATAGCATATAGTTTTCTAAATTTCCCTCTTTGCACAGCTTTGTCTGTGTCCCACAAATTCTGACATACTGTATTTCATTTACATTCACTAGAATGTATTTTTTAAATTTTCCTTGAGGTTCCTCTTTGGCCCATAGATTATTTAGAAGTAGAACAATGTCAAAATAGAGGAAGTGAATACGTAATTCTAAACTATCAAAGCTATTCCCTTATATGAGACTTTTCCCCACACAGGGTGTTGTCCCAGACATTCAGAAGAGTGGTGCAGATAGTGATCACAAAGACAGATTTGCAGGTTTTGGCATGAAGGGATAGGTTGCCGCCTCATGTAGAAGACTTGCTTTGTGATGATTGGGAGTGTAGTAAAGGATTCTTTGATTAAAAGTTAATAAAAACCTATCAGGCTAATTTTGGGAAAGAAGAAAACAAAGGAAAGAATTGGGAGGATTATTGGAAATTTTGAAAGGGTTCCTGTAGACATCCCCCCAAACACTAAGAGTCATGGTAAGCTGGAAGCTGAGCCATCAAACTAAAACAACTCCTATTCTCAACTCATTGTCTAACAAACTCCTCTTTGAAGACTAGTTTTCTCTATTTCTAAGTACATGAGGGGAAAGGTAGCTATCTGATCCTTCTGAATCTGCCAGCCTAACCACTCAAGAAAGACTGACCAGAATTTATGTACCAGTTATACAGTTATGCAGTTCTAGTACAAAGAATCTGATATGGCCTACCTTGGGTAACAGTTTACCAATCATCCATTACTTGAAACAAGTACAGACAGGCACATGGACTTCTGTCTTCTGCTGAATAAAAACTTTGCAAGCAAGCTCTCTGAGAACAGGTTTTGTGAGAGAGCATAGGGATGGGCTGAAAACCAAAAGCGATGCTGGCACAGTATGTGATCCTGACTGACAGGTGCCATCCACCTGTTGAACCATGTTGAACACCTCTGGGAGGTGTGCGATGTTCCCCGGTCCACAGTCATTTTTTCTGCTAAACGTGGAACTCCATGATGCAGTGAGAAAAAAACAGCTTGAAATTTCTTGCTAAAGACTTTGGAGATATGGGTTAGAGACTAAAATGATGGGAACTAGGTGAAGGATTGAGCACTCTTAGCAACTAGTACAGTGCATAGAACATAGCAATCTTCACTATGTGTGATTGTATGA
Organism: Tragulus kanchil; assembly: GCA_022376925.1. Lineage (NCBI taxonomy): Eukaryota > Metazoa > Chordata > Mammalia > Artiodactyla > Tragulidae > Tragulus > Tragulus kanchil. The sequence goes on along the minus strand of JAIOJX010000032.1, from coordinate 284,816,414 downwards.
ATGACAGAAGCTCATAACAATCTGAGAGAACATCATCAAGAAGAGACTTGACGGGCTTCCCTGGTGGTTCAGTGGTAAAGAGTTCGCCTGCCAATGCAAGAGACACTGGTTCGATCCCTGATCCGGAAAGATCCCGCATGCTGCGGAGCAACTAAGCCTGTGAGCCACAACTATTGAGCCTGTGCTCTAGAGCCTCCAAGCCGCCACTATGGAGCCCATGTGCCACAACTACTGAAGCCCGTGTGCCCTAGAGCCCAAGTTCCACAACAAGAGAAGTCACCGCAGCAAGAACCTGCTCACCTCAACTAGCGAGTAGCCCCCACTCCCTGCAGCTAGAGAAGAGCCTGCAGCAGCAGTGAAAACCCAGAATAGCTTTTTAAAAAAAAGAAAAGAAAAGAAAAAGAGACTTGAACAGAAGGGAGCTTCTAATGAAATTTGGAGTTTTTTTTGCATTTCACAGAATACATATAAATGTATTTTTAAAATGAGAACCTTCTTGGAGAAGGCTCTTGAGAGTCCCTTGGACCGCAAGGGGATCAAACCAAGGAGATCAATCCTAAAGGAAATCATCCCTGAATATTCAATGGAAGGAATGATGCTGAAGCTGAAGCTCCAGTACTTTGTCCCTGATGCAAAGGGACAACTCTTTGAAAAAGATCCTGATGTTGGGAAAAATAGAAAGCAGAAGAAGAGGATGAGGTGGTTGGATGGCATCACTGAGTCAATGGATATGAGTTTGAGCCTGCTCCAGGAGATGGTGAAAGACAGAGAGGACTGGCATGCTGCAATCCATGGGGTTGCAAAGAGTCGGACACAACTGAGTGATTGAATTGAACTGACTCCCAAGGTACTCTTCAAAGTGAATGTATCCTCGAGGCTTCCCTGGTGGCTCAATAATAAAGAATCCACCTGCCCGTGCAGGGGAAATGGGTTCACTCTCTGGTCCAGGAAGATCCCACATACTCAGGGACAACTAAGCCTGTGAGCCAGAACTACTGAGCCTATGTGTCACTACTACTGAAGCCCACAACACTTAGAGCCCATGCTGCCCAACAAGAAAAACCACTGCAATGAGAAGCCTGCATCCCGCAAGTAGAGAGTAGCCCCCACTGGCTGCAACGGAAGAAGGCTTGCGTGCGACAATGAAGACCCAACACAACCATAAAGACATAAATAATTTTTTTATAAAAAACATTTTTAAAAAAGCGTAGCCTCATTGAAATTTTAAGGAATAAAAGAATAAGTCACTGAGACAAAAACTTTCAAACCCAATAGTATGAGGAACAGGTGTGAAAAATAATGTTTTTAGTGTGAAGGAGGAAGTAGCTCAGTAATTCTTAGGATTGGCTGGTAGAGCAGGAAGCTGATTAACAGTAATATTTATGACCAAAGCACAGAGTACAGGGCTTCTGTGGTGATCCAATAGGTAAAGAGTCTGCCTTGCAGTGCAAGGGGCACTAGTTAGATCCTTGGCCTGGGAAGATCCCACATATGGCAGAGTGGCTGGAGTGTGTCTGATTTGTGAGACAGCACTCTGGAGCGCATGTGCGCAGAGCTAGTGCTCTGCAGGGAAGAGGCCACTGCAGTGGGAGGCCTACACAGGCCAAAGAAAAAATGGATGAAAATAAATAAATAATAAACCAATAAAAGAGACCAAAATTAAAACAAAAAGGCACAGAGTACAATATGAAGTAAACTGAAATGCAAGCCAAGAAATAATGCGAGTGAAAGACTTGTCCCTGAGAAGGGACAGAAAAAGATCCTGATGTTGGGAAAATAGAAAGCAGAAGAAGAGGATGAGGTGGTTGGATGGCATCACTGAGTCAATGGATATGAGTTTGAGCCTGCTCCAGGAGATGGTGAAAGACAGAGAGGACTGGCATGCTGCAATCCATGGGGTTGCAAAGAGTCGGACACAACTGAGTGATTGAATTGAACTGACTCCCAAGGTACTCTTCAAAGTGAATGTATCCTCGAGGCTTCCCTGGTGGCTCAATAATAAAGAATCCACCTGCCCGTGCAGGGGAAATGGGTTCACTCTCTGGTCCAGGAAGATCCCACATACTCAGGGACAACTAAGCCTGTGAGCCAGAACTACTGAGCCTATGTGTCACTACTACTGAAGCCCACAACACTTAGAGCCCATGCTGCCCAACAAGAAAAACCACTGCAATGAGAAGCCTGCATCCCATAGTGAGAGTAGCCCCACTGGCTGCAACGGAAGAAGGCTTGCGTGCGACAATGAAGACCCAACACAACCATAAAGACATAAATAATTTTTTTATAAAAAACATTTTTAAAAAAGCGTAGCCTCATTGAAATTTTAAGGAATAAAAGAATAAGTCACTGAGACAAAAACTTTCAAACCCAATAGTATGAGGAACAGGTGTGAAAAATAATGTTTTTAGTGTGAAGGAGGAAGTAGCTCAGTAATTCTTAGGATTGGCTGGTAGAGCAGGAAGCTGATTAACAGTAATATTTATGACCAAAGCACAGAGTACAGGGCTTCTGTGGTGATCCAATAGGTAAAGAGTCTGCCTTGCAGTGCAAGGGGCACTAGTTAGATCCTTGGCCTGGGAAGATCCCACATATGGCAGAGTGGCTGGAGTGTGTCTGATTTGTGAGACAGCACTCTGGAGCGCATGTGCGCAGAGCTAGTGCTCTGCAGGGAAGAGGCCACTGCAGTGGGAGGCCTACACAGGCCAAAGAAAAAATGGATGAAAATAAATAAATAATAAACCAATAAAAGAGACCAAAATTAAAAAACAAAAAAGGCACAGAGTACAATGATGAAGTAAACCTGAAATGCTAAGCCAAGAAAATAAATCGTATTTCAGAATGCTACATAACATAGTGTATTCAAGAGCAGGACTAGAAGCTGCTCTAGAAGAGCATTCCTTCTTCTAAAGAAGTATCAGGGAGAGACATAAGGTCCTGAGTGGTCATTCTCCAGCCTCTTCCCTCGCTCTCCATAGTTCTCCATGCCAATTGCCATCGTTACCTTTTTACTTCCTTCAGTGAAAGCTCCTCTCTGCCACCACCGGGCCTTTGCACTTACTGATTCCCTTGCATGGAATACTTCCTCTTTCTTTCTGCCTATATCCAACCAAGTTAATTTCCATTTAAGGTTTTAGATCTACTTTCACTTAATTAGGAAAGCCTAATCTCCAGACTAGATCAAATTTCACCATTATAAACTCTCAACACACTGCATTTCTCCTACACAGCACTTAATATAGTTGGGATTTTACCTTTATTTGTGTGTGTGTGTGACCTTACCCTACAGCTTGTAAGTTTCAAGAAGATTGAGACTATGTCTCTTTTCAGTCACCATTGTAACCTCAATACCAACCTTGGCAAAGAGCGGATACCTATAAATATGTGTTAAATGAATAAAGTAGAGTTTACAAAAGCATTCAAATGAAACTGAGGTCAGAAGTACAATGAGAAACATTCAGAAGAGAGGAAAAAAGAAGAGGAAACAGAAGTACTATTTTCAGGCTATCACAAACTAGCGGGTCACAGAATAGCCATGACCAGTGTCCGTTTGTTTGAACAACCATATCAAAAGAGTACTGGCTACTGGACCTCTGATCCCCTGGAAAGAAGTTCCCACTGGTGTACCAGTAGAGTCTAAGGTCCAGCCTTATTCAGTATTTTAAATAAAACAGAAAATTTGCTGATCTTGTTGGAGAGAAGATGAAAGCCAGAAGATTTATTTTGACATAATTTAGATTAAATATAATACCATGGAATTACAAAGTCAAAACCAATAAAATAAAGGTCAATAAAGATACATGTTAGGGCTTCCCTGGTGATCCAGGGGTAAGGACACCGCCTTGCAGTGCAGGAGGCGCAGGTTCGATCCCTGGCCTGGGAAGATCCCACATGCTGCAGAGTGGCTGTACCGATGTGCCCAACTACCACACTGGAGCTCTGGAGCGCATGCACCCAGAGCCAGTGCTCTGCAGCGAGAGAGGCCACTGCGATGGGAGGCCCACACAGGCCAAAGAACAAAGATGGAAATAAATGAAAGACCCAATAGAAGTGGCCAAAACAACAACAATAACAACATTATGGCACTGACACAAAAGCAGAAATATAGAGTAATGGAACAGTATAGAAAGCCCAGAAAATAAAGCCTGTAATCACTTAATCGATGACAGGGGTCGTAAGAATATACAGTGGAGAAAAGATACTCCCTTCAATAAGTGGTACTGGGAAAACTGGATAGCTACATGTAAAAAAATAAAATTAGAACATTCTCTGGCACGATGTGCAAAAATAAACTAAAAATGAACTGAAGATCTAAATGTAAGACTCCTAGAGCAAAACATAAACAGGATACTCTTCCACATAAATCACAGCAGCGAGAGAGGCCAATGCGATGGGAGGCCCACACAGGCCAAAGAATAAAGATAAATAAATGAAAGATCAATAGAAGTGGCGCTGGCTTGTAATTGGATACACCAGTCCAGCCGCTCCGCGGAATGTGGCATCTTCCCAGGCCAGGGATCAAACCGGTGCCCCTTGTACTGCAAGACGGACTCTACCCACTGGACCACCAGGAAAGCCCAGCCCTTCTTTTTTTCTTTTTTTTATAATTTTTTCCCTGGCTACTTCTATTAGTCTTTCATTTATTTATTTTCATCCATCTTTGTTTTTTAAAGTTTTTGTTTTATTTAAAAATTTATTCATTTGGCTATGTTGGGTCTTAGTTGCAGCATGCAGCGTCTTTCCTTGTGGTGCTCGGGCTTCTCTAGTTGTGGCGTGTGGGCTCAGTAGTTGCAGTCGGTGGGCTTAGTTGCCCCATGTATGTGGGATATTAGCTCCCTGACTAGGGATCAAAGCTGTGTCCCCTGCATTGTAGGGCAGATTCTTCTCTGGACCACCAGAGAAGTCTCCTCTTTTCTTTTCCTGTACATTGTTCTACTGCTTTCATTTGCCTGCACTGATTTCACTTATTGATTGTTGATTTTGGTGCCAGTCTTTCTTAAAAATATTTTCTGTATGTGTTTCAGAAATGTGGTTGGTAGGTTTAGTTTTAGTGGAAAAATTTCCTTCTTCCTTTGCCTTCCTTTCCTTTTTCTTTCTGTCATCCCACTCCTCTTCCTGTCTCCTGTCTTCTGGTTTATTTTTCTTCTATTCGGTTTCTGTGGCTCCTAGTCCAGAGTCAGCTGAAATACTGGAGCTCTAAGTTCCTGCCTCACAGTGATAGTAAAAGTCCTGCCAACACGTCGGCCATCTGTGTGACTAAGTAGCCTTCTAGGCACTTGGTTTTCATAGAGAACATCTATTCTTCATTACCTTCACAGAAGCCATACTTTGAGGCTTGGTTGTTCATGGGGGCACGATTGTTTGCAAAAATAAACTAAAAATGAACTGAAGATCTAAATGTAAGACTCCTAGAGCAAAACATAAACAGGATACTCTTCCACATAAATCACAGCAGCGAGAGAGGCCAATGCGATGGGAGGCCCACACAGGCCAAAGAATAAAGATAAATAAATGAAAGATCAATAGAAGTGGCGCTGGCTTGTAATTGGATACACCAGTCCAGCCGCTCCGCGGAATGTGGCATCTTCCCAGGCCAGGGATCAAACCGGTGCCCCTTGTACTGCAAGACGGACTCTACCCACTGGACCACCAGGAAAGCCCAGCCCTTCTTTTTTTTTTTTATAATTTTTTCCCTGGCTACTTCTATTAGTCTTTCATTTATTTATTTTCATCCATCTTTGTTTTTTAAAGTTTTTGTTTTATTTAAAAATTTATTCATTTGGCTATGTTGGGTCTTAGTTGCAGCATGCAGCGTCTTTCCTTGTGGTGCTCGGGCTTCTCTAGTTGTGGCGTGTGGGCTCAGTAGTTGCAGTCGGTGGGCTTAGTTGCCCCATGTATGTGGGATATTAGCTCCCTGACTAGGGATCAAAGCTGTGTCCCCTGCATTGTAGGGCAGATTCTTCTCTGGACCACCAGAGAAGTCTCCTCTTTTCTTTTCCTGTACATTGTTCTACTGCTTTCATTTGCCTGCACTGATTTCACTTATTGATTGTTGATTTTGGTGCCAGTCTTTCTTAAAAATATTTTCTGTATGTGTTTCAGAAATGTGGTTGGTAGGTTTAGTTTTAGTGGAAAAATTTCCTTCTTCCTTTGCCTTCCTTTCCTTTTTCTTTCTGTCATCCCACTCCTCTTCCTGTCTCCTGTCTTCTGGTTTATTTTTCTTCTATTCGGTTTCTGTGGCTCCTAGTCCAGAGTCAGCTGAAATACTGGAGCTCTAAGTTCCTGCCTCACAGTGATAGTAAAAGTCCTGCCAACACGTCGGCCATCTGTGTGACTAAGTAGCCTTCTAGGCACTTGGTTTTCATAGAGAACATCTATTCTTCATTACCTTCACAGAAGCCATACTTTGAGTGGCCTTTGCCTGCTTCTAAACTGGTAGAAGTCCATCAGGATCTTGGCTTTTGCTCTCTATGTGGCTTTGTGCTTCTGTTCCATTTCTGATCAAAAAAGAGGTGCAGAAGAGTGCATAAAACATATATGTAGGGCTTCCCTGGTGGTCCAGTGGGTAAGGACACTACCTTGCAGTGCAAGGGGTGCCGGTTCGATTCCTGGCCTGGGAAGATCTCGTGTGCCGTGGAGCGGCTGGACTGATGTGTCCAATTACTGAGCCGGGGCTCTGGAGCACATGCGCCCAGAGTCGATGCTCTGCGACAACAGAGGCCACCGCGATGGGAGGCCCACACGGGCCAAAGAACAAAGATGGATGAAAATAGACAAATGAAAGACCAATAGAAGTAGCCCGCCTGCTCCCCTCCCTCCCCACCCCACCCCCCAAAAAATAAATAAATAAATAAATATTTAAAAAACACACACACGTTGAGAAATGGGTATATAAAGAAAAATATATATGTATATTTTTAAAAGGAATGATAAAGTGAGAATTTATTGTAAACCACCACTGGTTATGTCTTTTACATTGTTGATACTTTTTCTCTCTCACTGATGTGTGTTTGGAGTAGCGGCTTGCCCTTTAGTGGGAACCTCCAACAGCATCGTGGCAGGGTGCAGCTGGCTACTCTTAACAGCAGGTGGTGCTCCAGGGACCTTAGTGAGTCACTGACACACCCTCTGGGTTGATCTCTTCAGAGGGTAGGCTTTATAAACAGCCCACCACTGTATAATGATGCCCCAAATTGTGTATTCAGATATTTTTTTTTGTTTGTGTTTCAGAAATGTGGTTGGTAGGTTTAGTTTTAGTGGAAAAATTTCCTTCTTCCTTTGCCTTCCTTTCCTTTTTCTTTCTGTCATCCCACTCCTCTTCCTGTCTCCTGTCTTCTGGTTTATTTTTCTTCTATTCGGTTTCTGTGGCTCCTAGTCCAGAGTCAGCTGAAATACTGGAGCTCTAAGTTCCTGCCTCACAGTGATAGTAAAAGTCCTGCCAACACGTCGGCCATCTGTGTGACTAAGTAGCCTTCTAGGCACTTGGTTTTCATAGAGAACATCTATTCTTCATTACCTTCACAGAAGCCATACTTTGAGTGGCCTTTGCCTGCTTCTAAACTGGTAGAAGTCCATCAGGATCTTGGCTTTTGCTCTCTATGTGGCTTTGTGCTTCTGTTCCATTTCTGATCAAAAAAGAGGTGCAGAAGAGTGCATAAAACATATATGTAGGGCTTCCCTGGTGGTCCAGTGGGTAAGGACACTACCTTGCAGTGCAAGGGGCGCCGGTTCGATTCCTGGCCTGGGAAGATCTCGTGTGCCGTGGAGCGGCTGGACTGATGTGTCCAATTACTGAGCCGGGGCTCTGGAGCACATGCGCCCAGAGTCGATGCTCTGCGACAACAGAGGCCACCGCGATGGGAGGCCCACACGGGCCAAAGAACAAAGATGGATGAAAATAGACAAATGAAAGACCAATAGGAGTGGCCAAAAAATAAATAAATAAATAAATATTTAAAAAACACACACACGTTGAGAAATGGGTATATAAAGAAAAATATATATGTATATTTTTAAAAGGAATGATAAAGTGAGAATTTATTGTAAACCACCACTGGTTATGTCTTTTACATTGTTGATACTTTTTCTCTCTCACTGATGTGTGTTTGGAGTAGCGGCTTGCCCTTTAGTGGGAACCTCCAACAGCATCGTGGCAGGGTGCAGCTGGCTACTCTTAACAGCAGGTGGTGCTCCAGGGACCTTAGTGAGTCACTGACACACCCTCTGGGTTGATCTCTTCAGAGGGTAGGCTTTATAAACAGCCCACCACTGTATAATGATTTAGCTCCAGTGTCTTCTGACTACATGTGGTTACCATTACTGCCTTTTCCTTAAAATTAAATAATAGCTCAATATGGTTACACCCTTTTATCTTGACAAGCAATAGCTTGTCAGTTCAAGTCTATGAATGCTCCCTACAGTTCCACTTGTAAGGAAAAACAGGCTCATTTTATACATTGCATATATTGCCTCAGTGCTAAGGCTTACGTGCTTTCAAAAATCTTTGGGAAATATATTATTTATTTAAATAATTTGATTTAATATATAAAATAGTAAATATTTTAAATTTTAAAAATACTAAAATACTTAAAATATACATAGTATATATAATGTGTGATATAAAAAAATAATTATATATCCCAGAGTATAAGAAGAAAATTGTAAAATTGGCATAGATGTTTAATTATCTTCAAAATTAACTGTTCAGTTAGGATTATACACATTTTACATTTTATAGTAACTTGAAGCTAGGCTTCCTGTTTCACAAGAAGCTCTGATCATCTACAGCTATGAGAATACAAATCACATGATTTACTTTTGGATTAAAAGTATAAAGTACACATTTACAACATTTTAAAATTTTATTTATTTATTTATTTTTGGCTATTCTGGGTTTTCACTGCTGCTGCAGGCGCTTCTCTAGTTACAGGGAGCGAGGCTATTCTCTAGTTGAGGTGAACAGGCTTCTTGTTGTGGTGACTTCTCTTGTTGTGGAACTTAGGCTCTAGGGCACACGGGCTTCAGTAGTTGTGGCACATGGACTCAATAGTTGTGGTTTCGAGGCTCTAGAGCACAGGCTCAATAGTTGTGGCTCAGGGGCTTAGCTGTTCCACGTGGCATCTTCCCGGATCAGGGATCGAACCAGTGTCTCCTGCATTGGCAGACGAACTCATTGCCACTGAGCTACCAGGGAAGCCTTATTTACAACATTTTTAACAGCATAATTTTTTTTCAATATGAGGGTTATATATAATAATATGTTTGATGTGTGAAGCTAGACCTTCAGAAGTAAGAGATTTTAAAGAGCCTCAGAGTAATGGAAGGAGCTAAACTGAGATATAAAGAACAGACATGATAAAAGAGAAAGAGGGTCCAGGGGTAAAAGAGATGCCTGTGAGCGGCTGCTCTGTGCCAAGCGCTGTTGCAGGAGCTGAACAAATTAATTTTTTAAAAAAAGCTCAATATGGTTACACCTTTTATCTTGACAAGCAATAGCTTGTCAGTTCAAATCTATGAATGCTCCCTACAGTTCCACTTGTAAGGAAAAACAGGCTCATTTTATACATTGCATATATTGCCTCAGTGCTAAGGCTTACGTGCTTTCAAAATCATTGGGAAATATATTATTTATATAAATAATTTGATTTAATATATAAAATAGTAAATATTTTAAATTTTAAAAATACTAAAATACTTAAAATATACATAGTATATATAATGTGTGATATAAAAAAATAATTATATATCCCAGAGTATAAGAAGAAAATTGTAAAATTGGCATAGATGTTTAATTATCTTCAAAATTAACTGTTCAGTTAGGATTATACACATTTTACATTTTATAGTAACTTGAAGTTAGGCTTCCTGTTTCACAAGAAGCTCTGATCATCTACAGCTATGAGAATACAAATCACATGATTTACTTTTGGATTAAAAGTATAAAGTACACATTTACAACATTTTAAAATTTTATTTATTTATTTATTTTTGGCTATTCTGGGTTTTCACTGCTGCTGCAGGCGCTTCTCTAGTTACAGGGAGCGAGGCTATTCTCTAGTTGAGGTGAACAGGCTTCTTGTTGTGGTGACTTCTCTTGTTGTGGAACTTAGGCTCTAGGGCACACGGGCTTCAGTAGTTGTGGCACATGGACTCAATAGTTGTGGTTTCGAGGCTCTAGAGCACAGGCTCAATAGTTGTGGCTCAGGGGCTTAGCTGTTCCACGTGGCATCTTCCCGGATCAGGGATCGAACCAGTGTCTCCTGCATTGGCAGACGAACTCATTGCCACTGAGCTACCAGGGAAGCCTTATTTACAACATTTTTAACAGCATAATTTTTTTTCAATATGAGGGTTATATATAATAATATGTTTGATGTGTGAAGCTAGACCTTCAGAAGTAAGAGATTTTAAAGAGCCTCAGAGTAATGGAAGGAGCTAAACTGAGATATAAAGAACAGACATGATAAAAGAGAAAGAGGGTCCAGGGGTAAAAGAGATGCCTGTGAGCGGCTGCTCTGTGCCAAGCGCTGTTGCAGGAGCTGAACATCCAACAGTCAGTTAGCCTGGTAAGAAATCAGATTAGTTCAGTGAAAGTAACTGTTACGTGTTACTAAGATGTGAGCACTGGGGATCCAGGTGTGGCGAGAGCTCCCCTGGGGACGAGGACTACAAAGGCTTCTCTGAGGAGCTGACACAGGATCTAAGAGGAGGCAGAGAGGGAAAAACTGGAGGGGAGGGGGGAAGATGAAATATTAACAGAGGAAGAGCTCGATGCGATCGGCATTCCGCCCTTCGGGCCTCGACTGCTAAGGCCTGAACGCGGTCTTCACCCCACTCCGCTCCACTCCCTTCCGCGCCTCCGCAGCCCGCCCGGCCTGCGCGAGCTCTGAAGCTGCTGGCTTGCCAGAGACACCATGTACCGGCTCTTGTCAGCCGTGACGGCCCAGGCCGCGACCACGCGGGGCTGCGCCTGGCGCTGCGGGCGGCGGGCGGCTCACCAGCGCGCCGGGCTGCCGCCGCTCGGCCCCGGCTGGGTCGGGGGCCTGGGGCTGGGGCTGGGGCTGGTGCTCGGGGTGAAGCTGGCCGGCGGGCTGAGGGGCGCGTCCCCTGCGCCATTCCCCGCGCCCCCCGACCCCGAGGCGCCTCCTCAGGCCGAGCCGCTGCCGCCGCAGGAGCAGCCCCTCGCCCCGTGGTCACCGCAGACCCCGGCGCCGCTGCACGCCCGGCGCTTCGCCAGAGCCATCGACAGCAGCCGCGACCTCCTGCACAGGATCAAGGTGCGGCGACCGGCGCCGAAGGCAGCGGGAACCCGGCCCCCCACCCCCGGCGTCACCCCGGAATATGGCCCGTTGATGATTATCCTTCGGAGAGAGCGGACCCTCTCCGGGCGGCGGGGTGCTGGCTGGAGGCTTCCGAGAAAGATTTCCCATTCCCCTTTCTCCGAGCCCTGGTCTGACGCGGTTGGGAGGTTGCCCCCGTCGGGGCAGAGGTCATGGCCCGCCTCGGGGACCGCTCCTTCCCCCTTCAGGGTGCCCAGCAGGCACACCCCTTGCCGGGAGCGCCCGGCCAGCCCGAGCCGAGGTGGGCGGGGCCTGAGCCGAGGTGGGCGGGGCCCGGGCGAGGGGGCGGGGTGAGGCGAGGCCGGCGGGGCGGGGGGTAGCCTGCCTGGGATTTCAGCCTGTCTTTGAACTGTTTTTTCTGCTTGCTTCTTAGGATGAGGTGGGCGCACCGGGCATAGTGATTGGCGTCTCTGTAGATGGAAAAGAAGTCTGGTCAGAAGGTGGGCTCGGAACAGTTTTACTTTCTGGCTTATTTTCTGCCAATCAGTGAATGAAATCTTGATGTGTTACTGTTTAGAGTGAATCCCATGAAGTGAAATTCATACTGTAGAGAAAAATGTCTAACGGAATAAAGAATTGGACTTTATTCTGTTAGAATAGCAAGGTTTAAAATGTGACTCTTGTGAATAAATCTGAGTCTTAAAAATGGCCTGTTTCTACTTCACCTTTCCTATAAGACTGAGTTTATTCTTAAAGTTGTGTATAAAACAGCCTGTTAACTGCACATTTGTAAATAACCTTTATGACCAAATAAAATGTCAGAATTTAGTGGTTTTCTTTTTTAATTCAGTCAACAATTTATTGAGTCCTTTATTCGGTAAAATGCACTGTACTAAGAACTAGGGGTATACATGATTTGCTTGTCTTTAGTGAGTTTACAATCTATTGCTCTTTTTTTTTTTTTTTTGACTATACAGGGATGTCAGCTGTATTTTCAAACAAAAAGCAACTTGGGAAGAGAGATTTCTAATCATTGTATGATATTTTTATCAAAGCATTTTGTAATTTGATATACTTTTCCAGTGCACACAAACTGGTCCAGCTCATCTTAGCAGGTTTTAGGAACCCAAGTTTTAGGAAATACTGTTTCAGACATCATGTAAAGGAGGTAGAACCTGTAAAAGCTGATAGGAGCAGTAAGGTTTTGAATTTAAAGAAAAATGATTATTTCTCCAAGTTTAAGTGTAGTCCAATCAACATTTATGAGCACTATTATAATCAAAAATTATATAAATGTCAGCTCTGTAGGCAAGAGATTTGTTATATACAAGTATTTTTCCACATCATCTACATTTATAGGTGAAAATAATTAATGTATACATTTTCATTTTTTTCAGATCTAAGTTCTTTATATGTCTTAGATTTCCACACTTGTATCCTATAGAAGATAAAATCAAACTTTAAATACTTTCTAGAAGGACTTTTAAACTAGTTGTTGTTCAGTCACTCAGCCATGTCTGACTCTTTGTGACCCTCTGAGTTCATTGTTTTTCTTTGGACCTGCAGCTGAATTTACGTGGTAATAAGCTAGATTGGTTTTGCAGGGCATCTTTTCATGTTTGCTTTCATTAAATTTTTAAAGGGATTTTGTGTAAACTCACTCAAAAATCAAGAATAAATATAATCTGAAGAACAACGATGTTTTCCTTAAGGAATGTAATTTATTTAAAATATGGAATAGCCAAATTGTTTAGATATCCTAAGAAACATTAGCAACTGAATCATAAAATGACTGTTGTACACAGGGAACAATTTCAGTTTAGTTGTAAGTTTCAAATATTAGGCCTATTGTTGTCTGTATTGCTAAGACTCATCCCTTACGTGTTCAGTTTTAATTATGCAAGTGGAATATCTTTTCTTTTTGATAAGCACGTGGAATGCTTTAAGATAGTATCATTTCAGTTTTTGAAGATTGCCTTGACCATGAGGCCTATTATGACTTTTTGCCTTTCTTTCCCAAAGGTTTAGGTTATGCTGATGTTGAGAACCGTGTTCCATGCAAGCCAGAGACAGTTATGAGAATTGCCAGTATCAGCAAAAGCCTCACCATGGTTGCTATTGCCAAACTGTGGGAAACAGGGAAACTGGACCTTGATGCTCCAGTACAGCATTATGTTCCTGAATTCCCAGAAAAAGAATATGAAGGTGAAAAGGTAATGAAGCTCACAGATCATTTGTCCAATGACATTTAAGTGGTTTAAAAGGTTTCATAAGATTCTTTGGTTTGTTTTTAACTTTTGTTAATGGGATTAAAGTTTGATTTTATCCCGATAATAACTGAGTGAATATTTTTCTGAAATTTGAGGCTGAAGATGTGTCCATGACTGGCCTTTTACTGTGCGGTTTAATACTGTAATTGAAGTTTCATGTTTTTGCCATTAGGTTTCTGTCACAACAAGATTACTGATTTCCCACTTAAGTGGAATCCGTCATTATGAAAAGGACATGAAAAAGGTGAAAGAAGAGAAAGCTTATAAGGCTTTAAAGATGATCAAAGGGACGATGGAATCTGACCAAGAAAAAGAGTTAAAAGAAAAAGGAGGCAAAAGTCATGAAAAGAATGACATTGCTAAAGCTAAGGTAGAGCAAGAAAACGAAACCAAATGTCGGAATGCAAAACCTTTCAAGAAAAAGAATGATTTTGAACAAGGCGAATTATATTTGAAAGAAAAATTTGAAACTTCAATCGAGTCCCTGAGATTATTTAAAAATGACCCTTTGTTCTTCAAACCTGGTGAGTGTTAATTTCCTCTTTTTTACAAAGTCATCATTATTGGAGGCTTAATTTTCAGAAACTCCATATGATATGATCTTGAGTGCATTTAGTGTCGCTGATGATTATAGCATGGGTTTGTGGTCAAATGCTTGCCTTTCAGTCTGTAGTTCATATCGAAGCCTCACATCCAGGTGGCTGGTTGTTTGATTTAGCTTCATTGGAGGCTACCTAGACATTTAATGGGTTCTCAGTATCAAGATATTGGTGGAAAAATTAGGTGTTGGAATAATTCTCCAAATAATATCTGGACCAAAGTTTGCTTGGTAAAGTATTGCTCGTGTTTTAGTATTTTGTTAGTATTTAATTTAATATTTAAATTGTTTGACTTGTTTTCTATTTTCATTTCTTAAAGAAATTAGTATGCATCAGCTTATTATATTTCCCAAAAAACTGATTTATAACAATAATTTTTTGCGTGTATTTTTTGGTATGATACCTGTCAAAACCACTTTATCTTTAAGTTTATTTCAGGTTTATGTACTTGTATTCCATTTTCATTTTAAAAACGGTTTGTGGGAATTCCCTGGCGGTCCTGTGGTTAGGACTCCACCCTTTCCCAGCAAGGGGCATGGGTTCCATCCCTGGTTGGGGAACTAAGACGTGCAAGTTATGAGGCAAGGCCAAAAAAACCCAAAAAACAACCAAATAAAAAAACTGATATCCCTGGCTCCCATCCAGGGATATACATATGACCAATCTGGGATTACACACATCTATAAATTACAAAACACTGTAAAAGTAAAAAGTAAAATAAAAATTTTAAAAAAGCAACTGATAAATATACTGATCATTTTATTAATATTCTTGTGTTAGAGACTTAGAATAAGTAGGGCCATTGCAAAGTTGACTAAATTTATTAATAATCATCCATGATCTTTACCTAAATGCTTAAGTAAAATATTCTAGTTTTTAAAAATATGCCAGTTTTCAGTGGGAAGATATTTCACATATTTTAAATAATAATGAAACATTATCTTTTTTTCCCCCCCCTTCCAATGGTGTCTCAAGGTAGTCAGTTTTTGTATTCAACTTTTGGCTATACTCGAAACTTCAATCGAGTCCCTGAGATTATTTAAAAATGACCCTTTGTTCTTCAAACCTGGTGAGTGTTAATTTCCTCTTTTTTACAAAGTCATCATTATTGGAGGCTTAATTTTCAGAAACTCCATATGATATGATCTTGAGTGCATTTAGTGTCGCTGATGATTATAGCATGGGTTTGTGGTCAAATGCTTGCCTTTCAGTCTGTAGTTCATATCGAAGCCTCACATCCAGGTGGCTGGTTGTTTGATTTAGCTTCATTGGAGGCTACCTAGACATTTAATGGGTTCTCAGTATCAAGATATTGGTGGAAAAATTAGGTGTTGGAATAATTCTCCAAATAATATCTGGACCAAAGTTTGCTTGGTAAAGTATTGCTCGTGTTTTAGTATTTTGTTAGTATTTAATTTAATATTTAAATTGTTTGACTTGTTTTCTATTTTCATTTCTTAAAGAAATTAGTATGCATCAGCTTATTATATTTCCCAAAAAACTGATTTATAACAATAATTTTTTGCGTGTATTTTTTGGTATGATACCTGTCAAAACCACTTTATCTTTAAGTTTATTTCAGGTTTATGTACTTGTATTCCATTTTCATTTTAAAAACGGTTTGTGGGAATTCCCTGGCGGTCCTGTGGTTAGGACTCCACCCTTTCCCAGCAAGGGGCATGGGTTCCATCCCTGGTTGGGGAACTAAGACCTGCAAGTTATGAGGCAAGGCCAAAAAAACCCAAAAAACAACCAAATAAAAAAACTGATATCCCTGGCTCCCATCCAGGGATATACATATGACCAATCTGGGATTACACACATCTATAAATTACAAAACACTGTAAAAGTAAAAAGTAAAATAAAAATTTTAAAAAAGCAACTGATAAATATACTGATCATTTTATTAATATTCTTGTGTTAGAGACTTAGAATAAGTAGGGCCATTGCAAAGTTGACTAAATTTATTAATAATCATCCATGATCTTTACCTAAATGCTTAAGTAAAATATTCTAGTTTTTAAAAATATGCCAGTTTTCAGTGGGAAGATATTTCACATATTTTAAATAATAATGAAACATTATCTTTTTTTTCCCCCCCTTCCAATGGTGTCTCAAGGTAGTCAGTTTTTGTATTCAACTTTTGGCTATACTCTACTGGCAGCCATAGTAGAAAGAGCTTCAGGATATAAATATTTGGACTATATGCAGAAAATATTCCATGACTTGGATATGCTGACAACTGTGCAGGAGGAAAATGACCCAGTGATTTACAATAGAGCAAGGTAAATGAAGATCTTCTGGCATGTCTAGCTTCACCACACTTTTATATCATCCATTTAAAGTCACACTTTGCTCATCTCCATTCCAAAATCAACTTGCCGTATTGGGAGGAGCTTTTCTTCATGTCTGTTTTTCCACCTATAAAGTAAAGAAAATGAAATGTATTTTATTTTTCAAATCTGTATGTGTGTGTGTGTGTGCGCGCACACCTATGAAGTCCCAAGATCCTTAGGTGAATGTTAGCAATAATAATTTAAGCACATGGATAATTAAACCAAAATTGCGCTCATCATGGGCATCTAGGATTTGTTACTCCATCATCCCTTTTCTTATGCGTGAATGTTTCTATTTACCTTTTATTATTTTAATTGTTTTTTAATTCTAAAATTGTCTTATAGAAAAGTTACACAAACTAGTACAAAGAATATTCATATATTCTTCAACCAGATTCTCCACATGTTAATCATTTTACCACATTGGCTTTATCTGTCTGTCTCTATATTATTTTTTCTCAGCCATTTGGAAATCAGTTGCCAGCATACTTAAATGGTACCCACAAATACTTAAATATGCATTTTCTAAAAATAAGGGCATTCAGAAAATTAATATCAGCACATGCTTATATCAAGTCTACAAAGTTTATCCAAATGTTACCAGTTATCCCATTAATGTCCTTTAAAGCACAAGGAAAAAAAATGTTCATTCTGGTACAGGATCTAATCTAGGATTCCACATTACACTTAGTCGTCATCTCCCAGAAGTTATATGAATTCAGTTTATTCCTTTCCTGGTGATGGTAATTTGATGTGGGATATAGCAGGTTTCTCCCCTGTAAAAGTTTGAAAATCATTTTACTGAAATAATCAAACAAAAATTTTATCATAATTTTGACTCGTAATTTGTAAAAAACAAAACAAAACAAAAAGTATTAGAAGAAAATTTTGAGACTAAAGACTAATGTGAGTTTTACGGTTATGGTGTTTTCTTTTCTATTTTACTCTTGTTATTTGGTTTTCCAGAAAGGCAGTAACACGTTTAACAAATCAACGCTTACTTTCACCATTAGAGAACATGCTTTACAAATGACTTAAGATATTTAACTAGATGAAATGGTAGATTTTTTTTTAGTTTTATCTTCCTTCCCTATTCTAGCTTTGTTCCGTTTTCTGTTGTATTTAGTTAAATTACCATTTTAAAAATATCAGCTTATTTAAAAGGATCAATTATGCATTGCAGATCAGCTTGAAAGGGATTTATTTGAATCTAAAAGAAATTAGGTTAGCAGCAGTGAATGAATTTTAATGTTTACATGGACTGTAGTGTTTTCATTTTCTCTTTTTTTTTAACTGAAGTGTAGTTGATTTACAGTGTTGGCCTAATTTATGTTGTATAGCAAAGAGACTCAGTTATACACACACACATATATATTCTTTAAAATATTCTTTTTAAAATATTCTTTTAAAATATTATTTAAAATATTCTTTTCTATTATGGTTTATGCCAGGAGACTGGATATATTTCCCTGTGCTAAACAGTAGGACCTTGTTGCTTATTCATACTAAATGTAATAGTTTACATCAACTAACCCCAGACTCCCAGTTCATCCCTCTGCCTCCCCATTTTCCCCTTGGCAGCCACAAGCCTGTTCTCTGTGTCTGCCAGCATACTTAAATGGTACCCACAAATACTTAAATATGCATTTTCTAAAAATAAGGGCATTCAGAAAATTAATATCAGCACATGCTTATATCAAGTCTACAAAGTTTATCCAAATGTTACCAGTTATCCCATTAATGTCCTTTAAAGCACAAGGAAAAAAAATGTTCATTCTGGTACAGGATCTAATCTAGGATTCCACATTACACTTAGTCGTCATCTCCCAGAAGTTATATGAATTCAGTTTATTCCTTTCCTGGTGATGGTAATTTGATGTGGGATATAGCAGGTTTCTCCCCTGTAAAAGTTTGAAAATCATTTTACTGAAATAATCAAACAAAAATTTTATCATAATTTTGACTCGTAATTTGTAAAAAACAAAACAAAACAAAAAGTATTAGAAGAAAATTTTGAGACTAAAGACTAATGTGAGTTTTACGGTTATGGTGTTTTCTTTTCTATTTTACTCTTGTTATTTGGTTTTCCAGAAAGGCAGTAACACGTTTAACAAATCAACGCTTACTTTCACCATTAGAGAACATGCTTTACAAATGACTTAAGATATTTAACTAGATGAAATGGTAGATTTTTTTTTAGTTTTATCTTCCTTCCCTATTCTAGCTTTGTTCCGTTTTCTGTTGTATTTAGTTAAATTACCATTTTAAAAATATCAGCTTATTTAAAAGGATCAATTATGCATTGCAGATCAGCTTGAAAGGGATTTATTTGAATCTAAAAGAAATTAGGTTAGCAGCAGTGAATGAATTTTAATGTTTACATGGACTGTAGTGTTTTCATTTTCTCTTTTTTTTTAACTGAAGTGTAGTTGATTTACAGTGTTGGCCTAATTTATGTTGTATAGCAAAGAGACTCAGTTATACACACACACATATATATTCTTTAAAATATTCTTTTTAAAATATTCTTTTAAAATATTATTTAAAATATTCTTTTCTATTATGGTTTATGCCAGGAGACTGGATATATTTCCCTGTGCTAAACAGTAGGACCTTGTTGCTTATTCATACTAAATGTAATAGTTTACATCAACTAACCCCAGACTCCCAGTTCATCCCTCTGCCTCCCCATTTTCCCCTTGGCAGCCACAAGCCTGTTCTCTGTGTCTGTGAGTCTGTTTCTGTTTTGTTGATAGGTTCATTTGTGCAATATTTTAGATTCCATATGTAAGTGATATCATATGGTATTTGTCTTTCTCTTCCTGACTTACTTTACTTAATATGATAATCTCTGGTTGCATCCATGTTGCTGCAAATAGCATTATTTCATTTTTATAGCTGAGTAGTATTTCACTGTGTGTGTGTGTGTGTGTATACAGACACATCTTTATTCATCTGTCAGTGGACCTCTAGGTTGCTTCCATGTCTTGGCTATGGTGAATAGTGCTGCTGTGAACATAGGGGTGCATGTATCTTTTTGAATTATAGTTTTATCTGGATGTGTGCCCAGGAGTGGGATTACTGGATCATATGAAAATTCTATTTTTAATTTTTTGAGGAACTTCCTTTCTGTTTTCCTTAGTGTCTACCTATACCAACTTACATTCCCACGTAGAGTGTAGGAGGGTTCCCTTTTCTTCAGCATTTGTTATTTGTATACTCTAATGATGGAAATGGCCCATAGTTTTCAGACAATGTTTTATTATATCTAGGTCCAACATAATATTCTACTGGAAAGCGTAAGAAAAAATGGCATCTGAAGTTGTCACTTGAATCTAGAAAAGATTCTTATTTTGAGAATAATAAGAATTGTTATTAGGGTTTGATAACAAATACCTATGCTTCTATATAAGGGAGAATCATTGAGCCTCTTTTCTTAACTGAAAATTAAGGTTCCATAAAAGTATGGACAGAAAGTCAGCAGTCATTTATTGTTTTCTTAGTATGTAATGCACAGAAATCAAAACATGAGCTAGGATAGTTAATTTCATTTCCATTCTTTGAGAAAAGGCAGTGAATTTCTGTTTCTGCTGTTAAAGGTTTCCATCGGCTCTGGGTTTTTTCTTTAGATTTTGGTTGTGCCTAGTGGTGCTAAAGGAGTAACTGATTCATTTTAGGTAGATTAAATGGGCTGCAGAAATAAAATAGGACACTGAAAGAAGGAAATGTTACCAAGGAAAATGTTCTGTCCATTTTCTTTATTTTTATTTTACTTGATAAAATACCTACTTGGGCCTTTA
Source organism: Tragulus kanchil (assembly GCA_022376925.1). Lineage (NCBI taxonomy): Eukaryota > Metazoa > Chordata > Mammalia > Artiodactyla > Tragulidae > Tragulus > Tragulus kanchil. Next base: position 284,796,133 of record JAIOJX010000032.1, on the reverse strand, counting down.
GAAACTTTGATTCTTTTTTATGTTTGTAATAGTTGTTTCAGAAGGGCTTAGAGGACTAGCTTTGAGGAGAAGTGCTGGGAATAAAAGAAATCTTCTCCAAGATGTATGTTAAAAAAAGCTATAAGTAAAACTTAGTGATTGCATATGTTTCTATTTATTTGTTTTATGGTACAGTTTTACAAGAACGAAAATTTCCAGCAAAACTTTGCAGCTTTGTTATCTAGTCTAATGACCTCATTTTAATATGGACCTCTAGGTTGCTTCCATGTCTTGGCTATGGTGAATAGTGCTGCTGTGAACATAGGGGTGCATGTATCTTTTTGAATTATAGTTTTATCTGGATGTGTGCCCAGGAGTGGGATTACTGGATCATATGAAAATTCTATTTTAATTTTTGAGGAACTTCCTTTCTGTTTTCCTTAGTGTCTACCTATACCAACTTACATTCCCACGTAGAGTGTAGGAGGGTTCCCTTTTCTTCAGCATTTGTTATTTGTATACTCTAATGATGGAAATGGCCCATAGTTTTCAGACAATGTTTTATTATATCTAGGTCCAACATAATATTCTACTGGAAAGCGTAAGAAAAAATGGCATCTGAAGTTGTCACTTGAATCTAGAAAAGATTCTTATTTTGAGAATAATAAGAATTGTTATTAGGGTTTGATAACAAATACCTATGCTTCTATATAAGGGAGAATCATTGAGCCTCTTTTCTTAACTGAAAATTAAGGTTCCATAAAAGTATGGACAGAAAGTCAGCAGTCATTTATTGTTTTCTTAGTATGTAATGCACAGAAATCAAAACATGAGCTAGGATAGTTAATTTCATTTCCATTCTTTGAGAAAAGGCAGTGAATTTCTGTTTCTGCTGTTAAAGGTTTCCATCGGCTCTGGGTTTTTTCTTTAGATTTTGGTTGTGCCTAGTGGTGCTAAAGGAGTAACTGATTCATTTTAGGTAGATTAAATGGGCTGCAGAAATAAAATAGGACACTGAAAGAAGGAAATGTTACCAAGGAAAATGTTCTGTCCATTTTCTTTATTTTTATTTTACTTGATAAAATACCTACTTGGGCCTTTAGAAACTTTGATTCTTTTTTATGTTTGTAATAGTTGTTTCAGAAGGGCTTAGAGGACTAGCTTTGAGGAGAAGTGCTGGGAATAAAAGAAATCTTCTCCAAGATGTATGTTAAAAAAAAAGCTATAAGTAAAACTTAGTGATTGCATATGTTTCTATTTATTTGTTTTATGGTACAGTTTTACAAGAACGAAAATTTCCAGCAAAACTTTGCAGCTTTGTTATCTAGTCTACTGACCTCTTGCTATAGTTATAAACTAAATACTTTTGTATTATTTTGACCTAGGCTTTTGAGAGTTACTGTATCCCAGGAGTAAATACTTACCATCTTTATCACTTCTCTGTGTGAGCATCTGTATGTTTTAAATAATGACTCACAGTATCTGTCACTATTTAAGGTATTCTCCTATAATCCCACCCTGAAATACACATTTCTTTGGCCAGAATTTTACAGGCCACATTCAGCTGTAAAGGAATGCAAAGAAATCAGTTTTTTTGCTGGGTACATTGTTGTCCTGCATAAAACTGGTGTTTCTTAAGTGGAAGAGTAGGAGCATTGATTCTGTGTATGCAAATGCATACATTGATTCTGTATTTCAAGTATGCTGTGTATAGTTAAGTAAACTAAATAACCCTTTAAGCAAGGGGAATGGAGTGAATGTTCCTGCTACTGAAAGACACTGTTTGTTGATAGGGGAATCCTTAGTTAATGCATTCGCTTATTATTAGACTCTGTTCATTATTTTCTCTGTGTTCGGTACAATACTTGCAACAGATTTTTTTCACTATTGGATAGGATCAAAATCAAATAAAATGTTTTCTGAAGTGTTTGCTGTATTTTAACAGTATAGGTATGATCTTTACCTTCTCTTATTATCTTTATTTTTCTCGAGTATCTTCTAAAATTAAGCATTGTTCCTTATGAAGCTGTTCTTTATGCCTTTAAGCTAATGGACTCTCTGGTAGTAGGTTTAGTCCATGTTGATGATAAATGTTGAGCGGGATTGGTTTTTATAATGTGCATGTTAAATTCTGTGGTTTTTTTTAAACTTCTCAAAGCAATAAATTACAGAGTACTGCATAATTGTTTGTAAAGGCATTTAAGCAGCATTTTAAATTATTTTGAATTTATAAGCTTGTAGATGTAGATTTCTGTAGTACTGTAATGTTGTTGTGCAGTAACTAGAGATTCTTAAAGAAGAGACTGTCATCTGGTATCATTCCATCAGTTACTCAGTTGCAAAGATGTCCCAGTAACCTAAGAACTTGTGTCTATAAGTTCATTCTTTTAGTTCAGGAATTCCTCAAGAATTTGAAATAGTGAAGTTATCATTCAGCTCATCAAGGTTATTTTCATGAAAAGTCATTAATTTGTCCTCTGTGAATAGGAATCAAAAAATTAAAGTCTAGAAATTATCTTTGTAAAGTTTAGAATTCTAAATTAAAGTCTAGAGCTTTCCATGTATTTATATTTTAAAAGAGGAGTGATCTGAATTTCCAGCCTTGATGTAAGTGCTTTGGAACGCTTTATTAAAAGTTGTATAATGCAGAGCTAATTATTAACCAAAATAGGTTCATAGGTCTCTCCTAATCAACACACTTGGAGTTCACCCTAAGAAACATGTTTTTCAGTGAGAAACCTGTTTTTGTCATTCTGTCATGTGGCTTTTTTGAAATTTGGTTGACTGGAAATACAAGTGTAATCAGAATTTAGGCAGAAAGTGACGAGGACCTAAAATGAGTGGCCATAGAAATGGAAGGAAGGGAGAAAGATTGGACAGAAAGCTAAGGTTGAATGATAAGATTTGTCACTACTGAATGTGAGAGAGTTTAGGGCAAGAGAGCCTAGAAAGATCTTAATGAAGAAGAGAAATATAGGAAGGTTCAGAAGAGATTAGTTTTGCACACATTAATTTTGCAAAATAAGACCACATAGTAAATCATTGGCTTTCAGGGGTGCATATTTAGGTCCTCTGTGGACTTCTTCAGAGCATGTACCTGTGGTCCCTCCTGCTTCACCCAATATTATGACTTGGACTTTTGGGGGACATAAGAACATAAGACATAAGAATCTTGACAGAAGAGGAATCTTTTTTTTTTTTTTTTTTTCAAATTGTGTGCCCACTGTCCCTTCAGAGTTATGAATTTTGAAGAGAGGGATGAGGCCCACTGCTCATTCTGGTGAACAACATTGAGAAACAGATTTGAGAATCATTAATGCTAGTAGAAGACCCAGTGGTAAATTTGGACTAGAGATTGTATAGTTATTTCTGAAGAAAAGAAGACCTGGGACCCTGGAACCCCTGGTGTGGCACGGGTCTGGGGAATCATGGGATTGAGAGCTAGGAGAGAGAGGCCTGTGGGAGTGTCAGTGATGGGCTGAGTCTCAGTGCTACAGGGGCAGCTCGGATGAGGACCATAAAAGGGGAATTAGAAGCTTCTTGATAAACTGCAGGAGAGCTGTTTAGTAGAGATGAGGGACTAGAAGCCATATTTTAAGGAACTGGATGAATGGAGAGGGTGAGTGCGTGGAGACAGCAGGTGCAAATTTCATGTAGTTTGGCAATAAATGAGAGTGAAAGGACTGGTAGCTAGAAGCTGTACCAAGGATAAGAAAAAGAAAAGTTTTGTTTTTTTCCCTTAGGACTTAGGAAACTAGAGCATTTTGTGAACTCAGGTGAACAAGTCTAAATTCCTAGCTGGCCCAGAAAGCCTTTGTGCGCTGGCTTTTCCGGCATCACCTTTTGAGACCCTCTGCCTTAATCAGACTGAAGACGTTTGCTCCCCTGCAGGCGAGGAATCCTTCAACTAGGCTTGCTCTCACTGGTGCTCAGGGCCCCTCACATCCATCTTGCTTATCATCCCACAATCTGTTACTCAACTAGGCTTGCTTCCTCCCCCCTGGAAAATGCTCAGGGCCCCTCACATCCATTTTGTCACTACTGAATGTGAGAGAGTTTAGGGCAAGAGAGCCTAGAAAGATCTTAATGAAGAAGAGAAATATAGGAAGGTTCAGAAGAGATTAGTTTTGCACACATTAATTTTGCAAAATAAGACCACATAGTAAATCATTGGCTTTCAGGGGTGCATATTTAGGTCCTCTGTGGACTTCTTCAGAGCATGTACCTGTGGTCCCTCCTGCTTCACCCAATATTATGACTTGGACTTTTGGGGGACATAAGAACATAAGACATAAGAATCTTGACAGAAGAGGAATCTTTTTTTTTTTTTTTTTTCAAATTGTGTGCCCACTGTCCCTTCAGAGTTATGAATTTTGAAGAGAGGGATGAGGCCCACTGCTCATTCTGGTGAACAACATTGAGAAACAGATTTGAGAATCATTAATGCTAGTAGAAGACCCAGTGGTAAATTTGGACTAGAGATTGTATAGTTATTTCTGAAGAAAAGAAGACCTGGGACCCTGGAACCCCTGGTGTGGCACGGGTCTGGGGAATCATGGGATTGAGAGCTAGGAGAGAGAGGCCTGTGGGAGTGTCAGTGATGGGCTGAGTCTCAGTGCTACAGGGGCAGCTCGGATGAGGACCATAAAAGGGGAATTAGAAGCTTCTTGATAAACTGCAGGAGAGCTGTTTAGTAGAGATGAGGGACTAGAAGCCATATTTTAAGGAACTGGATGAATGGAGAGGGTGAGTGCGTGGAGACAGCAGGTGCAAATTTCATGTAGTTTGGCAATAAATGAGAGTGAAAGGACTGGTAGCTAGAAGCTGTACCAAGGATAAGAAAAAGAAAAGTTTTGTTTTTTTCCCTTAGGACTTAGGAAACTAGAGCATTTTGTGAACTCAGGTGAACAAGTCTAAATTCCTAGCTGGCCCAGAAAGCCTTTGTGCGCTGGCTTTTCCGGCATCACCTTTTGAGACCCTCTGCCTTAATCAGACTGAAGACGTTTGCTCCCCTGCAGAGCGAGGAATCCTTCAACTAGGCTTGCTCTCACTGGTGCTCAGGGCCCCTCACATCCATCTTGCTTATCATCCCACAATCTGTTACTCAAAGCAATATTGGCATCATTTGGGATCTGGTGAGAACCAAAGGATTTGGGGCCTTCCCCAGGCCTCCTGGAGTGGAATCTGCATTTTAACAAAATCTCTAGGCAATTCATATGGCGCTCTGACATTTAAGAACTGTCCACCATGACTATTAGCCGTTGAGAGCAGCCACAATCTATGGTTTTTCTGTTCTTTCCAATGCCTTGCAAGGAGTCTCCATTAAATACTCGGCCAACAAATGATGCTTTCTTGTGTTCAGCGTATTTCCCAAGTACTTAGTAGATGGCCAATACTGTTCAAGATAGGGGAAATATCAGTGAACCAGGAAGAGAAGATTCCTCCCCTTATGAAACTTATATTCTATGAAAATGTAAACTAAGAATCTCAGATATTGAAACGAGGACCATAGACCGGGGCAGTGGGATATACAGAGAGAGGCTGTTAGGGGAGGACTGTTTAAAATATATCAGCTGTAGGCCATGTCAGGTGAGTTGACATATGAAGAATAAGGAAAGCTAGTTTGCTTTATTGAAAATACAGAAAAAAAGCCTAGTGTAAAAGAAGTAAGACAAGGTGCTGTAAGTGATGAGAGGTAAGCAAGGGCTAAATTATATTGGGCAGCGAGTATCCATGCCGTTAGATCCACTTCCCCTTACTTTAACAGTATCCCTTAGTATCCCTTACTTCCCTTAGTATCTGAAATTAAAATCATAGATCATATAACCTCTATTCAATACTCTAACATGTAAAAAAGAAATAAAAGGAATATTATATAATAGATAAATATGGTATATAATAGATGTCTCAGTGTCATAATATCTATTCACCACAGCATGAGAAGATATAATAAAGTCAGCTACAGCTTAATATGTAAAATTACTTTAAATGTGACAAGTAAACGCAGGTCAATACAGGTTTATTGCATTGTTGCAAAAGTTTTGAGCAAAAGCTCGCAAAAGACAGTGTGGTCTTCAATTTTGCCAATGGCTGCATTCAGAAATTCATCTTAGAGTAAAAATGTGTGAAAAGTATTTTGTATTTATATATATATAATGGAGGAGGTTCTAGGCTAAGCTAGTTATAAACAGGTATTATTTTTGCTTACATGAACATCTGGTAGGATAGTTGGTCCCAGAGGATATAGGAGAGTGCATCATGGTGTGGGACTTTCCCGCACCCCAGAGGACAATTGGGACACTTTCGCAGTAAGAGCCATCCTAAATTGTGACAGCTAAAAAAAAATGCCTCTCATAATTTCCCTTGGGTAGTCAGCACTACCTCTGTTGAAGGCTAGTGACTGTGGGGTAGACCATAGTGAGAACTTCGGGTTTTATTTTTGTTATATTTGTGCCCATTGGAGGGTTTTACATGGGTGGGGGAAGGACAAGGCACAGGCTCTGGCCTCAGCCTGGAGGACGGACTGTGAGGACATGATGCAGTCGGGGAAGTGTAGCTGCTGAAACAAGGTGAGAGAGGTGGTAGGAGGCAGTCAAAGGTGCAGGCAGTAGAGTTAGTCTTAGAAACGATAGGAAATTCTTTAAAGATTGCGTGGTGATGCAAATGCATTTTAAGATGACGATGGGAGTTTCTAGCTCACTTTGGATGACCTCAATCTTCTCAGTAAAACAAAGAATTTAGTTATCTGCTAACTGGGCCTGAAATAGGACAGAGGGTTGAAGAGATTGGGAATCCCTACTATGAAGAGTATACCAGGGAGCAGAACTTCCCCGGGGGCTCAGTGGTGAAGAATCTTCTGCCAATGCAGGAGACGCAGGTTCAGTCCTCCATTAGGAAGATCCCCTGGAGAAGCAAATGGCAACCACTCCAATAGTCTTGCCAGGGAAATCTCATGGACAGAGGAGCCTGGCAGGCTACAGTCCACGGGGTTGCAAAGAGTTGGACACGACTTGGCGACTAAAACAACAATAATAATACCAGGTAGTTTGAGAACAACAGAAAGACAAGAGTGTGAATTTATATCCATCAGCTTTTTTATATGAATTCCTGCAGCCTTGCTTGGTAGATAAGGGATACCTAAGTTTACTCAGGATTGATGGATTGGTGTAGTGTAAGTTCAGAACAAAGATGTGGTCTCACTAAAGATCACAGCTGAAACAGTTGAAATGCCTGATGATACAGTTCACTCAGTGTGGGGAAGCCTTACAGTAAAAATAACAGTCTGCTTTATATACTTTACTCACTAACCTGTGTCTCACTTTATTTGAATCATACTGAAAATTACTTCAGTATGGTTACTTCAATGGTTACTTTCTGAGAAACTATATTCACTATAATGAAATACAGTCTGTCTCATGTATACATTTTCCTTTTCATCTTCATGTATAAAGCCCATACTAGACTATCACATTTTTAATGACTGTTCTTATTTCATTTTAGATTTTATGTTTACAATAAAAAGAAACGCCTTGTCAACACACCTTACGTGGATAACTCCTATAAATGGGCTGGTGGTGGATTTCTGTCTACCGTGGGTGACCTTCTGAAATTTGGGAATGCGATGCTGTATGGTTACCAAGTCGGGCTGTTTAAGAACTCAAATGAAAATCTTTTACCCGGATATCTCAAACCAGAAACAATGCTTATGATTTGGACACCCGTCCCCAACACAGAGATGTCTTGGGATAAAGAGGGTCAATATGCGATGGCATGGGGTGTGGTGGAGAAGAAACAAATGTATGGTTCTTGTAGGAAGCAGCGGCATTATGCCTCACACACTGGCGGCGCTGTGGGTGCCAGCAGTGTCCTGCTGGTCCTTCCTGAAGAACTGGATGCGGAAGCTGTAAGTAACAAGGTGCCCCCAAGAGGCATAGTTGTTTCCATCATGTGTAACATGCAGTCTGTTGGCCTCAACAGCACTGCTTTAAACATTGCTCTGGAATTCGATAAAGACAGATCAGATGTACCTTAGCATCATAGGTGCAGAGCAAGTTGTTACGGTTTTGTTTTCTGTTTGTTTGTTTGGGGTTTTTTCAGAAACATTGAAGTCCCAAAATACATGCGATTTTAAAGAATAAATTTGTAATAGAGTATAATCGAATGCAGAGAATTATGTACCTCTAACTGCTTAATTTTGTAATTGTCTTTTCTTGATGAGTTCTTTATACTCAGGGAAGTAACTAGATTTTTACTTTTTGAAAAAAGTTGTCAACTCTTGAAATAAAATATTCTGATAAAAATGTACTTTTTGAATGTGTAATAATAGAGAAAATCTCATTCAACAGCAGCCTCAAAATACTATTCTTTTAATATGACAGCCCCTGGTGGTCCAGTGGCTAAGACTCATGCTACCACTGCAGGGGTCCTGGGTTCCATCCCTGATCAGGGAACTAGATCCCACATGCTACAACTAAAGATCCTGTGTGCCATAGCCAAGACCCGCTACGGCCAAATAAATATTTTTTTTTAAGACAAAAAATATGATAGGGCTTCCCCTGGTGGTCCAATGGGTAAGGACACTGCCTTGCAGTGCAAGGGGTGCCGGTTCGATCCCTGGCCTGGGAAGATCCCACGTGCCGCAGAGCGGCTGGACTGATGTGTCCAATCACCGAGCCGGAGCTCTGGAGCGCATGCACCTAGAGCCGGAGCTCTGCGACAACAGACGCCACTGCGACGGGAGGCCCACAGGAGCCAAAGAACAAAGACGGATGAAAACACAGAAATGAAAGACCAATAGAAGTGGCCCGCCCACTCCCCTCCCTCCCCAACCCGACCCCCACCCAAAATAAATAAATAAATAAATCTTAAAAAAAAAAAATATGATAGCAGAAACAACATTATGAGAAAATGGTATTAGTTATCTATTGTGGCTTAAAAGAACACACATTTATTACTGCACGGTCTCTGAGGCTCAGGAATTCAGGAGTAGCTTGGCTTGGTGAATCTCACTCCAGAGTCTGTAATGAGGTTGCAGACAAGATGTTGCAGTCATCTAAAGGCTTCTCTGGTCCTGGAAGAAATGTTTCCCAAATGCCCATTCACTCAGATTTTAAGACTTATGAACTGAAAATGTAATTTGTTCCCCAACCAGACACAGATTGGCAGCTGCTTGATTAGTGCTCAAGGCTTGAGAATAGTTCTTGGCTCTTGGCTATGTTATCTGAGCTCTTGACTCTGCCCTCTGAGTTACTCTTTTCATGAAAGGCAATATGTATTTGCATCCAAGTGGCTTTCTCAGTCTGCTTTCTTTTTTGGCCACACAAAGCTACATGTGAGATCTTAGCTCCTGACCAGAGATCCAACCCATGCCCTCTGCAGAGGAAGCAAGATTCTTACCCACGGGACCACCAGGGAAGTCTCACAGCCTGCTTTCCTACTTGTACAGGTCTGAGGGTCCAAAGACCTCTTTTGTATTCTCCTTTCAGTCTACGTTCACAGTGATCCTGCTAAAATAATTTTTTAAGACTTTGTGAATCCCCAATGGATCTCATTGGGGTTCATGCTAAAACAAAAGCCATGCTCCCAAGTCTATTCAAACTAGACCCCTCTCTAACTTAGGATTCCACTGAGACAATTGGAGGAAACACTGTTAAACTTCTATTAAGACCTGTTGTTTAAATAGCTCTTTGTGTGTGTGTGCGTGGTATACAATTGATTTTTGTTGATTATCCTGTTGTTTAAATAGCTCTTGAGACACCGTCTTGCTTCTTTTCACAGTTGTATAGTCATACCATCAACTTCATCTTTAGAATTTTTTTTTTTTTTTTTCTGGAAGTGCCCTAAATTTTATCTTAGTCTTGAAGCCATTTCTTGAATCTAGCATCTTTTATCATCTGGAGAGTCTGGGAATTTTCTAAACCATCAGTTATTGATTCATTTTTGTTTAGTAGTCCTTCTTTTAGCTTCTCTCTCTCCTGAATTCTCATATAAGCAACAAGAAGACGCCAAGAGTCAGCCCTGTGTCTGGAAACCTCAGCTGGATTGCCTCGTGCAATAGGCACATTTCTACTTCCTGTGGTCTTGCAGGCAAGTGTTGCTAAACTTTCTACCACTTCACAACAATAATCCTCTTCTCTCCAGTTTCCAGTAACATTTTTCCTTACTCCTGTGAGTCCACACCTCCAGCCTCCTCAGAGATCATCATACTTCTAAACAGTTTCTTGAAGGTTTCTCAGGCTTTCCCTGACACTCTTTTCAAAGCCCTTCCAACTCCTATTCACTGTTCTAAATTCACTCCCCTGTTTTGGGTTTTGGTTATAGCTGCCCTCTACTGCCAGGTATCAAAATCTGTAATGTACAAAATATAACTCACAGTTCACATACCTTAAAAATGAACCTTTAAAGTATACAGTTTGGTGCTTTTAGTATATTCACAAGATTGTGGACCCATTCAATTCTAGAACATCTTCACCCAAAAAAGGAATCTTACACCCATTCACATTTGCTCTGCATTCCTACTTGTACAGGTCTGAGGGTCCAAAGACCTCTTTTGTATTCTCCTTTCAGTCTACGTTCACAGTGATCCTGCTAAAATAATTTTTTAAGACTTTGTGAATCCCCAATGGATCTCATTGGGGTTCATGCTAAAACAAAAGCCATGCTCCCAAGTCTATTCAAACTAGACCCCTCTCTAACTTAGGATTCCACTGAGACAATTGGAGGAAACACTGTTAAACTTCTATTAAGACCTGTTGTTTAAATAGCTCTTTGTGTGTGTGTGCGTGGTATACAATTGATTTTTGTTGATTATCCTGTTGTTTAAATAGCTCTTGAGACACCGTCTTGCTTCTTTTCACAGTTGTATAGTCATACCATCAACTTCATCTTTAGAATTTTTTTTTTTTTTTTCTGGAAGTGCCCTAAATTTTATCTTAGTCTTGAAGCCATTTCTTGAATCTAGCATCTTTTATCATCTGGAGAGTCTGGGAATTTTCTAAACCATCAGTTATTGATTCATTTTTGTTTAGTAGTCCTTCTTTTAGCTTCTCTCTCTCCTGAATTCTCATATAAGCAACAAGAAGACGCCAAGAGTCAGCCCTGTGTCTGGAAACCTCAGCTGGATTGCCTCGTGCAATAGGCACATTTCTACTTCCTGTGGTCTTGCAGGCAAGTGTTGCTAAACTTTCTACCACTTCACAACAATAATCCTCTTCTCTCCAGTTTCCAGTAACATTTTTCCTTACTCCTGTGAGTCCACACCTCCAGCCTCCTCAGAGATCATCATACTTCTAAACAGTTTCTTGAAGGTTTCTCAGGCTTTCCCTGACACTCTTTTCAAAGCCCTTCCAACTCCTATTCACTGTTCTAAATTCACTCCCCTGTTTTGGGTTTTGGTTATAGCTGCCCTCTACTGCCAGGTATCAAAATCTGTAATGTACAAAATATAACTCACAGTTCACATACCTTAAAAATGAACCTTTAAAGTATACAGTTTGGTGCTTTTAGTATATTCACAAGATTGTGGACCCATTCAATTCTAGAACATCTTCACCCAAAAAAGGAATCTTACACCCATTCACATTTGCTCTGCATTCCTTTCTACTCCTGTGCCCAGGAAACCACCCACCTACTCACTGCCTCTTTGGATTTGCCTATTGTGTGTATTTCGTTTAAGTGGAAGTATAGTATGTGGCCTCAGTGTCTGGCTTCTTTAACTGAGTGTCATGTGCGCTGTCTGTTGCTGCATAGCCAACTACTCCATCTCACAAATTCTCTGTTTCATAAGTTTGGGAGCAGTTTAACTAAGTAGTTCTAGATCAGGGTCTCTCCTGTGGCTGCAAACAAGACATCAGCAAGAATTTCTGTCTCCTAAAGGCTAGACTGAGTCTAGAAGATCAAATTCCAAGATTGTTCAGCCGTGTGGCTATAGGCAAGAAGCTTCTGTTACTTGCTTTTGGGAAGAGGTCTCAGAACTTCTCCATACGTCTGCTTGACTGTCCTATGACTTCCCCAGATTGAGTAATTATTAAAGAGAGAAGGCAAAATCCACAGTGTCTTTTATAAGCTAGCCTTGAAGGCACACTACCACTGGTGCCAAATTCTCCTGGTCACACAGACAAACCCGTGTGGGAGGGGGCTACACAAAAGCTGAATAAATACCAGAAGGTAAGGCTCACTGGGAGCCATCTTGGAGACTGTCTCCATGGATGGCTTATTATAGTGTTCACCTACTGGGAAATGGTGTTGTTAACAGCCATAGATGACGAATGTCAGCAGTTACCCTGAATTCAGGAAAATTCAAAGGTGTTTTTTAATTTTTAATTTTGGCCTCTTTTATTGGTGTTTTGTTTATTTATTTTCATCCATCTTTATTCTTTGACCCGTGTAGGCCTCCCATTGCAGCGACCTCTCTCGGTGCAGAGCACTGACTCTGGGCGCGTGTGTTCCAGAGCACTGGCTTATAATTGGACACACTGGTCCAGCTCCTCTGCGGCACATGGGATCTTCCCGGGCCAGGGATTCACTCCCCTGTTTTGGGTTTTGGTTATAGCTGCCCTCTACTGCCAGGTATCAAAATCTGTAATGTACAAAATATAACTCACAGTTCACATACCTTAAAAATGAACCTTTAAAGTATACAGTTTGGTGCTTTTAGTATATTCACAAGATTGTGGACCCATTCAATTCTAGAACATCTTCACCCAAAAAAGGAATCTTACACCCATTCACATTTGCTCTGCATTCCTTTCTACTCATGTGCCCAGGAAACCACCCACCTACTCACTGCCTCTTTGGATTTGCCTATTGTGTGTATTTCGTTTAAGTGGAAGTATAGTATGTGGCCTCAGTGTCTGGCTTCTTTAACTGAGTGTCATGTGCGCTGTCTGTTGCTGCATAGCCAACTACTCCATCTCACAAATTCTCTGTTTCATAAGTTTGGGAGCAGTTTAACTAAGTAGTTCTAGATCAGGGTCTCTCCTGTGGCTGCAAACAAGACATCAGCAAGAATTTCTGTCTCCTAAAGGCTAGACTGAGTCTAGAAGATCAAATTCCAAGATTGTTCAGCCGTGTGGCTATAGGCAAGAAGCTTCTGTTACTTGCTTTTGGGAAGAGGTCTCAGAACTTCTCCATACGTCTGCTTGACTGTCCTATGACTTCCCCAGATTGAGTAATTATTAAAGAGAGAAGGCAAAATCCACAGTGTCTTTTATAAGCTAGCCTTGAAGGCACACTACCACTGGTGCCAAATTCTCCTGGTCACACAGACAAACCCGTGTGGGAGGGGGCTACACAAAAGCTGAATAAATACCAGAAGGTAAGGCTCACTGGGAGCCATCTTGGAGACTGTCTCCATGGATGGCTTATTATAGTGTTCACCTACTGGGAAATGGTGTTGTTAACAGCCATAGATGACGAATGTCAGCAGTTACCCTGAATTCAGGAAAATTCAAAGGTGTTTTTTAATTTTTAATTTTGGCCTCTTTTATTGGTGTTTTGTTTATTTATTTTCATCCATCTTTATTCTTTGACCCGTGTAGGCCTCCCATTGCAGCGACCTCTCTTGGTGCAGAGCACTGACTCTGGGCGCGTGTGTTCCAGAGCACTGGCTTATAATTGGACACACTGGTCCAGCTCCTCTGCGGCACATGGGATCTTCCCGGGCCAGGGATCGAACCACTGCCCCTTGCCTTGCAAGGCAGACTCTTTACCCACTGGATCACCAGGGAAGCTCCAAAGTTTTTGTATACTCAAATAAGAGGCCTTTTCTATAGTTCTGAGCTCTCAGCTTGTTTGTTCACTTCCACTTTGATCTGTAAAGGTAAGTAGATGGATATTTCAGACAGGTCAAAATACAGAGAAAGTTGCTTCCTACAACAGATCCATTTCATCTCCTTTCTTTCTGACTTCTGACCTGCAGGTCTTTTATTCATATTTGTCAAAATTTTCAACCCATGCTGTCTTTGATAAATGTAAAATGCCTTCCTTTAATCCTATTCTTTAAATTTTAACACTAAATATTGTGAATAAAGGCAAATCAAAATAACAGCATTTAAAATATATTTATTTCTGATAAAAATATCATATTTTGGGGCTTCTCTGGTGTCTAGTAGTTAAGAATCCACTTTCCAATGCAAGGGATATGGGTTCGGTCCCGAGTCTGGAAACTAAACATGTTGCACTGTGATGCCAAAAAAAACAGATTTAAAAAAAACAAATATCATGTTTTTAACTTGATCATGTGATATCACTGTGAGCTTTGAACCTTAACACAGGCCATAGAGCGAACTGCTTGAAGCTGCCCAGGAGGTGACGTTTTCATTAGGAGAGGAGGAAAGAGGCATCATCTGAGTGTCCGGAAGTCCCATGTAACTGAATTGTCTGTGCGGTAGAGCCCCCAAGTGGACGAGCTCTGTGAAGTCAGTCAATGTATTATCAACAGGCCACTTACTTTCATTTTTCATTTTTTAGGATTCTTGTTGAAACTCTGAGAAAGAGCTGGGAACTTCCTCAGAAAATGAACCTGTGTACAAACGTCGGGGGTTTACAGACTCCACGTTAAGAATTCCTGTTTGCCGTGACAACTTATTTTCTTTTTCTTTTTTTTTTTTTAAAGATTTATTTATTTATTTTGGGCGGGGGTCAGGTTGGGGAGGGAGGGGAGCGGGCGGGCCACTTCTATTGGTCCTTCATTTCTCCATTTTCATCCGTCTTTGTTCTTTGGCTCCTGTGGGCCTCCCATCGCGGAGGCGTCTGTCGTTGCAGAGCTCAGGGTCTGGGCGCATGCACTCCAGAGCTCCGGCTCGGTGATTGGACACATCTGTCCAGCCGCTCCGCAGCACGTGGGATCTTCCCAGGCCAGGGCTCGAACCGGCGCCCCTTGCACTGCAAGGCAGTGTCCTTACCCACTGGACCACCAGGGGAAGCCCAACTTACTTTCTTAATACTGTTAGAAACAGCTCTGATAAATTTCCTCATCTCTCACAGTGGTAATTCTGCTGTGGCTGATCCTTAATATTAGAGAAAAGAACTTTCTTCAATTTACAACTTGTCAAGGTGGTTATGTCGTACAAATGATTTGCTTTACCCTCCTATCACAGAATACAAAAATTTAAAAGTCTACCCCAGATCTGAAAGTTGAGATTCTAGAAATGTCTTTGTAATTTTTTATAGAAAAAAAATGTACATTTTCTTTTAGATGGGTTAGAGTTTATTATTGGAAATGGAAACCTACTCCAGGATTCTTGCCTGGAAAATACCATGGACAGAGGAGCCTGGTGGGCAACAGTTCATGGACTTGCAGAGTCAGACACAACTGAGCGACTAAACGATTAAGAAAAAAGGTTACTTTTATGGAATAATAACCTCTCCTTTTAACCTTTTATGATTTTACAGCTATATTTTTCATAACTATAGTCATAAAGAATCGTTATTTGCTATTGATTTGGGTTCAAGTACGAGTTTTTTGAACTGAAAGAATTGATGCCCCAAGTGGACGAGCTCTGTGAAGTCAGTCAATGTATTATCAACAGGCCACTTACTTTCATTTTTCATTTTTTAGGATTCTTGTTGAAACTCTGAGAAAGAGCTGGGAACTTCCTCAGAAAATGAACCTGTGTACAAACGTCGGGGGTTTACAGACTCCACGTTAAGAATTCCTGTTTGCCGTGACAACTTATTTTCTTTTTCTTTTTTTTTTTTTAAAGATTTATTTATTTATTTTGGGCGGGGGTCAGGTTGGGGAGGGAGGGGAGCGGGCGGGCCACTTCTATTGGTCCTTCATTTCTCCATTTTCATCCGTCTTTGTTCTTTGGCTCCTGTGGGCCTCCCATCGCGGAGGCGTCTGTCGTTGCAGAGCTCAGGGTCTGGGCGCATGCACTCCAGAGCTCCGGCTCGGTGATTGGACACATCTGTCCAGCCGCTCCGCAGCACGTGGGATCTTCCCAGGCCAGGGCTCGAACCGGCGCCCCTTGCACTGCAAGGCAGTGTCCTTACCCACTGGACCACCAGGGGAAGCCCAACTTACTTTCTTAATACTGTTAGAAACAGCTCTGATAAATTTCCTCATCTCTCACAGTGGTAATTCTGCTGTGGCTGATCCTTAATATTAGAGAAAAGAACTTTCTTCAATTTACAACTTGTCAAGGTGGTTATGTCGTACAAATGATTTGCTTTACCCTCCTATCACAGAATACAAAAATTTAAAAGTCTACCCCAGATCTGAAAGTTGAGATTCTAGAAATGTCTTTGTAATTTTTTATAGAAAAAAAATGTACATTTTCTTTTAGATGGGTTAGAGTTTATTATTGGAAATGGAAACCTACTCCAGGATTCTTGCCTGGAAAATACCATGGACAGAGGAGCCTGGTGGGCAACAGTTCATGGACTTGCAGAGTCAGACACAACTGAGCGACTAAACGATTAAGAAAAAAGGTTACTTTTATGGAATAATAACCTCTCCTTTTAACCTTTTATGATTTTACAGCTATATTTTTCATAACTATAGTCATAAAGAATCGTTATTTGCTATTGATTTGGGTTCAAGTAGTCTGAGTTCTGTTTCTTAGAAGATACTGAAATAGCTAATTGATGTTTTGTCTTGTTTTTGGCCATGCCATGAGGCTTGTGGATCTCAGTTCCCCAGCCAGGAATTGAACTTGGGCCCTTGGCAGAGAGCATGGAGTCCTAACCACTGGACCGCCAGGGAATTCCCCTGATCTTTTCTTTTGTGGGGGAAAAAATACTGGGAAACACAGAAGGTTTACATGGCAAATACCCATGGAATCCCAATACCCAGAATTAAACATGCTAACATTTAGTCAAATTTTCTTCATTTAAAAATAATAAAACATAATAGATGAAGCTGAAGACCCCTCGAACTACCAGTCAAAACACCACGACTTTGGCCCTGCAGAGACTGCTGTCAGGAGCTGGTGTCTACTTTTCCACTCCCTTGTTTAATATGTTCGCAGCCAAGTATATAAATCTATATCTGATACATAGTAGTCACTTGTAGTATTTACATTTATACAAATAGCATCATAGTAGACATGTTTTTTACATTCCCTTTTAAAATTTGACATTGTTTTTTGGTGATCTGGTCAAGCTGGTAAATGCAACAGTTTATTTCAACTGCTATAAAAGACTATATTGTATGACTATGTCATATTGCATGGGCTTCCCTGGTAGCTTAGTACTAAAGAATCCACCTGCCAGTGAAGGAAACACGGGTTTGATCCCTGAGTTGGGAAGATCCCCTGGACGAGGAAATGGTAACCCCCTCTAGTATTCCTGCCTGAAAAGTCCCATGAAAAATTTAAAAGTCTACCCCAGATCTGAAAGTTGAGATTCTAGAAATGTCTTTGTAATTTTTTATAGAAAAAAAATGTACATTTTCTTTTAGATGGGTTAGAGTTTATTATTGGAAATGGAAACCTACTCCAGGATTCTTGCCTGGAAAATACCATGGACAGAGGAGCCTGGTGGGCAACAGTTCATGGACTTGCAGAGTCAGACACAACTGAGCGACTAAACGATTAAGAAAAAAGGTTACTTTTATGGAATAATAACCTCTCCTTTTAACCTTTTATGATTTTACAGCTATATTTTTCATAACTATAGTCATAAAGAATCGTTATTTGCTATTGATTTGGGTTCAAGTAGTCTGAGTTCTGTTTCTTAGAAGATACTGAAATAGCTAATTGATGTTTTGTCTTGTTTTTGGCCATGCCATGAGGCTTGTGGATCTCAGTTCCCCAGCCAGGAATTGAACTTGGGCCCTTGGCAGAGAGAGCATGGAGTCCTAACCACTGGACCGCCAGGGAATTCCCCTGATCTTTTCTTTTGTGGGGGAAAAAATACTGGGAAACACAGAAGGTTTACATGGCAAATACCCATGGAATCCCAATACCCAGAATTAAACATGCTAACATTTAGTCAAATTTTCTTCATTTAAAAATAATAAAACATAATAGATGAAGCTGAAGACCCCTCGAACTACCAGTCAAAGCACCACGACTTTGGCCCTGCAGAGACTGCTGTCAGGAGCTGGTGTCTACTTTTCCACTCCCTTGTTTAATATGTTCGCAGCCAAGTATATAAATCTATATCTGATACATAGTAGTCACTTGTAGTATTTACATTTATACAAATAGCATCATAGTAGACATGTTTTTTACATTCCCTTTTAAAATTTGACATTGTTTTTTGGTGATCTGGTCAAGCTGGTAAATGCAACAGTTTATTTCAACTGCTATAAAAGACTATATTGTATGACTATGTCATATTGCATGGGCTTCCCTGGTAGCTTAGTACTAAAGAATCCACCTGCCAGTGAAGGAAACACGGGTTTGATCCCTGAGTTGGGAAGATCCCCTGGACGAGGAAATGGTAACCCCCTCTAGTATTCTTGCCTGAAAAGTCCCATGAACAGAGGAGCCTAGTTGGCAACAGTCCATAGGATCAGAAAAAGTCAGATACAATTTAGCAAGTAAATAACAACCACAACACATATCACATCATAGTACTCTCCATTTGACTTTTTCTTTTTAAAAAGCTATTATGTACATACAGTACTGTAAGGAACATCCTTTTCTTCGAGTTGAACCATAGGAAATTGCTGTTTTTCCAGGTCAAAAATGCTTGAATATAGACAATTTTGTATAGTTTAACCTAATTCTGTTGTTTGTATGGCAACACTGAGTTTTAATCTTTGACTTTGCAATGGATAGGAAATGGTATCTGATTGTTTTTACTTGCATCTACCTATTGACAGTGACGTTAGACCTATTTTCATGTATTCATCAGCCATCTGGATTTCCTCTAAAGTAAATTTCCCACTCATGCTTGTGCTCATCCAAAATAGGGAAAATAAAGCATTTCTTTAAAAATTGATTATCAACATGTTCATGGGTTGGAGAATGAATAACCTGGATAAGTATCAGAGTTCTCCCAACATGTAGTAAAATTTTTAATGGCCACAAATTCCTCCCTTTCCATTGTGCATGCTCCTTTGCAATGTGATTTTGCCTCTCTCTCAGCCAAAGGTGGTGTCTGTTTCTCTACTCTCTTGAACCTGGGCTGGCCTTGTGACTCACTTTGACCCATGGAATGTGGTGGAAATGATGTTACATATGTTCCAAGAGGCTTAAAGCTGTTTTTTGTTTCCCCCATAATCTACTTGCACACCCCAGCCGACAGCCAGCCGCACAGTATATAAATCTATATCTGATACATAGTAGTCACTTGTAGTATTTACATTTATACAAATAGCATCATAGTAGACATGTTTTTACATTCCTTTTAAAATTTGACATTGTTTTTTGGTGATCTGGTCAAGCTGGTAAATGCAACAGTTTATTTCAACTGCTATAAAAGACTATATTGTATGACTATGTCATATTGCATGGGCTTCCCTGGTAGCTTAGTACTAAAGAATCCACCTGCCAGTGAAGGAAACACGGGTTTGATCCCTGAGTTGGGAAGATCCCCTGGACGAGGAAATGGTAACCCCCTCTAGTATTCTTGCCTGAAAAGTCCCATGAACAGAGGAGCCTAGTTGGCAACAGTCCATAGGATCAGAAAAAGTCAGATACAATTTAGCAAGTAAATAACAACCACAACACATATCACATCATAGTACTCTCCATTTGACTTTTTCTTTTTAAAAAGCTATTATGTACATACAGTACTGTAAGGAACATCCTTTTCTTCGAGTTGAACCATAGGAAATTGCTGTTTTTCCAGGTCAAAAATGCTTGAATATAGACAATTTTGTATAGTTTAACCTAATTCTGTTGTTTGTATGGCAACACTGAGTTTTAATCTTTGACTTTGCAATGGATAGGAAATGGTATCTGATTGTTTTTACTTGCATCTACCTATTGACAGTGACGTTAGACCTATTTTCATGTATTCATCAGCCATCTGGATTTCCTCTAAAGTAAATTTCCCACTCATGCTTGTGCTCATCCAAAATAGGGAAAATAAAGCATTTCTTTAAAAATTGATTATCAACATGTTCATGGGTTGGAGAATGAATAACCTGGATAAGTATCAGAGTTCTCCCAACATGTAGTAAAATTTTTAATGGCCACAAATTCCTCCCTTTCCATTGTGCATGCTCCTTTGCAATGTGATTTTGCCTCTCTTCTCAGCCAAAGGTGGTGTCTGTTTCTCTACTCTCTTGAACCTGGGCTGGCCTTGTGACTCACTTTGACCCATGGAATGTGGTGGAAATGATGTTACATATGTTCCAGAGCTTAGGCTTCAAGAGGTCTTCAGACTTCCATCTTCACCCTCTAAGAACAGTGTTCCCAAGACTGGCACATAAGAAATCTAGACTAGCTTACTGCACACCCCAGCCGACAGCCAGCCCCAGACATGTGACTGAAGCCATCTTGCACCTTCCAATCCCATGGAAGGCAGCTGCATGATTGAGCCCAGGTAAGGTCAGCCCTCAGAATCATGAAGAAGAATGTCATCATTATTTTAAGCCACTTAATGTTGGGGTATTTAATGCAACTATGCTCCAGTGTGGTTAATGAGGTGGGTAAATAATTTGAAAGAAAAAAATAGAAGTTGAAAGTTCTTCATTTTGAATAAACAGGATCCCTTTTATTTAAAAGAATACTATTAACAGAGTGCTCACTATGTATCAGGTATTACACTAAACACTTTATGTATGTTAACGACCCAGTTAAGTAGAAATTATTATAGTTATTTTGCCCAAAGTCATACAGCCATTAGAACTCATATCAAATCCAGGGATATCTGACTCAAAAACAAGTTCTATAATTAATTTGTCTTCCCATAAAAAAAGGCATCTCTAAAAATCTACAGACCCAATAAAAGGACAGTTTGTAACATGCAACTGTCTCCGGCAGTACTTAGTAACAAAAAAAAAAGTATAAATTGAATAAAAATAAATATATATTGGGATTTTAATTAGTAAATATGGTTGTAAATAAAGAATATAGACAACATCTCTTATTATTATGCAAACTAAAAACAAAATTAAAATGGCACAACAGAGTCATGCTTTTAAACATCTCATTTTACTTAAAGTAAAGTTTCCAAACTTGTGCATCCAAAATAGGGAAAATAAAGCATTTCTTTAAAAATTGATTATCAACATGTTCATGGGTTGGAGAATGAATAACCTGGATAAGTATCAGAGTTCTCCCAACATGTAGTAAAATTTTTAATGGCCACAAATTCCTCCCTTTCCATTGTGCATGCTCCTTTGCAATGTGATTTTGCCTCTCTTCTCAGCCAAAGGTGGTGTCTGTTTCTCTACTCTCTTGAACCTGGGCTGGCCTTGTGACTCACTTTGACCCATGGAATGTGGTGGAAATGATGTTACATATGTTCCAGAGCTTAGGCTTCAAGAGGTCTTCAGACTTCCATCTTCACCCTCTAAGAACAGTGTTCCCAAGACTGGCACATATGAAATCTAGACTAGCTTACTGCACACCCCAGCCGACAGCCAGCCCCAGACATGTGACTGAAGCCATCTTGCACCTTCCAATCCCATGGAAGGCAGCTGCATGATTGAGCCCAGGTAAGGTCAGCCCTCAGAATCATGAAGAAGAATGTCATCATTATTTTAAGCCACTTAATGTTGGGGTATTTAATGCAACTATGCTCCAGTGTGGTTAATGAGGTGGGTAAATAATTTGAAAGAAAAAAATAGAAGTTGAAAGTTCTTCATTTTGAATAAACAGGATCCCTTTTATTTAAAAGAATACTATTAACAGAGTGCTCACTATGTATCAGGTATTACACTAAACACTTTATGTATGTTAACGACCCAGTTAAGTAGAAATTATTATAGTTATTTTGCCCAAAGTCATACAGCCATTAGAACTCATATCAAATCCAGGGATATCTGACTCAAAAACAAGTTCTATAATTAATTTGTCTTCCCATAAAAAAAGGCATCTCTAAAAATCTACAGACCCAATAAAAGGACAGTTTGTAACATGCAACTGTCTCCGGCAGTACTTAGTAACAAAAAAAAAAGTATAAATTGAATAAAAATAAATATATATTGGGATTTTAATTAGTAAATATGGTTGTAAATAAAGAATATAGACAACATCTCTTATTATTATGCAAACTAAAAACAAAATTAAAATGGCACAACAGAGTCATGCTTTTAAACATCTCATTTTTTAAATATATTACATAATATATAAAATGGAAATGAGAAAGTGAAAGATATTCATGGACTTAAGAATACAAACAGGAAACACTGAGCAGGGCAGAGATGGTGTCTCCTGAGCTCTGGGTGCAGAAGGCAGTGGCAGCACCCCTTGCTGAAGAGACCGTCTTTTTTCCATTCTGTATTTTTGCCTTCTTTGTCAAAGATCAATTGGCCATAGGTGTGGTCTTATTTCTGAGTGCTCTATTCTGTTTGATTCATTGATCCATATGTCTGTTTTGTGCCAATGCCATGCTGCTTTGATTATTGTAGCTTTGTAATATTTTCTAAAGCCTAGGAGTGTTATACCTTCAGCTTTTTCCTTTTTCCTTGGGGATTGGTTTGGCACTTCTGTGTCTTTTTATGGTTCCATATAAATTTTAGGATTATTTCTTCTAGTTCTGTGAAAAATGTCATGGGTAATTTGATAGGAATTGCATTAAATCAGTAGATTGCTTTGGATAGTATAGCTATTTTAATGTTATTAGTTCTTCCAATTCAAGAGCATAGAGTTTCTTTCCATTTCTATGAATCATTTTCAGTTTTCTTTATCAGTGTTTTAGAGTTATTAACGTATGTCTTTCACCTCCTTGGTCAGGATTATTCTTACATCATTAAAGTGATTTTTAAAAGTGATTTTTCTAATATTTCACTGTTCATATAAAGAAATGTAATAGATTTCTACATATTTATCTTTTATCCTGGTTCTTTGCTGGATTCATTTATCAGTTCTAATAGTTTTTGTGTGGAATCTTTAGGGTTTTGTATATATAGTATTATGTCATCTATATTTAATGGCAATTTTACCCTTCCAATTTGGATAATTTTGTTTTTTTGTCTGATTGCTATGGCTAGGACTTCCAATATTATGTTGAATAGAAGTGGTGAGAGTGGGCATCCTTGTCTTGTTCCAGATTCTAGTTGGAAGACTTTCAGCTTTTCATCATTGAGTATTATGGTGGCTGTGTGTTCGTCATAAATAGCTTTTATTATGTTGAGACATGTTCCCTCTATACCCACTTTAGTAAGAATTTTTATTATAAGTGTATATTGAATCTTATCAGATGCTCTTTCTGCATCTGTTGAGGTAATCATGTACTTTTTGTCTTTTGCTGTAGTGTGTCACATTGGTTGTGTATGTTGAACCATCCATTGACCTTGGGATGACTCCCATTTAATCATAGTCTATGATCTTTTTTATGTGTTATTGGATTCAGTTTACTGGTATTTTGTTGAGAATCTTTGCATGTCTATTCATCAACAATATCGACCTGTAATCTTCTTTTTTGATACTGCCTTTGTCTGATTTTGATATCTGGGTGGTAGTGGCTTCATAGAATGATTTTAGGGGAGTGTTCCCGCCTCTTAACTCCTTCCAATAATCTTTTGGAAATGTTTGAGGATTGGTATAAGTTCTTTCTTTTATGTTTGGTAGAGTTCCCAGTGAAGTCATCTAGTTCTGGATTTTTGTTTGTAGGAGCTTACTATTATTATTATTATTGCTACAGACAGAATAGAAATTTTCAACTTTGTATTTTTTTAAATTATTTTTTTAATTGAAGGATAATTGCTTTACAGAATTTTGTCAACTTTGTATTCTATGACAAGTAGAGTAACGGCCCCCTAAAATGTCCACATCCTAATCTCCAGAATGTGTGAATGTTACCTTACATAGTAAAAGGAATTTGGCAGGTGTAATTAAATCAAGGATCCTGAAATAGGTTGATTACCCTGGATTACCCAGGTGAACCCAGTATAATCCCAAAGGTCCTCGTAAGAAGAAGGTGGGAAGTCAGAAACAGAGGAGAGGTGACGACAGAAGTAGAGGATGGAGTGGTCTGGGGCCTCTAATCAAGAAATAGCGTCTAGAAATAGCGTCTAGAAGCTGGAAAAGACCAGAGAACAGAGTCTCCCTTCAGAGCCTCTGGAAGAAACGCACACCTTGATCTTAGCCTCAAGAGATCCATTTTGGAGTTCTGACCTCCAGAACTGTAGGACAGTAAATCCATGCTTGTTTTTTTAAGCCACCACATCTGTGGTAGTTTATTGCAGCATTAGTAGAAAACTATACTCCTACTCTTTTTAGCCATAGTTTTAATAAGAAGAATTTGTTGTTGTTGTTAAGAAAAAGCAAATGAGAATGAATCCTAGGAAGATAGTAGCTTATTCTGGCTTCTTTCCATTTCTAAACTCATCAGCAATCAGATATGCAAATTAGAATAACAATGATAAATAATCTTACAATCACCAAAGTGGCAAAAAAAGGGGGGGAGTCCATTTATTAATGGAAGATGGAGAGGGGGAAATACTTTCATATATTACTGATAGAAAGCAATCTGGTATCACTTTAAAATTAAAAATATATTTATCTAACCAGAAATCTCACTCCTATAAATCTACCCACAAAAATAAAGTCACTATCATTAAGGGCATATTTAAATATATTTATGGCATTGATTATAGTGGGAAAAAACTAGAAACAAATTGCCCATCAATAGGGTAATGCTGAATAAGTTATTGTACTTCCACCCTTTGGACTCTTGGACAACCATTGAAAAGAATTAGAGAAAGAAGTTGGATCCCTACTTCCATTTCCCATATGCAAAATTCATTCCAAGTGGATCAAACCTAAATCTAAGAACAAAAACTATAAACCTCTTAGAAGAAAACAGGCAGAAATTTCTGTGACCTTGGATTAGGAAATAATTTCTTAGATGTGGCACCAAAAGCATAAGAAACAAGTTAGATAAATTAGACTTCTTGTAAATTAAGAATGTTTATGTTTATGAGGATAAAAGATGAAGAGACAACCTACAGAGTGGGAGAAAATATTTGCAAACCATATATATAATGGATCTGTATCCAAAATATGTATTCACAAATAAAAAGGTCACCCAGTTAACAGTGGACAAAAGATCTGAATAGACATTTCTCCAGAGAAGATACACAAGTAGCCAATAAGCACATTTAAATATGGTCAATGTTATTAGTCATCAGGGAAATGCACATTAAAACCCTAATAAAGTAACTCTTCACACATACTAAGATGGCTATAATAAAAATAAAAACTGGGCTTCCCTGGTGGTCCAGTGGGTGAGGACACCGCCTTGCAGTGCAAGGGACCGCAGGTTAAGCCACCACATCTGTGGTAGTTTATTGCAGCATTAGTAGAAAACTATACTCCTACTCTTTTAGCCATAGTTTTAATAAGAAGAATTTGTTGTTGTTGTTAAGAAAAAGCAAATGAGAATGAATCCTAGGAAGATAGTAGCTTATTCTGGCTTCTTTCCATTTCTAAACTCATCAGCAATCAGATATGCAAATTAGAATAACAATGATAAATAATCTTACAATCACCAAAGTGGCAAAAAAAGGGGGGGAGTCCATTTATTAATGGAAGATAGAGAGGGAGAAATACTTTCATATATTACTGATAGAAAGCAATCTGGTATCACTTTAAAATTAAAAATATATTTATCTAACCAGAAATCTCACTCCTATAAATCTACCCACAAAAATAAAGTCACTATCATTAAGGGCATATTTAAATATATTTATGGCATTGATTATAGTGGGAAAAAACTAGAAACAAATTGCCCATCAATAGGGTAATGCTGAATAAGTTATTGTACTTCCACCCTTTGGACTCTTGGACAACCATTGAAAAGAATTAGAGAAAGAAGTTGGATCCCTACTTCCATTTCCCATATGCAAAATTCATTCCAAGTGGATCAAACCTAAATCTAAGAACAAAAACTATAAACCTCTTAGAAGAAAACAGGCAGAAATTTCTGTGACCTTGGATTAGGAAATAATTTCTTAGATGTGGCACCAAAAGCATAAGAAACAAGTTAGATAAATTAGACTTCTTGTAAATTAAGAATGTTTATGTTTATGAGGATAAAAGATGAAGAGACAACCTACAGAGTGGGAGAAAATATTTGCAAACCATATATATAATGGATCTGTATCCAAAATATGTATTCACAAATAAAAAGGTCACCCAGTTAACAGTGGACAAAAGATCTGAATAGACATTTCTCCAGAGAAGATACACAAGTAGCCAATAAGCACATTTAAATATGGTCAATGTTATTAGTCATCAGGGAAATGCACATTAAAACCCTAATAAAGTAACTCTTCACACATACTAAGATGGCTATAATAAAAATAAAAACTGGGCTTCCCTGGTGGTCCAGTGGGTGAGGACACCGCCTTGCAGTGCAAGGGACCGCAGGTTCGATCCCTGGCCTGGGAAGATCGCACGTGCCACGGAGCGGCTGGACCAATGTGTCCAATTACCGAGCCGGAGCTCTGGAGCGCATGCGCCCAGAGCCCGGTGCTCTGCGACAACAGAGGCCACTGCGATGGGAGGCCCACACGGGCCGAAGAACAAAGATGGATGAAAAATAAATAAAAATGAAAGACCAATCGAAGTGGCCCGCCCACCCCTCTCCCCCAACCCCCTCTCCCCAACCCCCCCTCCCCAAAGAAGCCATTAAAAATAAAAATAAAAACTCAGTAATAGCAAGCATTGGCAAGGATATAGAGAAACTGAACCATTTGTGCATTGCTTATAGGAATGTAAAATGGTGCAGCTACTCTGGAAAACAGGGAATTCCTCAGAAAGCTAAACAGGAAATTACTGTTATGATCTAGCAATTCTACTTCTAGGTATATATATCTGAGAGAATTTAAACTATGTCTACACAAAAATTTGTACAGATAAGTTCATAGCAGTATTATTCATAGTACCCAAAATGTGAAAACTTAAATATCCATTGACTGAGTAAAGAATTAACAAAATGAATATTTTTGCAACACAATATTATCCAGTCAAAAAAGGAATGAAGGGCTTCCCTGGTGGTCCAGTGGGTAAGGACACTGCTTTGCAGTGCAAGGGGCATCAGTTTGATCCCTGGCCTGGGAAGATCCCATGTGCTGCGGAGTGGCTGGACCAATGTGTCCAACTACCGAGCTGGATCTCTGGAGCACATGCGCCCAGAGCCGGTGCTCTGCAACAAGAGAGGCCACTGTGATGGGAGGCCCACACAGGCCAAAGAACAAAGATGTATGGAAATAAATAAATGAAAGACCAATAGAAGTGACCAAAAAAAAAAAAAAAAAAGGGAATGATGTACTGATACATGCATAAATGGCCATGATATACATTATGTTAGTAAAAGAATCCAGACACAATACATACACAAACACACATATAATCCCATTTATATAAAATGTCCAGACAGGCAAATCCAAGGAGATAGAAAGTATATTAGTGGTTGCCAGGATCTGGGACGGGGAAGCAATGGGGAATAAATGCTAGTGAGTATAGAGTTTCTTATTGTCATAATGAAGACTCCAGTATTAGAAGTGGTAGTGGTTGAACAACATTGTGAATATTCTAAAAATGACTGAAATTTTCACTGTAAAGTGTTGAGTTTTACAGTATCTACATTATATCTGAAACAAACAAACAAACAAAATTAAACTTTATCAGATGACTCAGGGGCAACCAGGTAAGAAACCATTTGTTACCCAATCAGATCAGAAGCCTAGAATTTCATTTTATTTTTAGTTATTCTTATGTAACTCTTTTTTTTCTAATTTATGGAAAAGATGTAAGGCTTCTTTAAAAGAGACATACCGTTCCTTGCATTAAAAAATGAATTCAGTGGTTAAGACTGCACACTTCCATTGCAGGGGCCGTGGATGCCATCCCTGGTCAAAACAGGGAATTCCTCAGAAAGCAACAAAAATTTGTCTAGCAATTCTACTTCTAGGTATATATATCTGAGAGAATTTAAACTATGTCTACACAAAATTTGTACAGATAAGTTCATAGCAGTATTATTCATAGTACCCAAAATGTGAAAACTTAAATATCCATTGACTGAGTAAAGAATTAACAAAATGAATATTTTTGCAACACAATATTATCCAGTCAAAAAAGGAATGAAGGGCTTCCCTGGTGGTCCAGTGGGTAAGGACACTGCTTTGCAGTGCAAGGGGCATCAGTTTGATCCCTGGCCTGGGAAGATCCCATGTGCTGCGGAGTGGCTGGACCAATGTGTCCAACTACCGAGCTGGATCTCTGGAGCACATGCGCCCAGAGCCGGTGCTCTGCAACAAGAGAGGCCACTGTGATGGGAGGCCCACACAGGCCAAAGAACAAAGATGTATGGAAATAAATAAATGAAAGACCAATAGAAGTGACCAAAAAAAAAAAAAAAAAAAGGGAATGATGTACTGATACATGCATAAATGGCCATGATATACATTATGTTAGTAAAAGAATCCAGACACAATACATACACAAACACACATATAATCCCATTTATATAAAATGTCCAGACAGGCAAATCCAAGGAGATAGAAAGTATATTAGTGGTTGCCAGGATCTGGGACGGGGAAGCAATGGGGAATAAATGCTAGTGAGTATAGAGTTTCTTATTGTCATAATGAAGACTCCAGTATTAGAAGTGGTAGTGGTTGAACAACATTGTGAATATTCTAAAAATGACTGAAATTTTCACTGTAAAGTGTTGAGTTTTACAGTATCTACATTATATCTGAAACAAACAAACAAACAAAATTAAACTTTATCAGATGACTCAGGGGCAACCAGGTAAGAAACCATTTGTTACCCAATCAGATCAGAAGCCTAGAATTTCATTTTATTTTTAGTTATTCTTATGTAACTCTTTTTTTTCTAATTTATGGAAAAGATGTAAGGCTTCTTTAAAAGAGACATACCGTTCCTTGCATTAAAAAATGAATTCAGTGGTTAAGACTGCACACTTCCATTGCAGGGGCCGTGGATGCCATCCCTGGTCAAAGAAACTAAGATCCCACATGCTCTGTGGCAAGGCCAAAAATATATATATAAATGAAACATTCAGTAAATAATATATGTGGGAAACCTTTCAGTTTGGAAGTCTGAGTGTTCTCTACTGAGCATTTTTCAAATCAAGTAATACTGTTCAAATTAGTAATGAAATAAAATATATATCAGTTCCCAGTGCCAAGTATCTCTTTAACTCTATATGTTCTCTAAGTACCATACTTTGATAACTATTTCCAAGAAAATTTTCTGGAATTTGCTCCCTGTTTATCACAGGTTTTCCCAACATTCCTAAACTGTGCAAGCTGAGGTGCCTTGGAGCATGATGGGAAAAACACTGACACCTGACATCTTTTGGAGACCAGACACACTTCTAGTTCCAGGTAATTCTGTTACATTAGATAGCACATTTCCTTTGGTGACATATCTTTGTGAAGTTGGGTTTGGGGCCATTGCTGTGATAAAAAGCTAGTGCTATTCAAAAATCAGTGTGGAAGAAATGAGGATGGCAGTGCTCAATGTGATCCAAATTTTGAAAAAATTCAGTGCCCAGAAGGCACACTCATTTCATTTAAGAATAAGATAAAAAGTATCACTTTGGTTCTAATTTATGTATGGGTATTTTTAAAATCGATACTAAAGTTAGAATGTAACTATTTAATAATTTAATCATTAGCTGTTTCTTTCTGCCAGGGGACTCCATGAAAAAGTTACTGAAACTAAAGATGCCAGAAACCAAGAAAGCTTGGGAAGTTCTGAGTTATCTACTTCATATATTAAATACACCCCAAACTTTCCACAGTTCTTCATTTCTCATGCAACATCCCTCTGATATACCAATCAGTATTGTTAACAGATCAGACTAGGGATGTATATGTAGGAATACACTTGGTAAGAAATGCCTGCCTTAAGTACCTGCCTTAAAGGTAACAGGGAAAAGATAAGCAGTTACCTTCCCAGTGTAATGAGCAGTCATACAATGGCTAGAAAGGGAGAGATACACCCTGCTTCCTAACTCCCAAGGGTCACTTTATAAACCATAAACATGACAATGAGACTGCAGAGCCTCTTAACATATTTTGCAGTCACCAGTGCATACCTGTCTGGACCAGAGAACTCAATAGCATCTACTGCCCCCTGCCATGACATCCTGGGTAAATCATGATACTCTTGATTCCTCCTTTCAAATTTTTTATCTGAGAGAGCTTTCTATTAAATATAACTCAGAGCCCAGGTGCAGTTACTGTATTAAATTATGTAGTATATTATGAGCACATAAATCCAAGGCATTACACTGTGATTGTTACTGCATTAAATACATACTTCTATACATGTTTCCATAGTTACAAAACCAAAGTACATTTAGGATTAATAAATAATGAGCTTTCCATTTGTCATCATTTAACCCCTTCATAGCAATTTGGAAAAGGATTGAAAATCAAATATTGAGTTTCTCCTCCTGAAATGAGACACAAATTAAATCAGAATATGCTTTTTCTTTTAAGATTTATTTATTGGGGGGGGTGGGGAGGGAGGGAGCAGGCGGGCTTTATTTCTTTCTTTGATTTCATAAAAAGCTAGTGCTATTCAAAAATCAGTGTGGAAGAAATGAGGATGGCAGTGCTCAATGTGATCCAAATTTTGAAAAAATTCAGTGCCCAGAAGGCACACTCATTTCATTTAAGAATAAGATAAAAAGTATCACTTTGGTTCTAATTTATGTATGGGTATTTTTAAAATCGATACTAAAGTTAGAATGTAACTATTTAATAATTTAATCATTAGCTGTTTCTTTCTGCCAGGGGACTCCATGAAAAAGTTACTGAAACTAAAGATGCCAGAAACCAAGAAAGCTTGGGAAGTTCTGAGTTATCTACTTCATATATTAAATACACCCCAAACTTTCCACAGTTCTTCATTTCTCATGCAACATCCCTCTGATATACCAATCAGTATTGTTAACAGATCAGACTAGGGATGTATATGTAGGAATACACTTGGTAAGAAATGCCTGCCTTAAGTACCTGCCTTAAAGGTAACAGGGAAAAGATAAGCAGTTACCTTCCCAGTGTAATGAGCAGTCATACAATGGCTAGAAAGGGAGAGATACACCCTGCTTCCTAACTCCCAAGGGTCACTTTATAAACCATAAACATGACAATGAGACTGCAGAGCCTCTTAACATATTTTGCAGTCACCAGTGCATACCTGTCTGGACCAGAGAACTCAATAGCATCTACTGCCCCCTGCCATGACATCCTGGGTAAATCATGATACTCTTGATTCCTCCTTTCAAATTTTTTATCTGAGAGAGCTTTCTATTAAATATAACTCAGAGCCCAGGTGCAGTTACTGTATTAAATTATGTAGTATATTATGAGCACATAAATCCAAGGCATTACACTGTGATTGTTACTGCATTAAATACATACTTCTATACATGTTTCCATAGTTACAAAACCAAAGTACATTTAGGATTAATAAATAATGAGCTTTCCATTTGTCATCATTTAACCCCTTCATAGCAATTTGGAAAAGGATTGAAAATCAAATATTGAGTTTCTCCTCCTGAAATGAGACACAAATTAAATCAGAATATGCTTTTTTTCTTTTTTTAAGATTTATTTATTTATTTATTGGGGGGGTTGGGTGGGGAGGGAGGGGAGCAGGCGGGCTACTTCTATTGGTCTTTCATTTGTCCATTTTTCATCCATCTCTGTTTGGCCCGTGTGGGCCTCCCATCGCGGTGGCCTCTATTGTCGCAGAGCACAGGTTCTGAGCGCATGCGCTCCAGAGCTCCGGCTTGGTGATGGGACACATCAGTCCAGCCGCTCCGCGGCACGTGGGATCTTCCCAGGCCAGGGATCGAACCTGCGGCCCCTGCACTGCAAGGCGGTGTCCTTACCCACTGGACCACCAGGGAAGCCCCAGAATATGCTTTTAAAAATGTTTAAATCAAACTCACATACACAGTATATATAAATCCATAATAGCATATTCACACTGAACTTTAAAAAAAGCAAAGGAGTCATCTGTCCATAATCAAAACTTTATTGAAAAACTGACACCAAAATAGGAGAGTGCTGTTATATACCTTACAAAAATTAAATGTAGTTACATGTCTTGGTAGATTAACTGGAATTACTGAACTGATAAGGCTTTCTGCGATAAAACACAAATTCAGGAAGTTGTGTGGATCATCAGTGTTGCTTCCTTCTGAATGAACAGCCTGCAAAGGAATCACAAGAGCATATTAAACATAAGTCTGTTCTATATCTGGTACAGCATTTAAATGAAAAAAAGCACCTTTTATGTAAAAACTTAGCTTTTAGAAATTTTCGATTAAATACTCATATACATGGTTATTTATTCTTTTATACCAAAAATTAAGGGTTTTTTCTTTATTTATTTTTGGCTACACTGGGTCTTCGTTGTTGTGCATGGGCTTCTCACTGCGGTGGCTTCTCTTGTTGCCGGGCACCAGCTCTAGAGCCTGCGGGCTTCAGCAGGTGTGCAGCACGGGCTTACGTGCTCTGCAGTAGATGGGATCTTCCCAGAGTAGGCAGCAAGCCCGGGTCCCCTGCACTGGCAGGCGGACTCCTAACCACTGGACCACCAAATCAGTCTTCTCAAATGTTATAGTGAAATTTATTGAAGACCATGAGCCTGAATTCAACAGTTAAAACTTTATTGCAAGCTGTCAGAAGATACAGACTTAATTTTTAAGAACTATTCTGAATTCTTTTTCCCAGAAAATAATTTTAATTAGAGTTCATTTCAGATCTTTGAGGAAAATTCTGGTAAAGATATACTCATTTAATCATCTGTCAGCCGTGGGCACAGAATTCTAAGATCATGGCATGATATACAGGTATTGGCAGTCTTGCAAGTACATTTTTAAGAGCAATACTGCATTTAAATATGGTGCTGACTTCACAGTTAGATCTCATCAGGTCACACCAAATAGATCTTGGATTTCTTGCCAATTCACTTTTAACTCTTCCAGTGAGAATAACATGGAATTCACAGCTCCCAAAAATATCACAAGCAAATTTAAAATATCATTATTGAATTGTAAATTTCTATGTATGTAATTTTACTACAGAAAATTATATGCATATTATAATCTTTTCTCACTGCACAAAAGAGAAAGAATTAAAATTAGAGTATCTTAATCATGAGTTACTCATAGAAATCAACCCTGTTACATAACAGATAACTATAGTTATCTGTCGCTTAGCTAGCAATATCTTAAATCATATGTACCAAGTTAATAGGACACAAAATATTTACATGTATATATTTATTCTTTTACTCCATTCTGATGGATGTCTAATATTCCAAGTTAAGCAAATTGACTAAGTATAATACTACAAAATTAGATGTTCTAAACTAAGACAAATAACGAATTATGGAATTCTTTTCAAGGTCAAGAGTACAGATATATCTAATCTAAAGGGGCACTCTTTACTAAAAGAACACACAATGAAAGATAAAAATTATTTTGATAATTATGAATATGATTTTTTAGACTGATTTTTATAAAAAGAGACTGTAAAATTATAAAATCTCATCACTGGGTTAGAAAATGCCAAATGATTTACCTTCTGTGAGTCTGGCCTTTCCTCCTGTTGGCTGGCACAGCACTGTTGAACAGCCTACACAAAGCACCACAGTCTGAGCATGGCTGAAAACCGTGGTAATCTTGTAGCAACCTGAAAAAGGGCATTGCTACAAGTGAAAAGCAGAAGAAAGCACAGCACCTGTTCAACTTATTTCTAGTAGAGACCTTGTAAAAGATTAGGAACTTCAGTGCTATGCAGTAGCAAGCCACATATGTAACAATCTTTCTAGTAGCCACATTAAAAACAAGGGTTTTTTTAAAGGTGAAATTAGTAACAGTCTATGGAAATATAGATTACTATCTCAACACATAATCAAAGGCTTTTTTTCCCTATGCTGTATGTTCAAAATCTGGTGTATATTTCACACCAAAAAATATATCATGAGAAAAGATACAGCCTGGTGATTATAGTTAATAATACCATATGGAATACTGCTAAGAGAGTATATCCTGAAAGTTCTTATCACAAGAAAAAAAAAAAACCTGTAACTATGTATAGTGATGGGTATTAATCAGACTTACTGTGGTGATCATTCTCCAGTATGGAATCATGAAGTCGTACACTTGAAACTAAGATAATGTTTTATGTCAATTATTCCATCGGGGGGGAAAAAAAGAATTTTTTCCATTCTGACTAGCCACATTTCAAGTGGTCACTAGCCACATATGGCTAATGGCCACCATATTGGACCCCACAGTTTTACACTGAAGAATCAATATACTGTTTGTTGCAACGTGAAAAGGAAAAGCTACTTAAGTTCAATGTCATGTCCCTTGCGGAAATCCCATCTTCACACCTAAATGCCTCCAATCGAAATATTTCTAAAGTGGTTTATTATGAAAATAATCCTGACATTCCAATTCTGTAATCCCACCTCTGCTCAACAGAGGGTCCTAATACCTAAATGTATACAACACACCATGAACCATCCTTACAGAAATTATGTAAGTAGTCCTTAGAGAAATTTATCTTAGGAAAGGAATTAAAGCTTGAAGTTTTACCTGGACATTTTACATCCATAAAGTAAGAATTTGGACTCTGAACCAGCCGTTTCTTTTTATGTTTTTTCTTTTCCTCTTCCAAGGAAGGATGAAGTAAATCTCTAGCCAACTGGCGGGGGGAAAAGGCACAGTTATGACTACTAGCATGATACCACAACTCTGGCAAACTTAACAATGTGAAATATACATGCAAAAATAGGAGTTAACAGTCATACTCGGCAAAGAGAACACTTCAGATTTTTTTTTTTTAAAGCCTGTTAACTTTCATCAACACTTTTTATAATGCTTGCTTTCTCCAAGTCCTAGTTAAGGGGTTTTACAACGATCAGGAAACATATGGTAAGGTTAGTTCCGTTCTTCTTAACAGTCGCCAGTGAAAATGAAACTGTGGTGCTAAGTAACAACGTGATCCCGACCCCTGGATCCGCTGAGGGAAGAAACTGCTGAGACAGACCCGGAGAATGTCAACACCCAGGTGATTTCTGCCCCCAGGGTTCAACATCTGATCTGACAGGAACTCTGACAAGTGGCTGACGCTTGACTGTTCTTGATCGGGTAAATCTGTATGGCAATTGCCAAGACAGTTTTTACAAAGGAAACAAGCAGGAAATCGCTTCCCAGAGAAGGCAGAGGTGGGGGACAAGAGCCACGAAAGGAAAGGAAAGCAAGAAGACTTGACCGATCGCATCCTCGAGGGTGCCCACCGAAATCCAGGGCGCTTAAGTAAGAAACCCGGGGAGCTGTTCTCTGCCAGCCTGCAACTGCAGAGTGCAACCCAGGGCGGCGCCGGGTCTTCCAGCCCCACGCCCTGGCAGGGCCCGACTCGCCGCGCGCCCGGGCAAGTCCCAACAAGTCCGCCACGCGCGAAAGAGCCGCACGATCCGAGTCGCCGAGCCCTGTTCGGCTGGGAGCCCCGGGGCCCCGCGGAGCCACGGATCGAGCCTGTCCCTGAAGTCCCTCGGGCAACAGAGAAGGCCGACCCAATCGCGAAGCCCGAAAGTAAACAACTCACAGGCATGTTGATCCTTTAGCAAGCCCGGTCCGTGCAGATCTCTAAGGCGACACCCCCAGCGAGCAGCACGCGACGGAGCGCTCGGCGTCAACTTCCGGGATGCAGGAAGCTGGGAGGAGCGCAGCGGCGGGCTCGTCCACTCTAGGCGCACCTCTCGTTGGTGAGGGCGGGCTCTGGCCGGGATCCGCGAGTGCCGGGCCGAGGGAGGTGCTAGGGTACGCGCCCATCCGACCTCCCGAAGTCCGCGGCCCTAACGAGCTTCTGGGCTAGAGCCGTCGACCTCAGTTGTCTACTCTGGGCGGGATGGTGCTTAGGGCCCAGCTCAGGCGGCTCTCTCCCTGCTGGGAACCGCCTCCGGACTTCGGGAGCGCCGGCAGCGCTGCATAGGGGTCTGCAGTGGGCAAGCTGGATCGCTGTCAGCGGTCTCGCAGCCAAGACCTCAGCTCTCGACCGCTCTCCGGGCGAGCACAAGGACGATGCCTCTGTTGGGTTATTTTATGTATTAAAAAATTATTTTGTGGTGGTTGTTCAGTCGCTCGCTCGGGTCCGACTGTTGACGACCCCATGGACTGCAGCATACCAGGCTTCCCTGTCCCTCACTATCTCCGGGAGTTTGCTCAAACTCATGTCCATTGAGTCAGTAATGCTATCCAACCATATCGTTCTCTGTCGTCTCATTCTCCTGCCCTCATTCTTACCCAGCATCAGGTCTTTTCCCGTGAGTGGGCACTTCCCATCAGGTGGCCAAAGTATTGGCGCTTCAGCTTGTCTTTCCAATGAATATTGAGTTGATTTCCTTTAGAATCGCCTGGTTTGATCTCCTTGCTGTCCAAGGGACTCTCTTCTCCAACACCACAGTTTGAACATATCAATTCTTAAGAGCTCAGCCTTCTTTATGGTCCAACTCTCACATCCATACATGACTACTGGAAAGACCATAGCTTTGACCATAGGGACCTATGTGGGCAAAGTGATGTCTCTACTTTTTAATATGCTGTCTACATTCGTCATAGTTTTTCTTCCAAGGAGCAGGTGTCTTTTAATTCCATGGTCACAATCACCATTTATTGTGATTTTTGGAGTCCAAGGAAATGAAGTCTGTCGCTGTTTCCATTGTTTCCCCATTATATGCCATGAAGTGATGGGACTGGATGCCAAGATCCATTCAACATTTTTTGAATGTTGAATTTTAAGCCAGCTTTTTTACTCTCCTCTTTACCTTCATCAAGAGGCTCTTTAGTTCCTCTTCACTTTCTGCCATTAGGGTGGTGTCATCTGCATATCTGAGGTTATTGATACTTCTCCCAGCAATCTTGTTTCCAGCTTGTGCTTCATCCATCCCATCATTTCACACGATGTACTCTGCATATAAGTTAAATAGGGTAACAATATACAGTCTTGACATCCTCTTTTCCCAGTTTGAAACCAGTCCATTGTTACATGTCCAGTTCTAACTATTGCTTCTTGATCTGCATACACATTTCACAGGAGGCAGTTTAGGTGGCTTGGTATTCCCATCTCTTTAAGAATTTTCCACAGTTTGTTGTGATTTGCATAGTCAAAGGCTTTAACATAGTCAATGAAGCAGAAGTAGATGTTTTTCTGGAATTGCCTTGTTTTTTCTATGATCCAACATTATTATGTTTGATCCTTGGCTCAGCAAGATCCCCTGGAGAAGGGAATAGCACCCTCTCCAGTATTCTTGCCTGGAGAATTACATGGACAGAGGAGCCTGGTGGGCTATGGTCCATGGGATCGCAGAGTTGTACACGACTAAGCAACTAACACTTTCACTTTTTCACTTTAACAAGTTTGTACCCTAAAATACCATCAGGCTTATCCCTCAACTACACATTCCCTGGTAACCAACATTTTACTATTTTTCTTTGGGTGTTTTGTTTGTTTGTTTTTACAAGTTTGATTTTTTTAGTTTCATATATAAGTGATAACATACAGTGCTTGTTTTTTTCTGTCTGGCATATCTCACTTAGCAGAATGTGCTCAAAGTCCTTCCATGTTGTTGCAAATAAGTTTGTGTTGTTTTGAGCCACTAGATTTATGGTAATTTCTTATAGCAACATTATAAAATGAATATAATAATGAAGAACCCTCTACCCACCAACCAGTTCTGTCAAATATAAGATGACATACTTCATCCTCCAATTTTTCAACGATTAAAATAACACTGTAGTAAACATTCTTGTAGATAAGTCTTGACGTCCATCCTTGATTATTTCCTTAGGATGAATTCCTAAAGAGGAATTGCTGAGTCAAAAGTTACACACATTTTAAGATTTGTAATATAAACTGCCAGATTACCCTCCAGAAAAGTCAAACTGACTTACAATCCAGAACCAGATGTCTGAGTATGTCCCCTTTCTTTGTGTCCTTGACAATACTGGCTATTGTATTTTTCTTTATCTCTGTCAATTCAAAAGATGGAAATGGGACATTCCCTGGTGAAGGGAAGAAGGAAATGGCAACCCACTCTAGTCATCCCATGAACGAAAAGGCATCATGGTAGGCCTCAGTCCAGGGGGTAACAAATATATGTATAGGAGTTTCCCTAGTGGCTCAGTTTTAAAGAATCTGCCTGCAGTGCGGGAGACCTGGGTTCAATTGCTGGGTTGGGAAGATCGCCTGGAGGAGGGCATGGTGACCTACTCCAGTACTTTGCCTGGAGAATCCCATGGACAGAGGAATCTGATGGGCTCCAGTGCATAGGGTTGTGCAGAGTTGGACATGACTGAGCAACTAAGCAGCAGCAACTGGTGGCTCAGTGGTAAAGAATCTACCTGCCAGTGCAGAGAACACCGGCTCAATCCCAGATCTGGGTGGATCCCACACCAAGCCCATGCACCACAACTCTTGAGCCTGTGCTCTAGAGCCCAGAAGCTGCAACTCCTGAGCCCACATGCCTCAACTACTGAAGCCCATGTGCCTGAGAGCCCATGTTCCTTAGTAAGAGAAGCCACCACAATGAGAAGTCCTCACTCTCTGCAGGTACGACCCAACACAGCCACAAATAAATAAATAAAATTATTTTTTTAAAGAAGTAAATGTTATTTTGTCATAATGCCATGTATTATGGGCTAGTAAATGAAACTATGCTGTAAGTCTTCTATAAAAATTGAGAGCAGTTGTTTGTTTGCAAGTGTCTGGACTTGTCTTTCCTTAATTTGAGGGACAATGTTGAGTTGTCAGCTCTCTTGTGAACCAGAGGAAGACACTTTGGAGACACATGCGTATGCTCTTGCTCGAAAAATTACCTTTCACTACCAATTACCAAAAAGCAAACAAAAACTTATAATAACAAGCAGGTGTTAAAGATGAGTCTCAAGGGTAAACACTGAAAACATTTAACTTTTAGAAAAACTCACTATGCTGTCTTCTCACTCCCCCATAGACTAGTTAAAAAAAAAAAAAAAATTTACCATATACTATAATTTGGGAACTACACTCTGGAAAGTCTGCAAACACATGCAGGGATAAGAGAGTATTAAAGGAAATTTATTTTCCCGTAAACTCTTTAATCTCTTCTTCCTTCCTAAACTCTCAACTCTTTGCACATAACCTGTGCCCTTTTCGCTCCCATTTTTTTCTTGTAGTAGAATACACATACAATTAACAATCATAATTATTTGTCATATTTCACTGTTGTCTTCATTAATATTTTTCAAATGCCTATTGGCTATTAGCACGTTGATCATAGGTACAGCAAATATATTCCCAATTTGTTTCCTGTTCATTTTTGTTGATTTTTTTAATCATAGAGGAATTTATATAATTTTTTCTTTTTGTTATAGTGTCTAAGCAGGCCTTGATCAACTAAATATTTGCCTATGCTTTCTTTGAATTCTTTTGTTGTAGTATTGGTTTTTTTTTTTTTTTTCTTTTATTTACTTATTTATTTTTTCATCCATCTTCATTCTTTGGCCTGTGTGGGCCTCCCATTGCAGTGGCCTCTCTCATTGCAGAGCACCGGCTCTGGGCACATGAGCTCCAGAGCACTGGCTTGTAATTGGACACACCTGTCCAGGTGCTCCTTGGCACGTGGAATCTTCCTGGGCAAGGGTTCGAACCAGTGCCCCTTGTACTGCAGGGCAGACTCTCCACCCACTGGACCACCCGGAAGCCCTATCTTTGAGTTTTTAATTTTAAAAAAAAAATTGGAGGGGAGGGGCTGCATCACATGGCTTGCAGAATCTCAGCTCCCTGACCTGGGGTTCAATCCCTGTTTGAACCTGGACCATAGCCGCGAAAGCTTGGAATCCTGACCACTAGACCACTGGGGAACTCCCTAACCTGGAATTTATTTTGGCACTTGATGCATAGTAGGTCTCAGAACAATTTCTAATGATCAGGCTTAGTTACTGCTTCAGTTCCTTAACCCAGGCCCAGTACAGTGTCAAAACCCTTCAACTTCGGAGGCACTGTAACTCTGTGAGAAATAAAACTCAAGGTCAAGAAAACCTGGACTCTGTTTGTAACTCTGCCTCCTTGTCCAAAGCTCAGTTTTGCCTAACGTGTCCCCAGCCCCTTGCAATGATGGCAGATAAGGGGACATGCAGGCAGGTGGATAGAGTCCCTTTGCCTTGGCAGCCTACTCTGGGATCCGGCTCAAGGAACTCCCTCCTGGCTTCCCAAAGAACTCTGAAGTTGCTGGAATTCTGTATGCTGCCTGAGAATGTTCCGGCTATTCTCTCTAGCCGTCTCTTTAATCTCTTCTTCCTTCCTAAACTCTCAACTCTTTGCACATAACCTGTGCCCTTTTCTCCCATTTTTTTCTTGTAGTAGAATACACATACAATTAACAATCATAATTATTTGTCATATTTCACTGTTGTCTTCATTAATATTTTTCAAATGCCTATTGGCTATTAGCACGTTGATCATAGGTACAGCAAATATATTCCCAATTTGTTTCCTGTTCATTTTGTTGATTTTTTTAATCATAGAGGAATTTATATAATTTTTTCTTTTTGTTATAGTGTCTAAGCAGGCCTTGATCAACTAAATATTTGCCTATGCTTTCTTTGAATTCTTTTGTTGTAGTATTGGTTTTTTTTTTTTTTTTCTTTTATTTACTTATTTATTTTTTCATCCATCTTCATTCTTTGGCCTGTGTGGGCCTCCCATTGCAGTGGCCTCTCTCATTGCAGAGCACCGGCTCTGGGCACATGAGCTCCAGAGCACTGGCTTGTAATTGGACACACCTGTCCAGGTGCTCCTTGGCACGTGGAATCTTCCTGGGCAAGGGTTCGAACCAGTGCCCCTTGTACTGCAGGGCAGACTCTCCACCCACTGGACCACCCGGGAAGCCCTATCTTTGAGTTTTTAATTTTAAAAAAAAAATTGGAGGGGAGGGGCTGCATCACATGGCTTGCAGAATCTCAGCTCCCTGACCTGGGGTTCAATCCCTGTTTGAACCTGGACCATAGCCGCGAAAGCTTGGAATCCTGACCACTAGACCACTGGGGAACTCCCTAACCTGGAATTTATTTTGGCACTTGATGCATAGTAGGTCTCAGAACAATTTCTAATGATCAGGCTTAGTTACTGCTTCAGTTCCTTAACCCAGGCCCAGTACAGTGTCAAAACCCTTCAACTTCGGAGGCACTGTAACTCTGTGAGAAATAAAACTCAAGGTCAAGAAAACCTGGACTCTGTTTGTAACTCTGCCTCCTTGTCCAAAGCTCAGTTTTGCCTAACGTGTCCCCAGCCCCTTGCAATGATGGCAGATAAGGGGACATGCAGGCAGGTGCGGGGATAGAGTCCCTTTGCCTTGGCAGCCTACTCTGGGATCCGGCTCAAGGAACTCCCTCCTGGCTTCCCAAAGAACTCTGAAGTTGCTGGAATTCTGTATGCTGCCTGAGAATGTTCCGGCTATTCTCTCTAGCCAGGTCTGAGGAGGTGCTGCTGAACCCTCCCATTCAGCACCCAGCCCCCTTCACCTTAGAAGTGTGTGACCGTTTCCAGCCCCTTCCTTTCTTCCTAATGTCAAAGACTGAGAACACTCACAGGTGTTCCCATTAAACCAAGGACTTCCCCCACAACCATGCTAAATTTTAAGCCAGCCAAAACCAGTTCTAAACGGGTCAGTTCCCCACTTTCAGCTGGGTTGGAGTTCTTCAGGCTTGTGCCCTAAAGAAAGATGGGAAGACATTTAGTTTAGTCTCGACTGTGAGAAACTCAAGGGGTGAGGTGGGGCGCTAAAGTTAAAATTTTCTTACTACTGAAGTGTTTTTCTGAGAAGCTCAGGGAAATCCATGTTGTCAGTAAACTTTAACAAGGCAGTGTTCTTTTCCTCTTCCTTCTCTTGTTCACCTGTGGGCAGTTTGCAAAGCATGTGCGGCTCATTCTCAACACATTTGTGAAAGCAGCAACTTCTGAAACCACCTCTTTTCTGCACATCAGTTCTCCAGCAGGGACACAAACATCGTCCCCAAAGCTCTGCTGTTGGGATTGTGA
The DNA here is from genome assembly GCA_022376925.1 of Tragulus kanchil. Taxonomy (NCBI): domain Eukaryota; kingdom Metazoa; phylum Chordata; class Mammalia; order Artiodactyla; family Tragulidae; genus Tragulus; species Tragulus kanchil. The sequence goes on along the minus strand of JAIOJX010000032.1, from coordinate 284,754,000 downwards.
TCCCTCTGCCACTCGTGAGGATGTTGGACACTTCAGGTAAGCACCCAGCTCTAAGGGGTAAGTGTCTTGGGTGCAAGCTCTGATGTCTTTATTTTCCATACCAACTTCATTTCTGACTGGCTTGTACTGTAGCATGAAAGTGAAAAGCGAGTCATGTCTGACTCTGCAACTGCATGGACAGGAGCCCCACCAGGCTCCTCTGTCCATGAAATTCTCCAGACAAGAATACTGGAGTCGGTTCCCTTCTCCAGAGGATCTTACCAACCCAGGGATCCAACCCGGCTCTTCCGCAATCGCAGGTAGATTCTTTATCATCTGGGCCACCATGTTTATGTTCCCCTAAAATTCGTTTTTTGAATCCCAACCCCCAGTGGTATTGGAGGGCGATGGTATTGGAGGGTGGGGCCTTTGGTTAGTCATTCATTAGAATGCAGCCCTCATGTTGGAACTGTTGCAAGCCTGAGTTCATGTGCTCCACAGAGTGAGGGCACACAAACTGAAATGTTGGAGTTGGGAGTAGAGGAAGATTTATTGCACAGCCTAGCAAGGAGAACAAGCGGCTCCTCCTCAAAAGACCTGAACTCCCCAGTGGGTCTCAGGGAAGTATTTTTAAAGGTGAGGGCAGTGGCAGGGGGTGGGGGAGGCGACAGGGTGTGTGAATCATAGAACTGTGGCCGCTGTGAGGTAACAGGGTGGTGTCACAGAGGTCAACATTGTCAGTCCTCAGGCTCCACTAGGTCTGGGGGATAAGTCCTCCTGGTCATCGGGTAGTTAACTTCTTCCATTCTGTAGGGATTTTAGTATCTGGAAAACAACACAGGAGACGTGCATCAGACACTGTTATTCAGGGAGGAACTAAAAACTCTGTGACTGCTGTATGACTGATTTACTGTTTAAATTCTTAGCCATTCTCTTGGCCCAACTGCTATTTTTGTCACTACACATTCACGTCCTTTCAGTCATTAATTGTTGAGCCAGGCTACTGTGACTCAAGGGAGGCCTGGGAGACTACAGCTTTTGTACAAACAAGAGGCAGGTAGAGGACATGGGGGAAGGGGTCTGTTCCAGGAAGGCCCCATAGGGTCCTACTTCATTACAGAGTTAGTACTACTGAAAAAAAAAGGCCCCAGAGAGCTTCCTCACTGCTTCTGCTGTGTAAGGACACAGTGAGAAGGATGCCATCTGTAAACTGAGAAGCAGGCTTTCATTAGACACCAAATCTGTTTAATGCTTCAATCTTGGACTTCCATCCTCCAGAACTGTAAGAAACGAACATAGGTAAGCTAGCCAGTTCATAGCATTAATATTTTGTTATAGCGGCCCAGACAGACTAAGCTAGCTGGCCCCACAGGACATTTCACTTTGTTCTTGGGAACTGCACCAGGTTATGTGTATGTGTCCCCACTGGGTCTGCTCTCCACCCTTCCCCTTGCTCTGTGCCCGGGAGGCTGACTTCTCTTGTCCTCTGGTTTCTAGACCCCTTTTGAGTCATCTGTGATCCGCCGGGATCCCCTGCCAGGATATGTTCCCCTTTCAGACGAGAAGGCTCTGCAGATGGGGACCATCTGCTTTTCACGCATCAGTCTAAACAGGTCACTGCACAGATGTCTGCTGTCCGGGTCTGTAGCAGCCTTCTGCTTTGACAGTCCGTGGCTCCTCCTGTGCCATGCTTGAGATGGATATGGGAATCATAAGGGAGACAACCTAATCTTGGCCATGTGGATCTTTGCCACTTTGTGGACCAGCAGCTATGGAGTCATCTAGGAACTTTTTAGAAATGCAGACTCTCAGGTCCTATCCAGACCTACTGAGTCAGAATCTACCTTTTAACAAGATCCCCTGGTGATCTGTCTGCATATCCCAGAGTGAGGAGAGTCTTTCTATCTTCCTCCATGGAGCTGAGGGAAAGCCAAATTCCAACTACTCCAGGAAGCAAATCAAGCTTGTTTCTCTAGATTGGTGCAGGGAAGCTCCCCATAATTCTAGCATATCTCACTGTCTCTTACCATATCTAGGAACCCTTTAAGTTAGTGATACTCAAACCTAATTGCACATTAGAGTCAATGAAGAAGCATCCGAGGTCAATTCAATCACAGTATTTGGGGGTGGGGCCCAGGTGGCAGTCTTTAAAAAATCCCCCAAGGGCTTTCCTGGTGGTCCAGTGGGTAAGGACACCGCCTTGCAGTGCAAGGGACGCCGGTTCCATCCCTGGCCTGGGAATATCCCACGTTTCACGGAGCAGCTGGATCGATGTCTACAACTACCGAGCCAGAGCTCTGGAGCCCATGCGCCCACAGCTGGTGCTCTGCGACGAGAGAGGCTGCTGCGATAGGATGCCCACACAGGCCAAAGAACAAAGATAAATAAATGAATGATCAATACAAATGGCCAAAAAAAAAGAAAAAAATCCCCCAAGTGATTCATTCATTTCTCAGTAATCACTGCTGTCTTGTGGGATTTTCCTTTTTACACTCTCATGCTGCAAATTCCCTTCCCTTATGTCTGTGTCTTCTCTCCCCCAAAAGCTCATAGACTTCTCAAAATCAGGATTTGGTCTCATCTCCCCCATGCCTAGTACAGTGCTTAGTAAGCACAGAAATCTGCCCATTGAGTGACATATGCAACAGAACTGACCTGTGCTGATTCTTTGAGGATGGTTTCCCTCCTGGCTTATCTAGAACCTCTTTTTTATAGTCATAACTTTACTAGGTTCTTTTTTTTTTAAGTTCAAGCTCATTTTAAAAATATTTTATTGAAGTACCCTTGATATACAATGTTGTGTTAACTTCTACTGTACAGCATAGTGATTTAGTTTACACATATATCCATTTTTTTCCATCATGGTTTATCACAGACTATTAAATATAGTTCCCTGTGCTATACAGTAGGAACTCGATTCTTATTCTTTTCTTTAGTATTTTTTTTATTTGGCTATGCCTGGGCTTAGTTGCAACATGTAGAATCTTTAGCTGCTGTTCATGAACTCTTCCTTGTGGCATGTGGTATCTAGTTCCCTGACCAGGGATTGAACCCATGCCCTCTGCATTGGGAGCTCGGAGTCTTAGCCACTGGACCACCAGGGAAGTCCCATATCTCCAATTTTGTATTGGACTCCACTCTACCTCTCTCTGAGTACATCCCAAAGAAACTCATTAGTGACTTTTCACACCATACCTGTGCCTCCAGCAGAAGCTTCCACCTCAGTCAATGGCTTCCAGAACTAGATTCTTCTTAGTGCAGGCCTTTGGTCTTTCCTCTGCCTTGACGTGGTGTAACAAAAACATCAAATGATAACTGAATTCCAGCTAAGTTTTTATTAACTTGTTTCTAAAATTGGGAAAATAATTGTGTCATTGTAGGGTTAATGAGATATTAGAGTGAGCTCTGTCCCTGGAATGTGTGTAGAAGCAAAATAAATGGAAATGATTCTGATTTTCCATTAGATAAAAGCTGCTTAAAAGGCTAATAGGTCAGAGGGCCCTAAGTATTAGGAAGAATGGTGCTCTTTTATTCACATTAAAAAACTGATTGAACTATTTATGGAATGTCTGCTATATACAAAGCAGTTGGCAATGTAAACCCTGTTTCCTAGGAGCACAGAAACTTTTTAACTCCAATAGCCACTTAACCACTCGAAGTTGTTTTCCCATCTGTAAAATGAAAATATTTATCCCAATTACATAAGGTTATATGAAGATAAAATGAGACTGTGCTTACAAAGAATGTAGTGTACTACATGTGCTCAATAAATGCCAACTGTAATTCCTAGAGCTTGTTGATGATAAAGAAATAAGTGAAGGACTTCCCTGGCAGTCCAGTGGTTAAACTTTTGCTTCCACTGCAGGGGCACAGGTTTGATCCCTGATCAGAGAGTTAAGAGCCCACAGATCAAAAAAAAAAATAAAAAAAAGAAAGAAAAATCCCAGTTGACTATGGCTATCTTGGGCTGATGGTGATTTCCCTCCTGACAACATGTACAGGGCAAAGTTCTTACAATAGTTGCGCTTTAAGGGAGATTACGAATATGTCCATCTGCAGAAAATACTTGCTGGAGTCTTACCTTTGAACCTAGAGCTGAAAAATTGTTCTTTCAAAATCCAGTGGGGACTCAAAGGGCCACTGGTGCAGGACAAGCAAGGCCAGCACAGAGCTTTGTCTTCCCAGTTCCAGAGGGCCTTCATCTTGACATGTAGTCCTAGCCTGTCACGTGGTCACTCCATAAGTAGCTATAGAGAATAGACTCTTTAAATACACAGACCATGGAGACTGTGAGTTTTCCTTAAAGAAAAATAGATGGGGCTTAGAAGGCAGTTAAGAATGAGTTCAATATTCCCCAAATATTTTCCCCTAAATATTCTACTCATCTGAAACTAGTTGATTACAATAAGCTACTTAAATCCAGATTGTCCTTATATGGAACTTAAATACCATTGTCTGTAAATATCTCTCTCATAGAGACACATGGTCAGAAGATCTAGAGGAAGCTCTGTGGTTGTTACTAACAGTGCCAGCTCTGTCATCATTGGGTAGCATGGATGCTAAAGTGGTGGGCACCAGTTAGTGAGCTGGAGGAGTGGGGCAAGATGATGTGTCATGTTTGCTAATTTCTGTAGGTGTTTCCACCATGACCAGTGTCAAGTACTAAGACGAAGTTCCTTAGCACGGAGTGAGGAAGAGATGAGCACAGTGTCCCGGTTGGGTAATGCTGAACTCTTATTTTCTAAGTATTTCCATTATCATCAGAAGTAATAATAAGATATCCATGTTGACGACTTGGGGTTTCCTTTTTCTCTTTCCTCTGATCTAAAAGCAGAGAGTGAGAATGAAAAAATGAGAGGAAGAACAGACTACTAGACACCCAAACTGAGTGACTGGCCTTAGGTAAAGAAGGGGCGACCTACTTCATTGTTCTAACCACCAAAGCTTGACACCTAACAGATTCAGACTTCTGTGAGGTATAGCTCTCTAACTTGCTAATAAAAAGGTGATCCATTAAGTACGGAATTTCGGGTTAGGAAGGGACAATCCACTCCAATTTTAGACAGCTCTAATTGTTCCTTACACCATGTAAAAATCTTCTTGCTTTGAACATATTCACTTTTTGAGATTTTGACCTAGAGAAAAAACATAGAAAATGCATGTCACTCACTTCCCAAATGACAGCCCCTGAGCTAATTGAGGATGGGACTTTGTCTCCTCTTTTGGTTTACTTCTCCAGGGTGAACATCAAAGGCTCCTATAAACAGTGTTCACTGCTTCTTATCGCCCTTTTCATCTTTCTCTGGACATGCTCCCTTTGCCCACATCCCTCTTAAACTAGGCCCCATGACTGAATATGTGTCCAGCCCAGAATGACTGAGAACCACTCTCCATCTTGTTCGGATCATCATGTGTGTATCAGCACAGCCCAATGTCACATAGATTTTTTTGGTAACACAGTGGCATCTCATTCTTGATTTATAGGAGTGGAGGACCAAGGATTTGAACCCAGGTCTGCTCAGGATGCACATGTTCATGTTGTGGTCATCCCACCGTGCCACACCACCACCCTGACCCCTGCTGTGTGCAAGGCTTTGTGATGGGTGCGCAGTCGAAGTCAATGGAGGAGGTCTGCCAGGCAGGCAGACCTGCAGGACCACATGGTTTCTGAGAGTAGTAACAGGTGGCATAATAACTGAGAGAGATTCAATTAGAATCAATTGAAATTGGAAAGAGCTAGAAGGTAGCAAAAGGCAGGTGTCCAGTACATGGAGCAAATATGATCACTGGCCGTGATTATAGTGGGGGTGGTGGGGTGGGAGGAACAGTGTGAGTACCCCAGCTGTCAGGACAGGCGGCAGTTTAAGGTGCTCCCACTGCATTTCAGGTGTGATACCTGAAGAAAATAGATGGAAACATGTCAGAGTCCTGACTTTGAACAGGCAGGGTTCTGGTCAGGTTATGGAGGAGGAGCTAAAGCCTAGGGAGTCAAGGATTCAGACTTTGCAGCAGAGAATTAGAAATAGGGATGCAGTGCCAGGTTGAGGCCAGAACCAGGGTATTTGATCAAGACAAATCACAAGATAACCTAATTATACCCTGAACTATGAAAACAGGGCTCCTTAAAGCCTTCAGGTAGAGACAGGATTTGACCCTGAATCTGCGGAAGGGCCAAAGTGACAGATGAGTGTCAAGTGGCCCAGCGATGGGGACTGATAGCTCCTTAGAAGAGGCCAGTGCTTCTCTAGTTGTGTCTTATTTTGTCTCCTGCAACATGAACGACCAATGACAGCTATGGTACACGTACCCCTTTAAAAATATTCAGGGTTAGGCACAATTCTGTGTGTGCCATCTATAATGCCAGCTGCTTCCTACTCCACAAGAAAACATTTCAGGAAGTGACTAAAAGAGAACATTGTTTTGGAATAACTATGAATCTGTTCTATTCAGTGCTATCATCAGCAAAAATTACTTGTTATGCATGTCTGATTCTGGCAGACTGGTGTGGTGGGACCACCCCTATCCCACAGGGGCATCGCCATGCGGACCTTGCCTGTGCAACAGAATGCCTGTCGTGGCCTCTCTTTCTGTGCCAGCCTACTTGCTTAGCCAAGGCTCCTTGGATTTCACGTAACAGATACAGCTCAGGCTTGGCTGAGCTAAAAGAGCGAGTGGGCTGGACAGGGGCCAGGGCCGGAAGGGCAGCTGGGCCTCTTGGGGGTCAAAACAAAACCCAGAGAGGCCCCTGGGAATGCATACAGCTATTCTCTCGGCCTCTCCCCTTTTCTCCCAGGGCAACCTGGTTTCTCATCTCTACTTTCTCCCTGATGCTGTTTTAGTCATCTTTCTCTATATTCCAGAATTTTTTTTTCCTGCCTCCCAGGGCACACAGTGAAAATGGCCATTCCTGCTTCTAATTGTATGCTGCCCTAGATCTGGGGCCAGTAGGGGCTGACAAGAAGGCCTGTGTCCCCATTCCAGATGTCCTGCAGAGAGAGTCTGGCTGTCTCAGCTTAGATTGGGAATGGCTCCTCCAATCAGCTGTGGGCCCGTGGGGTGATAGCGACTCCTGGGGCCCACCCCTGGGGAAGCAGATGCACAGAAGCTCTTGCAAAAGGAGACATAGGCCGAACGAAGACTCTGTAAGGTGCCTGCTCTCCAAACTGTCATCAAGACAGCCAGTGGCTCTAAAACTCCCCATTCAGGCTGCCTTCTCCCCTAAACAGTGAGCAATACCTAAACATAGTTTAACTGAAAAGACCTTCATCATGAACTTCAGTAAACTGATGATGAATGTCTGCCACCAAAACATTTTTTTCATGTAGACTAATCAAACCTAGGAACCACTCATTAAGGGGCAAAACCAACTGAAACTAAAGAGCCACCAAGTACAGTGGAACTGACCTTGTTTCCAAGGATCTACATTGCCTAACAGTGTATTTTACAGGCAACAAAATTAGTTGGCCATATGTACAAGCAATTAATATGCACAGTGCCTTTTAAACAGCTCTCATACTATATCTGAATGGAAATATCTTATTCACTTGATCATATGCCAGCCTTCCTACTCCACAAGAAAACATTAAGGCTTGTTTGGAATAACTATGAATCTGTTCTATTCAGTGCTATCATCAGCAAAAATTACTTGTTATGCATGTCTGATTCTGGCAGACTGGTGTGGTGGGACCACCCCTATCCCACAGGGGCATCGCCATGCGGACCTTGCCTGTGCAACAGAATGCCTGTCGTGGCCTCTCTTTCTGTGCCAGCCTACTTGCTTAGCCAAGGCTCCTTGGATTTCACGTAACAGATACAGCTCAGGCTTGGCTGAGCTAAAAGAGCAAGTGGGCTGGACAGGGGCCAGGGCCGGAAGGGCAGCTGGGCCTCTTGGGGGTCAAAACAAAACCCAGAGAGGCCCCTGGGAATGCATACAGCTATTCTCTCGGCCTCTCCCCTTTTCTCCCAGGGCAACCTGGTTTCTCATCTCTACTTTCTCCCTGATGCTGTTTTAGTCATCTTTCTCTATATTCCAGAATTTTTTTTTTCCTGCCTCCCAGGGCACACAGTGAAAATGGCCATTCCTGCTTCTAATTGTATGCTGCCCTAGATCTGGGGCCAGTAGGGGCTGACAAGAAGGCCTGTGTCCCCATTCCAGATGTCCTGCAGAGAGAGTCTGGCTGTCTCAGCTTAGATTGGGAATGGCTCCTCCAATCAGCTGTGGGCCCGTGGGGTGATAGCGACTCCTGGGGCCCACCCCTGGGGAAGCAGATGCACAGAAGCTCTTGCAAAAGGAGACAGAGGCCGAACGAAGACTCTGTAAGGTGCCTGCTCTCTCCAAACTGTCATCAAGACAGCCAGTGGCTCTAAAACTCCCCATTCAGGCTGCCTTCTCCCCTAAACAGTGAGCAATACCTAAACATAGTTTAACTGAAAAGACCTTCATCATGAACTTCAGTAAACTGATGATGAATGTCTGCCACCAAAACATTTTTTTCATGTAGACTAATCAAACCTAGGAACCACTCATTAAGGGGCAAAACCAACTGAAACTAAAGAGCCACCAAGTACAGTGGAACTGAGCTTGTTTCCAAGGATCTACATTGCCTAACAGTGTATTTTTACAGGCAACAAAATTAGTTGGCCATATGTACAAGCAATTAATATGCACAGTGCCTTTTTAAACAGCTCTCATACTATATCTGAATGGAAACTATCTTATTCCTACTTCTCTAGATATCCAGAGTAAAACCTGAAATCAGAGACTAGAAGCAGAAAATCTGGAGGTTCTGACATAAATGAGTTCCTGCTTCAGATTAATAAGGTATCATTAAAGGAAATGTGAAGCAGGTTATTAAATCTGATGACTGTACTCTTTATATATATATATATATATATATATATATATATGTATATACACATACATATATACATATATTTATTTATTTATTTGGCTGTTTAGGTTTTCTTTTGTTGGAGAACTCAGAATCTTTGATCTTTTTTATTGAGGCATGTGAAGTCTTAATTGTGACATGTGGGATCTGGTTTCCCAACCAGGAACCAAACATGGGCACCCTGCACTGGAAGCATGGAGTCTTAGCCATTGGACCAGTCCCCAGGGAAGTCCCTAAAGGTTGTACTTTTAGGCTCTGAAAGCAGCCAAGACTCCTTCCTTACAGTTTCTACAATGCTGCTGCTGGTGATGGTATTTTCTGAGCACTAATTTTACGCCAGGCACTGTGCTAAGCACTTTACATGAATTGCCTCATTTAATCTTTATAACACCTCTATGAGATGGATAGGATTATTTTCCACTTCTTACAGATGAAGAAACTAAGGCACTATGCTAGTCAAGGTCCCTGCAATGGTAATTTGTGGAACCAAGATAAAAGCCGAAGTCTGATTGAAGCTGAAGACCATAGCCAATATAAAATGATTTGATATTCCAAGAAGAAAATTTTTTTTAATTGAAAATGAAGCTCCCCCAGCCCCACCCCCACCCCCCAAAAAGAAAGAAAATGAAGTTCCCTAATGGACAGAAGGAGTTCCTATCATTTTTTTATCTCATGAGGAGTTTTCATTTTCAATGCATCAGAACAATTTGTCTGTTGGTTTTGGTCTTCTAGAAGAAAGGCACTGATTGTTGAAGGCAATGTAAACATGAGTAAGACTCTTTGGAGTTTTCAAGGAGCTCAGGGTCATCTAATATTGAGCAAGAGGCTGTAAAGATAGTTACAATAGAATGCTGAATATGATGTGCCATCCTAGCAACGTCTTAGATTCAGAAGATAAAGGGAAGGAATGATCATGCCTATGAAGTATATAAAAGTTATGATTTGCTGCATATAAATGTCCTTAGCTGAGTGTGAGAGACAGAAACCTCACATTTGCCAGAGTCATCAACAGGTTCTCAGGTGTGATTCTCAACAGGACCAGTACGACTTCTGATTAATCACGTACTTGTGTCTTTGTGTGAACTGTGGGTTGAGACGCTTAGGAATAAGATGCAAGGCTAAAAGAAGGAATGGATCCTAGACAGGTTTGATTCTTGTTGCCTGTTCTTAGTAAACTAATACCGCCCCTAAAGAAAACACCTCTACCATGAGCTGTCAGCCAGCAAACCTCCTGGGACAACAGGTAGGTGTCCAGGAAAAAGTTCTCCCCTTGCTTTGAAACTTTCAGTCTCAAGTTCTTTTTAGAACAGTCCCGGGAATAAATGAGTACACCTGTTCTTTGTCCTTGGATTGCAGAAACCAGTCCACCATCTGCAGCCAGCTGGATGCAGTGGATCTCGATGCAGCCTGCCATCAGAAATCTAAACTGTGCACTGATTGCTTGCTCTCGCTCTACTGCTTGACCAAACCCACTTTCTGTTCAGGTAAGGCAAGCTCAGCCATGCTTTTCTCCACTCCTGAAGCAGCGGTCTGTGACCAGGATTTAGAGGCTTAATCATGGCAGCAGAAAGCAGGATGCACTTCAGACTTTGGATAAAATAGCTCTAACGCTCCTTTTCATTTGTATACAACTTTACACGACAAAGGCTGTCAAAATTGCCATTAAGTAAACCTGCCACTCAGTGCCCTCTGGGCCAGGGCTGAAGTGGTCTGCTCGTGTTACTGCTGACAGAACAGATAGTGAGGCTTAGGGATTTGCTGAAGAGAAATGTTCAGCCAAGGAAGCCTGCCCCAGTTCTCTTTCGAGTTCGTTCTCTCTTTCTTTTTGTCTAGAAGAGGCCTTCAAAATGTCCTGCCGGTTAAGGATGTTAGCTGGGAAGAGCTCCTTGGCAGAGGAATGGCAGTCATCATGACCAGAGCACAGTGTGGGAATTGAATTATTTCAAAATACCCAACTCCTATTTTTCTGGCTCTCACTGGATGTTACTTACTTACAGACACACACACACACACACACACACACACACACACACACACACACACACACACACACACACACACACACACACACACACACACACACACACACACACACACACACACACACACACACACACACACAGTTTCTCCTGTTAGGTCAGAGAGCAGGCCAGGACATGTGAGCAGTTAAAGCAATGCTGCATTTGACCTGGTGTAAAGCAACCTGCCTGCTAACCACACTTCACCCTTCTCTTTCCAGATCCTTTATATTAAAATTTAAATGAACTCTGAAGTGAACCTATTCCAAAAGCAGGCCTAGTCCCATATTTGTGGGACATAGGGAAGAGGATAACCGGAGGCCCACATACCGTGTGTCTAAATGCATAAAAATTACAGCTGAAGCTAACCAGCTAGTTAGCCTTGATAGGCCAGCAAGGGCTTCCTTGGTGGCTCAATGGTAAAGAACCTGCCCGCAATGCGGGAAACCTAGGTTCAATCCCTGGGTTGGGAAGATACTCTGGAGAAGGAAATGGCAACTCACTCCAATATTCTTGCCTGCAGAAGCCCATGGACATAGGAGTCTGGCAGTCCACCGTGAATGGGGTCCCAAGTAATTGGACAGGACTGAGCATACCTTTCCCTACCTTGGCACATATGTCTTTACATACCGGTTTGTTTGATGAAACACCTCAGAGCTCCATATCAGAATGGAGTGGTTCTGAGAAAGCAGTTCTGGCTTGAAATGAATCACCTCAGAGCTCCATATCCATTAAGTAAACCTGCCACTCAGTGCCCTCTGGGCCAGGGCTGAAGTGGTCTGCTCGTGTTACTGCTGACAGAACAGATAGTGAGGCTTAGGGATTTGCTGAAGAGAAATGTTCAGCCAAGGAAGCCTGCCCCAGTTCTCTTTCGAGTTCGTTCTCTCTTTCTTTTTGTCTAGAAGAGGCCTTCAAAATGTCCTGCCGGTTAAGGATGTTAGCTGGGAAGAGCTCCTTGGCAGAGGAATGGCAGTCATCATGACCAGAGCACAGTGTGGGAATTGAATTATTTCAAAATACCCAACTCCTATTTTTCTGGCTCTCACTGGATGTTACTTACTTACAGACACACACACACACACACACACACACACACACACACACACACACACACACACACACACACACACACACACACACAGACACACACACACAGACACACACACACACACACACACACACACACACAGTTTCTCCTGTTAGGTCAGAGAGCAGGCCAGGACATGTGAGCAGTTAAAGCAATGCTGCATTTGACCTGGTGTAAAGCAACCTGCCTGCTAACCACACTTCACCCTTCTCTTTCCAGATCCTTTATATTAAAATTTAAATGAACTCTGAAGTGAACCTATTCCAAAAGCAGGCCTAGTCCCATATTTGTGGGACATAGGGAAGAGGATAACCGGAGGCCCACATACCGTGTGTCTAAATGCATAAAAATTACAGCTGAAGCTAACCAGCTAGTTAGCCTTGATAGGCCAGCAAGGGCTTCCTTGGTGGCTCAATGGTAAAGAACCTGCCCGCAATGCGGGAAACCTAGGTTCAATCCCTGGGTTGGGAAGATACTCTGGAGAAGGAAATGGCAACTCACTCCAATATTCTTGCCTGCAGAAGCCCATGGACATAGGAGTCTGGCAGTCCACCGTGAATGGGGTCCCAAGTAATTGGACAGGACTGAGCATACCTTTCCCTACCTTGGCACATATGTCTTTACATACCGGTTTGTTTGATGAAAAACACCTCAGAGCTCCATATCAGAATGGAGTGGTTCTGAGAAAGCAGTTCTGGCTTGATGTCCTTTCTCACCTGCACTCTTGTCCCACATCAGAAAGGGCCTCGTATGCCCACCCCGCATCTGTGCAAGCTCCTGCCACATCAGCATCCCCTCATGGCCTCCACCTTGAGCCTGTGGTACCACATGAATGGCACCGTCTACCCTTGGAAGGATAGATCAGGAAAAGAGATTCATACCAGCTGAAGGAGCAGAGAGTTGGGCAGGGAATTCTGGGCCTAAAAGCAGGGCAAGGCTCTGAGCGAATATGTCAGTCGGCCTGTGGTTTCCTTGCCTGGTGAAGAGGAATGATCAGATGAGAGCAAGAGGAGGTCTGTCTAAACAAGTTGGCCCCGGGGAGGGGGCTCTTGCCAAGACCTCAGAGCAAATGATATCTGGCCAAAGAATAAGTCAGCCAAAAGTGTGAGTTAATATTGGAGTCTGTACAAACCTGGTTACCATAAATAATTTCACTTCAGCTATAAGACCCAGAGGCATGAGCTGTTTCAAGTATTATGTCTGTTGCCTCCCACAAATAGCTTACTTACTCTGGGCAATAGGCATGTTCTTCAGCAGGTGTAAGGGCCAGAAACCAAATGAATCAGCTCTGTAATTAAATATTTTGCTAGAGAGGCCAAACTCCCATAAAAAACTAAATGTCAAAACTCTAGGTGGTAACGCTAGGTAGGGCACCCCTGCTATTGCCACCCCAAAATGGGCCAAGTGGGAGGAAGAGAAAAAGGACGACTCCCTGGGCCCCTGAGTATGTGCTGCCTTGCTCTTTGTGGAGTGCTCCTTGGGTCAACCAAGGAGCCCGGGGGAAAAACAGACTCCTCTGTCCACATCATTTCCCTTAGAACCAGAGTCATGATCTCAGTCCTGGGGCTTGAGGTACAAAGGGGTTAACATCAAAACTTCCTTATTAACTCATATCTCAGTTTTGCTTCAATTCATGGCTTACAACATTTAATTTTAAGAGAACTATGTCCACATATAAAAAGTTGTGGTTTTTTTTTTTGGCCACTTCTATTGGTCTCTCATTTATTTCCATCCTTGTTCTTTGGTCTGTGTGGGCCTCCCATTGCAGTGGCCTTTCTCGTTGCAGAGCACCGGCCCTGGGCGTGTGTACTCCAGAGCTCCGGCTCGGTAGTTGGACACATTGATCCAGCTACTCCGCTGCACATGGGATCTCCCCTGGCCAGGGATCGAACTGGTGCCCCTTGCATTGCAAGATGGTGTCCTTACCCACTGGACTACCAGGGAAGCCCTAAAAAGTATTTTTATCATCAGATTCTTAAAGCAGGGCTTCCCTGGTGGCATAGTGGATAAGAATCTACTTGCCAATGCAGGGCACACGGGTTCAATCCCTAGTCCAGGAAGATCCCACAACTAAGCCTGTGTGCCACGGGTACTGAACTGGAGAACCACAACTACTGAGCTCACATGCTACAACTACTGAAGCTTGTATGCTCTAGGGCCTGCTAGCCACAACTACTGAGCCTGTGTGCTGCAGCTACGGAAGCCCACACCTGGAGCCTATGCTCAACAAGGGAAGCCACTGCAATGAGAAGCTGGAGCACCACAGTAAAGAACCCCCGCTAACAGCAACTAAAGGAAGCCCATGCAAAGCAGTAAAGACCCAGTGCAGTCAAAAATAAGTAATTAAATAAAATTATATTTGAAGTTCTTAAGGCAAAAGATGTAAATAAGGACATGTGTAAGGTGTATATTTTTATTGTAGTTCATGGCTGCTGTGTATGTCAACGCTAACAGCATTGAATGCTAGAATTTTTTTTTAAAGGATGACATGTAAAAATATATTTATTTTCTCTATTTGGTTGTGCTAGGTCTTAGTTGCAGCTTGTGGAATCTTTAGTCTGACATCTGAACTCTTAGTTGCAGTATATGGGATTTAGTTCCCTGACCAGAGATTGAAACCAGGCTTCCTGCATTGGGAGCATAGAGTCTTGGCCACTTGGACCAATATGGAAGTCCCTGAATTCTGAATTCTTGACTCAAAGTCTTTAGCCCAACTTCTTTGACAGCATTGTTCCTGATATATGAAGAATATGTTTCTTTAATGATTTTCGATGATGTTTATATAGATTTTTTTTTTTTTTGGCTTTTAAAATCGAGATAAAAATACAGTCCAAATCAGAATAAAACCGTCAAGTCACACCATCAAATAGGGGTCACATCTTGGTGTGTACAGACAGATCCTCTTCCTGTCCCCATGGGCTTCTCCCCCACAGAGCCTCTGTCTGTTCATACAGACCCATCCTGCAGATCCAGGGACATTTCGGACTGTCACTTGGCGACATGACCCATCTACTCTTGTGCTGCCACTCACATGGGTATCCTCCTTCCTGAAAGCATGCCCTCATCCTCCACCACAGTTTAAGCCCCTTTGCCATCCTTCTTGCTCCATCAGGAGAATTATCCAAAGAAGGTCCACACACTGGTCAGGCTACGGAGACCACAACTAGCTGGTCACTATGAACTGGAGAACCACAACTACTGAGCTCACATGCTACAACTACTGAAGCTTGTATGCTCTAGGGCCTGCTAGCCACAACTACTGAGCCTGTGTGCTGCAGCTACGGAAGCCCACACCTGGAGCCTATGCTCAACAAGGGAAGCCACTGCAATGAGAAGCTGGAGCACCACAGTAAAGAACCCCCGCTAACAGCAACTAAAGGAAGCCCATGCAAAGCAGTAAAGACCCAGTGCAGTCAAAAATAAGTAATTAAATAAAATTATATTTGAAGTTCTTAAGGCAAAAGATGTAAATAAGGACATGTGTAAGGTGTATATTTTTATTGTAGTTCATGGCTGCTGTGTATGTCAACGCTAACAGCATTGAATGCTAGAATTTTTTTTTAAAGGATGACATGTAAAAATATATTTATTTTCTCTATTTGGTTGTGCTAGGTCTTAGTTGCAGCTTGTGGAATCTTTAGTCTGACATCTGAACTCTTAGTTGCAGTATATGGGATTTAGTTCCCTGACCAGAGATTGAAACCAGGCTTCCTGCATTGGGAGCATAGAGTCTTGGCCACTTGGACCAATATGGAAGTCCCTGAATTCTGAATTCTTGACTCAAAGTCTTTAGCCCAACTTCTTTGACAGCATTGTTCCTGATATATGAAGAATATGTTTCTTTAATGATTTTCGATGAAGTTTATATAGATATTTTTTTGGCTTTTAAAATCGAGATAAAAATACAGTCCAAATCAGAATAAAACCGTCAAGTCACACCATCAAATAGGGGTCACATCTTGGTGTGTACAGACAGATCCTCTTCCTGTCCCCATGGGCTTCTCCCCCACAGAGCCTCTGTCTGTTCATACAGACCCATCCTGCAGATCCAGGGACATTTCGGACTGTCACTTGGCGACATGACCCATCTACTCTTGTGCTGCCACTCACATGGGTATCCTCCTTCCTGAAAGCATGCCCTCATCCTCCCCACCACAGTTTAAGTTCCCACGTTAGCCGATCCATCCTTCTTGTCCATCCACTTCAGGAGAATTATGGGTCCAAAGAAGGTGACTTGGAACTGTCAGTAAGACCTTGCTGGGATGGTACAGTGCTGTCATCGAATGACAGACGTGACTCTCAGATGACATTGATGGCTGCTGATACTAACTGATGTCACTGATCCCAAACAATGTAACTTCTTGTTTATCCAGAATAGTTAGAGAACAGGGAGTTCTAATATGCTGGGTAATCTGCTTAACGATAGATGACCAGTTTTCAAAGAAAAATAAACTAGTTTGGAAAGAACTATAAATAACACAACAGCACATTACTGGCAGATCATAATTTTACCTGGCATTAATATTATTTACGGGGTGCGCCACCTCCCCTGCAAGGCCACTGGCTTCTTAAGGGATGGTCAGTTAATGGTTTCATCTTTATTCTCCTTGTCACTTTATGGCTAATAGATGGGCAAAGAATGAAAACAGTGACAGATTTTATTTTCTTGGGCTCCAAAATCACTTCAGATGGTGACTGCAGCCATGAAATTAAAAGGTGGTAGCTCCTTGGAAGAAAAGCTATGGCAAACCTAGACAGTGTATTAAAAAGCAGAGACATCACTTTGCCAACAAAAGTCCGTATAGTCAAAGGTATGGTTTTCCCAGTAATCATGTATGCATGTGAGAGCTGGACCATAAAGAAGGCTGAGCACCAAAGAATTGATGCCTTTGAACTGTGGTGATGGAGATGGCTCTTGAGAGTCCCTTGGAATACAAGAAGATAAAACTAGTCAATCCTAAAGGAAATCAACCCAGAATATTCATTGGAAGGACTGATGCTGAAACTGAAGCTCCAAATCAGAATAAAACCGTCAAGTCACACCATCAAATAGGGGTCACATCTTGGTGTGTACAGACAGATCCTCTTCCTGTCCCCATGGGCTTCTCCCCCACAGAGCCTCTGTCTGTTCATACAGACCCATCCTGCAGATCCAGGGACATTTCGGACTGTCACTTGGCGACATGACCCATCTACTCTTGTGCTGCCACTCACATGGGTATCCTCCTTCCTGAAAGCATGCCCTCATCCTCCCCACCACAGTTTAAGTTCCCACGTTAGCCGATCCATCCTTCTTGTCCATCCACTTCAGGAGAATTATGGGTCCAAAGAAGGTGACTTGGAACTGTCAGTAAGACCTTGCTGGGATGGTACAGTGCTGTCATCGAATGACAGACGTGACTCTCAGATGACATTGATGGCTGCTGATACTAACTGATGTCACTGATCCCAAACAATGTAACTTCTTGTTTATCCAGAATAGTTAGAGAACAGGGAGTTCTAATATGCTGGGTAATCTGCTTAACGATAGATGACCAGTTTTCAAAGAAAAATAAACTAGTTTGGAAAGAACTATAAATAACACAACAGCACATTACTGGCAGATCATAATTTTACCTGGCATTAATATTATTTACGTGTGTGCGCCACCTCCCCTGCAAGGCCACTGGCTTCTTAAGGGATGGTCAGTTAATGGTTTCATCTTTATTCTCCTTGTCACTTTATGGCTAATAGATGGGCAAAGAATGAAAACAGTGACAGATTTTATTTTCTTGGGCTCCAAAATCACTTCAGATGGTGACTGCAGCCATGAAATTAAAAGGTGGTAGCTCCTTGGAAGAAAAGCTATGGCAAACCTAGACAGTGTATTAAAAAGCAGAGACATCACTTTGCCAACAAAAGTCCGTATAGTCAAAGGTATGGTTTTCCCAGTAATCATGTATGCATGTGAGAGCTGGACCATAAAGAAGGCTGAGCACCAAAGAATTGATGCCTTTGAACTGTGGTGATGGAGATGGCTCTTGAGAGTCCCTTGGAATACAAGAAGATAAAACTAGTCAATCCTAAAGGAAATCAACCCAGAATATTCATTGGAAGGACTGATGCTGAAACTGAAGCTCCAATATTTTGGCCACCTGATGCAAAGAGACAACTCACTGGAAAAGAGCCTGATGCTGGGGAAAATAGAGGCAAAAGGAGAAGGGAACAAGAAAGATCGAGATTGTTGGATGCCATCACTGACTCAATGGACATGAGTTTGAGCAGGCTCTGGGAGATGGTGAAGGACAGGGAAGCTTGGCATGCTGCAGTCCATGGGGTCACAAAGAGTCAGACACAACTGAGTAACTGAATTGAACTGATGCTACCTAGAGAGTTGCTTTATAGGTTGATTGTAGGTGCTAAAAAACATTTTTGTTAAATAAATGTAAATATAGTTGGCCCTTTAACAACATGGAGACAGGGTGCCTACCCTACACAGTCAAATATCCACATATGACTTTTCATTCTTCAAAACTTAACTGCAATTGGAAGTCTTACCAATGGCATAACAGTCCTTAATATATATTCTGTATATTATATGTAGTATATATAGTATATTCTTATAATGACATTAGCCACAGAAAATTTTCCTAAACAAATCATAATAAGGAAGAAAAAACCACAGTACTATACTGTATTTATCAATGCTGTAAGTGTATCTTGTCTGTTTACAAGATGAATCTTCTTTCAATACTGACGTCCATATTACCTTATGAGATACAAAACACTGTTGATGTTACACTCTTACTCTAAACTGGGTTTACCTTTTGGTGGGTGTTGAGCCAAAAGGTACAACCAAGCCAAAGATCAGAAGAAAGTATTTATTACTTACAGCAAATACAGAGAACACTGGGGATCTTTCTCAAAGAAATGTCTGTCCAAAGAGCAAAACGGCAGGTGTTTCAAGCTAAAGGTGCATGCATATTTATGTAGGGGCTTGAGTAGAGGAGAATTCAGTGAAGAATTGAGGCACAGGTCAACAGAGGCCAGACTTTAGTTGATTGAAGTCACGTGGGTCAGAAAAGGTCAACATTGTCATTCCTTAGATGCAAGTTGATCACATATAACACACAGAATATATATTAAGGTGAATGCTCACCTTCACCATTGAAATAGAAGTGGGAGTCTACAGCTGCTCTGTTATCTTTGCCAGTGTTATCTTTGCCAGTCAAGAGTTGACTTGTGACAGTAATTTGTTCCTGTATTCTTTTATTCCCTTAAGATGATTAAGTACTGAGATCTGTGGAAGGACAAGCACTTATGACCAGGCTTAGATCATGAAAAGACTTAGGCCCAAAGCAGCTTCTCTTTGTCAAGAAAGTCATGCCTGGTTTTCTTTGTCTGGATACCCTCTACTCAATCTGCTTACAAAATCCACCCTCTGGGATATTTTACACTTATATCTTGAGGTGTACAAGGCTGAAGGGAAGTCTTCAGTAATTGCTTCCTGCTGAGAATGGATGTTTTCATTTCCTGAGTTAGAGGAGTGAAGCTCTTTTGCTACTGAAAGTGAAAGTGTTAGTCTCTCAATTGTGCCCAACTCTTGGCGACTGCATAGACTGTAAACTACCAGGCTCCTCTGTCCATGAGATTCTCCAGGCAAGAATACTGGTGTGGGTTGCCATTCCCTTCTTGAGGAAACGAGACCCAGGTGTCGAACCTGGGTCTACCTGGGTCTCTTACAGGAGGATTCTTTACCATTTCAGCCACCAGATAAACCCCTTTTGATGCTAGAGCTAGGTAAATTTTGGGGCCCACCAAACTGGTGTCTGAACCTTGCTTGAATAGCATTATTCTAGTAGGTGTAAAAGAGGCAGAGTGGAAACAACAATTAACAACAACTTCGGAACATCATTAGCAGAGACTTGAGCCAAGAGCACCCTAAACCAAACCATTTTTCTAATATTTTTACTGAAACTGGTAACGGGACTTTCAGAGAGGAGATTTGATTTTTCATGTGCATCATCAAGTAAGTCACATTAGAAGACTCATCAAAAAAAAAAAAAAAGACTCATCAGCTATTACAGTGTTTGGTATGTACTATAGCCTAACTTCCTCCTGAGAGACTGTTAGAATATCAAGGGCGATTTTTTCATCATAGAAACTTCCGAGTTCATTAGACTAACAGTTTGATTACTATTGTTAAGGCTTGCTGGGTAAATTTTGCTAAAGCCTCTGTGTCAGTAGTGAAGTCCTCTATGTTTGATTTCTTTCTTTCTTTCTTTCCTTTGGCTATGCCATGTGGCTTGCGAGATCTTAGTTCCCTGACCAGAGATGGAACCCCACACCCTGTGCAGCCAAAATTGAACATACTGAGTCCTAAACATTGGACTACCAGGGAGTTCCCTTTTATGTTTGGTTTCTAGAAGCATTCCTCTCCTCAGTGGCACAAGCAGATGTACAATGCATGATCTGTAGGTCACAAAACAGGCCACCCTGTTCAGTAAAGTCTGTGTTAAACCATGTATAAGCCAGCATGACTTCCCCATACCTCAATAGGAAGATATTTTCCATCATTTCTCCTCTTGGTTACAAGTCTTTCATTGCACAAAAATATTTGGCCCTTGATGCCAGGGTGGTTGCAGCCTGCCCTGGGTCCATCGTGTCCCTTAGTGCTAGGCCTCCTTTTTGTTAGTATATAGATATTTGCCTAGATATCTACTTGGGGGAGAAATTAATCAGATATTGTGCTCAGAGGTATGTTAATGGGGAAACATTTTGTAGGTTACACATTTATTAGTTGTTCCAAATTGTAACACAGACATTTGTGTTACAGCAGTACACTTAAGGTTAGCTGAGATACATGTCACAAATAGTTACACTCTGTGACAACTTCACTGGATAATTTTCTCTTCCTCCTGTACATCAGGGCAAATGTATGGCTAACATAGTAACTTTTGATTTTTTTTGGCCACTTCTATTGTTTTTTCATTTATTTATTTTCATCCATTTTTGTTCTTTGGCCTGTGTGGGCCTCCCATCACGGTGGCGTCTGTTGTTGCAGAGCGCCGGCTCTGGGTGCGTGTGCTCCAGAGCTCCGGCTCGGTAGTTGGACACATTGGTCCAGCCACTCCGCGGCACGTGGGATCTTCCCAGGCCAGGGATCGAACCAGCGCCCCTTGCATTGCAAGGCAGTGTCCTTACCCACTGGACCACCAAGGAAGCCCATAACTTTCGATTTTGGCAAGGCCTTGACATGGGATATGGGATCTTCATCTAAGGATAGACTGTTGTGGTAAGCTTCAGAAACAAACCTAGAGTGTCCTTTAAACAATTCATTTAAACTTTATGTAACAATAATAAGTAACTATCTGGAAAGTGAGTCTCAGACAGTAAGTACAGACCTCGATTAACAAAACTAGATTTTAATATCCATGAAACATAATTTTTTCTCTAAAGTTAACCTCACTTTTACCAAATGTAGCCAAATTAAGACTAACATGTTTATAGAATAAGTCTAATTGATCACTTAGGCTCTTTTTAAGGTAGCTGGGCCAACTTTTCATAAGGAATCTTAGACTGAAATATAGAAAGGTTTCTCAAAGCCAGGAAAGCCATGCTGTGAGGATGGAATATCAATAGATTTGAGTGAATTCTACCATTTTCAGGGTCTCACAAATACCTTGAGATTCCTGCACCTGTTAGGAGATGCCTTCCTTTTTATTTACCTGATAAAGCAGCTGGGAACTTAAGGATTTCTAATTTTTGGAGGGATCAGGTGGAGAGAGAAGGCAAACATTTCTGTTTTACTTCCAAAGGTATAATTTACCAAATTATTGTTAGTCATAATTAGCTTGAGAGGAATGATATATATAATTATATCTGGAAAACACAGATTAAAACCAATAATATTTTAGACAAAAACCATAAAAATTAGAACCATATTCATCAGTTCACTCAATAACTGATCCTTCAGTTATTTGTTTAATGAAGCCATCATTAGGTTTCATTAGGATTCTTTAATTTCTTACCTAGTTAAATAGTATGATCTGAAATTTTTCAGAGACCTATACTTATCAAAAAATTCTTCCTAAAAATCTTCTTGAAGATGAAGCACTTTTGCAAAATATTAGAGTATAATAATAACTGTCTATAAATGATAAAAGACTCAAAAGGCATGATTCACAGCTGATTAACAATGTAATTGACAAAGAATCTTGGTTACTATTCTGACATACAACATTTTAAGATAATAACTAGAATTATAACAGATAATTAGACCAACATATATCCAGTTTTAGAAATGATGTATAATTTCTAGAATGTCTATATTAATAATATATTAATAACATTTACTCCTACAATCTGGGCTTCCAAGGTGGTTCAGTGGTAAAGAATCCACCTGCCAATGCAGGGAACACAGGAGACTCAGGTTTGATCCCTGGGTTGAGAAGATTTCCTGGAAGAAGAAATAGCAACCCACTCCAGTGTCCTTGCCTGGCAAATCCCATGGACAGAGGAGCCTGGCAGGTTATAGTCCATAGGGTCATGAGAGTCAGACATGACTGAGCCACTGAGCGCATTCCTATCGTATGGCTCAGTATCATAGGAATAGCACATTCCCTCAGATGACTTATCACTCATTTGACAGTGTTGCCCATGTAATTTAACATACCAGATTATCCTAGTTAATTTTTCTCTCTGAAATGCTTCAGGGTTCCTCTGAAACATCACAGTTAGCCAGAGGTCAAAAAAACTTCAGCTAGAATTTGATATTTGAGGGACTTCCCTGGCAGTCCAGTGGTTAAAGCTCTACACTTCCACTGCAGGCGGTGCAGATTTGATCCCTGGTTGGGGAACTAAGATCCTAGAAGCCCTGCAACACAGGCAAAAAAAAGAAAAAGATCTTGATATTTGGTAATTTTATCAAAAATATCAAAAAGGTTTCAAGACACTTGGTCAAATAGGATCACAGGTCACTGTAAATATTTACTTAACTAAAGTGACAAAAGATTTCAAAAGCAAATACAGACCACTTAAAGGCAAAGAACCTCACATAATCTATCAAAAGCAGCATTTTAGGAAAACTTTGTTCTCTTAATAGAGAGCACCATACTCCAGTCCTACACCAGTGTACAAAATCTGTTTACCTAATCAAATTTAATCTGGTCTTAGCCAGTCCTAACCACCTACAAAGCTCTCTTCTCAGTGTTCCTTTTCCATAAGCCTACAACTTTCTGTATTCATATTATTTTGTCCCTTGTTTTGTTTTTCATCCACAAATAATAAGCTTTAGGACAAAATTGCCCCTTTATAAGATATATTTATTTATTTGGCTGCACCAGGTCTTAGTTGTAGCACACAGGATCTTTGTTGCCGCATGAGGGTTCTTTTAAGTTATGGTACGTAGGCTCTTAGTTGTGGCATGCAGGATCTCGTTCCCTCACTGGGCTTCCAAGGTGGTTCAGTGGTAAAGAATCCACCTGCCAATGCAGGGAACACAGGAGACTCAGGTTTGATCCCTGGGTTGAGAAGATTTCCTGGAAGAAGAAATAGCAACCCACTCCAGTGTCCTTGCCTGGCAAATCCCATGGACAGAGGAGCCTGGCAGGTTATAGTCCCTAGGGTCATGAGAGTCAGACATGACTGAGCCACTGAGCGCATTCCTATCGTATGGCTCAGTATCATAGGAATAGCACATTCCCTCAGATGACTTATCACTCATTTGACAGTGTTGCCCATGTAATTTAACATACCAGATTATCCTAGTTATTTTTCTCTCTGAAATGCTTCAGGGTTCCTCTGAAACATCACAGTTAGCCAGAGGTCAAAAAAACTTCAGCTAGAATTTGATATTTGAGGGACTTCCCTGGCAGTCCAGTGGTTAAAGCTCTACACTTCCACTGCAGGCGGTGCAGATTTGATCCCTGGTTGGGGAACTAAGATCCTAGAAGCCCTGCAACACAGGCAAAAAAAAGAAAAAGATCTTGATATTTGGTAATTTTATCAAAAATATCAAAAAGGTTTCAAGACACTTGGTCAAATAGGATCACAGGTCACTGTAAATATTTACTTAACTAAAGTGACAAAAGATTTCAAAAGCAAATACAGACCACTTAAAGGCAAAGAACCTCACATAATCTATCAAAAGCAGCATTTTAGGAAAACTTTGTTCTCTTAATAGAGAGCACCATACTCCAGTCCTACACCAGTGTACAAAATCTGTTTACCTAATCAAATTTAATCTGGTCTTAGCCAGTCCTAACCACCTACAAAGCTCTCTTCTCAGTGTTCCTTTTCCATAAGCCTACAACTTTCTGTATTCATATTATTTTGTCCCTTGTTTTGTTTTTCATCCACAAATAATAAGCTTTAGGACAAAATTGCCCCTTTATAAGATATATTTATTTATTTGGCTGCACCAGGTCTTAGTTGTAGCACACAGGATCTTTGTTGCCGCATGAGGGTTCTTTTAAGTTATGGTACGTAGGCTCTTAGTTGTGGCATGCAGGATCTCGTTCCCTCACTGGGAAATGAACCCGGACCTCTGCATTGGGTGCTTAGAGTCTTTTCCACTGGACCACCAGGGAAATCTCCCTTTATTTTTCTTTAACAAAATACATTTCCATTCTTCATACCTTTTTTTAACTGAAAACACACATCCTACTGTTCTGGCATACTGAACTGTTTCCCTTATTGTCTTAGTAGCTTTAATTATATATAATATTAACTCTTAAAAACCTTAGTCTCCAGTGAGAACCAAGAAGCAAGCAATTATAAATTGTCTGTCATGCTAGCATTTCCCACTTGGAAAATTTCTGAACACAATCCATAATCTCTAGAAACATACATTTTCTCATAACAGAATTTCTTTCATCAATGTGGTACAGAATATGTATTTAATATACCCAAGCATCTTCAGTTTCTCTCTGATAAGAAGGCAAAAGTAGGTAAACTTAGACCTACCAGTGATTAATGTTCCAATATATATTTTTTGGTGGGGGATGCGGTGGGGAGGGAGGGGGCGGGCGGGCCACTTCCACTGGTCTTTCATTTATCTGTTTTCATCCATCTTTGTTCTTTGGCCTGTGTGGACCTCCCATCGCAGTGGCCTCTGTTGTCGCAGAGCACCGGCTCTGGGCGCATGTGCCCCAGAGCTCCGGCTCGGTAATTGGACACATCGGTCCAGCCACTCCGCGGCACGTGGGATCTTCCCAGGCCAGAGATGGAACCGGCGCCCCTTGTACTGCAAGGTGGTGTCCTTACCCACTGGACGACCAGGGAACCCCCCAATATTTTATCCTATTTGAAATGACCTAGCTAGTCAATGAATTCTCATCATTTAGTTTAGTACCAAAATCTGGAGAGACTACCCTTAAAGCATAAATTCTCAAAAACAATCATTCCTAACAAGTCTACCACCTAAGCTCTCTTCTCAGTGTTCCTTTTCCATAAGCCTACAACTTTCTGTATTCATATTATTTTGTCCCTTGTTTTGTTTTTCATCCACAAATAATAAGCTTTAGGACAAAATTGCCCTTTATAAGATATATTTATTTATTTGGCTGCACCAGGTCTTAGTTGTAGCACACAGGATCTTTGTTGCCGCATGAGGGTTCTTTTAAGTTATGGTACGTAGGCTCTTAGTTGTGGCATGCAGGATCTCGTTCCCTCACTGGGAAATGAACCCGGACCTCTGCATTGGGTGCTTAGAGTCTTTTCCACTGGACCACCAGGGAAATCTCCCTTTATTTTTCTTTAACAAAATACATTTCCATTCTTCATACCTTTTTTTAACTGAAAACACACATCCTACTGTTCTGGCATACTGAACTGTTTCCCTTATTGTCTTAGTAGCTTTAATTATATATAATATTAACTCTTAAAAACCTTAGTCTCCAGTGAGAACCAAGAAGCAAGCAATTATAAATTGTCTGTCATGCTAGCATTTCCCACTTGGAAAATTTCTGAACACAATCCATAATCTCTAGAAACATACATTTTCTCATAACAGAATTTCTTTCATCAATGTGGTACAGAATATGTATTTAATATACCCAAGCATCTTCAGTTTCTCTCTGATAAGAAGGCAAAAGTAGGTAAACTTAGACCTACCAGTGATTAATGTTCCAATATATATTTTTTTGGTGGGGGGGATGCGGTGGGGAGGGAGGGGAGTGGCCGGGCCACTTCCACTGGTCTTTCATTTATCTGTTTTCATCCATCTTTGTTCTTTGGCCTGTGTGGACCTCCCATCGCAGTGGCCTCTGTTGTCGCAGAGCACCGGCTCTGGGCGCATGTGCCCCAGAGCTCCGGCTCGGTAATTGGACACATCGGTCCAGCCACTCCGCGGCACGTGGGATCTTCCCAGGCCAGAGATGGAACCGGCGCCCCTTGTACTGCAAGGTGGTGTCCTTACCCACTGGACGACCAGGGAACCCCCCAATATTTTATCCTATTTGAAATGACCTAGCTAGTCAATGAATTCTCATCATTTAGTTTAGTACCAAAATCTGGAGAGACTACCCCTTAAAGCATAAATTCTCAAAAAACAATCATTCCTAACAAGTTTACCTAAAACCCCCTCTTACCTCATTTACATTTAATTTACTTTAAAGTTTCATCGTATCAACTTATTTTTCTCACTGACAGATTTTCAACAGATGTTATCAGGTCTTATCTGACCTCTCGTAAACCTCAAGCATACTTTAAATACTGTACTTAATATTGATCACTCTGAATACCTGTCTGTATTAATTGAACCAAAAGGTTAAACTAGCTTCAGTACCAGATAGTGATATTATAGCAACTATTTTCTAGATAACGTGACCCTGAAATTCATTCTGGCCCATTTCCTTTACATTTGTGAGAATTTTTGTAAGTGCTTAGTTTCTATTAGGTCACTCAAGTAGAGCTCATCCACAAATTAATTTTGATAGTACTGTCTGGAGGTAGACATATCATACTTATAATGAACCTATACATACATTCATATAGACATAAAGATCTCATATAGATTCATAATAAACACAAAGCTTAAGAAGTTTTTTATTTTTTCAGTCCCAGGAGTTAAAAATGGTCTAGATACAAGTTCCTGAGAACCTGCTTAGAGCATTTACATCTCAAAGAACCAAGTTCCTTGTAGAAAGTCAGTCTTTACTAACAGCATATGTACAACCCAGTTTTAGGATGTCAAAGGAGCCCCACCTTGGCCATTTTAAGGACAATATTTCCTTGTATCTTTCCTGACACCTCTTTGATGTTGCATTCCCCATTCAGGTTGTCAACTTTGAGAACATGGCTCTAGTATCTAACAAAAATTCAATTTTCTGTCCCACTACTAAAGTAACCTCAGGCTTCTCCAGAGAGATCGGCATGGTGTTTTGTGGAGCCAGGTGAGGAGCCTCCAGTTCCCATCAGTTTCATATTTTGGTTACCAGGAGCTGAAGTGAAGTGGGTTGAGCTTGGGCCTTCCTTCTCCTGCGACAGTCAGGGCCTTCCTTCTGTCAGTGTCCGTCCTCCTTGCATATGGGATCTTCTTTAGTTTCAGTATGCAAACCCTTAATTGCAGCATGTAGGACCTAATTCCCTGACCAGGGATCAAACCCAGGCAGCCTGCAATGGGAATGTGTAGTCTTAGCCCACCTATCTACCAGGGAAGTTCCAGTATTTAAAAAAATAAAGAAGAAACCATTTACCTATGATGATAGACTGAAGTGCAATTACCAGCGAGAGACAGAGAAAGAGGGCAGGAAAGAGAGGTATACTGTACAGTCATGTAATTATTTGAAAGCAAAATTATAAAACTGTAAGAAGGGACTTCCTTGATGTCCCGGTGCCTTGAACTCCACGCTACCAATGCACGGGGCCAAGGTTTGATCCTTGGTCAGGGAACTAGATCTCACATGCTGCAGCTGAATATCCCTTTGCATGCCCCAACTAAAAAGTTAAAAAATAATGTGAAACAGTAAGAAAAGTAACATGTTATTAAGTATCATTTACTTCATGCTTGTGCAAGGATAGGCTGTTCTCTTTAAGTCTTGCGTGGGATGCTCTGCATGTATATTTTTGGATATTCATTGAAAAAAAAATCCACATATAAGTGGACCTATG
Organism: Tragulus kanchil; assembly: GCA_022376925.1. Taxonomy (NCBI): domain Eukaryota; kingdom Metazoa; phylum Chordata; class Mammalia; order Artiodactyla; family Tragulidae; genus Tragulus; species Tragulus kanchil. The sequence continues at coordinate 284,725,933 of JAIOJX010000032.1, read as the reverse complement.
CAGTTCAAACCATGTTGTTCAAGGGTCGACTCTGTAGAACACAGACTATAACTTATCAACATGACGTAATCCTTTTTTGGTGACTCAGAAGGCCCTCCAGGATCACATGTTTTTTCAGGCTTGGTATTATGCATATTATCTCTGGGGATGTTTCATATGGGCCAAGTAACCAAAAGCAGAATTCAATAATGACTGGAAGACAGAACTTTATGTCTACTGACTCATTCCAATTCTATCTGTGTGCATGTGTCTCAAAGTCAAATATAGAAGAGATCCCATTTACTACTGCCTAAAACAAGCACCTAGTTTCTGTTCATAAACCTTAACCAGAACAAAGAATGTATATTTGAAATTTTTGAAAGGGTAGGACATCACTGGTATCATTAATATATTATTACCATTATTTTATTTAAGTCTAATCATCTGATTATAATTTACTGATTAACACAAGGATATTTACCATTATGTGCCTAATATATGCCAAGCCCTGTGTTAGTCATTAGGGATACACTGTGAATATAATTCATGCCTTAGAGAAGTTTAAATAATTCATCTTTAAAACCATTGTATTGTGCAGATAATTTTATAGAACTTTAGATGTCAGTGTAAGAAATTAGCCCGGGCGGGATGTGACAGACTAACACATCCTATAACTGGCTCAAAATATAGAATAACAGAAAAGAAAAAAAATGAGAAAATGTTAATTAGTTGATATTCGCCTTTTTTCCCCCCTGAAAAACAGCATCCAGAATGTTCCTTTAAAGATCTAGCTTTTTGCACTTTCAGAATTCTGGGTGAGTTTGCTCCCGCACATAAGATGATGTTCATTTCAGTTGAGTCTGATATCTGCCGATCCCCCCAGGACTTGGGGGTAAAGCCACAGCCCCAGGCAGGGAGAGAACAGCCACTGCAGTGCCCCACCCTTGGCTGACCTCTCTGTGGGCTTGGTGGAGACAGAGGCGGCGTGAGGGGGCCCTGCCCCGGTGTCAGGAGAAACCCGGGGGGCAGGGCAGTGTATTCAGTCCAGTCTTGTCAACCACCTCTCAACAACTTCCTATCAACATGCTTATTTTCATCACAGCAGTAGAACTTGACAATTGAGATCTTCATATCTAAAATTAAGGTCTTAGATTACATCAGAGTTTCCCAAATTATATTCTGGAAAACAGAATAGGTGCCCTAAGTTGTTTTTGTTGTTTAGTTGCTTCAGTCATGTCCAACTCTTTTGCAACTCCATGGACTATAGCCTGCCAGGCTCCTCGGTCCATGGGATTTCCCAGACAAGAATACTGGAGTGGGTTGCCATTTCCTTCTCCAGGGAATCTTTCTGACCCAGGAATTGAACCTGCATCTACCTGCATGGCAGGCAGATGCTTTACTGCTGAGCCCCTAGGGAAGCCCACAGGTCCCACAAGACACTTCTTCAAAAAGCGGCCTGGAGCCGCAGTGCAGGGAAGCTGCCCACCCCACCCCACCCCATGGTGCAGAGTCATAAGGAGCATCCGCCTAGGAAGGCTTCTGACCAGTCATACTTCCCCATCACTTGACAGCACCATTTCTCAAATGAGTTTAACCATGAAACCCTCTCTTCTTGTTTTACCTACTAACAGCTGCTGGTTCACTTAGTATTCCGACATGCAAACTTTGGAAACATTAGAATAAACAATCTCTTAAACTCACTGATTTTATAGCATCTTAAGGCGGAAAACAGCCTTAGAAATCTGAGGTCCTATGAGGTTAGGATCTCATAGCATGTCCGTGGCCAAACAAGATCCCATTTTTCACATTCTATATGCTAACCACCACAGTGAATGAAAGTTTCCTGGGAGGAGTAGAAAAAGCATCAGTCATTGAAACAGACAAGTAATCTTGAAGCTCCAGGGTTTCCAATTTGGATAAACTCTACTGTTTGAAGTTACTCTTGATTAAGCAAAACTATTGGTGTGCATCCATAGGTCAGTGGAGATGCTCCTGAGCAGACAGTGATCACAATTCAAGAAGCTAATGAGGTTTCAGCGGTGACAACTTCCCCACAGGGCTTGGTGGAGACAGAGGCGGCGTGAGGGGGCCCTGCCCCGGTGTCAGGAGAAACCCGGGGGGCAGGGCAGTGTATTCAGTCCAGTCTTGTCAACCACCTCTCAACAACTTCCTATCAACATGCTTATTTTCATCACAGCAGTAGAACTTGACAATTGAGATCTTCATATCTAAAATTAAGGTCTTAGATTACATCAGAGTTTCCCAAATTATATTCTGGAAAACAGAATAGGTGCCCTAAGTTGTTTTTGTTGTTTAGTTGCTTCAGTCATGTCCAACTCTTTTGCAACTCCATGGACTATAGCCTGCCAGGCTCCTCGGTCCATGGGATTTCCCAGACAAGAATACTGGAGTGGGTTGCCATTTCCTTCTCCAGGGAATCTTTCTGACCCAGGAATTGAACCTGCATCTACCTGCATGGCAGGCAGATGCTTTACTGCTGAGCCCCTAGGGAAGCCCACAGGTCCCACAAGACACTTCTTCAAAAAGCGGCCTGGAGCCGCAGTGCAGGGAAGCTGCCCACCCCACCCCACCCCATGGTGCAGAGTCATAAGGAGCATCCGCCTAGGAAGGCTTCTGACCAGTCATACTTCCCCATCACTTGACAGCACCATTTCTCAAATGAGTTTAACCATGAAACCCTCTCTTCTTGTTTTACCTACTAACAGCTGCTGGTTCACTTAGTATTCCGACATGCAAACTTTGGAAACATTAGAATAAACAATCTCTTAAACTCACTGATTTTATAGCATCTTAAGGCGGAAAACAGCCTTAGAAATCTGAGGTCCTATGAGGTTAGGATCTCATAGCATGTCCGTGGCCAAACAAGATCCCATTTTTCACATTCTATATGCTAACCACCACAGTGAATGAAAGTTTCCTGGGAGGAGTAGAAAAAGCATCAGTCATTGAAACAGACAAGTAATCTTGAAGCTCCAGGGTTTCCAATTTGGATAAACTCTACTGTTTGAAGTTACTCTTGATTAAGCAAAACTATTGGTGTGCATCCATAGGTCAGTGGAGATGCTCCTGAGCAGACAGTGATCACAATTCAAGAAGCTAATGAGGTTTTTCAGCGGTGACAACTTCCCCACAAGAACACGCCTCTTGCAAAGGATCTCTCCTATCCCTTTCCAGAAGAGAAGAGCAAACACAAGAAGTGCCTGGTGCAGAGCCCCAGTTCCTATTTCATGGATGCGAAATGCCCAGGACGCTATCAAATCACCACTGTTTCTAGTCATGCACAAACAGTAGTTTTCTGTAGGGGCTGCCCTGCTGTCGTCTGCCAGCCTACAGGAGGAAAAGCAAGGCTCCTTCAGACGGAAGCAGCACTAAAAGTACCCTCTGTCAAGATGAATGGGAAACCATCCAAATAAACACATTTTGGATAAAAAAGAGAGAGAGAGAAGCTAATGAGAACAGGGGAGGAACAAGAGGCCCTGAGTCGTAAGTCAAGGTAATTAGCTCCAGGGTGACTAAGAATAAGTTACCTTTTTTTTTTTTTTTGATATTGAACTCAAGGAGATCCTTGGATTTTTTTTTTTTTTTTTAAAGTATTGAGTCATATATTCCTTTGGTGTCAGGACCAAGAAAAAAGAACTGATGCTTGCTACCTCAGTGTGCAGTGCTCTGGATAGAGTCTCCTAATGCCAACTTTAAAAAGCCTCACACATCACAATGGTCTTTGCCTCTACCTAAAAGGACAAAGATAATTTTAGGCTTTAATTTATTTTCATGCCATTTGCTTGAAAAGAATCATTTGAGTTGGTGCCTAAGTAAACAACAGTCTTCTTGAAGCTATGAATTGGCTGTCCCACAGTCCTAACTATAGTATAGCAACTTTGGAAACATTAGAAAAAATTTTGGCATCTTAAGGCGGAAAACAGCCTTAGAAATCTGAGGTCCTATGAGGTTAGGATCTCATAGCATGTCCGTGGCCAAACAAGATCCCATTTTCACATTCTATATGCTAACCACCACAGTGAATGAAAGTTTCCTGGGAGGAGTAGAAAAAGCATCAGTCATTGAAACAGACAAGTAATCTTGAAGCTCCAGGGTTTCCAATTTGGATAAACTCTACTGTTTGAAGTTACTCTTGATTAAGCAAAACTATTGGTGTGCATCCATAGGTCAGTGGAGATGCTCCTGAGCAGACAGTGATCACAATTCAAGAAGCTAATGAGGTTTTCAGCGGTGACAACTTCCCCACAAGAACACGCCTCTTGCAAAGGATCTCTCCTATCCCTTTCCAGAAGAGAAGAGCAAACACAAGAAGTGCCTGGTGCAGAGCCCCAGTTCCTATTTCATGGATGCGAAATGCCCAGGACGCTATCAAATCACCACTGTTTCTAGTCATGCACAAACAGTAGTTTTCTGTAGGGGCTGCCCTGCTGTCGTCTGCCAGCCTACAGGAGGAAAAGCAAGGCTCCTTCAGACGGAAGCAGCACTAAAAGTACCCTCTGTCAAGATGAATGGGAAACCATCCAAATAAACACATTTTGGATAAAAAAAGAGAGAGAGAGAGAGAAGCTAATGAGAACAGGGGAGGAACAAGAGGCCCTGAGTCGTAAGTCAAGGTAATTAGCTCCAGGGTGACTAAGAATAAGTTACCTTTTTTTTTTTTTTTGATATTGAACTCAAGGAGATCCTTGGATTTTTTTTTTTTTTTTTAAAGTATTGAGTCATATATTCCTTTGGTGTCAGGACCAAGAAAAAAGAACTGATGCTTGCTACCTCAGTGTGCAGTGCTCTGGATAGAGTCTCCTAATGCCAACTTTAAAAAGCCTCACACATCACAATGGTCTTTGCCTCTACCTAAAAGGACAAAGATAATTTTAGGCTTTAATTTATTTTCATGCCATTTGCTTGAAAAGAATCATTTGAGTTGGTGCCTAAGTAAACAACAGTCTTCTTGAAGCTATGAATTGGCTGTCCCACAGTCCTAACTATAGTATAGCCTGACCCCAAAGTAATTAAAGAACCAAGTGATTTGCATTCCTTTTTTTTTTTTTTTTAACAAAACTACTCTTGAGTAGCAGATGGCAAACACAAATGTTTTGCTCTAGAGACATATGGAAACCTCTCTGTTCTGTAAAAGCCTCAATGAATATTAAATGCTGAGTGATGCCATTCACTGCAGAAGTAAAATGTTGTGATAATCCCCCAAACAGGCCTAATTAGGCCATATAGCTACTTGAGTTCCAGAAACTAATAGGGGAGAAATGACTATGTGACGGGAATTTCATTAACAGTTCTTAATCTGAATATTCGTCCTAGCCCTGAAGAATCACCTATCTAGCCTTATTTCTTCAGTATTCTATTAGAGTGTCTCCATAATTTAAAATTGTAAACTTTAAAATGAGCAATCAAAGAGATCTGCTCAATTTCATATTAACTCTTCGGTTCTGCATGAACGGCAAGAGCAAAGACGTTTAAGAGAGATAGGGTGTTTATCATAGGTTGGGGAGCATTCACCGTGCTCCCTAATTAACTCCATTTATAAACTCTTGCTGCTGTTAAATTTGTGGGGGTTAGGGGTGCGGTGGGGAATCTGTGTAAGGTTATTCAGGAAATGATTATCCATATTAGTAGGAATTTTAGGCAGGAATCTGATTGGATATGGCTCAAAATACAAACAGAATTTCATTTTTCTCTTCATTTTGTAGATTGACAACCCAATAAATTGTTGGCAACCTAGTAGCTTGTTGCCTTCACAGAAAGGACTGAAACGTTGCACTCCTTGGAAAGAGAGAAGTACTGATAACTGAGTCATAAGGTGAACTGAGTGCTCTTTAGAATAAGGAACCACATGTCTTGGGCTCCTTTCCCAACATGACACTCTGCTTGGCCTCTAAGGGACCTACTAAGCATGTTGATAAATCTCAGATTCACTACAGTGTTTGGTTGGCCTTGGAGAACAAAGCCTGTAAAACCAGAGCCCCCAGGGCAGATCTTTAGGACATCTGTTAGGACCTTGGGTTCAAGAGTCAAAAGATAAAGCGGATTCTCTAGTTCAGGTTTTACATTTTACAAAGAGTAAATTGAGGCAGAGAAGGGTTGTTGTCCTTGTTTAAGGTCATAGGTCTTATTAGTGGCAGAACTAGGAACAGAACCCAGGTCACCTGATGCTTTGTCCAAGCCTCCTTCTATTAACAGAATTCCAAGAGAGGCTTGTCAGGGTCTGACAGAGAATTTAGAAAGTTCAAGGCTACTGAAGTAGCCTTAACCTTAGCTGGTTGCTGAGGACAGCTAGAAAAGCAAGCGGATGTCTAAGTGTTATGTTAATTCTAGCTTTAGGCACCCATCCTCTCCCCAAGGAAGCACTATTTCCTTCTTACCTCTTTTTTTCCAGTTCAGCATTAATCCATGTGTTTAAGAGAATGTCAGAATTTTCCTGGATTCAGTCCTGTGACCATAATGAAAAATGATACAAGCATCTACCTGCATTTGACACTGAAACAAGTATTAGTTTTCATTGGTTGCTTCCACAGTCTTCGGTTCTGCATGAACGGCAAGAGCAAAGACGTTTAAGAGAGATAGGGTGTTTATCATAGGTTGGGGAGCATTCACCGTGCTCCCTAATTAACTCCATTTATAAACTCTTGCTGCTGTTAAATTTGTGGGGGTTAGGGGTGCGGTGGGGAATCTGTGTAAGGTTATTCAGGAAATGATTATCCATATTAGTAGGAATTTTAGGCAGGAATCTGATTGGATATGGCTCAAAATACAAACAGAATTTCATTTTTCTCTTCATTTTGTAGATTGACAACCCAATAAATTGTTGGCAACCTAGTAGCTTGTTGCCTTCACAGAAAGGACTGAAACGTTGCACTCCTTGGAAAGAGAGAAGTACTGATAACTGAGTCATAAGGTGAACTGAGTGCTCTTTAGAATAAGGAACCACATGTCTTGGGCTCCTTTCCCAACATGACACTCTGCTTGGCCTCTAAGGGACCTACTAAGCATGTTGATAAATCTCAGATTCACTACAGTGTTTGGTTGGCCTTGGAGAACAAAGCCTGTAAAACCAGAGCCCCCAGGGCAGATCTTTAGGACATCTGTTAGGACCTTGGGTTCAAGAGTCAAAAGATAAAGCGGATTCTCTAGTTCAGGTTTTACATTTTACAAAGAGTAAATTGAGGCAGAGAAGGGTTGTTGTCCTTGTTTAAGGTCATAGGTCTTATTAGTGGCAGAACTAGGAACAGAACCCAGGTCACCTGATGCTTTGTCCAAGCCTCCTTCTATTAACAGAATTCCAAGAGAGGCTTGTCAGGGTCTGACAGAGAATTTAGAAAGTTCAAGGCTACTGAAGTAGCCTTAACCTTAGCTGGTTGCTGAGGACAGCTAGAAAAGCAAGCGGATGTCTAAGTGTTATGTTAATTCTAGCTTTAGGCACCCATCCTCTCCCCAAGGAAGCACTATTTCCTTCTTACCTCTTTTTTTCCAGTTCAGCATTAATCCATGTGTTTAAGAGAATGTCAGAATTTTCCTGGATTCAGTCCTGTGACCATAATGAAAAATGATACAAGCATCTACCTGCATTTGACACTGAAACAAGTATTAGTTTTCATTGGTTGCTTCCACAGTCTTGTTGCCTCCTGTCTTCTTTATGGCTAACAAAACCCTGTGATCTAGGGTAAGTCTGACTCTGTCCTCAGCTTGAATGACTTAAGCCATTTGGCCTACACCATTCTTTTGGACTCTAGGATCAATTCACAGAAGGTCAGTCAGTGTCTATGGAACTGTATTCCAGGTATTTAAACTCCTGAGAAAGAAGATTCTTTACATTCTGCTCTCTTTGAATCAAGGAATCCCAGGAGTTTCAGAAAAAAGTTTTGCAACTAGGTGGAGCCGACCTGTTGAAAAAGTTTTACTTTGAGGAAGCACTGCTGAGAAACCAAAAGAGAGAAACCAGGTCCTGGGCATGTCATCTGAACTACTGGATTACTCACCTGTCACTAGTTCTAGATCTGATTATTTTAGCATATGATTAAGTAAATTTGTTTTGTTTTGTTTTTAAGGGTTGTTTTTGGTCACACCATGCTGGAACTTCCCCTACCAGGGATTAAGCCGACACACCCTGCTGTGGAAGTGTGGAGTCTTAACAACTGGACCACCAGGGAAGTGCAAGTAAATATTTTTATTATTTAAGACATTCAGTATTCTATTATTTACTGTCGTACTTGTCTCAATACCTGTTGTTATGCTGATTGTGAGTTTCACCACATCTTGACTTTGCCATTGGATCAAAATCCATTTTAGAATTGGTTTCAAAAGGCTTTCTTTAATCACCCAAACAAGAAGTTTGACCCAAAACATAGAGTACTTACTGTGTATGTGCCTTATTTATTTATTTTTTTTTTAAGATTTATTTATTTATTTATTTTGGGCGGGGATCGAGTTGGGGAGGGAGGGGAGCGGGCGGGCCACTTCTATTGGTCTTTCATTTCTCTATTTTCATCTGTCTTTGTTCTTTGGCCCGTGTGGGCCTCCCATCGCGGTGGCATCTGTCGTTGCAGAGCGCTGGCTCTGGGCGCATGAGCCCCAGAGCTCTGGCTCGGTGATTGGACACATCGGTCCAGCCGCTCCGCGGCACGTGGGATCTTCCCAGGCCAGGGATTGAACCGGCACCCCTTGCACTGCAAGGCGGTGTCCTTATCCACTGGACCACCAGGGGAAGCCCTGTATGTGCCTTATTTGACACAGATCCTACACAGCAATGCCTAGGCTAATGAAAGGAAAGGAATAAATTTCACTAATGTATCTTATTGTCAAAAACTTTATTATTCTTAGAGAAAGATAATACAAGCAGTATTAGAATAGAACCCTTCCAATCCACCCTATAGTGGGGTAAACTTCATGTAGTCATTTTTCAGCATTATCATGTCATTTTTTTCCTCTCTTTAGTCTTAACCACTGGACCACCAGGGAATTCCCCCATTATCATGTCATTTTTACTTAACTTTTTTAAAAAACTTTAAAATTTTTTTGGCCACTCCTATTGATCTTTCATTCATTTATCTTTGTTCTTTGGCCTGTGTGGGCCTCCCATCACAGCAGCCTCTTTTGTCGCAGAGCACCGGCTCTGGGCACATACACTCCAGAGCTCCAGCTAGGTAATTGGACACATCGGTCCAGGCGCTCCATGGCACATGGGATCTTCCCAGGCCAGGGATTGAACTGGCACCCCTTGCACTGCAAGGCGGTGTCCTTACCCACTGGACCACTAGGGCAGCCCTTTATTTAACTTTTACATTTAGTGATGATATGTAAAATATTTAACAATCAGTTTGGCAGGAGCACTTGACCAATCAGATTGGATGTCTAAATAATTGGAATTAAAGCCAATCAATCAGAATGGACACCTGACCCATTAGAATAAATGAAATGTGTGTCAGCCAGATATGTGCTTCCCATTCATCACTGAACTTTTCACCTGTGGGATCTCCCTTCAATTACCTGTGAAGCAAACTGAGGCCAGGGACCACATGATAGATACCTTTGTATCCTCTAAGTAGGCTGTGCTGAGCTGGTTTCATAGTGAACTTAATGACTATTTCTTTAAGTGGACGTTATTCGACCAGTGATTGCTCAGGAAACATCAGTGGGTGGAAAGAGTACAGTGTGTGCCTCTCTGATGAAGATAATTATAGAATTATCCCACTGGATTATCACTACACAAATGGAATGCTTTGAGATGACACAGAATTGATAAGAGAAACTGATATTTTTGAGGAGTTATCATTCAATATGATCTTGAAATGCTAGAGAAATAATATATAATCACACCTATTTTTAAAATACAACAATAAATAGTATACTTACAGAATGAATAACATAGGTATACAAGGTAGAGAACAACCAGAAGGGTATTGGTGAAGCTAAAAATACCTAGGTCTTATAGTAAATAATGAACTGAAGGTGTCGCAGATGTTTTAAAAATACTTAGACTGGGGACTTCCCTGGTGGTCCAGTAGTTAAGGCTCCATGCTTCCACTGCAGGGGACACAGGTTCTATCCCTAGTCAGGGAACTAAGATTTTGTATGCCGCATGTGTGCTGTGCTCAGTTGCTCAGACGTGTCTGACTCACTGTGAGCCCATGGACTGTAATCCACCAGGCTCCTCTGTCCATGGGGTTCTCCAGGCAAGAATACTAGAACGGGTTGCACTGCCTTTCTCCAGGAGATCTTCCCAACCCAGGGATTGCACCCAAGTCTCTTGTATTGCAGGCAGATTATTTACTGTCTTAGCCACCCGGGAACCCCAAGAATACTGAAGTAGGTAGCCTGTCCCTTCTCTGAGGGATCTTTCCAACCCAAGGAATTGAACCAGCATCTCCTGCAATGCAGATGGATTCTTTACCAGCTGAGCTACCAGGGGAAACCCATATGGCATGGCCAAAAGACTGCTGACATGATAGTCAGATATTCATTCATCCATTCAACAGCCTGAGTACCTACTATGTGTAAGACACCATTCTAGGCATGCTGTGGACACCGTGAGAAATCAGCAACATCCCTTTCTTCAAAGGGCTCAACTTCTAAAGGGGAAGACAAAGAAGCACACAAACTGTTCGATAACAGAGAGAGAACTTATCCAATGGCTGAGTCATCAGTCAGTGAAAATCATCACCATGAAGGACATCTTTGTAGCCCACCGGGACAGCTGTCTGGCTGGCAGAGGACCAGAACCCATGGCGGGCTGGACAGAAGCATCTGCAGACCGAGTGCAGACTGAGGACCAGAGGCTTCTTTGTCCCTAAGTTTCAGGATCATATAAGCACTTAATGATTTTTAATCTATCGAGAAAATTGGGTGGAAAGAGTACAGTGTGTGCCTCTCTGATGAAGATAATTATAGAATTATCCCACTGGATTATCACTACACAAATGGAATGCTTTGAGATGACACAGAATTGATAAGAGAAACTGATATTTTTGAGGAGTTATCATTCAATATGATCTTGAAATGCTAGAGAAATAATATATAATCACACCTATTTTTAAAATACAACAATAAATAGTATACTTACAGAATGAATAACATAGGTATACAAGGTAGAGAACAACCAGAAGGGTATTGGTGAAGCTAAAAATACCTAGGTCTTATAGTAAATAATGAACTGAAGGTGTCGCAGATGTTTTAAAAATACTTAGACTGGGGACTTCCCTGGTGGTCCAGTAGTTAAGGCTCCATGCTTCCACTGCAGGGGACACAGGTTCTATCCCTAGTCAGGGAACTAAGATTTTGTATGCCGCATGTGTGCTGTGCTCAGTTGCTCAGACGTGTCTGACTCACTGTGAGCCCATGGACTGTAATCCACCAGGCTCCTCTGTCCATGGGGTTCTCCAGGCAAGAATACTAGAACGGGTTGCACTGCCTTTCTCCAGGAGATCTTCCCAACCCAGGGATTGCACCCAAGTCTCTTGTATTGCAGGCAGATTATTTACTGTCTTAGCCACCCGGGAACCCCAAGAATACTGAAGTAGGTAGCCTGTCCCTTCTCTGAGGGATCTTTCCAACCCAAGGAATTGAACCAGCATCTCCTGCAATGCAGATGGATTCTTTACCAGCTGAGCTACCAGGGAAGCCCATATGGCATGGCCAAAAAGACTGCTGCCATGATAGTCAGATATTCATTCATCCATTCAACAGCCTGAGTACCTACTATGTGTAAGACACCATTCTAGGCATGCTGTGGACACCGTGAGAAATCAGCAACATCCCTTTCTTCAAAGGGCTCAACTTCTAAAGGGGAAGACAAAGAAGCACACAAACTGTTCGATAACAGAGAGAGAACTTATCCAATGGCTGAGTCATCAGTCAGTGAAAATCATCACCATGAAGGACATCTTTGTAGCCCACCGGGACAGCTGTGCGCGGCTGGCAGAGGACCAGAACCCATGGCGGGCTGGACAGAAGCATCTGCAGACCGAGTGCAGACTGAGGACCAGAGGCTTCTTTGTCCCTAAGTTTCAGGATCATATAAGCACTTGGATTCTTGTAGGATACAATTAAGAGGAGGAAAAGTCCCCATAATGTTTGGTACCATTTTTGCCAGTCCTTGACAAGGAGGGATCTCAACCAAGTTTAATTTCACTTATGCAGTTATGAAAGGTGACATTTCTCATTAAAGTGTCATGGTGAAATTTTAAACCAGTTAAAGAATGCTCAAGTTAATTTGAAAATATGCCTAGAGAACACACAGACCCTCAAGAATGTTTGTAGGTTCTTTTTTTTTTTTTTTTTTTAATTTTTACTAATTTATTTACTTTTGACTCTTCTGGGTTTTCACTGCTGCCACAGTCTCTTCTCTAGTTGCAGGAAGTGGGGGCTACTGTCTAGTTGAGGTGAGCGAGCTTCTTGTGGAATTCGGCCTGTAGGGCACACAGGCTTCAATAGTTGCAGTTCTGAGACTCTAGAGCACAGGATCAGTAGTTGTGGTTTACGGGCTTAGTTGCTCCACAGCATGTGGGATTAGAGATTGAACCCATGTCTCCTGCACTGACAGGCACACTCTTTACCACTGAGCTACCTGGGAAGTCCGTAGGTTCTTTTTTTAAAAAATGTTTGTTTATTAATTCTTCTTGTATTGGTTGTGCTGGATCGTTGTTGCTGCACGTGGGCTTTCTCTAGTTGTGGAGAGCAGGGACTGCTCTCTAGTTGCCGTGCGGGGGCTTCTCATAGCGGTGGCTGCTCTTGTGAAGTGCGGGCTTCAGTAGTTACTGCACTTGGGCTCCATAGTTGTGGTACCAGGCTTAGTTGCTGAATAGCAAGTGGAATCTTCCTGACCAGGGATCAAACTTATGTCCCCTGCATTGGTAGGAGAAGGATTCTTAAGCACTGGACACCAAGGGAGCCCCTGTATGTGGATTCTTGAAGGTTAAAGACCCCCAAGATGAACGAACTACTGTAAGAAGTGAATAATGGCTCTTGGAAATGGTGCCACATGGCATTCCTGCTTGCTACCATGAGGAGAGCCAGTGAGGACAAAGCAAATGGACAGAGGAGGGCAGCTACAAGAGAATGCAGGGTGATGAACTAGAGCTCTGATCAGCTAGCCTGAAGCTCCCGCAGACCTCCCATCCGAGAGACCTGCTTGCAGCATTATCACCCCACCTCATTAGAAGACTCCCGGGGAAGAACTTGGTTTTTGGCCTGGCCTGGCCACATGCCCACCTCTGCGCCTGAAGGAGTAAAGTACCATGATTCACAGCCACCAGTAGGGGAGGAGTAGCTTTCCAAAAGCAAAGAGAAAGAGTGCTGGCCTGACACAAGCCACAGAGGGTAAATTCCTTGGACAGCTAGCTTCCTCTAGGTCAAGCTGCCACGTACATGTCAGTCTTATCAAAGGCTTCAGTAAACATTTGCAGAATCAGTTTGAAAGTGCTGGTCTGCCTCATGTTCTGCAGTGATGTAGCATTTTACATCATGGGCAACTGGCAAAAAAAAAAAAAAAAGGAGTAGTGATGTGATTTTCTTAGAAAATGACTTGGAAAAAGAAAAGTGGCATCCAGCAGCCTGTTACCTGTGGGAACTTCAGCTCTACAAACACACTTACTGTCTAGTCTTTTGAGCAAAGTGCCTTGACATAATACTAGTTGCTACCACCTGAATCTGATCTCTCAGTAACATGTTTTTATGTAAAATACAAAAATTCCTAATTCATAAAAGGAAAAATTGGTTCTTCTTGTATTGGTTGTGCTGGATCGTTGTTGCTGCACGTGGGCTTTCTCTAGTTGTGGAGAGCAGGGACTGCTCTCTAGTTGCCGTGCGGGGGCTTCTCATAGCGGTGGCTGCTCTTGTGAAGTGCGGGCTTCAGTAGTTACTGCACTTGGGCTCCATAGTTGTGGTACCAGGCTTAGTTGCTGAATAGCAAGTGGAATCTTCCTGACCAGGGATCAAACTTATGTCCCCTGCATTGGTAGGAGAAGGATTCTTAAGCACTGGACACCAAGGGAGCCCCTGTATGTGGATTCTTGAAGGTTAAAGACCCCCAAGATGAACGAACTACTGTAAGAAGTGAATAATGGCTCTTGGAAATGGTGCCACATGGCATTCCTGCTTGCTACCATGAGGAGAGCCAGTGAGGACAAAGCAAATGGACAGAGGAGGGCAGCTACAAGAGAATGCAGGGTGATGAACTAGAGCTCTGATCAGCTAGCCTGAAGCTCCCGCAGACCTCCCATCCGAGAGACCTGCTTGCAGCATTATCACCCCACCTCATTAGAAGACTCCCGGGGAAGAACTTGGTTTTTGGCCTGGCCTGGCCACATGCCCACCTCTGCGCCTGAAGGAGTAAAGTACCATGATTCACAGCCACCAGTAGGGGAGGAGTAGCTTTCCAAAAGCAAAGAGAAAAGAGTGCTGGCCTGACACAAGCCACAGAGGGTAAATTCCTTGGACAGCTAGCTTCCTCTAGGTCAAGCTGCCACGTACATGTCAGTCTTATCAAAGGCTTCAGTAAACATTTGCAGAATCAGTTTGAAAGTGCTGGTCTGCCTCATGTTCTGCAGTGATGTAGCATTTTACATCATGGGCAACTGGCAAAAAAAAAAAAAAAAAGGAGTAGTGATGTGATTTTCTTAGAAAATGACTTGGAAAAAGAAAAGTGGCATCCAGCAGCCTGTTACCTGTGGGAACTTCAGCTCTACAAACACACTTACTGTCTAGTCTTTTGAGCAAAGTGCCTTGACATAATACTAGTTGCTACCACCTGAATCTGATCTCTCAGTAACATGTTTTTATGTAAAATACAAAAATTCCTAATTCATAAAAGGAAAAAATTGGATTCTTCTTCAAGTAGTGTCCTGTAACAAAATATCATCTCTATCAAAATGCTTGCATAATTCAACAGTGGTGTACAGACTTATCAGCTAGAAAGTCCCAATGTTGTACACACTTGCTAACAAAGAAAAACCAAGGAAGCGAAAACAAGACAAAAAATGTTTTTTTAATTCCCACCCATTAACAAAATTCCCCTAAGGAAACTTAGGGACTTTAAAATTCCTAACCCCAGCTTCTCTCTTGAACTTAAGTTCTTTGCCACATCAGTGTGTTCTTATTCATACAGAGAGAGAGAGTGCCAGTAGTTGCATGCAGGTAGTGGAACTAAAAGTTACGTTCATCAGAACACGTCTTATAAAAGAAGGAGGATTCTAGTGGTCTTTGAAGATTTTCTTCCCCCTTCTTTCCCAGAATTGAAGAGGAAGGTAGAGAACTGAATTGTCCATATTTGTTCAGCCCTGACTGAGGCCAGCTTCACAGGCTTGCTGAAGAAATCTGATGGGGGCACAGAGGCTCAGCCCATGTCAGAGGGCAGAGTCTGTCCTCATTCGGGGATATAAACTGACTTTGACCTTCTTAGAGATCTGTTCCCATCATGTGGACTCTAGAAATTAGTCACTAGATTAGCAACAACTCTCTGGCTACCGTATGATCAATATGTGTGTCAATGACACATTTCATCTTTTTTTTTTTTTTCCTTCATAAAAGGTGAAAGCATCTGCTAGGGCCAACTGAATTTTCTTCTCTTTCTTAAATCACAAAAAGACGAAGAATAGAATATCATTGGCATTGAATATGAACTCACAATATACTCAAGGTATGTTTTAGAAAAGCCTGATGTCTTCTTCAACTAACTGGCCAAGTTTTCTCCTTAGTCTACTGATGCCTGAGCCCACTGGTTCTCTTAACAACCTTCTTTAACCTCCCAGGAGGTGTTTTCTTAGACTCAAGACCTCTAGATAATGGTTCTTGAATATTTTGACCACGGAGTCCCTTTATCTTATTAAAAATTATTGAGGCCTCAAAAGAGCATTTGTTGCTATTTAACATATTAGAGATGAAAAGAGAGAAGAAATGAGGACAGAGACCTTTGAACAGATACAGCTTCTGGTCCCAGACCTCCTTGGCTATTCTCTTGCTGGTGTGCTTTACCTGAGGAATTAGCTCTCCCTTTCAGTAGTTGTGTTTCTGACCCTCACGACTGAAGGAGGCCTTAATAATAGACCCATGAACAAATTACAGTAGAAGACAATAAATTACGGATTAAATTTGGTATAACAGGATGATGCTTCTCTCCTATTTGTTATCCATTAGAATGAGATCCCACGGGGACTGAAGAAGGTAACCATCACCACTAACATTTCTACATTGCCTAAAGGACTTCAAAGTGCTTGCACATTCAGTTTTCTCACTTAATTTTTCGTACAGCCCTATGAAACAGCTTGTTTTACACCCATCTTACAGACGAGAAAACTGAGGTACAGAAAGTCTATGTGCTGTTAAGCAGCTGAACCAAGACAAAAATCCGGATCTTATCCTCCAGATTCTCACGGTCACGAATGCTTGTAGTTTTATAGAACACAGGCCTGTAGCATAAGCCTTACAAATTTCAATTCCAGGGTTTTCTTGTCCTTACTCCTGCGGAAGGAGGGGAGCGATCTGCATAGTAGACCCTCTAAAATACCCACTGGAGGCTTGAAGTAGATAATATGAGTAGGGTTCAAGTGAGAACGGCAATCATTCTTTTTGAGCTCCGTAACTGAGGGGCTGCGGGACAGGAGGAGGCTTAGACGTAGTGCTGGACAGGAACTGGATGAGAAGCCAGAGTAAGGCCCTCTGCAGACAATCCACAGCCAGCGCCACGGCAGCATGAAGGAAAGAAAGCATCTCGACTCCGGTCGCGGTGGAAGAGATGCGGGAACCGCGGGATTCAGATTCCAAGATCCTGCACTTGAAAGGCGCCCGCACACAAAGAAACGAACGACGAAGTTAAGTTCCGGTGGCGCAACACGCAGAGTTGGAAACCCGGCTTCCCTGCCTAGCTCGAGAGGAAACGCCTAATCTCCGATCACTCAGCTCAGAGCAGATCCTCTTTTATCTTCTGGGGCCGTGGGGACTGCCTGCCCCGGGCACGCCCGTGGCTCCTCAATGGAACTACGAGTCCCATAAAACACTGGGGCGCCGGCGGTGATGACGAAGCCCCCGCGGATTGGCCACGCGGGGCGGGGCGCGCAGGCTTTCTACGAAGAATGGGGCGGGGCACAGGGCGGGGCGAGAGGTGGCTGGGCGGGCACGCCCCCTCGCCCGTGGCCCCCTCCCCGCCTCTCTCCGCGGCTCCTCTTGCTCCCCGGTCAGAGGGCCGGAGCGAGAAGATGGCGAAGACGTACGACTATCTGTTCAAGCTACTGCTGATCGGCGACTCGGGGGTGGGCAAGACTTGCCTGCTATTCCGCTTTTCCGAGGACGCCTTCAACACCACCTTCATCTCCACCATCGGTGAGGGAGGGGCTGCGGCCGGGGACGGGGAGTGAGAAATGGGGGCGGGTGCGAGGGGTCAGTGAAAGAGCGGTGGAAGGGCTTGGGAGCCCCGGGGAGGGGATCCCGGGGACAACTTGGCGGCGAGGGCAGTGGGAGAGGGTGAAGGCATGAGAGAGGGGTGGTGAGGACGGGAAACCGAGAGGGTTGAAAGGAGGAACTTGGGGGCAAAGGAAGGAGGAGGAACCAGCATAAGCCTTACAAATTTCAATTCCAGGGTTTTCTTGTCCTTACTCCTGCGGAAGGAGGGGAGCGATCTGCATAGTAGACCCTCTAAAATACCCACTGGAGGCTTGAAGTAGATAATATGAGTAGGGTTCAAGTGAGAACGGCAATCATTCTTTTTGAGCTCCGTAACTGAGGGGCTGCGGGACAGGAGGAGGCTTAGACGTAGTGCTGGACAGGAACTGGATGAGAAGCCAGAGTAAGGCCCTCTGCAGACAATCCACAGCCAGCGCCACGGCAGCATGAAGGAAAGAAAGCATCTCGACTCCGGTCGCGGTGGAAGAGATGCGGGAACCGCGGGATTCAGATTCCAAGATCCTGCACTTGAAAGGCGCCCGCACACAAAGAAACGAACGACGAAGTTAAGTTCCGGTGGCGCAACACGCAGAGTTGGAAACCCGGCTTCCCTGCCTAGCTCGAGAGGAAACGCCTAATCTCCGATCACCCAGCTCAGAGCAGATCCTCTTTTATCTTCTGGGGCCGTGGGGACTGCCTGCCCCGGGCACGCCCGTGGCTCCTCAATGGAACTACGAGTCCCATAAAACACTGGGGCGCCGGCGGTGATGACGAAGCCCCCGCGGATTGGCCACGCGGGGCGGGGCGCGCAGGCTTTCTACGAAGAATGGGGCGGGGCACAGGGCGGGGCGAGAGGTGGCTGGGCGGGCACGCCCCCTCGCCCGTGGCCCCCTCCCCGCCTCTCTCCGCGGCTCCTCTTGCTCCCCGGTCAGAGGGCCGGAGCGAGAAGATGGCGAAGACGTACGACTATCTGTTCAAGCTACTGCTGATCGGCGACTCGGGGGTGGGCAAGACTTGCCTGCTATTCCGCTTTTCCGAGGACGCCTTCAACACCACCTTCATCTCCACCATCGGTGAGGGAGGGGCTGCGGCCGGGGACGGGGAGTGAGAAATGGGGGGCGGGTGCGAGGGGGTCAGTGAAAGAGCGGTGGAAGGGCTTGGGAGCCCCGGGGAGGGGATCCCGGGGACAACTTGGCGGCGAGGGCAGTGGGAGAGGGTGAAGGCATGAGAGAGGGGTGGTGAGGACGGGAAACCGAGAGGGTTGAAAGGAGGAACTTGGGGGCAAAGGAAGGAGAGGAGGAACCAGAAGAACAAGGACTAGGGGTATTTAGGGAAAGGAGAGGGTTGGAGGTGTGACACGGAGGGGTCTTAAGGGACAGGGATGGGGGCACACAGGAAATCTCATGGAGAAAGAGAAGGGGCTAGTGGGTGTGAAATGGATTAAAAGAGGAAGGAACTGTGAAGGGAGAAATGAAGGGTTGGGGGAATGGGAGATAAGTGAAGAGACAGCGGAAACAGGGACAACATAGGGGAGCACCCGGGAATCCGAAAGGAATTCGGAGGGATGAGTGATCGGGAGGTGAGAGATGAGGGGCACTGGCTGCAAGGAGTCTGGTCAGAGATATCAGGGGAAAACTGCAAGTAGGAGACGAGTTCAGGAGGCCCGAGAACGAGATGAGGATACTTGGGGGAGAAAGTAAAGGAGAGCTGGGTGAGAAACAGAAAAGAACGGGAAGCAGAATGTACAGTAAAGAGGTGGAGAGAAGATGGGAAAGGGAGAGGAAAGGGAAAGTAGGACTTTCTGCAGTCACTGGAAGTACTGCTTACCATTTTCTCTCTCTTTACTCTGGATCAAGTGCAGGAGAAAGAGCAAAAAGTGACTAATAACGAGATACTGTCTATGGAGCATTCAATTGCCCTGGGAGTGTTAACGGGTGTTAAGAGGATTGGTGACTTCGGGAATAGTGTGATCAGGAAAATATGGTTCACTCCTTTACTGTCTCCTGTGAAGCAGCACTTCTCAATTTTTAAAATTCTTAGCCTGGAAGGTTTAATAATTCTCAGCTGGAGAATTGATCTTGCATTCTGCCTGCCTTCCTGAATATTTTCCTTTGGTTTTAATTATTACTTGCTAAACAAAACAAAACATACTTTGTACCTCCCAGTTATTTTCAATTGATTCTGATTTTTCTGGCCTTGGCTGGGGGGGGGGGACGGGGGGGGTGGGGGGGGAAATGGGGGCGGGTGCGAGGGGGTCAGTGAAAGAGCGGTGGAAGGGCTTGGGAGCCCCGGGGAGGGGATCCCGGGGACAACTTGGCGGCGAGGGCAGTGGGAGAGGGTGAAGGCATGAGAGAGGGGTGGTGAGGACGGGAAACCGAGAGGGTTGAAAGGAGGAACTTGGGGGCAAAGGAAGGAGAGGAGGAACCAGAAGAACAAGGACTAGGGGTATTTAGGGAAAGGAGAGGGTTGGAGGTGTGACACGGAGGGGTCTTAAGGGACAGGGATGGGGGCACACAGGAAATCTCATGGAGAAAGAGAAGGGGCTAGTGGGTGTGAAATGGATTAAAAGAGGAAGGAACTGTGAAGGGAGAAATGAAGGGTTGGGGGAATGGGAGATAAGTGAAGAGACAGCGGAAACAGGGACAACATAGGGGAGCACCCGGGAATCCGAAAGGAATTCGGAGGGATGAGTGATCGGGAGGTGAGAGATGAGGGGCACTGGCTGCAAGGAGTCTGGTCAGAGATATCAGGGGAAAACTGCAAGTAGGAGACGAGTTCAGGAGGCCCGAGAACGAGATGAGGATACTTGGGGGAGAAAGTAAAGGAGAGCTGGGTGAGAAACAGAAAAGAACGGGAAGCAGAATGTACAGTAAAGAGGTGGAGAGAAGATGGGAAAGGGAGAGGAAAGGGAAAGTAGGACTTTCTGCAGTCACTGGAAGTACTGCTTACCATTTTCTCTCTCTTTACTCTGGATCAAGTGCAGGAGAAAGAGCAAAAAGTGACTAATAACGAGATACTGTCTATGGAGCATTCAATTGCCCTGGGAGTGTTAACGGGTGTTAAGAGGATTGGTGACTTCGGGAATAGTGTGATCAGGAAAATATGGTTCACTCCTTTACTGTCTCCTGTGAAGCAGCACTTCTCAATTTTTAAAATTCTTAGCCTGGAAGGTTTAATAATTCTCAGCTGGAGAATTGATCTTGCATTCTGCCTGCCTTCCTGAATATTTTCCTTTGGTTTTAATTATTACTTGCTAAACAAAACAAAACATACTTTGTACCTCCCAGTTATTTTCAATTGATTCTGATTTTTCTGGCCTTGGCTGGGAGCTGTCCTTCCTACTTTTGGAAGACTCTGTGTTCAGGTAACAAGAGCTCTCTAACTTAAACTGAAGAAGAGCAAATCAGAGCTGGTTTTAAGCTTCCACAAGTGACCTTAACATCATAGCAGCAGTTAATTAAGCACCTTAAGAATCATAGTTGTTGGTCGTCTGAGCTCATTCTCATTGCAGCTCACTTAAGCATCTTTCAAATGACTCTTACAGTGTATTTCACCATGAATTGCTAGGATTATTAGGGAACTAATGCTGTGGAAATTTGAGTTATGTTTTGAGGATAATTTATCACTTATAAAAGAAGAACATTGGGGTGTACAACACTCATCAGGAAATTACTAGGAAAGGCTCTGGTTTATTTATCCTGGCATTTTTATATATATCGAGTGGTCTGAAACCTCCTGGGTTTTGTCTGGGCATGGGGAAGTTTGAGTTGCAAGTTCTTGGCAGTCATTCTTGAGTGGGACTTTTTCTTTTCTGAGGAAGCAGATTTTAAATGTCATGTCTCAAGTGTATTCCTAAGAGATTTGATGGGAGCTGTTGCAGCAACCAAACGGCGTTAATTTTTGATGCTGGTACTCATTTCAAAACCCCAAATAACCCTTTTTCATTGTTGAATGCACAGTGACTCCCAGAAGGCAAAGGATAGTTTTTGACAAGTCAAACGGGGTCACCTTTTGTCCGTTCTATGAGTGACCCTCTCAGAAGCATGCACTTGCATTGAAAGTGACTGAATCTCACCTATGCAGTTTCTGTTTCGCTCCTTAAATGACTTTTGCTTGTATGTAACAGTTTTATGAGTTTCCTCTTTTTTGGTCTTAGCTTTTGTCCATCTTTTCTTTGAGGGTATCTGCTTCCTTTTACATCCGTAACCTTGAAACACTGCTTTTTATTCTGAAGGAGTAACGTCTTTCTTGTGTGAATTATAATGATTGAAATTTGATTTTGTGGAGGGTTGCAGGAACGTGAGCATCCTGGAAAAGTGTAGACCTGGAGGTGTATGGTAAACGGGGGTGAGTCTCGTGTATGACTATGGCTTGGCATCTTGTGTGGAGTCAGTGTGGTTAAAAAGAGGCACCGAGCTGTGTCTTCAGTTGACATGGAGGAGGGGAAATCCCATGCCCTCTTTTTGGCCCCAAGAGCTCTTGACAGGAAGTGGTGGCCCACTGCCTTCAAACAGCACAAAAAGAATGTATGTTACCTGCAACCTAATGCTTTGGAGTTGAAGCTGAGCTTGGAAAATAAGGTGAATGTTAACATCATTCTAGAGAAATGTTCCACACACACTAACCACAAACACAAGCTTGGACTGTCCACATCTCTAACAGCAGTATCCCTCCCCAGCCCCAACCTTTAGCCCCGTTTCCAGGTGATCTGAAATTGCTGAGGGGAGAATTGGTGGTCTGTCTCCTTCTAGTCATAATTATTTCTTGAGGCACCAGTGTGAAAGTTTCCAGGGCTTCTTGGACTGGGCTTGTGAAAGATTTGCCACCTCATTGCTGACAAAACTTATTAAGGTCTACGTCACAGGGAATATCCATTTCTTAACATCTGGGTGGGTGGGTGTGTGTCTGTCTGTATGTCTGTATGTGTTTCAGGAGATATATATATACATACCTGTTTCTTTCCATGGAGATACATTTACAGTCTTAATTTTGTTTTGGTAAAATTTAAGTTGTTTTTTAAAAAAGGACATCTGCCGCCTCTAGACCCTGTTTTGAAAGGGGTTCCGCCTTCATGAAGGAAGAAGAAAGTCATTTTGATGACAGATATGGTTGTCTCACAGACACTTTCTTTCATGGTCTGAGGTTCTGGTATCTTCTCTCATATCCTGGCTCCCCTCATTTCTTTTCTGCTCTTGGGGGTGGTGGAGGGTATACTTCATTCAACTGACTTGTTGGGATCTTTTTGCATATCAGTCAGATAATATTTCACTATGGAGTATGGAGGTTTTATCCATTTGAAGTTGTAGACTCAGTGCCTAGGACCAACAAGCAACTCGCATTTCAGTTCACATGTTTAAGAACTGAAAGAAAAAAAAAAATTGATTGACTCCCCAAGCCCCTTGTGTAGTCATTGTTGTTGTTCAGTCACTAGGTTGTGTCCAACTCTTTGTGACCCTCATGGATTGCCTAATCATCATTAATGATTAATTAAATGTATATAAAATGTAGCATTAAGACAGCTAGGAAACAGTAATGCAGTTGCTCTGAATTCTGTTTCCTGTGGAATGTGAGTACATGTTAATATTGCCATGAAGGCAGATGGACATCTTGAAATGGCCTTTACTGAGCACGGTGCTGGGAGAACGGAGAAGACCCAGCCCTGTCTTCTCACAGGACAGTCTCGGTTCCTTCCCTTTGCTGTCGTCTCTCCCCTGCCCAGCCCCCTCTTCCTGTTAGGGTATTTCCTGAGTGGTTTTATTATTTAGTATAGTCATAGTTGAACAGCAGAAAGAACCTTAGAAACTATCTACACAATGCCTTGGCCCCTGTTTTTTAAATAAAAAATTCAAGCTTAGGTTGATACTGTCAGGACCACGCAGTTGGTTGTAGTTACCTGTGAAAGTTCCTTTCCATTTGCCACCTCATTGCTGACAAAACTTATTAAGGTCTACGTCACAGGGAATATCCATTTCTTAACATCTGGGTGGGTGGGTGTGTGTCTGTCTGTATGTCTGTATGTGTTTCAGGAGATATATATATACATACCTGTTTCTTTCCATGGAGATACATTTACAGTCTTAATTTTGTTTTGGTAAAATTTAAGTTGTTTTTTAAAAAAGGACATCTGCCGCCTCTAGACCCTGTTTTGAAAGGGGTTCCGCCTTCATGAAGGAAGAAGAAAGTCATTTTGATGACAGATATGGTTGTCTCACAGACACTTTCTTTCATGGTCTGAGGTTCTGGTATCTTCTCTCATATCCTGGCTCCCCTCATTTCTTTTCTGCTCTTGGGGGTGGTGGAGGGTATACTTCATTCAACTGACTTGTTGGGATCTTTTTGCATATCAGTCAGATAATATTTCACTATGGAGTATGGAGGTTTTATCCATTTGAAGTTGTAGACTCAGTGCCTAGGACCAACAAGCAACTCGCATTTCAGTTCACATGTTTAAGAACTGAAAGAAAAAAAAAAATTGATTGACTCCCCAAGCCCCTTGTGTAGTCATTGTTGTTGTTCAGTCACTAGGTTGTGTCCAACTCTTTGTGACCCTCATGGATTGCCTAATCATCATTAATGATTAATTAAATGTATATAAAATGTAGCATTAAGACAGCTAGGAAACAGTAATGCAGTTGCTCTGAATTCTGTTTCCTGTGGAATGTGAGTACATGTTAATATTGCCATGAAGGCAGATGGACATCTTGAAATGGCCTTTACTGAGCACGGTGCTGGGAGAACGGAGAAGACCCAGCCCTGTCTTCTCACAGGACAGTCTCGGTTCCTTCCCTTTGCTGTCGTCTCTCCCCTGCCCAGCCCCCTCTTCCTGTTAGGGTATTTCCTGAGTGGTTTTATTATTTAGTATAGTCATAGTTGAACAGCAGAAAGAACCTTAGAAACTATCTACACAATGCCTTGGCCCCTGTTTTTTAAATAAAAAATTCAAGCTTAGGTTGATACTGTCAGGACCACGCAGTTGGTTGTAGAAAGCACCTCTAGCGAAACTCCAAATGCATGCAGGTCTGGATCACTCCTCGTAGCTGAGCTGCTGCTGTGTCTGATCAGTATGGTCACTGCTGTAAATTCAAATCACCGCCTTCTCCAGGGAGGAATTTGGCTTTGCATGTTTGCTTTGATGTGAGAAAAGTTAAGGTGTTCTCATTTAGATCAGCCCTATCTCTTGAGGGCAACAGAAAATGCTAATGCAACAACTCAGAGTCCTGTAGGAGTTCATATGTGCCAACTCAGCATGTTTTAACTGTCCTTTGCCCTTTCTTTCTATGTCTGTTGTTTCAGGTTAAGGAATCAAAGTGCATCCTGCCATTAAAATTCCTTCCACATGCAAAATAGCTAATGATATCATATTAATCGTGTGCTGGTAATTGTTGCAGCCTTGTCCCATCAAAGCACTTTTAGACAATTTATTCCCTAACTTTTTTTTCTTGGATGTACTTTCTCTTTGTTTAGGGGTTGGCCAAATGTAGCCTCCAGCCTGTTTGTGTGCGGTCTACAAGCAAAGAATGGTTTTCACATTTTCAAGGGATTATTAAAAACTAACACAAAACAAAGAATATGCAATAGGGACCATATGTGTCCCACAAAACTGAAAAATATTTACTGACTGTTCTTGACAGAAAGAGTTTGCTGACCCCAGCTTAAAATTAAACACTGTTTTTGGTTGGTAGCAATTCAAAGCTTTTATCAAGACTTATTGACCAAAAACCAAATATTGTCATATTTACATTTTTATCCAAGATGATATCAACATTTGGCTGAGCGTAATCCAGATACACAGTACAAGTTGATTTTGATTTTCATTGTTGTTTTGCTTGGTTTTAACCTCTCAAACAAAAATATGCAAAGGTCAGGCAACTTCAGGGCTTCCCTGGTGACTCAGATGGTAGAGAAGCTGCCTGCCATGCAGGAGATGTGAGTTCTATTCCTGGGTTGAGAAAATCCCCTGGAGGACTATGGCAACCCACTCCAGTATTCTTGTCTGAAGAATTCCATGGACAGAGGATCCTGGTGGACTACAGTCTATGGGGTCGCAGAGTCAGACACAACTGAACATCTGACACTTCAGGCAACTTCAAGCTGGACATTTTGTCCATACAGCTGTATTTTAATGTCATTGTGTTTTTTCAAAGCTGTCAGTAGACTTCCTGTATAAGGATAACTTTGAAAATAACAATATTTAGGAGTGTAGTACCTGATCATGAAGGGGTAAACTCATCTCCTCAGTTAGTGTTCTAGTGAATGCAAAAAGCCATTCAACAAGTAAGAATGCCAGTAGGAGACTGAGTCTTGGAGACAGACCTGGACGTGTCTTAAGGGTGCTTTAACAAAGAGCTTTGCCAGCTGTTCTGTATGGCAGCAAACCAGGGAGGAGGTCCTCTTGGCAACAGCACCAAGATTGTTTGGATCCTCTGAGAAATGCTGGAGGGAAATAGGTTTGGATATTGTCAAAGCGGAAAATGTCTGATCTTTGAAGACAGGGAAAAATGTAGCAGTTGATATTTTAATGGATCTCATAACTGAATCTGAGAAGAATCATGGGAGCAGATGTGGGAGACTAGGGAGCTGCCGGCAAGGCCTGAGGCTGGCTGGCTGACTGGCTCGAGGTCAGGCCCGCCTGCCTGTACACTGGACCAGCTCTCGTGTGTTAGAATTGTTCCGTGGGAAAGGTCTGTAGGAAGGAGTTTTCATAGCAGGATCAGAAGAGGGTGGGAGTGGGGAATGGGGAAGGAGATGTTAGATGGTGAGCAATATTGTGGACTGTTCTTGACAGAAAGAGTTTGCTGACCCCAGCTTAAAATTAAACACTGTTTTTGGTTGGTAGCAATTCAAAGCTTTTATCAAGACTTATTGACCAAAAACCAAATATTGTCATATTTACATTTTTATCCAAGATGATATCAACATTTGGCTGAGCGTAATCCAGATACACAGTACAAGTTGATTTTGATTTTCATTGTTGTTTTGCTTGGTTTTAACCTCTCAAACAAAAATATGCAAAGGTCAGGCAACTTCAGGGCTTCCCTGGTGACTCAGATGGTAGAGAAGCTGCCTGCCATGCAGGAGATGTGAGTTCTATTCCTGGGTTGAGAAAATCCCCTGGAGGACTATGGCAACCCACTCCAGTATTCTTGTCTGAAGAATTCCATGGACAGAGGATCCTGGTGGACTACAGTCTATGGGGTCGCAGAGTCAGACACAACTGAACATCTGACACTTCAGGCAACTTCAAGCTGGACATTTTGTCCATACAGCTGTATTTTAATGTCATTGTGTTTTTTCAAAGCTGTCAGTAGACTTCCTGTATAAGGATAACTTTGAAAATAACAATATTTAGGAGTGTAGTACCTGATCATGAAGGGGTAAACTCATCTCCTCAGTTAGTGTTCTAGTGAATGCAAAAAGCCATTCAACAAGTAAGAATGCCAGTAGGAGACTGAGTCTTGGAGACAGACCTGGACGTGTCTTAAGGGTGCTTTAACAAAGAGCTTTGCCAGCTGTTCTGTATGGCAGCAAACCAGGGAGGAGGTCCTCTTGGCAACAGCACCAAGATTGTTTGGATCCTCTGAGAAATGCTGGAGGGAAATAGGTTTGGATATTGTCAAAGCGGAAAATGTCTGATCTTTGAAGACAGGGAAAAATGTAGCAGTTGATATTTTAATGGATCTCATAACTGAATCTGAGAAGAATCATGGGAGCAGATGTGGGAGACTAGGGAGCTGCCGGCAAGGCCTGAGGCTGGCTGGCTGACTGGCTCGAGGTCAGGCCCGCCTGCCTGTACACTGGACCAGCTCTACGTGTGTTAGAATTGTTCCGTGGGAAAGGTCTGTAGGAAGGAGTTTTCATAGCAGGATCAGAAGAGGGTGGGAGTGGGGAATGGGGAAGGAGATGTTAGATGGTGAGCAATATTGTGGAACATAACATAATATGGAGCTTCTGAAATGTAAATACGGACTAATGATGGTCCGTATTTAGGGAGATTGTTAGGGAGTTAGGTGTTAGGGAGGTTGTGTAGTGAATTAAGAGCAGTAGGTCTGGAGTCAGATCGGGGTTCATGTCCTGACATCTGCTGTTCCTACTTCTCTGGCCTTTAGTGAGTTGATTGTCCTTCTAGGGCCTTAGATGAAAGAGTATGAACTGTGTCAACTTCTCAGGGATGCTCTGAGTTCCCTAGGGCAGGAATCAAATCTACTCACCTTTTGTCTCCAAGACATCTCTTAAATGACTGATCAGCTGGATGAGTGAATGGCTGAATGACTGAATTATAAAAGCACTATATGAGCCATCCAACATTGCTTGAATTTTAGTTGTTATCTTTCATAGTATTCAGGATAATTAGATGATATGCTTAACAAATGCTGTCTTTCTATAATCAGTTTTAAAGGGATATTTTAGACTCTGAAAGATATTTCACTTGTCTTTCAGTCTCCA
Organism: Tragulus kanchil; assembly: GCA_022376925.1. Classification (NCBI taxonomy): domain Eukaryota; kingdom Metazoa; phylum Chordata; class Mammalia; order Artiodactyla; family Tragulidae; genus Tragulus; species Tragulus kanchil. The sequence continues at coordinate 284,698,111 of JAIOJX010000032.1, read as the reverse complement.
TAATAAGCTGTTTAACACCCTGCTTCCAACCCCCAACTAACATAAATACCAAATAGAAAATGAGTGAAATCATGGGTTTGCTTCAGAAGAGCCATTTCAGCTTTGTCTTTGCGCATTAGCTGCAAACAATGCAACAGATGTCTGTTAACAGTTTCATGCCCAGTTTTAATTAGCAGATGGAGCTGTGTTTGTGTCTGTGTTCTGCTCAACATCAGTTTGAGTGACAGGATAGTGAGTGGATTGGAACTGGGCTGGGCCTTTGGATTGAATAAAGCCAAATTTTATTTTTAAAAAGATGAATGTAAACATTTATTATATAGAACTGCTTGTGTATCTCAGTGGAACAGGATTGTGTCTGGAATAAAGCTAATATTTGCAGTTTGTCTTCTGTACTTATTATCCTTTAGAAATTACATATGGAAAAACACCATTTTATGGCTGAAAGGAAGGTTTTTGAGTAGTCTTGACACTGTCACGGAGTGACTTTCTCTGAAGATGCCTTGCATTATTTGGGTGTAGTAGGCTGAGAACATGCAGAGCTGGGGTGAAATGGGCTTCAGGGCGAATACCAGGGCTGAGTTGTTAGCTGCCTCACGGCATGCTGTGTTGCGTTGAGTTGCCAGGTCCTGTGTGAGCTTAGGACTGTGACAAATTCCTGCTGTGAGCCGTGGGCAGTGGATGGAGAGAGGGGGTGGCAACTTCCTACACATTCGCGGTCTATTTTCTTTTTTTCCTCCCTCATGCTATAAAAGAAGCATTTCATTGATTGTTTTGCTTTGCCAGGAATATTGAGAGAGACTGTCACTGGGCACAGCCTCCACACTGTATCCTTGAAACTGATCAGTGTGTTTGGTTTGGTTTTGTGTTTTTCTGAAGTGAATAGGTAGTATTTGCTCTCCAGTGGTCGTGGTTTAATTTTAGTATTAAAATATCCGTTGGTGATTGCTGAATATATCATGAATGGAGATGTGTCCTTTTCCTGTGTTCACTTTTGAATTTGGGAATTTCTGTTATTTTGTGTTGAGTTATTAAGAGCCTTAAAGGAAGTAGGTGCATGCTTGTCTTCAGAGGAAGAAATGTCTGCATTATTTTTTTTTTTTTAAACTTACTTAGTTCCTCAGGACTTCTTAGGGAAGCACACAAGGGGATGGAGACAGCTTAGAAACAGTTCTTCCGGCAGCCGTGTTCCTTGATTGTGACAGAGGATTTTCTTGCTGTCTTACCTGTAGCATTCGGCAAAAAGCATCCATTTAATTACACATCTGGTGTTCACCTGTTGCAGAACCTTTGGACATTTTCCACCAAGCTCTCGTCTTCCTGGGCCCAGAATTTTAATTCTTGGCTCCCAGGAGGAAGCGTGAAAGCTCTGTACGTCCCCATGTCCATCAGATTAGCCTTGCTGTCCCTGAGACGGGCCGGGTGACGGTGCTGCTTGCCGCCCCTTGACGGCATTGCGAATTGCAAAGCACTTCGCAGAAGCTCGGTTAGGTACAAAATCCCACCTCATCATGATAAACACCAGCCACGAAGCTTAGGCAATATAGTGTTTCACAGCTTTCTGCTGGCATGATAGCCACATTGCATTGCAGTTTTGCAGATTTGAGGGGAGAACTTGGCAGTAATTATTTTAATAATTGATAGGTGTTTTCCTGATGTATAAAGTAGAAGGACAAGTCTGGCATATATGATCAGGTTTTGACATGAAATACAGGGTGGCCTACTTAAAAGTTGAATCATAAGAGTTCATTTCTGGGGGACTTCCCTGGTGATCCAGTGACGAAGACTCTGCTCTCCCAATGTAAGGGGCCAGGGTTCGATCCCTGGTTGGGGAAGTAGGTGCTGCAACTAAGAATTCATATGTCCCAACTCAAGATCCTTCATGCTGCAACTAACAAAACACCTGGTGCAGCCAAGTAAATAAATAATTTTTTTTTTTTAAAGTTCATTTTTGGGAATTCCCTGGTGGTCCAGTAGTTAGGACTCCATGCTTTGACTGCAAGGGACCCAGGCTCCATCCCTGGTGGGGAAACTATTCATATGATCCCAGCATGGCTGGGGAAAAAAAAAGGAGTTCATTTTTTATGACCATATGCAGTATTTACTTAGCTGGAATGGGTTTTGCAGAATGTTCTGATCTCATGCAAATCTCACACACACACAAAATCCATTACAAAAAAAAAATGTGTTCATTGTGAGATGTCAGTGACTAACCCTACTGTAATTGGTTGCATATGAGTTTGGATGGCATAGCTGTTCATGGTTTTCAACAAGGAATTTTTTATCTTTTCTTAAGGTCGATGAATAAAATCTTGAGATAGCATGGAAAACAATTCTTTACTGAGAGTTAACTGTTCCTTGTTTGAAATGATTCAGACCCCTTTCTCATTTCACTCTCCATTAACATGTTGCCCCTGTCAGGGTCTGGGAGGAGGGGGCTGGATTGGGAAGAGAAGAATGAAAATAGCCTTCCACCCTCCTTCTGTTTCAGTTTCTCTTGCTACTTGTCCAGTTTCTTTTGCTTTTGTTGATAGCTGGAGTAAACTATTGGGCAAGGAGTGAGAAACTTCTGCCTAAAATACGGTGACTTTTGACTGCATTGCTATCTTAACGTTGTTTAAAAGTAAATAATAATAATAGGGCTTCCATGGTATCTCAGTGGTGAAGAGTTTGCCTTGCCAATGCAGGATACATGGGTTTGGGCCCTGATCCAGGAGGGTGCCACATGCTGCGGAGCAACCGAGGCCGTGAGCCACAGCTATTGAGCCTGCGCTCTGAGCCTCGGAGCCGCAGCTGTCGAAGCCCGTGTGCCCTAGAGCCCGAGTTCCACAGCAAGAGAAGTCACCACAGCATGAAGCCTGCTCACCTCAACTAGAGAGTAGCCCCCTGCTCCCTGCAACTAGAGAAGATCCTGTGGCAGCAGTGAAAACCCAGAATAGCCAAAAATAAATACATAAATAAAATTTAACAATAACAGCAATAAAACCTACATAATAATAATTTTAAAAAATTAGTGCTTGTCTCAGTCATAAACTGTAATGAACAGATTAGGGTGTGGTCCACAAACAGAATAATTTGAGTAAGTACATTTCCTATTTTGCCTACTTACTACTGTTTTGAAAGTTTCCAGTCTTATAGAAGCATGGAAAATAACTGAAACAAGCGAAAGAATTTCTTTTACATCCACAAAATTCCACACCAGTGAAATGTGGTATATATATATATATATATATATATATATATATATATATATGTATATGTATATATATAATCAGAGGTGTGTCTGTGCCTTGGGCCTTCATCCTTCAACCTGGATGAACACCATTATATTTTATTTTATGTTGAGATCTCATTGTATGATTTACCACATTTTTTTTTTTGGTATATAGGTCATCTCATTATTGCAAAATAAAGTATACAGTGCTCTGAGAAACAATTGGTGCATGTTTCCAATCAGTAGTGGCATAGCCCTTCCTAAGGACATTAGACTGGGCCTGTTCTCTCATTGTGAAAGGAAAGGTCAGGCCTCAGTGATCTTCAGAATCTTTTCTGCCTGCATGTTCTGAGAGTCTATGAAATTAAGTAGTGTCTTTAAAGAAAAAAGGATTTGTGCTTTTTCAGTTAATGATTGTGGGGAGGTTTCTTTTTTGCAAGTGGACACTAGAAGCGGTATGGTTATTTTTTTGGACCTTTGTTTTCTTATCAGTAAAAAGGAGATACTGGAGCTGGGAACTGTAGTGATTTGCTTGTAAGCTACTAGTGTCAGATACTAAGTCATTTTCACTAACTTCATTCATTCAGTGAACAACATTGTTCAGTCCATAAAATCTTGAGAGGAGAAAGAACAGTGAGTATCCAATCTGAACACAATGGTGAAAAGGGCTTCAAAGGGATTAACGTAGGATGTCAGGAAAGCGTGGAGGAGGGTGCCTAGAAGGGAATGCCTTGGAAGTTAAGATCAGAACCTCAGGAGGAACTTAGTTGGGGAGAATTACGAGTGTCAGGTGTAGGGGAGGGGGCTCTGCCCTGCAGGTGTGGGAAACACAGCACCTGAAGGAACTCCTCAGTAGATGGGCGTGTGACACGAGATAAAGTTGAAGGTAATTAGAAGGCAAATTGTAAAGGGACTTTAAACCATTTCAGGAGTCTGGGTGTTATCCTGAGAGCAGTGGGGAGTCACTGAGAGTTTTCCACAGGAAGAGCATGAGAAGATAAGCAGACATCCTTAGTTGCCCCTTCCCTTCCTTGGACCTTCACTTTTTACAGAGCACTTCCACTTACATCCCTGTTTAAACTCCTCAGTAATCATGTGCATGGACAGAGATGGTCTTCATGCTCTAGATGGGAAGCGAAGATTCTGAGAGAGCGATAGACTCTTGATCCATCAGCTAAGTATATAGAAGAGCCAAGACGTGAGCCTGGAACTCAGTTCTGGGCCACATTCTGTCTGCAGCAAGCCGGTCCTCTCAGAGTGGGCCCTGAGGTTTTCCAGGGGACTCAGTGCCCTGACGCTTAGCTCATAGTAGCGGTCCCTTTCAGTGATCTGTAAGGACTGTGTAAACTGACCAACACACCCTTGAGAAGTGTGTGGAGTGGAAGGATGAAGTCAGCCCCTCCCTGGACAAGGCCCAGGAACAGCTAATGCAAACATGCATCGTGTTGCCTGCCAGCCCAGGGAGGTCAGCGGACTGTGGTCTTGGGTTGTCTCCTGGCTTCCCACCCAGTCCCATAGGAAGCAATCAAGTACATACACAGCAGAACCGGAGCAGAAGGAGACAGTTTAATTATAAATCCAAGTCTTTGGTGGAAAGGAAACTAATTATATCGGAAATCTCCACATTGCTTCTCCACATGGGGCCGATGGTTTGTTATGCTTGTGCCTATGTTGTTGGCTTCAGCTAGACTGTAGAGTGCTAGGAACAGCTGCTTTAATTGTGAGCTTCCTGCCTTGGACAAATTAAGTTTAAACTACGTTAGCCTCTCCTTTCCATTTTTTCCAGAGTGAAATTGGCTCTGCTCTGGGTTTTGTTTGTCAAGCCATGTTTGGCAGTTTTCCTCAGATTCATGGCGACATTGTCGACGCTAGACATTATAGTCTAACACCTGATTTGTTTGCTGACCCTGGTTCTGTAGAATGCTGCAGTGAGCCTGAAAGCAGAGAGGTCCAAGCAAAGCTAGATATAGCAAAGTCCATATTGCTAAAATGCATGAACTTGCCTCATTAGGGAGCCCCTGGGTCCAAACTTGGCATTGCATTCTTGGTTTATACAGTGGTCATTGGAGCAGGGCTGGGGCCCTCCAAGAGGCGGACCACCAGCACCTGAGAGGAAGAAGTGGCATAAGCAGACATCCTTAGTTGCCCTTCCCTTCCTTGGACCTTCACTTTTTACAGAGCACTTCCACTTACATCCCTGTTTAAACTCCTCAGTAATCATGTGCATGGACAGAGATGGTCTTCATGCTCTAGATGGGAAGCGAAGATTCTGAGAGAGCGATAGACTCTTGATCCATCAGCTAAGTATATAGAAGAGCCAAGACGTGAGCCTGGAACTCAGTTCTGGGCCACATTCTGTCTGCAGCAAGCCGGTCCTCTCAGAGTGGGCCCTGAGGTTTTCCAGGGGACTCAGTGCCCTGACGCTTAGCTCATAGTAGCGGTCCCTTTCAGTGATCTGTAAGGACTGTGTAAACTGACCAACACACCCTTGAGAAGTGTGTGGAGTGGAAGGATGAAGTCAGCCCCTCCCTGGACAAGGCCCAGGAACAGCTAATGCAAACATGCATCGTGTTGCCTGCCAGCCCAGGGAGGTCAGCGGACTGTGGTCTTGGGTTGTCTCCTGGCTTCCCACCCAGTCCCATAGGAAGCAATCAAGTACATACACAGCAGAACCGGAGCAGAAGGAGACAGTTTAATTATAAATCCAAGTCTTTGGTGGAAAGGAAACTAATTATATCGGAAATCTCCACATTGCTTCTCCACATGGGGCCGATGGTTTGTTATGCTTGTGCCTATGTTGTTGGCTTCAGCTAGACTGTAGAGTGCTAGGAACAGCTGCTTTAATTGTGAGCTTCCTGCCTTGGACAAATTAAGTTTAAACTACGTTAGCCTCTCCTTTCCATTTTTTCCAGAGTGAAATTGGCTCTGCTCTGGGTTTTGTTTGTCAAGCCATGTTTGGCAGTTTTCCTCAGATTCATGGCGACATTGTCGACGCTAGACATTATAGTCTAACACCTGATTTGTTTGCTGACCCTGGTTCTGTAGAATGCTGCAGTGAGCCTGAAAGCAGAGAGGTCCAAGCCGCAAAGCTAGATATAGCAAAGTCCATATTGCTAAAATGCATGAACTTGCCTCATTAGGGAGCCCCTGGGTCCAAACTTGGCATTTGCATTCTTGGTTTATACAGTGGTCATTGGAGCAGGGCTGGGGCCCTCCAAGAGGCGGACCACCAGCACCTGAGAGGAAGAAGTGGCAGCGTGGCACTGTGGCAGTGGCATTCCTTATGTGACTTGGGGCGAGTTAGCAGGCTTCCATTTTTCTCCATAAGCAAGCAAGGCATGTTGTGCTAGATACGCTCTAAAGTCCCTTCCAAAACTCTGATCCTAAGTGATAGCAGTGGACTCACCAACAAAATAGTAAAAAAGTACATGTAAGAACCAAAGATAACATCATGTAGGTAAAAAAATTTGGGCTTTGGAGACAGAAACTCAAATTCGAATCCTGATTCCTACTTCCAACTTGAGAACCTTGGACAAATGATTTAACCACTTTCCTCGTTGATAAAGGAAGGCCACTGATGGTCTTGCGAGAATTTTTGTTGTTTTATTTCAGGAATAAATGCATTGTTGTTTGCATAATGCCTTTGGCACATGGGAGACATAGGAAGGCGTGTGTGTGTGTGATTGTGTGTGGGTGAACTCAGCCCGGGTTCACTGAAGGTGAGTCCATGCGGGTCCGAAAGCCTCGGTGATCCATGGGGGCTTCATTGTTATAACACTTACTTTTAATGATAAGAGCTAATATTTAGCAAGTGTTTACATCAGGTACAGTTCTAGGCATTTCACATGAGTTAACGTTTTTCGTGGATTGACCCGTTGAATTCTCATCACCGGTATCTCAGGTACATTCTCTGATTATTTCCATTTTTCCAGATGAAGTAATTGATGCTCAGAGTGGTTGAAGAACATCTCCGTGTCACATAGCTCTTAAGTGGTGGAACCAGCTCAAACGTGAATCCAAGTAGTTTGGCTCCAGAGTCTGTGGTTTTTAAACACTGTGCCTTTCCTGCCCCAACAGTGACTCAGAAATATTAAAAAAGAAAAAAAAAAATTTGTTTACCTACATCACCTTTAAGGAGGTGATGTAGTACAAGGCACACTGTGGAACTGCTCCTTACCAGCCCGGTGACATCATCACATCCTTTACACCTCCGTGTTCCTTGTTCTCTCATCTGCAGAGAGCCATCATGGGATGGTTTAATGACATGTACTGTCAGGAAGCATTTCACATAGGCCTTCACACACGGCTAGGCTCAAAGCTCAGATGAGAGCTGTTTCTTTGAACTCACTTCCAAAGTGCAGGTCATTGTGCCTGGCCTCAGCTGTACGAGGAGGTGTCCATGCCAGCCCTTGGCCTTGGGTGCAGGCGTGGGGATATAAGGGGTGAGTTCTGCAGAGCCTTTTACTGCTGCGAACTCTCCAGCATCTTGTCTTCATCCTTCTGAGAAAACATCAACAAAACCAGCTTCGATTGCCCTGTCTTGGAAAGGACAAATGTTTCCGTTTAAATATTTCAGTTTAAGGTCCTCTGTTAGAACCCTGGATTTGAAATGCAGGGAGTTCCTGAGTGAGGTCTCCTGAATTCTAATGAGTTTGTTTGCATACATGAATTGCAACAGTACATTGACTCTTGAAACTCCGTAGCTGATTTTAATGGAGTAAATGACCCCACTTGAAAGTTAGTTAGTGTGTTTTTCTTTACCTAATAAATAAGAAAATGATGCCTTCATCTCAAAAAAGTCATTAATTGTTATTTTCACAATGTCGATACATGCTACTAGTTTCTTTTTCATCATGAAACTGTCTCCACAAGAGAATTCTGGAAATAAATGAGTCGGGGGAGCGTAAAGCATGGTCTGCCTCCATTTTAACCCTTTTCCTCCCTGTGACGTTAGTATACACTGAGTGCTTACTTGCACGTGGTAGGAATAAAGCCAGAATCAGGTGTCGTTTTGTATAGTGTTTGCTTAGACCAAGGAGGTGAGGTGAGGTGTTCTTCACTAGTTCAACAGTGTTCTTAAGCATTTATATATGTGTGTGTATACACACACGCACGCACACACACACACACACACAATATGGTACAAGAACTGATGGGGAACAGGTCACAGAGGGCTTCAAGGGCTACGGTGAGGAGGGTGTCTTTTGTACTGACTGTAGCTGAAAGTACGTAGGCAGGGTTATGTGCCGGGAAGTGATACACTGGATTTATAAGTGTTAAAGCTGCAGTGGTTTTAAGAGAGTTCATCTTAGGGTTTAGTGACACTGAAAAACCATACCATGGAGCTTTCTGGTGTAGTCCATTTCCCTAAAATCATGTGGCATCCAGAAAAGTGTCATTTTTAAAAGGTTCGGTCAGCCAGTCTTACCTCCTAACGAAGCGTGAGAATTGTGAGAGTTGGCTTCATTAATGTTCTGAGAAGCTTGCAGGACGTCCCACCTGACAGTGACTTTCTGGAAGACAGGAGCCGTGGCTTGCCTCTCCAAAACTCATCTGTCTGATGTTCAGGCGCACGGCATCTGTGGAATAAATGAACTCACACCATCTATTTCCTTCTGAGGAATGGATTTGGGGCTCCTTGTAATTGTGAGATCTCATCCATTAGCACGTGCATAAGATTCAAAGGATGCCTAATTATCACCTGTTACTGCTTATGGTCTTTTTTCTAGATGTGAGAGTGATCAAGTCAACCTGTTTCTCTTTTGCCTAGAGTGTCTGCCTATAGTAATAATTGCCTGCTGACTTCACTTATGTCCATGTGTAAATGCACAGTTTCTGATGCCTGGAAGGCCCTCCATAAATGTTTGTAGTGTGAATGTACAGTCGGTGGCCAATAGCACTCTCCAGCTGTTTATGTCTCCTCAAATCGCAGCAAATGTCTCCCCTTTCCCACTGTGTGCTGTGCTTAGTCACTCAGTCGTGTCCGACTCTTTGCGACTCCGTGGACTGCAGCCCACCAGGCTCCTCTGTCCATGGGGATTCTCCAGGCAAGAACACTGGAATGGGTTGCCATGCCCTCCTCTGGGGATCTTCCCAACCCGGGGATCAAACCCAGGTCTCTGACATGGTCAGGGGATTCTTTAATGTCCGAGCCACCAGGGAAGCCTCTTTCACTTATTTTCCCCAGAAAACCCATGATTAACAAGAGCTTCCCCAGCATCCTTCCTTGCCATCTAAATTTCGAGGCATTTTCATCTTCCCTCGTTTCCTTTCCACTTCTCTCCAAGGAGCCAGTGTTGACCTATTGGTTGATGTTGTTTCTTTTTTTGGCCACACTGCACAGCATGTGGGATCTTAGTTTCCCAACTAGTGATTGAACTGGCGCTCTATGCAGTGGAAGCGTGGAGTCCAAACATCCAGGGAAGTCCCTGGTTGATGTTCGTGATGCAATACCTTCCCGCTCTCCTGAGGCCGGGCTCTGGCAGTCACCCTCCTCTCTTACAGCTTCTCTCCCGTCTCTGTCTGGCTGTGTTGACAGTCCTGTTGAAGTTATCCCCATTTTGATAAAGAGATTCCTTAAATTCACTTCCTCAAGTCACCTTTCTTCCCATGGCCTTTCCTTCATTGTTTAACTTCTTGAAAGAGAAGTTTTGTGCCTGGGGCTTTTCTGCCGTTTCCCCACTCACTAACCCCTTGAAATCCTGCCCTGCCTGCTTTAGCACTACACTCAGGGTGTCCTGGCCTCACAGAACAGGCCAGTGGCCTTTCAGTCCTCGTAGCCCCCTTGGCCTCTTAACAGCACCTGGCACTGTTCAGTACTCGCTCCTTGAAACTCTTCCTCCACCAGCTTCCAGAAATTGTCTGTTCCTGTTAGTTTTCCACTGTTCTAACTACCTTCTGATTCCATTGGTATTCTCATCTTGCCCCAACATTGGGGCTGTTCCACGGCGCGTTGGATCTTCACAGGCCAGGGATCGAATCGGTGCTCCTTGCACTGCAAGGCAGACTCTTTATCCACTGGACCACGAGGGAAGCCCTCATTGTGCTTTTCAATTGAAGTTATTTTCCACGTATCTGCTCTCTTTCTTCTTTTTCCCCCCTTTTCCTCCTTTGGAAACTAGACATTCTAATGCACTTTGTAATCACACCAACCTGTGTTGCTACTGCACGCATGTCTGTCTTTTCTGTTAGATTGGACGTCTGTGAGTGCAGGTCCCAGGTCTGCTGGTCTTCAGTTAGCACCTAGGATAGTGCCTGTCATGTAGTGAGGGCTCAGATACCCCAAATAATAAAGCAGGTAAGCTTGCCCCCTTTCAAGCCTTCCAGATCTGACTCTCCAGTGTCCTGTCTTGTGTCCCCAGCCTTTCCCGAACTCCTGCCCTGCATGTCCTACCCCAACATGAATTAATTTCCTCCTCTTATCCAGTGGGGCTTCCCTGGATGATTCAGATGGTAAAGAATCTGCCTACAATGTGGGAGACATGGGCTCGATCCCTGGGTCAGGAACCCTGGAGAAGGGAATGGCAGCCCACTCCAGCATTTTTGCCTGGAGAATCCCATGGACAGAGGAGCCTGGATGGTTACAATTCATGGGGTTGCAAAGAGCCAAACACAGTTGAACGACTAGCACTTCACTTGTGTGAGAAGGAATGCCATTTTTTAATTTCTAAGATGAGGTGCTTCCTACATTTTTGGAAAATGCTCTTTTACTTATAAACTGATGGTGCTAATAGTCATTATTTATCTCATTATTATTTGCAAAATTAAAAAACACAGTAGAATTCTGGCTATTTTGTTTCTCTGGGAGAGAAAATCTTTCCAGCCCAGTATTCTCCCCAAGCAAATATTATGGAATACACAGTTCTTAGCTTAGTTATTTGTCTTTTAACTTCTTTCATTCTCTCCACCACTACTATTTTTTTTCTCCCCCCTGGAGATTTTACTAATAGACAGAATTCAAGCGTCTAAGAATCACTGCTGTCTAGAATGGATGGTTCCATGAACACACCTCGTTCTGCCAGTTGACACCCTACCTTTCCTTCTTGGTGCCCCTCAGCTGTTACTTTCTTTCTGTTGCCACCTCAGAGCCTTTCTCCATCCTGGAAGATGCCTTCTGTTTCCTCAGTTTTAGTTCATACCCTAGAGTACTTTGGACATCTGTGTGGCAATTTTCCATGTTCTCCCTAGGTTCAAAGTAGAACCTACTTCTTTCTCTACTTTCCCAACTCCCCGCCCCCACGGTAACATTCTTTGAGGCAGAAGCTTATTTTATCTTTGTGTTCTTTGCATTTGCTGGATGTTGTGTTCGGCACATATTTGGTGCTAGGAAAAATTGTCACTGAGCTGAAATTTCAGGATGATACTGTTGACATGATTAAGTGAAACTCATCTTGGGAGGTTGGAGTCTTCTAAAGGTGCTAGTTGAGAGTTTTTCTCCTGACAATTCTGAAATTAGAATTACAGTCACTTACTAAAGTATGTTTGGAATGATTGCTTATCTTTTAAAGATAAAATACTGCAGCTCCAGATAGCTCTGTGTGGAGTCTGCGTGGTGGAGGTGGTTAAGAAGTTACACGTTTAGTTTGGCCTTTGTTCTGTGATGTTTTTCTTGGTATGTTGACTTTGATTTCATTTTGACGGAGGAGGCCCTGAAAAATCTTCCTTCCCCAGGTGGTAGGCTACAGTTTCTTTGTTGCTGGCTTTCTCTGGAGCTGTCAACACTCAGAACATTGGCCTGATCTAGATAAGGAGACTTTCTCTGTGTCTAGAGAAAACTATCTTTGAACTAGATACAGGCCTGCCACTTTTATTGTTTTCTTTTTTAAAAAAAATGAACCCAGTTTTTCTTCCCACTTTGTGCCTGCCCTGTCCCACCAGACCTTCTATTACTGGATTTGGATTGCAGGAAAGCAAGCCTGGCTGGGAAATAAGACAGGTAGCAGCACAGCTGGGCCTCCTAGCATACATGCCCGAGGCAGCCTTCTGTTCAGAGTGCCTTTTTTCTCTTTTCCTTTATCAGCCGCTCCATGTGGCCTGTGGGATATTAGTTCCCTGACCAAGGATTGAACCCGTGCCCTCTGCAGTGGACGCTCGCAGTCTTAACCGTCAGAAAAGTCCCCCACCTTTGGGTTCTTGACCTCTTGTGATGGAGCCATTTTTCAACCTTTTCCACAGAAGCACTGACATCACTGTGGACTTGGGGAAAATCGTGGTTTTCTAATACGGGGAAGACTGAAAGGAGAAGGAAGAGGAAGCCAGTGGCCTCTTCTGCCCTGTCTTTTCTACTGAAAAAAAGCTGGAGAGGGCCGTGAACAGTGACGGCAGTGGTGGTGACTGCGGCCATGGGCAGCTCTTGGCCTTTCTTTTTCTTAACTGGAGGCTGCTTTTGTGTTATGAGCGGCTGGTGTGTAAATAGAAGACAAGAGATTGAATTGCGTCTTGAGGAGCAGGAAGGCTTAACATACGTGGATAAGCAGCGTGCTGAACAGTGCTGCATGGCATGGTTCTGACTAGCTCTGAAGAGCCAGGACTTAATTCCTCCCAGGGAACTTTTTCATTTTTTTGCCGAAAGATATCATGGCACAGTGACCCTTTGGAGTTCTGGCAACATCAAAAGATAAAAGCAGGAATAGAGTTTGAGGAGGGTTCTGTACTTCATTTGACATATGTGTCTTATCTGCAAATCGTCCAGATAAAAGTAAATGATGAGCTCTGTCCTCGTTAGTTTAAGTGATTTATGTTAAAACCTCTTTTGGCTTTTCTGGCCTAACTTTTCTGACAGGGGAACAAATGATGGACTATCAGTGGTAGATCACAAGTAGAGAATTCACTGGGATTAGGAGGAAATGCTTTACAGATGTTCCTGAAACTACAGCCTATTTGGGTGGATTCTTGCCTCTTTCTGTGTTGGGTGTTTGGAGATTGTGCTCTCATTTACTGGGCTGTTGCAACTGCTCTGCTCCAGGCTGCTTTCACTCGCTGTATCTCTCAGTGACCCGGCTTATTTAACCCCGTCATTCCTTATCAATGATGGCTGTTTGAACTGGAAAGAATGTGTAATACTTTAAAGAGACCTATTGAAATTTTCTTTATAATGCATCGTGATATTATATTTAGCAAGTGCTTCCTTTAAATATAGCTTGTTAAAGGTAGAAGTGAGTTACAGTGGCAGAGTTCAAAATTGACTTCTGGTTAAATCCAATTATGGCTTTGGTGGAATTTTTTTGCCTACATTTTCCTTAGTCTCGCCTCATGTCAACTGACCGGTGCATCTCTTATATATCAGATGTAAAGATGAAATACCCCAGGCTGATTGTTCCACGTCCTGTGGAGTTCTGTTCCTTGGACAATGCACCGTGGTCCTGCTTTTTGAGTTGGCATGGAAGCATCCTTGGTGCAGGACATGCAGAGTGTGCTGGACTAGTTACCAGAAAAAAACAAACAGCAACATGAACTTCATATCCAAGTTGTTGCCTAGGTCGCTGTGTTTATCATTTTTAAAGATAGTTTTTAAGGGAGGATTTCACCAGCATATTTGCTGTTTCAGTTCATGTTCGGCGGTGACTCATTCTAGTCTAACCCCATTTTGCCTGGAGGTTTTTTTTTTGTTTCTTGTACTAGAAAATGTCACTTTCAACCCATGGAGGGGAAATTCTGATTGGCGATCAGAAGAGCCAAGATATTACAGTGATAATCTGGTATCACCTTTAACTCGAGGGGAAAAAAAGTAGAGAACTCTTACGAAGGAAAGTGTTGAAAAGGCCAAAGGTGATTCTTATAAACAGAATGAGAAAGGAACGTCACCTGTGAGCTTTACCGTGGGAGGGAGGAGGCTGTGGATCAGGGAAACTACTAGAGAATTTTTGTACATGCGGGGGAAGGGCCTCTGAGCTTCCCCACGTGTTGCCTATCCACTCAGGAGCTCTGGTGGGTTGCCTCATGATTGGTGTATGAATAGAGAGAAAGACACTGAAACTCTCACGCTGGATCCTGAAAGGCCCGTCTTCATGTATAATCATCCACAGATGTCTGTATATGATTATATATTCCCACAGTGAGTGAATGATAAATGTAAATGAGAACTATGATAAAATTTTGCCTCGCTTGCTTGCACATTTTCAGAATATAATTAAAAGCACATGCCACTGTCAGTAGTCAGCTATGAGGTTCGTGCTAGGTTTTATAAGACTTGGCATTTTCAAAGTCTTCTCTCCCTCCTTCTCTCTCTCTTCCTTCTTCCCTTGGGAATCAAAAGGAGACTCTTCTAGATTCTGACTCTTTTTCTAGCTTGTTAAAGGTAGAAGTGAGTTACAGTGGCAGAGTTCAAAATTGACTTCTGGTTAAATCCAATTATGGCTTTGGTGGAATTTTTTTGCCTACATTTTCCTTAGTCTCGCCTCATGTCAACTGACCGGTGCATCTCTTATATATCAGATGTAAAGATGAAATACCCCAGGCTGATTGTTCCACGTCCTGTGGAGTTCTGTTCCTTGGACAATGCACCGTGGTCCTGCTTTTTGAGTTGGCATGGAAGCATCCTTGGTGCAGGACATGCAGAGTGTGCTGGACTAGTTACCAGAAAAAAACAAACAGCAACATGAACTTCATATCCAAGTTGTTGCCTAGGTCGCTGTGTTTATCATTTTTAAAGATAGTTTTTAAGGGAGGATTTCACCAGCATATTTGCTGTTTCAGTTCATGTTCGGCGGTGACTCATTCTAGTCTAACCCCATTTTGCCTGGAGGTTTTTTTTTTGTTTCTTGTACTAGAAAATGTCACTTTCAACCCATGGAGGGGAAATTCTGATTGGCGATCAGAAGAGCCAAGATATTACAGTGATAATCTGGTATCACCTTTAACTCGAGGGGAAAAAAAATAGAGAACTCTTACGAAGGAAAGTGTTGAAAAGGCCAAAGGTGATTCTTATAAACAGAATGAGAAAGGAACGTCACCTGTGAGCTTTACCGTGGGAGGGAGGAGGCTGTGGATCAGGGAAACTACTAGAGAATTTTTGTACATGCGGGGGAAGGGCCTCTGAGCTTCCCCACGTGTTGCCTATCCACTCAGGAGCTCTGGTGGGTTGCCTCATGATTGGTGTATGAATAGAGAGAAAGACACTGAAACTCTCACGCTGGATCCTGAAAGGCCCGTCTTCATGTATAATCATCCACAGATGTCTGTATATGATTATATATTCCCACAGTGAGTGAATGATAAATGTAAATGAGAACTATGATAAAATTTTGCCTCGCTTGCTTGCACATTTTCAGAATATAATTAAAAGCACATGCCACTGTCAGTAGTCAGCTATGAGGTTCGTGCTAGGTTTTTATAAGACTTTGGCAGAAACAATAAAACGTGTTTGAGTGTCAAAGTCTTCCCTCTCCCCTCCTTCCCTCTCTCTCTTCCTTCTTCCCTTGGGAATCAAAAGGAGACTCTTCTAGATTCTGACTACTGTCTTTTCAAAACTAGGGACAGTTCCAACCTGTACACTGGTTACGTTAGTTTTTATTTCTGTTTCCTAACTAGTCCATGAAACTGTACCTGAGTTATACCAGATAACTGCTTTCTGATACTTTTCTTCAAATAAAATCTGAAGGATTTCTGCGTGTCTACCCGGCCACTGTTTCACTACTCCAGACAGGTGGCTATGTGTGCAGGTGGGGTATGGGAACGGAGACAGAAGCTATGTTAGGGGAACAATTGCATTGTGACCTAGGTCAATGGATTAGACAGAAGAGGGTAAATCTTTGTCCTCCACATAGTGCCGAATGCCCAGAAAAGCCACTGTGTTGCCTGAAGAATTTCTTGTTCATTTAGCCACTTGTACTTACGCTTAAAACTAATGTGTGCCTCTTTTAAATTCAGTAGGCTGTGCATTTATGCCTACAGATAAAGCAACTTTCATTTTTAAAAATGATGACAAAAGCTTAAGTTATAATAAGGACGTTAAAAAAAACGGGGAAACAAAACAATCTTCCTCTGATTAAGGGGAATTCTTACATGAGTTCTCTTTCCAACTGCATTTATGTAGAATATTGAAACTTAAAATGAGTAAATTGTCTTCCAGAAAACATGCTGCATTTTCTATTTATTCCTATCTCTCATATCTGCTCTCAGGGACAAAATGAATGTGACTTCCTTTTCTCCATCCATTTTGTACAATTTAGACATTTCCAGTGCTTAAAAAAAGTCAAATTGGTCATTTCTTTCAAAGTTTCATGGGAGGCAGTGAGAGTGTAGTAACTACATTACTCAGATAATGTAGTTATCTGAGAGCTTAATTTCAGTTTGGAAAAAATTTCTGTGATAATGTTGAATTCCTTGGAAATGGGTGTGCTCAGTTTCTAACACATTCCAAAGCTTGTGCATTTGACAGTGGACATGACCAGGGTGGGGATCTCCGGCCCCCAATCTCAGCAGCAGTTCATTTCTCTTTTCTTACGTAACCATAGAGATTCGAGTTTCTGCTTTTGAAAGTTCGTGTTTCCGGGGTTTTTTTTTCCCCTAATTTAAACAGTGTCTGTTTTTTCTAATTTTTCTAAAGAAAAGCCTATATTCTATGAGATACATACACAGTATTTATTTTTCTTGTTTACTAAAGTCTCTACAGTGAAAAGGGTCTCTAGAACCCCTTGTCCTCATGCCTTCTACCTCATCAGCATAGAGTCAGGGGTCTGGAGTCTCTACAAAATTCTAAGCTGCTTCCCCATTCCAAATGGGCCACATACCTACTGTTCCTGTTTGTGACCAAGGGCCACATTGGTCCCAGACCACCAACTGGGGCCCAGGGAGTCTGAAAGTTGAAGACTGCTGTCTGCCTAATTTAGCCCCAGGGCCCTTCCTCTCTCAGACCCATCCCTTCTCCACTCTGATTTAGACTCCTGCCTTCTCCAGCTGGACCTCAGTTTCCTCTTGTGTAGAACAGGGATCAAAACCCCGTGAAGGCTTGTTTGGAGTCTAGTGGTAAGGTATATTAAGTCCCGAGCACAGCGCCTGGCACTAAGTGGGCTCTTGAGAGATGATAGCTATTTTTATTAGTGATAGCCCATCCCATTATAGCTGTCAGCATCATTATACGTTGAGGGGGGAGGGCTCTCAGGAGAGTATCTTGAGGGGTATTATTTAATAATGATTCCATTATACAGGGCGATCTAATCTGATGCTCATTTTGTTTGGCGACACTTTGTTCTCTGATACAATTTGCGCTGTAGCGATCCTGGACCAATTTAAACTGGAGTTTAAAACCTTGATTTTGCAGGCACTTACTCCCTCTTTTAAAAGGTATAGTTCTTTCTTTCCATTCATTTGAAATAAGATAAATGATCAAACCCTGTTGAACTCTTGTACCCCTTTTTTTGAAGGGACTTTTCCTCTGTCAGGCCAGTGAATCAGAGCGTCTCAGGTAATGAGGAAGCAGAAGCTCTGGGCATGTCTTGCTCAGAAAACTGGGCCCGTCCCCCAGGGAGTATTTCTGTAACTGAAATTCTCCTTTGTCTCCTTTAGGTCTTTTCCACCCCACTCCTCTCTCTTTCTCTACCCACAACACAGAAATACACGTGTACACTTTTTAATGGCTTCTTAAATTTAACAAATACTTTACTGCTTACTCTATTCAGGGCCCTGAAATTGTCATTTTTTCCCCCTTCTTCTCTCTCTCATTAAAAAGTGAAGCTGGAGTGGCTTTTTCTTATCAGCAGAGGAATTTTAAAGAGAAAGAAATAGCTTGTGACCTTTGGTTGACTTCCAGAATGTTCTTTAGGCCAGTATTATTCAGTGTGGATTGCAGCCCATTATTGAGTCATGGAATCAGTTTAGTGTGTCCAGACCAACCTTTTTTTATTTTGGATGGAGGGGAAGAAAATAGACCAGAACATAAGAATAGAAAAAAAAGTACATCATTTCCAAAATATACAAACAGCTCATACAACTCAACAACAAAACAAACCACCCAATTGGAAAATGGGCAGAGGACCTGAGTAGAAGTTTCTCCAGAGATAACATACAGATGGCCATTAGACACATGAAAAGATAGATGGTCAACATCTCTTATTAGGGAAATGCCAATCAAAACTAAAATGAAGTATTACATCACACCAGTCAGAATGGCCATCATTAAAAAGTCTACAAATAACAAAGGCTGGAGATGTGGGGAAAAGAAAAGCCTCCTACACTGTTGGTGGGAATGTACATTGGTGCATCCATGGTGGAGGACAGTGTGGATATTCCTTAAAAAAACTGAAACTAAAGCTACTGTATGATCCAGCAGTCCCACTCTTGGGCATATGTCTAGAGGAAAACATGGTTCAAAAGGATATCTGCGACCCCAGTGTTTACTGCAGCACTTTTATGATAACCAAGACGTGGAAACAGTTTAATGTCTATTGACAGATGAATAAATAATGAAGATGTGGTGCACATGCATGCACACGCGCGCGCACACACACACATACACAGAGAGTGGAGTATTATTCAGTCATCAAAAAGAGTGAAATACTGTCTTTTGCAGCAACTTAGATATACATAGAGATTATCATACTAGGTGAAGTTAAGTCAGAAAGAGAAAGACAAATACCATGGTATCCCTTATATGTGGTATTTAAAATATGATACAACTCAACATACCAACAAAACATAAACAGACTCACAGATAACAGAGAACAGACTTGTGGTTGTGGGGTGTGGAGCAGAGGAAGAAAGGAAATGGAGTTTGGGATTAGCAGAGGCAAAGAATTGATGCCTTTGAACTGTGATGTTGGCGAAGACTCCTGAGAGACTCTTGGACAGCAAGGAGATCAAACCAGTCAATCCTAAAGGAAATTAATCCTGAATATTCATTAGAAGGACTGATGCGGAAGCTGAAGCTCCAATACTTTGGCCACCTGATGCAAAGAGCCTGAGGCTGGGAAGGATTGAGGGCAGGAGGAGAAAGGGGCAACAGAGGACGAGATGGTTGGATGGCAGCACTGACTCAATGGAAATGAGTTTGAGCAAACTCTGGGAGATGGTAAAGGGTAGGGAAGCTTGGCATGGGGTTGGAAAGAGTCATACACGAGTTAGCAACTGAGCAAAAGCAGTTATATGTTACTGCGTCTTTCTGCTGTACAGAGGAAATGAATACAACACGATAAATCAATGAAATTTAAAGTGGAAGGGAAAGAAAGTACAGAGTCCATTGCATGTGCAAGAGTAGTCAGGGGAACGAGTCAAGTGTGAATTTATGAATCTTTTGTTTCAGTTATATATGTATGGATGTGTATATGTACTATGATATGAAAATTGTGATATGAACTGTATGCCTAAAAGCTAGAAAGTCACTACTGCGGCTCCAGTTGTGTGGAGACTATATTTAATTGACTGTGTGTGTGAATGTGTGTGTGTGTGTGTGTGTGTGTGTGTGTGAAAGATAACTGGACTTTTTAGCTCTCAAGCTTCTATTGATGGAGGGCTTCCTCTGCTAGTTTGACTGCTGTGTTTCTGTTAGAGTCTTTGGGTAATAAACCTATTGTCTGTCTCCTTGTTTGTTTGTCTGTTTGTTTTCCTGTCTTTTTCTCTAAGTGGACTCTGGAAGCCATTCTAGTTGTCGGAGCCATGGCAGAAGGTCCCACACAGCAGAGACGTCTACAACATATGGTTTTATAGTTGTTGTCAAAGTTTTAAGAAAATTAAAAAGTAAAACTCCCTAACCAACATGAAATATTCAGTTCTTACTGCTTGTCCGCCACCCCTAACCGCCCGCCCAGTCCAACCCCAGGTGTTGGGTGAGGCTGTGTATTTTAAGGTGGTAATTGTAAAAATTCAGAAGCTAAAAAGGCACTACACATCCTGAGATGCTTACCATCTACTCTGGGAGGAAGGATTATAAATAACTAACTAGGGCGTCCTGTGATACAACTATGGAAGTAGTGTAAGCAAAAACCTCGGAGCCACCGTGTCCGTGGCTACACTGGCTTCGAGCTTGGCTGCATCACTGACTCAGTGACAGACTTCTTTTCTGGAAGCGTAGCTCCTGACTTGCTAGTAGATGACTCTTAAATTCACCAGGTATTCCTGTCCCAAGCTGCCCAGGTGAAGCTGCAAAACAGTAATAGCCAGGTATGTACCGAGGTATGTACATTACTGAAGTGTTTACTGAGGTAGGTACATTGCTGAGATGTTACTACAAGATAGTAATAGTCAGGTGTGTCCATCTCCAACTGGAGATGCTGAATGTGCTTTTTCTTCAGGGCCAGGGTGCGGTTGGGGATCTAGATGTACAGGGGCTTGCCCTCTGCCCCAGGCTCCCACATGGATGGTGGTGATGTTTTCCTTAAAGCAACAGTTGAAAATAATTATTTGCATTATTATTTATTATTATAAAGACAAAAGCAACAAGGGGAGCCCTATGTAAATACTTGAAGTGGTTTCTTTTTCCTCATTAGACCCTAGCTGATACATTGTTCCAAAAAAGGGGGGCATTTCTTTTAAGTTGTTGCTTTTTTTCTATAGTGCAGTCTCAGACATAGGCATCAATGCATTTTATTATCCCACAAGTTATCTCCTAATAAAGCAGTGGAACATGAAAATAGCACTGGGTTTGGAACCTAACTGAAGTCACAGAGCAGTCTTTCAGCTGGTCATGTTTTAATTTTTTGATTATTTGTAATTATTTCCAACATAGATTCTTTCTCATTATAAACTCAGAATTGAATGTTGTATAATTATAAAATTGTATAAAGCAGCGATCTCATGTTGGAAGAAATTTATGTGCATTTAAAGATTATTGGTCACACCTGTCGGGTTTTCAGAGAAGGCAGGAGTCCTGGTGAGCTGATGAGAGTGGCAATAAGGGGCACAGGATCTCTGCTGAAATAAACTGCGCGGAAACCACACAAAAAAATTAAAAAATAAAGGTTATTGTCCAAATGGCCAGGAAATGTCTTTGACCACTAGTAATAATACCCTAGGTATCCTTGATTTTTTGGTTCTTCCTAGCTTTCCTGTGGAACCAAAAGCTTGTTCCCTGGGACAGCGTAAGTTATCACATTCCTGTCTTGCAGGCCAACATCAGAGGGATTTCCATCATAAGAGCAAAAGTGCCCTCTTGCCCCTTCTCCTGAACACCTATTATTTTGGGTCTTGCCTGAGGAGAGAGGTTTGCTTTGATTCAAAACAGACTTGTTGTGATGGAGTCTTTTCGAGTTTGAAAGATCCCAAGATGAGCAGGTCTGTTTCATATTAATCTAGAATAAGAATTCTTTATGGAATGAACAGCTATACCAAACATACTAAGATGGCTCACAGAACGAATACCTGGTATCCAGGTCCACCCAAAGTGGATCATTCTCCTTTGATGATCTAGAGATGACCTAGAGCTAGTTCAGCTTTCAGTGCTCTGTTGGAAACTGGTTCCTCCCAGATCCTTTGTAATCTGAGTTAAATATCTTCAAGGCAAGCTCAGAAAGATGATTCCCCTGTAAGTGCCACTTGAGTCCCAGAATTCCCATAGTGGATAGCCCAGTGAAAGGAACTAGGCAGGCTCAGATAAACATCCCCGCTCTGCCCTTAACTAGCCTGTCATCTTGGACAAGTTACTTCTTTTAGCCTCAGGTTCTTTGGTGGTGAAACGGGGATAATAATAGCTATTTCCTATGTTTATACCTGGAACATAGTAGGTACATGGTAAATGGTAGCTTCTTAATATCATTTCATCATGCTAATTGTACAAAAAGCTTTAGAGTCAAGGGCTCAAGACTGTACAACTGAGCTCCAGAGCATAGCTGAGCCTTCCAGTCCTTGCTCATACAATTTAAAACTGATCATTTTTATTTAAAATCTTTATTTTAAATTTATTTTTTAATTGGAGTGTAACTGATCTATGATGTCATGTTAGTTTCTGCTGCTAGCAAAAACTGATCACTTTTAATATTACCATCTTTTGTAAATGTGATGTTTGCTTATTTTGATTTTTAGCTGGTCATCAAAGCTCTTAGAGTTCAGAGAAAATAGCACACTTGACCAAGACTATGGCTTATATATTAGAGTGCTTGGAGGGAATTTGAAGGTGATGGTAGAATGAGTCTTTTTTTTCTTTTGTAAAGACTTTTTAAATCCTAAGCCAAATTGGTTTCTAAACAACACTGAAAAATTGCTGTTACTATTTTTGCCATTTGTGATAGACAAATGCCACTTGTTTACTCGCAGCCTTTGGGGAGATAATTATACATTTGCTTGTGGAAAAGATAGAATTAAAGCAGGCAGTTTCATATCTTAGGAAATCATGTTTCTCTTGATTCATCATCTGTTTTTAGTTCCTGCTCCCCAAGAACAAACCTTAGAATATTATCTTTAGCAAAAGACATAAGTATGACGTGGGATTTTCACATTATGAGATTTTTCCTGGGTAGGAAATTACATGTCGGGCATAAGACTTCTTGTCAAATGAATATTGAACTCTGCCTTTTCATTAGTGAACTTGATCTTCATTAAGTGTTATTTACATCTAAGCTCATCCTGGATGAAATTTTTTGAGAGATCCTCAGGGGTTTTTTTCCCCTTTGTAATCTGAGTTAAATATCTTCAAGGCAAGCTCAGAAAGATGATTCCCCTGTAAGTGCCACTTGAGTCCCAGAATTCCCATAGTGGATAGCCCAGTGAAAGGAACTAGGCAGGCTCAGATAAACATCCCCGCTCTGCCCTTAACTAGCCTGTCATCTTGGACAAGTTACTTCTTTTAGCCTCAGGTTCTTTGGTGGTGAAACGGGGATAATAATAGCTATTTCCTATGTTTATACCTGGAACATAGTAGGTACATGGTAAATGGTAGCTTCTTAATATCATTTCATCATGCTAATTGTACAAAAGCTTTAGAGTCAAGGGCTCAAGACTGTACAACTGAGCTCCAGAGCATAGCTGAGCCTTCCAGTCCTTGCTCATACAATTTAAAACTGATCATTTTATTTAAAATCTTTATTTTAAATTTATTTTTTAATTGGAGTGTAACTGATCTATGATGTCATGTTAGTTTCTGCTGCTAGCAAAAACTGATCACTTTTAATATTACCATCTTTTGTAAATGTGATGTTTGCTTATTTTGATTTTTAGCTGGTCATCAAAGCTCTTAGAGTTCAGAGAAAATAGCACACTTGACCAAGACTATGGCTTATATATTAGAGTGCTTGGAGGGAATTTGAAGGTGATGGTAGAATGAGTCTTTTTTTTCTTTTGTAAAGACTTTTTAAATCCTAAGCCAAATTGGTTTCTAAACAACACTGAAAAATTGCTGTTACTATTTTTGCCATTTGTGATAGACAAATGCCACTTGTTTACTCGCAGCCTTTGGGGAGATAATTATACATTTGCTTGTGGAAAAGATAGAATTAAAGCAGGCAGTTTCATATCTTAGGAAATCATGTTTCTCTTGATTCATCATCTGTTTTTAGTTCCTGCTCCCCAAGAACAAACCTTAGAATATTATCTTTAGCAAAAGACATAAGTATGACGTGGGATTTTCACATTATGAGATTTTAGTGCCTACTGGCCCCGGAGCTCCCCAGGGCCCATCTTTTCATCTTTGTATTCCTCAGCATGTGGCATCATGTCGGGCATAAGACTTCTTGTCAAATGAATATTGAACTCTGCCTTTTCATTAGTGAACTTGATCTTCATTAAGTGTTATTTACATCTAAGCTCAGCTTCATTGTATCTATATCATATGTGGTTGAGCATTCTTGTAGCCATGTCTTTTAGCCAAAGTGAAGCAGTCTCAGTCCGTTTGCTGTGTTATAACTTGAGTTATGGATTATACCCATAGACAAGGCTGAGAAACTGGTTGCAGAGTTGAAAAGGGGGCCATGTCTACCACTTCTCCACCCTCAGTATCGTAATTTCTAAACATGGACTGCAGCATTAAGGCCTACAAAGGGTTATCTGAAGTTGATTAAATATCAGTTTTCTCTGGGGGCACAGCTTCTTTCTGCTTTCTTCTGTCACTTTCAGAGATTCATTCGAAGAACACTAGTCCAGTGGGTGTCATCTTTTCTGTTCCCAGAATGGCCAGTGACATTTTTCTTCACCCTGTTCATTCTGCTGACAGATCGTTTGGGGTTAAAAATGCACAGTCATCGTGCATCACATTTCTTAACTTCTTTGCATTACTGTCCTGTGCATTTCCTGACCTAATGACTGCGCTGCCCAAACCAGGAGCGCTGAGGCTGTGACCACCAGATGGGGAAATCCTGCCCCAGGCTTGCCTGAGGACATGGCTGAAATGACAGTGTGTCTCTGAAATGATTCACGTGCTTGGAGAGTTCTGTTTTTGTTTTTCGCTTTAGTAACTGAGGGTTAGTTAGGGTGTTTGACAGTGTACTTTTTGGATCAGTCAAAAACTGGGTAGATGAATTTAGCATTGTAAAATACCACGTTTCTAATGGCAGAGGTCACATTTTCAACTTGATGATCAAGTTTGTTTCATGTAGTTTTTTTTTTTCTCAGCTGTTCATATGTGGCAACACTGAGGCTTGATCCACCCCTATACATGGATTATACTCACTCCAAGAAGCTGGAATTATCTCTTCCCTGTACCCCTGAGATTCCTTTTAAAATAATCTGTATATACCAGCTGTTTGTTTGTTTTTTTTCCTAAGCCACACTGTAATATGGAGCCTTAAGTAGCAAGATGAGTTAGAAATATACAAAACAGATTATCCACCAAGGCTACTTGTGCCTTTTGTGTGTGGTGGTGGGGCGGGGATTCATCATGAGCCTCGGCTGAGCAGCTTTTAAAGTCTAGCGAGCTCCGTTTATTAAAGCTTGCGCTGTTGCCCTCTCCTGTTTTACAGCTGATTAGATTAATTGAATAAGATTAATACATTATAATATGGCCGTTTATTAAAGCATTGCATGCCTTTCACTTGAGTTATGGATTATACCCATAGACAAGGCTGAGAAACTGGTTGCAGAGTTGAAAAGGGGGCCATGTCTACCACTTCTCCACCCTCAGTATCGTAATTTCTAAACATGGACTGCAGCATTAAGGCCTACAAAGGGTTATCTGAAGTTGATTAAATATCAGTTTTCTCTGGGGGCACAGCTTCTTTCTGCTTTCTTCTGTCACTTTCAGAGATTCATTCGAAGAACACTAGTCCAGTGGGTGTCATCTTTTCTGTTCCCAGAATGGCCAGTGACATTTTTCTTCACCCTGTTCATTCTGCTGACAGATCGTTTGGGGTTAAAAATGCACAGTCATCGTGCATCACATTTCTTAACTTCTTTGCATTACTGTCCTGTGCATTTCCTGACCTAATGACTGCGCTGCCCAAACCAGGAGCGCTGAGGCTGTGACCACCAGATGGGGAAATCCTGCCCCAGGCTTGCCTGAGGACATGGCTGAAATGACAGTGTGTCTCTGAAATGATTCACGTGCTTGGAGAGTTCTGTTTTTGTTTTTCGCTTTAGTAACTGAGGGTTAGTTAGGGTGTTTGACAGTGTACTTTTTGGATCAGTCAAAAACTGGGTAGATGAATTTAGCATTGTAAAATACCACGTTTCTAATGGCAGAGGTCACATTTTCAACTCGATGATCAAGTTTGTTTCATGTAGTTTTTTTTTTTCTCAGCTGTTCATATGTGGCAACACTCAGGCTTGATCCACCCCTATACATGGATTATACTCACTCCAAGAAGCTGGAATTATCTCTTCCCTGTACCCCTGAGATTCCTTTTAAAATAATCTGTATATACCAGCTGTTTGTTTGTTTTTTTTCCTAAGCCACACTGTAATATGGAGCCTTAAGTAGCAAGATGAGTTAGAAATATACAAAACAGATTATCCACCAAGGCTACTTGTGCCTTTTGTGTGTGGTGGTGGGGGCGGGGGGATTCATCATGAGCCTCGGCTGAGCAGCTTTTAAAGTCTAGCGAGCTCCGTTTATTAAAGCTTGCGCTGTTGCCCTCTCCTGTTTTACAGCTGATTAGATTAATTGAATAAGATTAATACATTATAATATGGCAAGCTTAGAATTATGTTGTTATTGAGGGACAGGGATTGCATGGAAAAATGAAGTTGGCTGGTGATGCCTTTCCTCCTGGGTTTGCTCTGCCCGTGCCCCTAGGACCCATCCTGTGAGAGCAAAACCACATTTCTTTTTTTGGGGGGGTGGGGGGGTTGGAGAGGAAGGGAGGCTGGCGGGCCGCTTCTGTTGGTCTTTCATTTATCTATTTTCATCCATCTTTGTTCTTTGGCCCGTGTGGGCCTCCCATCGCAGTGGCCTCTCTCGGCGCAGAGCACCGACTCTGGGCGCATGCGCTCCAGAGCTCCAGCTCGGTAATTGGACACATCGGTCCAGCTGCTCCGCGGCACATGGAATCTTTCCAGGCCAGGGATCGAACCGGCACCCCTTGCACTGCAAGGCAGTGTCCTTACCCACTGGGCCACCAGGGAAGACCCCCCGCCCCTCCCCACGTTTCTGTATCCCTTTCTTTCTCCTGCAGGTGACAGCAAATAAACTGGAAGTGAAGCATGAAAAGAAAAGGGACACATTTGCCCAGGCTGTTTGGTAGATAAGGGTTGCAGTCCTCAGTTCAGGACTCTCAGGAGTGCATGAAGTGGTGGTTTGGTGCGCCTGTTTATGCCCCCTCCCCCACAGAAGCAGTGTTATATTCAAGGGTAAGATTTTGTAGGAGCAGTTCCCCAAAGCTTCTTTAATCCAGAATTTGAAGTATAGTTGTAGTGAGTACAATTTCATTTCAAACATGTGTAACATTCTCTTCAAAATTGCTTAACGCAAAGAGAATGCAAGAGTGTGTGAAACATTTTTAAGTTCATAAATTTGAGACTCCTGTCACAGTGATGTACTTACCCTAATATAACCATGTTGCTTTCCATATGTACATATGTTTTCCACATAGTTGAAGCCATAATGCATTTTATACTTTGCTACTTTTATCAAGTTAGAACATAAATACGTTTGAGGTTTCTGTGTATTCTTGATTATGATCAAGCATTACTTTTAATAGACTCAGAATGCCCTTTCATGGTGAAAAAGACACAAAGCCTTCAGTGGCTTCTCTAGCATTGGAAATTGGGGAGGAGCTGTAGATGGAGAGGCGGGGCTGAGGCGGGGCTGAGGCGGCAGGCGGATGCTGGCTTCAAGAA
The DNA here is from genome assembly GCA_022376925.1 of Tragulus kanchil. Taxonomy (NCBI): domain Eukaryota; kingdom Metazoa; phylum Chordata; class Mammalia; order Artiodactyla; family Tragulidae; genus Tragulus; species Tragulus kanchil. Next base: position 284,670,768 of record JAIOJX010000032.1, on the reverse strand, counting down.
GTGTGTCCGTGTCTGTAGCTTCCCAAGAGAACATGTAACCCATGGTCAGTCACTCCTGGTGTTCTGCTGGGGGAAGTAAGAGGCGTCGCCCTCCAGGAGCCGAGGAGACTTCTGAATGAGTTGTTCACATCTTATATACCTGTGGGTTGGGGCAGCTGCCTGCTTGTGTGCTCAGTTACATCTGACTCTTGGTGATCCCATGGGCTTTAGCCTGCCAGGCTCCTCTTGTCCATGGATTCTCCAGGCAAGAATATTGGAGTGGTTTCCAATATCAGGGGATTTCCAATGGCCTGGGTCAGGAGATCTTCCTGACCCACGACAGGAACCCACGTCTTCTGTGTCTCCAGCATTGACAGACAGATTCTTTTACCAGTGAACCATCTGGGTAGCCCAACTGCCTGATTATAACCTGTTTAAAGAACATAACACTTGCCTGAGAAAGACAGGTGTTAAGGGTCATTCTGTGATCCTTAACATGCTTCTCTAGAATTTGGAAAGAGCTGTCTATTTTGAACAAAATAGGTAAAAATAAACTTAAGGTAAATAATTCTATCCAAGACTGAGGATCAGTCAGAGGAAGCTCTGTGTGTAGTTTCTTGCTCTAATGCCTGATGGCTGAGTTATTGGAAGTGGAGGTAGGGAACCTTGAGTGGAATTTTCCCACATTGAAGTTGAGCAGTTCCCCAAAGCTTCTTTAATCCAGAATTTGAAGTATAGTTGTAGTGAGTACAATTTCATTTCAAACATGTGTAACATTCTCTTCAAAATTGCTTAACGCAAAGAGAATGCAAGAGTGTGTGAAACATTTTTAAGTTCATAAATTTGAGACTCCTGTCACAGTGATGTACTTACCCTAATATAACCATGTTGCTTTCCATATGTACATATGTTTTCCACATAGTTGAAGCCATAATGCATTTTATACTTTGCTACTTTTATCAAGTTAGAACATAAATACGTTTGAGGTTTCTGTGTATTCTTGATTATGATCAAGCATTACTTTTAATAGACTCAGAATGCCCTTTCATGGTGAAAAAGACACAAAGCCTTCAGTGGCTTCTCTAGCATTGGAAATTGGGGAGGAGCTGTAGATGGAGAGGCGGGGCTGAGGCGGGGCTGAGGCGGCAGGCGGATGCTGGCTTCAAGAAGTGTGTCCGTGTCTGTAGCTTCCCAAGAGAACATGTAACCCATGGTCAGTCACTCCTGGTGTTCTGCTGGGGGAAGTAAGAGGCGTCGCCCTCCAGGAGCCGAGGAGACTTCTGAATGAGTTGTTCACATCTTATATACCTGTGGGTTGGGGCAGCTGCCTGCTTGTGTGCTCAGTTACATCTGACTCTTGGTGATCCCATGGGCTTTAGCCTGCCAGGCTCCTCTTGTCCATGGATTCTCCAGGCAAGAATATTGGAGTGGTTTCCAATATCAGGGGATTTCCAATGGCCTGGGTCAGGAGATCTTCCTGACCCACGACAGGAACCCACGTCTTCTGTGTCTCCAGCATTGACAGACAGATTCTTTTACCAGTGAACCATCTGGGTAGCCCAACTGCCTGATTATAACCTGTTTAAAGAACATAACACTTGCCTGAGAAAGACAGGTGTTAAGGGTCATTCTGTGATCCTTAACATGCTTCTCTAGAATTTGGAAAGAGCTGTCTATTTTGAACAAAATAGGTAAAAATAAACTTAAGGTAAATAATTCTATCCAAGACTGAGGATCAGTCAGAGGAAGCTCTGTGTGTAGTTTCTTGCTCTAATGCCTGATGGCTGAGTTATTGGAAGTGGAGGTAGGGAACCTTGAGTGGAATTTTCCACATTGAAGTTGATTTTATAAAAATACAATGATAAAATATAATTTGGAAAAGATTTTTTGGTCAATTTTAGAAAAATTATGTGGCAGTGGACGAATCTCTCATCCCTTAACACATAGGATGGCTTTTAAAATAATTAATTAATTTTGGTGCACTTGGTCTTAGTTGCACACCTGGGATCTTTAGTTGCAGCATGTGGGATCTATTTTCCTGACCAGGGATAGAACTCGAGATCCCTGCATGGAGAGTGAACTTAGCCACCAGACCAGCAGGGAAGCTTCTAGGATGCTTTTCAGAACTGGTCCCTTGTCAATATTATGTAGACCTCCTCCCCACCCCACCCTTCCAAAACACAGGGCTTTGGAAGTAGAAGGAATAATGATTTAATATGAATCCTTTATAGCGTATTTTGATGCCCCATTCATTTTATGCTTTGAATCTAGTTATTATTCATTCTTTATATATTTGAAGATTAAAGTGGCAATTATCCAGGGGACAGGGGAGGAAAAAAAAAAAACCTGATATGTTCTATATGTTCTAGCTTCTTCATTGGTCCAGACCACAGCTATGGGTTAGAGATCTTAGATTTACCAACCAACTGTAACATTGTTTTCTGTTTTAAAAGTCAAACCAAGGAAGTAGTAGGCAGTCTAATCCTTTATCACCTTATAAAGTTACAAAAATGTCTCAAGTATTTAGAGGTGGGTGGCTGTGTGTGTATGTATGTATGTATGTATATGTATATATATATATATATATATATATATATATATATACACACACACACACACACACACAAGATATGCATAATGGGCTGGTGGAATTGTTTACTATATGCATGAAGGTTGTAGGGTGTTGTCAACTTTGAACTTTTGTATCAATAGAGAAGCATTTTTGATGAGGAGGACTATATTATATTCTGTGCCATTTTTGTTGATTTTCGCCTCATCATTTTGCTTGCATATGCCCCATCTGTCTTTTTTAACCCTACTCATTAGCAATAGCTTATTCTAAGCATCCATCTGCCACCCTGGCTGCCGTGAGCAGTAGGTGCTGCTTTATCTTACTATACTTCTGTGGCATTGATGTTGGTTTTGATCAAGAAAAAGGTGTTTTTTGCTAACTAGCTTCAGAGCAGTGTGAATTTGCAGCTATGTTTGTTTATGTTATAATCTCTGATCACTTTGCTTTTATCTAGAGAAAAATCAGTGGAAGAAGAGGATGGGAGAAGTGGGGTGGGTATTGCAAGAGAGAGTGTAAGATTTTAGGTGGTGCTTCTCTTCAACCCCCGGTAATTTGGTACAGATCCTTACCCCATCCCCATTAAAAGTTGATTTGTGTTGCCTGGGTGAGGAAACTTACATTTTGCACCAATAGAAGCTAAAATCTTAAACCAGTGATTTGGAAATTTTCCTGGAAAACATTCAATAATAAAATTGTAACTGGACTTCCCTGGTGGCTCAGTGGGTAAGAATCCTCCTGCCAATGTTGGGGACACAGATTCCATCCCTGGTCCAGGAAGATTCCATATGCCACGGGGCAGCTAAGCCCATGTGCCATAACCATGGTGCCTGGGCCTGTACTCTAGAGCCCACAAGCATAACTGCTGAACCTGTGTGCTGAACGTACTGAAACCTGTGGGCCTGGAGCCTTAGAGCCTGTGCTCTGCAGTAAGAGAAGCCTGCACATGAGAAGCCTGCACATGGCAGTGAGAAGTAGCTCCCACTTGTTATAACTAGAGAAAAGCACAGGCAACCACAAAACCCAGTGCAGCCAAAGAAAAAAAAGGTTGTAGCTAAAATTTATTTCAGCCCTAGTTGATAACTAGTATATTATATATTATCTATTTATTTATTTTTTATTTTTGGGGGGGGTGGGGAGGGGGGAACTGGTGGGCTGCTTCTATTGGTCTTTCATTCGTCCATCTTTCATCCATCCCTGTTCCCTGGCCCGTGTGGGCCTCCCATCACGGTGGCCTCTGTTGTTGCAGAGCACCGGCACTGGGCGCATGCGCTCCAGAGCTCCGGCTTGGTAATTGGACACATCGGTCCAGCCGCTCCGCGGCACGTGGGCTCTTCCCAGGCCAGGGATCGAACTGGCGCCCCTTGCACTGCAAGGCGGTGTCCTTACCCACTGGACCACCAGGGAAGCCCAGTATATTATATTGATAGCAATGTTTTTCTTGGTTTTCCTTTTATTTATTTTTTTCTGCATCATGCTTCTTTTTTATTATTATTGTTTACATTTAGTTTTTATGCATCTTTTATTCTTTGGCATATGTGGGCCTCCCATTGCAGTGGCCTCTCCCGCTGCAGAGCACTGACTCTAGGCACACGCACTCTAGAGCGCTGGCTCATAATTGGACACACTGGTTCAGCCATTCCACATCTTCCCAGGCCAGGGATTGAACTGGTGCCCTTTGCACTGCAAGGTGGACTCTTTAACCACTGGACCACTGGGGAAGCCCCCCCCCGCCCTTTTTTTTTTGATTTTCCTCTTTTAAGAACTCATTCTCAAAGGGAAAATATACATCATTTGTTTTTAGTTAGTTGTACCATGTGATGTTTGTTACTTAATTTATTTCATTTTTTTCTTTATAGCTTTCATTTACCTCTGAATGAATGGAAAATATGATACATGGTCAATACTTGGAGAAATTTAAAGAATCAGTTTCACTGAGTTTTTGGCGTGATATTGTTGGAATGTAATTGTAATTTTTTCCAGTGGTAATTCCAGTGATTTGGTAGTAGTGTTTTCCCATAGCAATACTATGTAGAAATCTGGAATTTGCTTTTTTTTTATCTTCATTTTTTGAATAACCACAGTATTCCCTTTACCCTTAAATGAAACAAACCTGACCCTGACTTGTCAAAATACAAAGAAATTCCAGGGTTGGAACTCCTTGTGGGTGCCTATTATAAAGGTACACTTTGTCACAAACAGTGGACAGAGCAGCTGGTTTCATTGGGGAGCAGTTTGGTTTGGTTTTGGGGGAGACCATAAATTAATAACGGAAAAAGAGCTAGAACTCTCAGAGGCATTTTTAACTTTTGCTCTTCAAAAAATTCTAGTTCATACATCTAAATGAAGAGATTTTATTGAAGGGAGAACATCTGTTCATTGAAAGCCTTTAAAATCCACTTTTTGACAACTTCAAGCACATTGCTACTTCCAGATTGAGTAACACTTAAAACACATTTCCTTTTGAAAGTGCAAGATTTGCAAAAGAGACTTGCGCATTCTTTGGCCATTCTCAAATGGTGAGTGGAATGCTGGGTAATCACTGCTGGCTCCTTATCAGATATAAAATTCTCAAACCTTCCTAGGAGTTTCTGCATACTTTCACTGAGTATGTGTTTCTCAGCTGTGTTATTACACCTTGTTTGCCAATTCTGTTTTTCTCTTAACATTTGGCCAGTTCTAGCATTAAAAACCTTTTTATTTGTAATACAGTAATAAATTAACAGCTATCATTTGATATTATAGAAATTTCTTACTTTGCCTTTTCATTGTCTAAAGATATTTTAAAGATTAATTAGATCTTTATATTCAAATCTCTAAAGCCCTTTGAGATTCCTAAATAAGTTCATTCACTCAGTCACATCCAGCTCTTTGCGACTCCATGGACTATGGCATGCCAGGCTTTCCTGTCCTTCACCATCTCCCAGAGCTTACTCAAACTCATGTCCATTGAGTCGGTGATGTCATTCAACCATCTTGTCTTCCGCTTCTCCTTCTGCTTTCTATTTTTCCCAGAATCAGGGTCTTTTCCAGTGAGTTGGCTCTTCGCATCAGATGGTCAAAGTATTGGAGCTTCAGTGTCAGCCTTCCAATGAATATTCAAGGTTTTTCTTTAGAGCATTCTTGCCATTCTCAAGTGGTAATTCCAGTGATTTGGTAGTAGTGTTTTCCCATAGCAATACTATGTAGAAATCTGGAATTTGCTTTTTTTTTATCTTCATTTTTTGAATAACCACAGTATTCCCTTTACCCTTAAATGAAACAAACCTGACCCTGACTTGTCAAAATACAAAGAAATTCCAGGGTTGGAACTCCTTGTGGGTGCCTATTATAAAGGTACACTTTGTCACAAACAGTGGACAGAGCAGCTGGTTTCATTGGGGAGCAGTTTGGTTTGGTTTTGGGGGAGACCATAAATTAATAACGGAAAAAGAGCTAGAACTCTCAGAGGCATTTTTAACTTTTGCTCTTCAAAAAATTCTAGTTCATACATCTAAATGAAGAGATTTTATTGAAGGGAGAACATCTGTTCATTGAAAGCCTTTAAAATCCACTTTTTGACAACTTCAAGCACATTGCTACTTCCAGATTGAGTAACACTTAAAACACATTTCCTTTTGAAAGTGCAAGATTTGCAAAAGAGACTTGCGCATTCTTTGGCCATTCTCAAATGGTGAGTGGAATGCTGGGTAATCACTGCTGGCTCCTTATCAGATATAAAATTCTCAAACCTTCCTAGGAGTTTCTGCATACTTTCACTGAGTATGTGTTTCTCAGCTGTGTTATTACACCTTGTTTGCCAATTCTGTTTTTCTCTTAACATTTGGCCAGTTCTAGCATTAAAAACCTTTTTATTTGTAATACAGTAATAAATTAACAGCTATCATTTGATATTATAGAAATTTCTTACTTTGCCTTTTCATTGTCTAAAGATATTTTAAAGATTAATTAGATCTTTATATTCAAATCTCTAAAGCCCTTTGAGATTCCTAAATAAGTTCATTCACTCAGTCACATCCAGCTCTTTGCGACTCCATGGACTATGGCATGCCAGGCTTTCCTGTCCTTCACCATCTCCCAGAGCTTACTCAAACTCATGTCCATTGAGTCGGTGATGTCATTCAACCATCTTGTCTTCCGCTTCTCCTTCTGCTTTCTATTTTTCCCAGAATCAGGGTCTTTTCCAGTGAGTTGGCTCTTCGCATCAGATGGTCAAAGTATTGGAGCTTCAGTGTCAGCCTTCCAATGAATATTCAAGGTTGATTTCCTTTAGGATTGACTTTATCTCCTTGCCATCCAAGGGACTCTCAAGAGTCTTCTCCAACACCACAGTTCAAAAGCATCAATTCTTTGGTGCTCAGCCTTCTTTATGTTCCAACTCTCACATGCATACATGACTACTTGAAAAACCATAGCTTTGGACTTTACAGACTTTTGTTGGCAAAGTGACTATTCTTAAATGCTCTATTTTTCATCTGTCATGCATATGTTTATGGCTCAAAGAAAAATTAGTAAATCCTTCCTAATATCTGAAACTAGTTTATAAGTTTGTCATCTTTTGATGGTGTAATTAGATTTTATGGGTTCAGCTTGTCTTATGAAGAATGCCAAGAATTGGATTTGATTCAGTAACAAGTAGGAAGTTCCAGAGCAGTGTAACAATGTGCAGTTTTTTGAGCAGGAAGTGATGCTAAGTGTCACTGTTGATTTACACCATAAATGGAGTTTCATGTACCACTTCCTATTCACAGAGTGGAAGAACCAAAGAAATCTGAAAACATCAGGTCTGCCTTCTTTTTAGTATATCAGGTTTCCTTTCCTTAAGGGCAAATCATATTCACAGACCACTTGTTAGTCCACTTTAAAAAAAAAAAAAAAAACACCCCTTTATTCTAGAGTTGAATTTAACAAAACTAACATCTTTTACTGCCAGTGATCATTTCAAACTGTTGTCACTATGTCTTCTAAATTTACTTTTAGCATGTTTTCCCTCTTGAACTTTAGATTTTCTAATTTGATATTATAGAAATTTCTTACTTTGCCTTTTCATTGTCTAAAGATATTTTAAAGATTAATTAGATCTTTATATTCAAATCTCTAAAGCCCTTTGAGATTCCTAAATAAGTTCATTCACTCAGTCACATCCAGCTCTTTGCGACTCCATGGACTATGGCATGCCAGGCTTTCCTGTCCTTCACCATCTCCCAGAGCTTACTCAAACTCATGTCCATTGAGTCGGTGATGTCATTCAACCATCTTGTCTTCCGCTTCTCCTTCTGCTTTCTATTTTTCCCAGAATCAGGGTCTTTTCCAGTGAGTTGGCTCTTCGCATCAGATGGTCAAAGTATTGGAGCTTCAGTGTCAGCCTTCCAATGAATATTCAAGGTTGATTTCCTTTAGGATTGACTTTATCTCCTTGCCATCCAAGGGACTCTCAAGAGTCTTCTCCAACACCACAGTTCAAAAGCATCAATTCTTTGGTGCTCAGCCTTCTTTATGTTCCAACTCTCACATGCATACATGACTACTTGAAAAACCATAGCTTTGGACTTTACAGACTTTTGTTGGCAAAGTGACTATTCTTAAATGCTCTATTTTTCATCTGTCATGCATATGTTTATGGCTCAAAGAAAAATTAGTAAATCCTTCCTAATATCTGAAACTAGTTTATAAGTTTGTCATCTTTTGATGGTGTAATTAGATTTTATGGGTTCAGCTTGTCTTATGAAGAATGCCAAGAATTGGATTTGATTCAGTAACAAGTAGGAAGTTCCAGAGCAGTGTAACAATGTGCAGTTTTTTGAGCAGGAAGTGATGCTAAGTGTCACTGTTGATTTACACCATAAATGGAGTTTCATGTACCACTTCCTATTCACAGAGTGGAAGAACCAAAGAAATCTGAAAACATCAGGTCTGCCTTCTTTTTAGTATATCAGGTTTCCTTTCCTTAAGGGCAAATCATATTCACAGACCACTTGTTAGTCCACTTTAAAAAAAAAAAAAAAAACACCCCTTTATTCTAGAGTTGAATTTAACAAAACTAACATCTTTTACTGCCAGTGATCATTTCAAACTGTTGTCACTATGTCTTCTAAATTTACTTTTAGCATGTTTTCCCTCTTGAACTTTAGATTTTCTAATTTTCAAATAAGAAAATATTAAATTTGAATACAAATGAATAAAACAAAAAGAGTCCCAAATATATGTAGCAAAGTTGGCACTTGGTGGAAATAAGCTTTCTTAAAAAAGAGCAAGTCTTATCTTAAGTAACATTCTTAACTTTATTTCTACCTTTATACATTTTCCCCAAGTCTTGCCTTTATTTGGGGGAAAAAATATTTTAAAACTTCAGTCTGTGACCCATATTTTTTCCTATTTCGTTAATCAGTTTTTCTAATTAGAGCTTTTAGCTAATTATCCTGAAATTAGCTAGTCTAAAATTTTATTATTCTCCATGTGTATTATTCTCTACAGAAAAAGCATAAGCAAAATATGATTGTGACGGTTTCAAAACCGACAAGAACTATCTACACTGTAGCTTCAGCATTAACAGTAAAACTCTTGAGTGCGGAAGTGAATGTAACATTTCTTTAAAATGAATTTCAGTATTTGAGAAACCTTTTTTTCCTTCTAGTTCTGGAATATCTCTGAAATGTAAATAGACAAACCACATAACTCATATTCAGATAGCCTGAAGTCACATGTTTGTTATTTTCAAATGTGCTTTTGAAACAAAGTACACTTTTTTCTCTTTAACTGTAAAAGTGCAATGTTAAACTTCCGCTTCTTCAAGTGGGTCAAAGGGGATAGATGACCCTTTTTCAGCTTGTCTTATGAAGAATGCCAAGAATTGGATTTGATTCAGTAACAAGTAGGAAGTTCCAGAGCAGTGTAACAATGTGCAGTTTTTTGAGCAGGAAGTGATGCTAAGTGTCACTGTTGATTTACACCATAAATGGAGTTTCATGTACCACTTCCTATTCACAGAGTGGAAGAACCAAAGAAATCTGAAAACATCAGGTCTGCCTTCTTTTTAGTATATCAGGTTTCCTTTCCTTAAGGGCAAATCATATTCACAGACCACTTGTTAGTCCACTTTAAAAAAAAAAAAAAAAACACCCCTTTATTCTAGAGTTGAATTTAACAAAACTAACATCTTTTACTGCCAGTGATCATTTCAAACTGTTGTCACTATGTCTTCTAAATTTACTTTTAGCATGTTTTCCCTCTTGAACTTTAGATTTTCTAATTTTCAAATAAGAAAATATTAAATTTGAATACAAATGAATAAAACAAAAAGAGTCCCAAATATATGTAGCAAAGTTGGCACTTGGTGGAAATAAGCTTTCTTAAAAAAGAGCAAGTCTTATCTTAAGTAACATTCTTAACTTTATTTCTACCTTTATACATTTTCCCCAAGTCTTGCCTTTATTTGGGGGAAAAAATATTTTAAAACTTCAGTCTGTGACCCATATTTTTTCCTATTTCGTTAATCAGTTTTTCTAATTAGAGCTTTTAGCTAATTATCCTGAAATTAGCTAGTCTAAAATTTTATTATTCTCCATGTGTATTATTCTCTACAGAAAAAGCATAAGCAAAATATGATTGTGACGGTTTCAAAACCGACAAGAACTATCTACACTGTAGCTTCAGCATTAACAGTAAAACTCTTGAGTGCGGAAGTGAATGTAACATTTCTTTAAAATGAATTTCAGTATTTGAGAAACCTTTTTTTCCTTCTAGTTCTGGAATATCTCTGAAATGTAAATAGACAAACCACATAACTCATATTCAGATAGCCTGAAGTCACATGTTTGTTATTTTCAAATGTGCTTTTGAAACAAAGTACACTTTTTTCTCTTTAACTGTAAAAGTGCAATGTTAAACTTCCCCTTCTTCAAGTGGGTCAAAGGGGATAGATGACCCTTTTTTTTTCTCCCTCAAAGTGCACAGCACTAGGATAAACCCAGCATTGAAATCTTGCATTGCTAACATTCATTGAAAAGCTAAATATTCCGGAAATCTGTTTTTTGTTGTTGTTGTTGTTTTAATGACTTTCTTGACTTCAGCCCAGTTGGACTTTTAGAAGAACATCAGTGGGAACCAGATATCTAAAACTTGAGTTGAAGGAAGATCCCTACTGTTTCTCTACCCCTGATTTTCCTGGGCCAGGCAACAGACTTGCCCAGGTGACCTGAGATAGAAGATCTGTGTGTGTTCTAGGCTCCAGCAGCGACAGAATGAAAATATATCCAGGCATAGTTTAGGCTGAAGGTCAGAACAGCTCCCTGGGTCCAGAGAGTTAGTTCTGAAGGCCAGGAAAAGTCCTTCTTCCTCTTTTCCACACTCCAGCAATAGTATCCTTTCACCCACTTATAAGCTCAGGCAACCTCCCTGTTCTCTTAAACAGAGAAGGTGACATTATTCTATCTGTTGGCTGACTAATTTGCCTTCAGTGGAGAAGAATTTTGTCAGTCTTTTTTCTCTCTCTACGTTAAATCGTATCTAACTCACAGAATGACCGGAGGCCCAAGACAGCTTATTCCAAGCTCCCTTTCCCTCTGAGGACCTTACCTGTGGACTTGAGGCAAGTTCAGAGTTTCCCTCCCTTTCTCGTGCTGGTCATGCCCTCCCCTCAGCTGCCTCTAAGTCCACCACTGGTTTCTGAGAACTGTCGAATCAGCAGTGCATTAGGCTAGTGCTTGGTCCGTATGCCTAAGCAGAGCCTCAGTGGAGCCTCAGCCAGCTTTTGCCCCTGAGGGTCACTCTGGAAATGCAGAGTCCTTACGTACACTCACCTTCTCCTCAGAGGTGCAGGGCAGACTCCGCATCCACCTCCCCTCTCCCAGCTGAAGCCCCTTCCCTGTCCTGTTAGAAATGGAAAAGCAAAGCTCCTTTGTGCCTCTCCCACAGTGCCACTCCCAGCAGGGACCACTTGTGTAATCCTCCCTTGTCCTTGGCCCAGATGAAACCTTCTTTTCCTCCAGGCAGAGAAGGAAATGTCCTTGAACCCCCTACTTGAAATTTCAGTGGCCAACACACCTTGCTACTCCAGGCCCATCATCTGCCCCCTCACTTTCTTTTTTAGCTGCACTGGGTCATGGGCTCTGCATTGCCGTGGGAGGGCTTCTCCAGCTGTGGCTCTTGGGCTTAGTTGCTCCAAGGCATGTAGGACCTTAGTTTCCCAACCAGAGATTGAACCCGGGTATCCTGCATATGAATGTAAAATTTTATTAAATAAATTTGCATTATTCTAATACATATTATGATTGATTGAACAACTTCCTCCTTGTATTTTTCGCAACTTTGGGGATCAGGCTGAGTGACCCATCTCTGGGTGGATTCTTCATCAAGGTCCATTGGGGAAGTCCCTGCCCTCTCACCTTCTGAACTTGATCCAGTCTTGCTGTCACCCTGTAACTGGTCACCCAGGGCTTAGTCTGTTGAACTGAGCACCAAGGCCCTCTTCGTGTCGAACACATTGGGGAAGGGGTGGTGCCTTTTTCCTGGACCAGATCTTCTTAGGTGCCTTTCATCTCTAAAATTTGGTTTCATTTGTTCCTGCTATGAATAAATATGTATCTCCCTATGTCATTTCCCTAGTAACTAGTCATTGCTTTGAAAAAAAATGAACAATTTTAGGCATACAAAAGGATACCTAATATAGAACACTCCTACATCCATGTACCACCACTCACTTTTAGAAATAATGAAGTAGAGTTAAGTCCCCGTGAACCCCTCCCTCGTCTCTGCTTCTCTCAGAGTTAACAAACAGCTATCTGGATTTTGTTGATTATCATTCTTGTGCATTTTTAAAATATTCTAATTACACATGAACGGATGCACTAATATACATGATACATTCTGTTGTTGGGAGTATTACTGGAATTCTGCAGAGGAGTTGGATCTTGTGTGCGTGTCTGCAGTTTCTCTGTTCACTTGGCTTTGTTCTGAGCTTCACTGCTGTTGATACACATGACTCTTGTTCCCTGTGCCCAAGTATGTCCTGTGTAGCCAGGTGTTCTTGGCCTTGTACACCGGGGTGTTTGCATTGTTGCTAGCACTTTGCTACGATCCTTAAAGAAAAGGCCTCCTCAGGGAGACGTGGACATTCTTGTACACATCTCTTCAGGAAGTCCTGATCTTTAAATGCCAGAATTTTGTTTTAACACCATTCTGAAATGGTTTTTGTGAACCTGGGTTAAGTTGCTGCATCTCCCTGGACTGCAGATTTCCTCAGCTCAGGGGAAAGACTGGACTAACTGATCACTAGCTACTCTCTGGACCTAGGATTCTAGTCTTTTCCTTCATCCCTCCAGGCCTCCTTGTGCTCCACGGCATGTATCAACGATGAACAACTGTTGGTCATGAGAATCAATTCAGAAGAAGTAAAAATCTATTAGTGAGTGTGTGTGTGTGTGTGTGTCTGTATTTAAATTTGGAATGAAAAATGGTTTTGAATCCCTTCTCATGTTTTCTTACAATGTCTCTTACAATTTAGATTTCTTGTTTTATTGGCTCAATGAACGTTAATGAGAAAACTGGCACTTCTTTAAAGCCATCAAAAAATTAATGTCAGGGCATATTCACGCAACGATGGAGGCTTCTCTTGAGCACTGAAGTGGGCAGTGCTGCCAGCTGGGTAGGCTGTGTGCAGCCTGTTGGCTCATGAGGTGGGATGATTCAGGATTGTCATTTTGAACGTGATTTATCACATGCTGCTCAAGAATGATGCTTTCTAAAAGGCTCTTGAAATACAGAGGGCTTTTTGACTCTTAACTGTAATCTCTTCAGAAGTTATGTTTTTTGAGGTTGTATAGTCATTTTAAAAGGGGGAAACAAGGTGCTCCTTTACTGCCAAGATGAGTTTTGGTTCTTGGTGCTGCCGATACTGACCAGCTCCCCCTTTGCAGTCTCTAGTTGTCTGAGGCTAGAGCACAAGCCAGGTCTTTGGAGCTGTGGGCTCAGGGACTCTCCAGCAGCCCAGAGAGGTGGTGGCAGCTAGTTGGGCTGCTCGCTGTCCTTATTTTCCTTCATGTGGTCTTTCTTGTTTGTGGTTGAATGCTAGGGGAAATTAGCTTCAGGAGAGTAATATAGCGACCATGAAATTTAATAACATTCATGCCAGGATAATAGTGATAGCTGTTAGGATCTGTCCGTTTCATGTAGCTATGAATATAAAATTTTATTAAATAAACTTGCATTATTCTAGCAGATATTATGATTGATTCAAAGCTTTCATAAGCTTTCCCCTTTCTCCTATATTTAGCAGCCTTGGAGATCAGGCGGAGTGACCCAACCCCAGGGATGGGCCTGGATTCATCTAAATTTAGGGCTGGATTTAGATTAATCCAATCTTGGTAATTGCCCGTGGCAGTGATTAGTTCAGGAGCTCAGCCTTGAAGCTCAGGCTCCCAGAACACACCATCTCCATGGTTATAAATTCAGAAACGAGGTCCAGAAAAGGATTGCTGGAGGCTGTGGGGAAACATTGCTCACTCTTAAGAGTGAGGCACAGGAAGATGATCTCTTTTCTTCTCAGTATGGCTGTTGTAGTCAGGAACTGCTGTTGGTCTGAGGAGGAAATTGATCCTCCCAAGAGTGCAGAGCTAGAGGAGATGCAGAGCTGGAACCTCTGGACTGAGGCGTCTCTGAGCCCCAGCTCACCACTGGGTTTGTCATATGAGTCAACAAATTACCTGAAGCTAGTTTGATTTGGCACTTCTGTTACTTGCAGCAGAAAGCATCCTCACTGATATATTATTACTCACATGACTGACTATTCTTTTCATCCTGGAGTAGCCTCAGAAAGTTGTCTTTCCTTTAAAGCGACTATCAATGCACTATATATTCTACTGATATTATTGTTAAAACTAATGATAGTTTTTTCATTTTCTTAGTGTCATAAGAAAGTATCCTTATTGTTGTTGTTGTTGTTGTTTTTCTAGCATCTTTATTATTGTCACTAGAGTATGCTAACAAAACTCGGAGCTTTCAAGGTTTTCTTGACTCTCTCTACACTTAGTAGAATTTAACCTTTACTTAATTATGTGTGTGTGTGTGTGTGTGTTCGTGCCAAGTCTCTTCAGTCCTGTCCGACTCTTTGCGACCCTATAGATAGGCCTCCAGGCTTCTCTGGCCATGGGATTCTCCTGGCAAGAACACTCATGCCCTCCTCTAGGGCATCTTCCCGACCCAGGGATCAAACCCATGTCTCTTACATCTTCTGCATTGGCAAGTGGGTTCTTTATTGCAAGTACCACATGGGAATCCCTACTTAATTACATATGGGTGTTTAACTTTTCATTTAGTATCTGCTGTCTACATGTTTCTGTGTGCAGTGTAGTTGGCAGACAGAGGGTGCAGCCCTTGCTTGGTGTGAGAATAATTCAGAGCAGTATGTTAATAAATGCAGTAACACAGTATTCAGTTGCTGTGGAAAAGCCAGGCCTGGAGGTAGGGACGGATTTAGATTAATCCAATCTTGGTAATTGCCCGTGGCAGTGATTAGTTCAGGAGCTCAGCCTTGAAGCTCAGGCTCCCAGAACACACCATCTCCATGGTTATAAATTCAGAAACGAGGTCCAGAAAAGGATTGCTGGAGGCTGTGGGGAAACATTGCTCACTCTTAAGAGTGAGGCACAGGAAGATGATCTCTTTTCTTCTCAGTATGGCTGTTGTAGTCAGGAACTGCTGTTGGTCTGAGGAGGAAATTGATCCTCCCAAGAGTGCAGAGCTAGAGGAGATGCAGAGCTGGAACCTCTGGACTGAGGCGTCTCTGAGCCCCAGCTCACCACTGGGTTTGTCATATGAGTCAACAAATTACCTGAAGCTAGTTTGATTTGGCACTTCTGTTACTTGCAGCAGAAAGCATCCTCACTGATATATTATTACTCACATGACTGACTATTCTTTTCATCCTGGAGTAGCCTCAGAAAGTTGTCTTTCCTTTAAAGCGACTATCAATGCACTATATATTCTACTGATATTATTGTTAAAACTAATGATAGTTTTTTCATTTTCTTAGTGTCATAAGAAAGTATCCTTATTGTTGTTGTTGTTGTTGTTTTTCTAGCATCTTTATTATTGTCACTAGAGTATGCTAACAAAACTCGGAGCTTTCAAGGTTTTCTTGACTCTCTCTACACTTAGTAGAATTTAACCTTTACTTAATTATGTGTGTGTGTGTGTGTGTGTTCGTGCCAAGTCTCTTCAGTCCTGTCCGACTCTTTGCGACCCTATAGATAGGCCTCCAGGCTTCTCTGGCCATGGGATTCTCCTGGCAAGAACACTCATGCCCTCCTCTAGGGCATCTTCCCGACCCAGGGATCAAACCCATGTCTCTTACATCTTCTGCATTGGCAAGTGGGTTCTTTATTGCAAGTACCACATGGGAATCCCTACTTAATTACATATGGGTGTTTAACTTTTCATTTAGTATCTGCTGTCTACATGTTTCTGTGTGCAGTGTAGTTGGCAGACAGAGGGTGCAGCCCTTGCTTGGTGTGAGAATAATTCAGAGCAGTATGTTAATAAATGCAGTAACACAGTATTCAGTTGCTGTGGAAAAGCCAGGCCTGGAGGTAGGGACGGATTTGGGCAGAGTGGAGAGCTGAGGAGGCAGGGAGGGAAGGACCGCAGGACAGAGTGGCATCTTCAGAGAAGGCTGCCGGGCAAGGTGGCTGTGCATTTGCAGAGGGGAGGAGGTACGGGGCCCAGGGAGAGAAAGAGGTTGAAGTTGGAGAGAAACTGTGAGGGGGGTGGTGTTGGGAGGGCAATGCATCCAGTGGGAAAGGCTGAATTACCAGGCCAAGGAAGTTGGATCCATGGCTTCTTGAATAGGGAGGTGACGTTACCACAGGGCTTGTTGAAAGCTATTCTCCAAGTGGCATGCAGGGGAATTAGACCAGGGAGAGATGTTGGCCCCCATGCCCTGGGAAGCTGTTACTGTAATCCATGAGTGACATAACAAGAACTGTTGAATGGTAGCATCTGAATGTGGAATATCTGACATTTGTGTGGAATGTCAAGGTTTTCACAGCATAATCAAACCCATTATCTAATTTATCTAATGAGATCCTCTCCGTCATTTTTATGGGTGGGAACATGGATGTTCAGAGCAGGTAAGGAGCCTCCTAGAAGTTGTTAATGACCAACCTACAATCTAGGTCTTTTGACCTGCAGGGCCAGTACTTTTCAGTAGTAACATGCATGATGCTTCCCATTTCTAGTGTAGCTCAAGTTGTGCTCATGCGTCTGTGTTCTACAACAGGGGCCCCCAACCTCTGAGATGTAGTGCCTGATGATCTGAGGTGGAGCTAATGTAATGATAATAGAAATAAAGTGCACAGTAACATAATGTGTTTGCATCATCCTGAAACCCCCTCACTCCTGGTCTGTGGAAAAATTGTTTTCCATGAAACCAGTCCTTGGTGCCAGAAAAGGTGGGAGAGCATGGTTCTCGTGTTTGTCAGCTGGCTCCTGGCCACACCGTCAACCACGGCTAAATACACCTCCTTATAAAACATTGAAAACCTCTGAAGAGGGAACAGATGGTTAAGTATCACAGATAATGGTAGAACCTCCTCAAATAACAGAAAGGTAATCCTTCTAACAAATACAAGAAACAAAAGCCTGGGTCAGTAGAAAGCTTCCTCCATGTTTCACGTGAATGGAGAGTAACTGAGACTTCAGGCAGCCTCAGAATGGCTGTGTTAAATGAAGGTGGAGAAGTCGCCTGTGACTCCTGACTACAGGCAACAGCAGCCTTGAAAAAGCAGGAGTTACATCTCAATAAAATAGAATGAGAAAAAGTACTCATTTGGCAGGCTTTTTCTTTTTTTTTTTTTTACATCAAAAACATTTTTATTGGGGAATAGCCAGTTAACAATGTTGTGATAGTTTCCGGTGAACAGTGGAGGGGCTCGGCCATACATACACATCTATCTATTCTCCCCCAAGCCCCACTCCCATCCAGGCTGGTACATAACATTAAGCAGAGTTCCATGTGCTGTACAATAGATTTTTGTTGGTTATCCTTTTCAAACATGGCAGTGTGTACCTGACTTCCCCAAAGTCCCCAACCATCCCCTTCCCCCTGCAACCATAAGTTCATTATCTAAGTCTGTGAGTCTCTTTCAGTTTTGTAAGTAAGTTCATTTGTATCATTTCTTTTTAGAATTCACATAAAAGAGACGTCATATCATTGTAGTTTTAATTTGCATTTCTCTAATAACTAGTGACTTTGAGCATCTTTTCATGTCATTTGGCAGGCATTTTGATAGACATCATCTCTTATTTAAAATGTGAATGAACTGTTTAAGATGGAATGTTGGATGACTTTAGTCTTCCAGTTAAGAAAGTTATTTTCTGGAGTTACAGAAGTTATTTTAAAAGTCATGAATTTTTCTTCTTTCTTATTGTGGTAAAAAAACATATAAAATATAGTTCACCATCTTAACCATTTCTTCGTGAGCAGTTTAGTAGTATTAAGTCTATTCACACTGTTGTGAAACAGGTCTCAAAATTTTTTTTACCTTGTAGATCTGAAACTTGATGCCCATTAAACAGCAGCTCTCCTTCCCCGCTGCTCCCTTTAGCCCTTTATAACCACCATTCTATAAAACATTGAAAACCTCTGAAGAGGGAACAGATGGTTAAGTATCACAGATAATGGTAGAACCTCCTCAAATAACAGAAAGGTAATCCTTCTAACAAATACAAGAAACAAAAGCCTGGGTCAGTAGAAAGCTTCCTCCATGTTTCACGTGAATGGAGAGTAACTGAGACTTCAGGCAGCCTCAGAATGGCTGTGTTAAATGAAGGTGGAGAAGTCGCCTGTGACTCCTGACTACAGGCAACAGCAGCCTTGAAAAAGCAGGAGTTACATCTCAATAAAATAGAATGAGAAAAAGTACTCATTTGGCAGGCTTTTTCTTTTTTTTTTTTTTACATCAAAAACATTTTTATTGGGGAATAGCCAGTTAACAATGTTGTGATAGTTTCCGGTGAACAGTGGAGGGCTCGCCATACATACACATCTATCTATTCTCCCCCAAGCCCCACTCCCATCCAGGCTGGTACATAACATTAAGCAGAGTTCCATGTGCTGTACAATAGATTTTTGTTGGTTATCCTTTTCAAACATGGCAGTGTGTACCTGACTTCCCCAAAGTCCCCAACCATCCCCTTCCCCCTGCAACCATAAGTTCATTATCTAAGTCTGTGAGTCTCTTTCAGTTTTGTAAGTAAGTTCATTTGTATCATTTCTTTTTAGAATTCACATAAAAGAGACGTCATATCATTGTAGTTTTAATTTGCATTTCTCTAATAACTAGTGACTTTGAGCATCTTTTCATGTCATTTGGCAGGCATTTTGATAGACATCATCTCTTATTTAAAATGTGAATGAACTGTTTAAGATGGAATGTTGGATGACTTTAGTCTTCCAGTTAAGAAAGTTATTTTCTGGAGTTACAGAAGTTATTTTAAAAGTCATGAATTTTTCTTCTTTCTTATTGTGGTAAAAAAACATATAAAATATAGTTCACCATCTTAACCATTTCTTCGTGAGCAGTTTAGTAGTATTAAGTCTATTCACACTGTTGTGAAACAGGTCTCAAAATTTTTTTTACCTTGTAGATCTGAAACTTGATGCCCATTAAACAGCAGCTCTCCTTCCCCGCTGCTCCCTTTAGCCCTTTATAACCACCATTCTACTTTTTGTTTCTATAAATGAAAAGCTATGAATTTTTAAAAAAATGTTAGTACCAAGAAACATTTATGGATTGTCTACCGGGTGTTGGGCTTTGTTCTTGATGCGAGGACCTAAAGGAGATAAAGGCTCGAGGGAGTCCCTGGAGGGTCTTTGTTATATTGGATTTGGAGACATGTATAAATCACAAAATCAATGTGTGTTAAGTCTTAAATGATTGATGGCCACAGTAAATTCTGCGTGATGCTAACAGGAACGTTTGTGCTCTGTTGTTCAATTTGGCTTCAGCAACTGCAGACCCTCTAAGGGTCTACTGAGGTACCCTAGAGGAGGGAATGTGGGTCAGATAACTTGGGGATTTCAGGTATGTATTTATTAATATTCCGTGGTTATTAGTGAGTGGAAGGAATGAGAAACTACGCTGCAGGATTAGCTTGGGTGTGATTGCCGCCTGTTTCAAGCTTCACAAGCCTACCTGGAAAGGTTCCCTGGGGGAAAGGTGCCACATAGAGAAGAAGGCAAATCCATTTGGTTTATGCCTTTGCCCTATGTGAAGCTGGAGCTAGCAAGCAGTCTTTTTGGGCGTTCTCAATGGTTTTTCCAGTAGTCATGTATGGATATGAGGAATGGGCCATAAAGAATGCTTGAGTGCCAGAGAATTGATGTTTTTGAACTGTGGTTCTGGAGATGATCTTGAGAGTTGCTTAGACTACAAGGAGATCAAACCCGTCAATTCTAAAGGGAATCAACCCTGAATATTCATTGGAAAGACTGATGATGAAGCTCCAGTATATTGGCTATCTGATGCCAACTCATTGGATCAGACCCCCTGATGCTGGGAAAGGAGAAGGGGTTGGCAGAGGATGAGGTGGTTAGATAGCATCAGCAACTCAATGGACATGAGTTTGAGCAAACTCCTGGAGATAGTGAAGGACAGAGAAGCCTGGTGTGCAGCAGGCCATAGGATCCTGAGTCTGACACAACTGCTCTAACCTCAAAATTTTTACCTTGTAGATCTGAAACTTGATGCCCATTAAACAGCAGCTCTCCTTCCCCGCTGCTCCCTTTAGCCCTTTATAACCACCATTCTACTTTTTGTTTCTATAAATGAAAAGCTATGAATTTTTAAAAAAATGTTAGTACCAAGAAACATTTATGGATTGTCTACCGGGTGTTGGGCTTTGTTCTTGATGCGAGGACCTAAAGGAGATAAAGGCTCGAGGGAGTCCCTGGAGGGTCTTTGTTATATTGGATTTGGAGACATGTATAAATCACAAAATCAATGTGTGTTAAGTCTTAAATGATTGATGGCCACAGTAAATTCTGCGTGATGCTAACAGGAACGTTTGTGCTCTGTTGTTCAATTTGGCTTCAGCAACTGCAGACCCTCTAAGGGTCTACTGAGGTACCCTAGAGGAGGGAATGTGGGTCAGATAACTTGGGGATTTCAGGTATGTATTTATTAATATTCCGTGGTTATTAGTGAGTGGAAGGAATGAGAAACTACGCTGCAGGATTAGCTTGGGTGTGATTGCCGCCTGTTTCAAGCTTCACAAGCCTACCTGGAAAGGTTCCCTGGGGGAAAGGTGCCACATAGAGAAGAAGGCAAATCCATTTGGTTTATGCCTTTGCCCTATGTGAAGCTGGAGCTAGCAAGCAGTCTTTTTGGGCGTTCTCAATGGTTTTTCCAGTGGTCATGTATGGATATGAGGAATGGGCCATAAAGAATGCTTGAGTGCCAGAGAATTGATGTTTTTGAACTGTGGTTCTGGAGATGATCTTGAGAGTTGCTTAGACTACAAGGAGATCAAACCCGTCAATTCTAAAGGGAATCAACCCTGAATATTCATTGGAAAGACTGATGATGAAGCTCCAGTATATTGGCTATCTGATGCCAACTCATTGGATCAGACCCCCTGATGCTGGGAAAGGAGAAGGGGTTGGCAGAGGATGAGGTGGTTAGATAGCATCAGCAACTCAATGGACATGAGTTTGAGCAAACTCCTGGAGATAGTGAAGGACAGAGAAGCCTGGTGTGCAGCAGGCCATAGGATCGCGGAGTCTGACACAACTGCACGACTGAACAATAAGTGTTCACATGTAGATATAATGTGGTAACATAGCCCTTGAACTCTTTTGTCCCTCGAAATAGCTGCAGCTAATGTTTAAGTCACTTTAGAGCAGTGCTCCTCAACCTTTTTGGCACCAGGGACCGATTTTGTGGGAGATAGTTTTTCCACAGACCAGGGGCAAGTGAGATGGTTTCTGAATGATTCAAGCTCGTTACGTTCATTGTGCACTTTAATGCTGCCACTGACCTGACGGGAGATACTGGTCTGTGGCCGGGAGGCAGGGGACTCCTGCTTTAGAGGATACATAACTGACATGTTTCCTTGAAATGTCTTGGAAACCGCCTTAAGGTCTTCTATAGAGAATGGGAAGGAGTGGAAACATCCGAAACAAAGCTGAGTCGCCAGATGATGAGGATGTATCAAATTGCTACTGAGCTGTATTCACTCCGCAGTTCCTTCAGAAAGAGCAGCAGCCTGTCCTGATAAATGATAGAGGATGCTGGTGTTTGTCAGGGGCTTCACAATCAGTTGAAATTGCTGAGTAGGTTTTTTGTGCTACCATAGTTGAGGGGGACTAGGTGAAGGAGGGCCCGAACGTTTGAGTGCTGGAACCACAAATGACTTCCCCACCCTTGCCTGTTCAGCTGGTTGAGACCTTCTTAACCTTGGCTTCAGGTTAGAATCACCTGGGGAGCATTTAAATTACTAGGGTGGAGATATCCCTGGTGGTCCTGTGGATATGACTGCCCTCCCATTGCAGGGGGCCTGGGTTCAATCCCTGGTCCAGGAACTAGATCCCACAGTGCATGCTGCAGCTAAGATCCAGTGCAGCCAAAATAAATAGATGCTAGGATTACAAGAGTGCAGATCCTGCACTTGACCAGCTAAGTCAGAATCTCAGAATCTGGGAAAGGGAACAGGCCTAGTCATGATTATTTTTATATTTCCTAAATTCTTGAGGTAATTCTAAAGTGCAGCCAGTGCTAAAAGCCCTTTTAGCTATTTACATTTATTAACATGTATAACTATATAAAATAAATGTACAGGTTTTCCCAAGTCTGCTTCCAAATAGATGGGTTTTGTTTTGTTTTATTTTCTTCCTTAGCCAGTTGTAGATTCTAAAGAAACAAATGGAAGGAGATGGAAGAAGTTGAAAAGAGGTCTCATGGGCTTCTTTGGGGAAGGACGGCACGAGGGTGGGTAGGAAGCTCTGTTTATCTGTGTTTCAGGAAGTAGAAAATATGGCATGTTCTCAATCTAAATTATGTAACCTTGAGGGATGTGATCCATTTGTGTCAGAATAACGAGGCATATAATAACGTTGCATTTAACATGTGTGGGAATTCTTTGCAGAGTAATTAGCATTCCTTTCTTCAGCCTGTATTCAGAGTTAACATACCGTTCACACCCTCTCTGTGTTCACATTTTCCAGTGCGTTGGAGAGCTTTTCTTCAATAGAAATCTTTGTCCTTTCCCCAATAAGACTTGGATTATATTTGAAGACATTGAGTGTGTCTTTCTTTTTCTGGCAGGCATTGATTTTAAAATCAGAACGATAGAACTAGATGGAAAGAAAATTAAGCTTCAGATTTGGTAAGTAAAAAAACCTGTATATGCAAACAGCATTTCTACTTTAATCAGGACTTGAAAGCGGGAATTAAAAGGTGGATTGTGGTAAATTATAGAGGTATCCTTGGGGAGCTAAAACATTGTTTCTTTATCCGAACCAAGGGGAAGTGGGTAGGTATTCAAGGTGTCTCCTCCACGAGTGGGATGGTGAGGATGGTATGTATCACTAACTCTCAGTGGCAGGAGAGCTCTGAGAACTCATTCTTCCAAAATGCTAATTTTTTAGGGGAGGAAACTAAATTCTAAGGCGTATCAGTTATGTTTCACTGTGGTTCTTGCAGCTGTGAAATCAGATAAGATAAAGGAGTCAAGTGGTAAGAACCCCAAACCAAATGCCAGACTGGAGTCCATCCAGTCTCTACCAGAAGGGCGTGGAGCTCTTTGCTTCCCTTCTCGGCCTGGTGTCCTCATTTGTAAATTGATTGGTCAGACTGATGCCATCCGAGTTCCCTTCCAGCTCTGATCTTTCCTTACTGATTTGCATATTTCTTCTCCCTCAGGTTTTCCCAAGTCTGCTTCCAAATAGATGGGTTTTGTTTTGTTTTATTTTCTTCCTTAGCCAGTTGTAGATTCTAAAGAAACAAATGGAAGGAGATGGAAGAAGTTGAAAAGAGGTCTCATGGGCTTCTTTGGGGAAGGACGGCACGAGGGTGGGTAGGAAGCTCTGTTTATCTGTGTTTCAGGAAGTAGAAAATATGGCATGTTCTCAATCTAAATTATGTAACCTTGAGGGATGTGATCCATTTGTGTCAGAATAACGAGGCATATAATAACGTTGCATTTAACATGTGTGGGAATTCTTTGCAGAGTAATTAGCATTCCTTTCTTCAGCCTGTATTCAGAGTTAACATACCGTTCACACCCTCTCTGTGTTCACATTTTCCAGTGCGTTGGAGAGCTTTTCTTCAATAGAAATCTTTGTCCTTTCCCCAATAAGACTTGGATTATATTTGAAGACATTGAGTGTGTCTTTCTTTTTCTGGCAGGCATTGATTTTAAAATCAGAACGATAGAACTAGATGGAAAGAAAATTAAGCTTCAGATTTGGTAAGTAAAAAAACCTGTATATGCAAACAGCATTTCTACTTTAATCAGGACTTGAAAGCGGGAATTAAAAGGTGGATTGTGGTAAATTATAGAGGTATCCTTGGGGAGCTAAAACATTGTTTCTTTATCCGAACCAAGGGGAAGTGGGTAGGTATTCAAGGTGTCTCCTCCACGAGTGGGATGGTGAGGATGGTATGTATCACTAACTCTCAGTGGCAGGAGAGCTCTGAGAACTCATTCTTCCAAAATGCTAATTTTTTAGGGGAGGAAACTAAATTCTAAGGCGTATCAGTTATGTTTCACTGTGGTTCTTGCAGCTGTGAAATCAGATAAGATAAAGGAGTCAAGTGGTAAGAACCCCAAACCAAATGCCAGACTGGAGTCCATCCAGTCTCTACCAGAAGGGCGTGGAGCTCTTTGCTTCCCTTCTCGGGCCTGGTGTCCTCATTTGTAAATTGATTGGTCAGACTGATGCCATCCGAGTTCCCTTCCAGCTCTGATCTTTCCTTACTGATTTGCATATTTCTTCTCCCTCAGTTTAAAATGGGGAACACGGTAGTGGAGAACAAGGGACCCCTCTCACCTCTCTTATAATATGCAAGGCAGAGTTCTCCTTACCACCAACCCACTCTGACTGGTTAGTTCTTGAAGAATCTTTCAAGCTACAATGAATCAATATGGTTCCTCCAGATTGCTTGGTTGAATATTTCTGACTTGAACTCACACTGGTAGATTTTTTTTTTTTTTAAACCTCCTATCAGCTAATCTAAGTGCTTTCAGTATGAGGCCTTGCATGGAACCACATAGATTTGCAGCCTTAAGGAAGGGTTTTGATGGTGTTTACTGACCTAATGTGTGATGATGAAGGCAAGAAACAAAGCTTGGATATTAAGAGCATCATAGACTTAAGAAGGAAGCAGGGCAAAATAGTAAAGTAATACATATATGTCAGCTTTTTCCTTGGGCTGTTTTTCTTCTTTGAATTTCAGAACCAGGATAGGATGAGAACATTATATTGAAATCTACTAGCTTTTCTTTTACAAGAAACTGGAACTTAGAGTAGTTAAGTCCATCCGAGGGCATGTGTCTGGGTTAGCAAGCGAGCCAGGATGACTACCCAGATCTCATGGAACCTTGCGTCAGCCTCACGTATTAACCCCGTATAGAGGTTCCCAGTATATTTCATTAGAAAACATCGTGAAGGTCACCACACGCTGCTCTTTTCCTCTGTTGGTATTTAATAAGAAGTCAAGTATTTTTAAAGATTAAAAAAATTATTAAAAAAATTATTTTAAGGGGAAAACAAAGAGAATATCTGACTCTGTGCTGTATAGCAGGGGTCCCCGACCCCCAGGCCAGAGACCGCTACCATGGCCTGGTAGGAATCAGGCCACACAGCAAGTGGTGAGGGTCCGGTGAAAGAGTGAAGCTTCTTCGGCATTTACAGCCACTCCCCATCACTCACATTACTGCCTGAGCTCCGCCTCCTGTCAGATCAGTGGCAGCTTTAGATTCTCATAGGAGTGCAAACCCTGCTGCGAGCTGCACATGTGAAGGATCTAGGGTGTGGCGCTCCTTAGGAGAACCTAATGCCTGATGGTCTGATTCTGAAGTATGGTGCGTTGTATGATTATTTCATTATTATTACAATGCGATAATAATAGAAATAAAGTGCACAATAAGTGCCGTGTGCTTGAGTCATCCTGAAACTTTCCCTGCACCAGTCCGTGGAAAAATTGTCTTCCATGAAACCAGTCCCTGGTGCCCAAAAGGTTGGAGACTGGTGCTATATACGCTTGATCAGAACAGTAAGTAACATTTGTAGGAACCCATGGGTGATCAGCTAATTAGAGCTCCATGGCAGTCGTTCTCAGGACTCTCGGCAGCAAAATAGTCTCCATTCAGTCTTCATGACCTGCGTTCAGGAAGGGAGCATTTCTCTTCCATCCTCACTGCAGAGCTGGTTCTAAATCAAGTAGCACATTAGAATCAAACTAGGGTTCGTGTGTTCAGAGGTGCCTGGCTTCTCCCCACAATCTGTTTCTAATACATATATGTCAGCTTTTTCCTTGGGCTGTTTTTCTTCTTTGAATTTCAGAACCAGGATAGGATGAGAACATTATATTGAAATCTACTAGCTTTTCTTTTACAAGAAACTGGAACTTAGAGTAGTTAAGTCCATCCGAGGGCATGTGTCTGGGTTAGCAAGCGAGCCAGGATGACTACCCAGATCTCATGGAACCTTGCGTCAGCCTCACGTATTAACCCCGTATAGAGGTTCCCAGTATATTTCATTAGAAAACATCGTGAAGGTCACCACACGCTGCTCTTTTCCTCTGTTGGTATTTAATAAGAAGTCAAGTATTTTTAAAGATTAAAAATTATTAAAAAATTATTTTAAGGGGAAAACAAAGAGAATATCTGACTCTGTGCTGTATAGCAGGGGTCCCCGACCCCAGGCCAGAGACCGCTACCATGGCCTGGTAGGAATCAGGCCACACAGCAAGTGGTGAGGGTCCGGTGAAAGAGTGAAGCTTCTTCGGCATTTACAGCCACTCCCCATCACTCACATTACTGCCTGAGCTCCGCCTCCTGTCAGATCAGTGGCAGCTTTAGATTCTCATAGGAGTGCAAACCCTGCTGCGAGCTGCACATGTGAAGGATCTAGGGTGTGGCGCTCCTTAGGAGAACCTAATGCCTGATGGTCTGATTCTGAAGTATGGTGCGTTGTATGATTATTTCATTATTATTACAATGCGATAATAATAGAAATAAAGTGCACAATAAGTGCCGTGTGCTTGAGTCATCCTGAAACTTTCCCTGCACCAGTCCGTGGAAAAATTGTCTTCCATGAAACCAGTCCCTGGTGCCCAAAAGGTTGGAGACTGGTGCTATATACGCTTGATCAGAACAGTAAGTAACATTTGTAGGAACCCATGGGTGATCAGCTAATTAGAGCTCCATGGCAGTCGTTCTCAGGACTCTCGGCAGCAAAATAGTCTCCATTCAGTCTTCATGACCTGCGTTCAGGAAGGGAGCATTTCTCTTCCATCCTCACTGCAGAGCTGGTTCTAAATCAAGTAGCACATTAGAATCAAACTAGGGTTCGTGTGTTCAGAGGTGCCTGGCTTCTCCCCACAATCTGTTTGCTGAGTACCAAACAAGTGCCTGTGTATCTGACTTTGATGAGTGAGAGGATGGAAGGGTAAGACTGGTGGTGTGAGACCTGGCCCTGCACTCAACAGCCAAGGCCTAGGTTGCTCCAGCCCCTCTTGGGGGTGTGAGCTGTTTAGTGGCAGAGCTGGGACCAGGTCCACCTTCACCTCTTTCCTCTTCTGTACAACAAGGATGGTGGTAATACCACCACATTGGGCTGTGATGGGCATCATTTGCGAACCATCTGAAAGTATTTTGTAAGGTTTAGTATTTATTAACATTTTAAATCTACCATATTTCACTTGGGCTTTGATCTCACTTGAGTTTGGTATGTGTCTGTTAGAGTTTTAGTGTATTTCCATAAATGCCTCCCTTTTAGAAGCAATCAAATTATACAATTTAGTTTTGTCTTAGAGGCACAGGAAGTGAAATTAGTTCTGGCAGGAAGCGGCAAATTCAGGAATATTGATTTTTCTCAGATACCAAGAAGATTTGACTTACTTTATAAATGAATTGCTTTGGTAGATGTAATTTGAAATGTTGTCATTTTTCAGAATGTATTTTAACTGTATGTCATTAGCCAAAAAAGTAAGAATAAATGCAGATTTATGTAACTTTGAGTTGTTCATATTTTGAAGTCTTAGTCAACAATGCCTGTTGAACTCTAAGGTCTTGTTTAATCACGGGGTCTAGCACTGAAAAAGTTCTTGAGGAGATCCATTTTAGTGTGCTCTGCTGAGCAGAATTTGCACAGTGGTAAGCCCATCCTGACTGCTTGCTTTGTACAGAAGTCAGACTTTCAGTCAAGAGAACAAAATGCCCTGATCATTAGGCATTTAGAAAAAGGATTAGAACTGCCTCTGGGAGCCCAGGAATTTAGAACCATTCTCTCCCTCATCTGGTTGACGAGCACAGCGTGCCAGTTCCTAGCAGGGCCGTGCATTTTTCCGTTGCTGCTTTTGTCATCAAGGTCCAAGTTTTTCACCCAAGTCATTGTGAGCTCCTGACAGGCTCCTGTGGCCACAGCCGCCTCCAGCTCACAGACTCACAACAGGCTCCCTTTGTGCCTCGTCCCCCTTCTCTCTGAAACCACTGCATTTGTGAGCAGACCACAGTTATTATCACACACAGCTCCGAGTCTCTCGTCAGCGATGTTGGTGATGATTTTCCTAACCACTCTCTCCTTTGTTTCAAATTTTAGGGACACAGCGGGTCAGGAAAGATTTCGAACCATCACGACAGCCTACTATAGAGGAGCCATGGTGAGTGTGTTTTAGGGTCTCGCGGAAGTAAAACATACATATTCATTTGTCAAGTGTGTAGGATTCAAGCTAGAATTGAGTACATTGGAGAACATAGATTATTTTTTAAGGGAAGACAAAACATTTAAAGGAATTTTCATGTTTTCTGTTTAGTGGCTGTGCACTCTCCCATTGGTCTTCATAATATTAATCACGTAATGAGCTTGGAGATGTGTTAGGCCTCCTCCACACGTTCTGAGTGATCATGTGTTTTTGTGCCTTGTCCTTTTATTAATGCCTTTGCCGAATCTTAGCAAACCACAGGATCTGTGACTGTTCATTTCTTGCCCTTTCTCCCCTATTCAGCCCTGCCACTATCCTCCTTTATCTCTCACCAGATCCACAGCGTCCACCCCCATAGGCCCATCTCTCTGGAGTCTCCTCCGCCAGCATTCTGCCGGGTGGCCAGGAAGTAGCCAAAAGATCTGTGACTCTCTGAGGCTTAGCATCTGGTGAATCTTGACTACCAGGTCCTTCTTTGCTGCATCCTAGCCTTATCCTTGTCGTCATAACCTCATCACTTGGCCGTCTTCCATCCTAAGATGCTTCGTCTGTACAGTCCATCCTGTTGTTGGGTCCAGGTGGATGCACTGTGGTGCTGCAAGTGCAGTGGTGAATAAGGTAGAAGCTGAGCTCTGCTGAACCAAGCCTGCAATGTCAGACCCCGAGCAGGGCTTTATATTTGGCTTTTGGGCCTAAGTCATATAAAACTGGGAGCTGTAAGTTATGATGAAATCCTCTATGTTCAGAGAGTGTTGGAAGGCTTAACAGTCGAGATCAGGTACCCAGCCTTGTAGGCTGTGGGGTGCCCGTTGGCATCACACCCAACTCGTTGCATAGAAGTCTGTTGGTTCTGAGGGTGGCGTGGAGGTGATGGAGCTGTGGGGGAGGTGGCTGTCCCTCTGCCCCGGGAAGATGTGATCTGAGCCCCCAGATCCGTCTGCTGTCGCGCTGTCCTCGCCTCCTCCTCTGGCACTCACCCTCCTTTATTTGAGTGCCGGTAACATTACCCAGAGGTTCGGGATTGCTTTAGGGAATTCCTTTTTAAAGCTCTCCCACCTTGGAACTGTATACATCTAAGCATTTTATATGTATGTCTTCTCTACCTTATAATACTTGAAGGTTGTAAAAGATCATTTTAAGAAGGGCAGTTGTCAGCTGCTCTCCATTTTTCTTAAAGGGAGGGGGCTTACCTTATGTGAAGACGTTTGCTGGTGTTTTTCCCCTACAAAGAATTTTTTTAAGTGTAAATAAGAACATCTTAACAGGGATGATTTAGAATAGTTTATAAGTAAGGGATGTTTTTGCCTTTTATTAATGCCTTTGCGAATCTTAGCAAACCACAGGATCGTGACTGTTCATTTCTTGCCCTTTCTCCCTATTCAGCCCTGCCACTATCCTCCTTTATCTCTCACCAGATCCACAGCGGCCACCCCCATAGGCCCATCTCTCTGGAGTCTCCTCCGCCAGCATTCTGCCGGGTGGCCAGGAAGTAGCCAAAAGATCTGTGACTCTCTGAGGCTTAGCATCTGGTGAATCTTGACTACCAGGTCCTTCTTTGCTGCATCCTAGCCTTATCCTTGTCGTCATAACCTCATCACTTGGCCGTCTTCCATCCTAAGATGCTTCGTCTGTACAGTCCATCCTGTTGTTGGGTCCAGGTGGATGCACTGTGGTGCTGCAAGTGCAGTGGTGAATAAGGTAGAAGCTGAGCTCTGCTGAACCAAGCCTGCAATGTCAGACCCCGAGCAGGGCTTTATATTTGGCTTTTGGGCCTAAGTCATATAAAACTGGGAGCTGTAAGTTATGATGAAATCCTCTATGTTCAGAGAGTGTTGGAAGGCTTAACAGTCGAGATCAGGTACCCAGCCTTGTAGGCTGTGGGGTGCCCGTTGGCATCACACCCAACTCGTTGCATAGAAGTCTGTTGGTTCTGAGGGTGGCGTGGAGGTGATGGAGCTGTGGGGGAGGTGGCTGTCCCTCTGCCCCGGGAAGATGTGATCTGAGCCCCCAGATCCGTCTGCTGTCGCGCTGTCCTCGCCTCCTCCTCTGGCACTCACCCTCCTTTATTTGAGTGCCGGTAACATTACCCAGAGGTTCGGGATTGCTTTAGGGAATTCCTTTTTAAAGCTCTCCCACCTTGGAACTGTATACATCTAAGCATTTTATATGTATGTCTTCTCTACCTTATAATACTTGAAGGTTGTAAAAGATCATTTTAAGAAGGGCAGTTGTCAGCTGCTCTCCATTTTTCTTAAAGGGAGGGGGCTTACCTTATGTGAAGACGTTTGCTGGTGTTTTTCCCCTACAAAGAATTTTTTTAAGTGTAAATAAGAACATCTTAACAGGGATGATTTAGAATAGTTTATAAGTAATTTTGATTAGAGGCATCTTATGAACACAGTTTATTAAATTTTCTGGGAGTAATGTATTGATGCCACTTGAAGCTTGTTTTCCCTAGACAGTGGGGAAGAACATTTGGAGTGTAGAGCAGACGTTTGCCTTGGATGTGTAGCTCTAGCTGATGGTACAAGGAAAGAGGCCATTGAAATATGTTCTTTGATGGAGATTTGAGGATCATCTCTCTTTTTCATTTATCTACTGCCTAACTTTTTTTCACATTACTGCAAGCAATTAGAAATTGTTGCTATTCAAAGATATATCATCCTTTCTATTTTGAAAGTAGGACTTTTCGTCTCTTTTGTTTTGCTATGATGCCAGGGCCTTACACATATTAGATGCTCAATAAATACTTGCGTTAGTGAAAAATTTCAGACCTGTAAACAATTTTAGATCTATCTTCCGGAAAGCCTGCTCCACTTGAGTCTTGGATCCTGCATGTCACCTGTTCCAGTGGGATGTGGGGCCATCCTGTTCTCACCGGAGCATGCTCTCATTTCCACAAGGGGTGGTTCTGGCAGGTGTAACTTGGTGGGCTCAGGTATGCAGCATAGTGGTAAACGTCTGACACCATGGCAGAGCCCTTTGGCCTATTTCAAACTGTTCAGCAACATTTGTAGGCATAACAGTAACCCTGATGGACGATCAGGCTTTGAGGGGGAAAGACACCATATTGTTGCATTGTCAGCATTTCTCAGGACTGACTTGTGAACTCTAAAGAGGCTGTTGTTGTTCAAGGTATGTATAATAGATATATAAAAATTTTAACAGGTGTACCTGGATTTCATTTCCAACTGTTTCGTAGTACCTGGAAAAGGTTTTTAGCAATCTCCCACCTTGGAACTGTATACATCTAAGCATTTTATATGTATGTCTTCTCTACCTTATAATACTTGAAGGTTGTAAAAGATCATTTTAAGAAGGGCAGTTGTCAGCTGCTCTCCATTTTTCTTAAAGGGAGGGGGCTTACCTTATGTGAAGACGTTTGCTGGTGTTTTTCCCCTACAAAGAATTTTTTTAAGTGTAAATAAGAACATCTTAACAGGGATGATTTAGAATAGTTTATAAGTAATTTTGATTAGAGGCATCTTATGAACACAGTTTATTAAATTTTCTGGGAGTAATGTATTGATGCCACTTGAAGCTTGTTTTCCCTAGACAGTGGGGAAGAACATTTGGAGTGTAGAGCAGACGTTTGCCTTGGATGTGTAGCTCTAGCTGATGGTACAAGGAAAGAGGCCATTGAAATATGTTCTTTGATGGAGATTTGAGGATCATCTCTCTTTTTCATTTATCTACTGCCTAACTTTTTTTCACATTACTGCAAGCAATTAGAAATTGTTGCTATTCAAAGATATATCATCCTTTCTATTTTGAAAGTAGGACTTTTCGTATCTTTTGTTTTGCTATGATGCCAGGGCATTACACATATTAGATGCTCAAT
This sequence comes from Tragulus kanchil, assembly GCA_022376925.1. Classification (NCBI taxonomy): domain Eukaryota; kingdom Metazoa; phylum Chordata; class Mammalia; order Artiodactyla; family Tragulidae; genus Tragulus; species Tragulus kanchil. Next base: position 284,638,457 of record JAIOJX010000032.1, on the reverse strand, counting down.
AAATACTTGCGTTAGTGAAAATTTCAGACCTGTAAACAATTTTAGATCTATCTTCCGGAAAGCCTGCTCCACTTGAGTCTTGGATCCTGCATGTCACCTGTTCCAGTGGGATGTGGGGCCATCCTGTTCTCACCGGAGCATGCTCTCATTTCCACAAGGGGTGGTTCTGGCAGGTGTAACTTGGTGGGCTCAGGTATGCAGCATAGTGGTAAACGTCTGACACCATGGCAGAGCCCTTTGGCCTATTTCAAACTGTTCAGCAACATTTGTAGGCATAACAGTAACCCTGATGGACGATCAGGCTTTGAGGGGGAAAGACACCATATTGTTGCATTGTCAGCATTTCTCAGGACTGACTTGTGAACTCTAAAGAGGCTGTTGTTGTTCAAGGTATGTATAATAGATATATAAAAATTTTAACAGGTGTACCTGGATTTCATTTCCAACTGTTTCGTAGTATCAGTTAGCTTAGAAAACACAGGAAATAGTCAAAGGGTTTTTGCTAATAGCGGCCAGTCATTGAGTTGAAGCTGGGTCCTAGGTAAAGTACAAATAATATGCCCGTCGATCCTAAAAAATCCAATCCAGGGGGACTTCTTGGAGGCCCATTGGTTAAGAATCTGTCTTGCAATGCAAGGGGCATGATTCAGTCCCTGATTGGAGAACTAAGACTCCACCTGCCACAGAGCAACTAAACTTGTGTACTGCCGCTACTCAGCCTGCGTGGGCACTCTAGAGCCCGGGTGCTGCCACTGGAGAGGCCCATGTGTCACAGAGAAAAACCCTGCGTGCTGCAATTAAGACCCAGTGCAGCCAAATAAATAAAGATAAATAGATAAATTTATAATAAATAAATGTAATATGTTTTTAAAAAATCCAGTGTGGAAGATGTGCTGTCCTCACTTCCCAGTTGAGGAAATGCAGACTGAGAGGAATAAAGTTACATCTTCAGCGTCTCCCAGGTAGCACTTGCTGGAGTCCAGATGTGGTGCCTTTGACTCCAGAATCTGTGTCCTTAACCACGATGCTATGTTCACTTCTGTGCTAGCCATCCAGAGTGCAGCTTGACAGACAGCACTGAAGATCCAGGCTATTGATATAACCCAAAGGGTAGTAGAGCTCTGGCAGCTTTTTGGTTAACTTTAATATTGTATGCAGCTAAGCTGTTTTGGAGAAAGAAATGGCAACCCACTCCAGTATTCTTGCCTGAAAAATCCCATGGACAGAGGGATCTGGTGGGCCCAGTCCATGGGATTCCAAAGGGTCAGACATAACTAGGCATGTGCACATTATTAGCTAAACTGCTTGAATTAGGAATTATTGTTTAATTTTTGGCCTCTTTTATTGGTTTTCTATTGATTTATTTTCATCCATCTTTGTTCTTTGGCGTGTGTGGGCCTCCCATCGCAGTGGCCTCTCTCATTGCAGAGCACTGGCTCTGGACACGTGCACTCCAGAGCACTGGCTCGTAATTGGACACACTGGTCTAGCTGCTCCATGGCACGTGGGATCGAACCAGCACCTCTTGCACTGCAAGGCAGAGTCTTTACCCACTGAACCACCAGGGAATCCTTAAATTAAGTTTGCTAATCGTAAAATCTTTACAGTGAGGTTGAAGTTAAACATTTGCATTTGACGCTAGGAAGAGGGAAGATAGAGAAGAATGTTGTCATCTAAATTTAAATAGTAATATGTATTTTTCTACCATTGGTTAAGAACCCCAATGCAAGGCATGATTCAGTCCCTGATTGGAGAACTAAGACTCCACCTGCCACAGAGCAACTAAACTTGTGTACTGCCGCTACTCAGCCTGCGTGGGCACTCTAGAGCCCGGGTGCTGCCACTGGAGAGGCCCATGTGTCACAGAGAAAAACCCTGCGTGCTGCAATTAAGACCCAGTGCAGCCAAATAAATAAAGATAAATAGATAAATTTATAATAAATAAATGTAATATGTTTTTAAAAAATCCAGTGTGGAAGATGTGCTGTCCTCACTTCCCAGTTGAGGAAATGCAGACTGAGAGGAATAAAGTTACATCTTCAGCGTCTCCCAGGTAGCACTTGCTGGAGTCCAGATGTGGTGCCTTTGACTCCAGAATCTGTGTCCTTAACCACGATGCTATGTTCACTTCTGTGCTAGCCATCCAGAGTGCAGCTTGACAGACAGCACTGAAGATCCAGGCTATTGATATAACCCAAAGGGTAGTAGAGCTCTGGCAGCTTTTTGGTTAACTTTAATATTGTATGCAGCTAAGCTGTTTTGGAGAAAGAAATGGCAACCCACTCCAGTATTCTTGCCTGAAAAATCCCATGGACAGAGGGATCTGGTGGGCCCAGTCCATGGGATTCCAAAGGGTCAGACATAACTAGGCATGTGCACATTATTAGCTAAACTGCTTGAATTAGGAATTATTGTTTAATTTTTGGCCTCTTTTATTGGTTTTCTATTGATTTATTTTCATCCATCTTTGTTCTTTGGCGTGTGTGGGCCTCCCATCGCAGTGGCCTCTCTCATTGCAGAGCACTGGCTCTGGACACGTGCACTCCAGAGCACTGGCTCGTAATTGGACACACCGGTCTAGCTGCTCCATGGCACGTGGGATCGAACCAGCACCTCTTGCACTGCAAGGCAGAGTCTTTACCCACTGGACCACCAGGGAATCCTTAAATTAAGTTTGCTAATCGTAAAATCTTTACAGTGAGGTTGAAGTTAAACATTTGCATTTGACGCTAGGAAGAGGGAAGATAGAGAAGAATGTTGTCATCTAAATTTAAATAGTAATATGTATTTTTCTAGTTGTCAAAAGCTTACATATAGTACAGAAAGCTTTAAAAATCCCAAGAAATCTAAAACCCCATCACCATGAGAGCTAGCTTCTGTTAACATTTTATTATGTTAACATAACATAACATGGACTCTTTTACCTATGTGTACATGTATGTTGTGTATGGTTTATGTTTATTTACATTTTATATTTATTTGTATTTATATTTTATACTCATTTACGAAGCCAGACCCTGAAATATTTCACCTGCTATTTCAGAAATTTTAATTTAATTATGAATAAAATAGAGAGATGCTAAAAGATTTTAAACAATGAAGTGATGGCTCTGGTGCCATTATGGAGAATGAATTAGAGGAGGTTAAGAATGAAAACAGAGAGGTTAGGTCATCCATGTAAAAGCTGACTTATGAAAATGTGAATAAGGCCATGGATGTGGGGTATTGTATTGTGGAGATACTGAGGTTGTTGAGTCCACAGGACTTAGTGACTGACTAGTGGTGGAGCATGTTATTCCTAGGGGTCTGCTTGGGCAAGCTGACAGGGTTGAATTGCCCTTCTTCAACGTGAAAGTAAAAGGAGGAAAAAGAAATTTGGAGGGGGCGAAGGTAATTTTCTGTTTTGCTTAGTTGAGTTTTCAGTGACCACTGGGGGCTAATGTCCAGTCAGTGTTCTGCAAGGCACACCTGACCCGTGTCTATGTCTTCAGCCTTATCTTGTGCCCTTTTCCCATTGGATCCAGGCACTCTTTTCTTTGGAGGGGCAGGGTGTGCTGGGTCTTAGTTGCAGCATACCAGACCTTTGATCTTCCTGGCAGCAGGATCTTTAGTTACAGCGTGTGGGATCTAGTTCCTTGGCCAGGGATCGAACCCTGGGCCCCTGCATTGGGAGCTTATCATCTTAGCCGTTGGCCTACCAGGAAAGTCCCTTGGATCTGGACTCTCTGGCCAAGGTGACAGTCTTTACTCAAGTCTAGAAGGTTCTAGTCCTTACTGGTGAGCAAGGTATTTATCCCATTTCTTCATAGTCTTCAGGCACTCACCCCAGCCTCTACCACTGTATTCAGTTCAAGTCTGCTCAATCCTCAGGCCGTGGCTATAATATGATTTTCTCAGGGAAGCCTTCCTTGAACCACACCAGCCCTTCAACCAAATTAGGTTAGTATTTTCACTCAGAGCTCCTTAGGCTTCCTCATAGCAATTATCTAATTTATAATTAATTATGTAATTAGCGGTTCATTGTTTTATTTGTTTGCCATCCATGAGAAGAAGGAGACTTGTCTATCTTAATCACCACTAGTAGCACTTGGTGTACTACCAGGCACATAGTAGGTACTCACTAAATATTTGTTGAAAGGGATGGACAGGGATGGATCTAGCACTGAATACACAAGTGTGATCTTATGATACAGATTTTGGAATGGGTAGTAGACAGGTGTCAGTTGAACCATTTAGAAGATAAACCATTTACAAATACCAGACATGCGGTCGTCGAGAATATGATGATGGTGCCTTTCATTCACAATGCATGAGTTATGTATATTTTATGAATTATTATATTTTAAGTGTCTGTGATTTACTTTTTTTAGATTAGTAACATTTCGATCAGTTCATATAAAAAAAAAATAAACTTGCATGAATACAGTGTTAGAATAAGAGTAAGAAGCAAAGGGACTTCCCTGGGGGTCCAGTGGTTAAGACTTTATTTACAGTGCAGGGGCCCCAGGTTTGATCCCTGGTCAAGGAGCTAAGATCCCACATACTGTGTGATATGGCCCCCCCAAATAAATAAATAATTTAAAAAAAACCCAAGAAGCACGATAATTTCTGCTTAGAATAAACAAGTGCACAACAAATGTGATCCCCTCTTATTCTCGACATTACTGCTATTTTAACTTAAACATCCCTCTAGCTTCAGTCCGTAGTGGTTCTTACCATATGAGGTCAGGTAGAAAGGGTGTATCACCTTTACTGTATTCACTAATTCATTAAAGGTTAACAGTGAAAGAAAATGTTAACAGTTATTTCCATGGGGTGAGATAACCGAAGATTTTATTTATTTATTTTTGTTTCTCTGTACTTTAAATCTTGATTATTGTAAATTCATTTTATAAAGACAGAGAAAGGACTAAGAGAGTTTCTGTAAGAGTACACTGACATGATATTCTTTTAACTTTAAATATATAAAGCACTAAATAAAGACCTTTTTTTCCTCTGAAAGGGAATTATGCTGGTCTATGACATCACAAATGAAAAGTCCTTCGACAATATTAAAAACTGGATAAGAAACATTGAAGAGGTACGTATGGGAAGAGACTGGATACTGGAGAAGAGTCTTCTCTGGATGCTTGTAAAAGCCTCCTTTTTTCTCCCTATCACGCAGCTAAGCTGCTAGGAAGTAGGGTGCAGGCAGCTCAAGCCCACTGCTCTGAGGAGTGCCAGGGAGGGTGCCGTCTCAGGTCCTGCCAGTCTGACCACTCTGCTGGCCTGGGAGTGGCAAACAGAGGGACCATTTCACAGAATTTTAAACTTGGTCCCGATCTTGAAAATAATTCAATCCAAACCCCATGTTATACGCATGAGAAGACTTGGGTCAGAAAGAGGTGACTGGCATGTGCTCACAGAGCCTTTGAAAAGGAGTGGTTGTGGTTCAATCGCTATGTCGTGTCTGACTCTTCGAGACCCCATAGACTGTCTGGTTCTCAGTTTCTGTCTGTTTCCTCATGCTGTTACAAGAAAATTCAAAAAAAATTGATGCTTTCAAAGGGACTTCCTGGGGTCCAGTGGTTAAGACTTTATTTACAGCGCAGGGGCCCCAGGTTTGATCCCTGGTAAAGGAGCTAAGATCCCACATACTGTGTGATATGGCCCCCAAATAAATAAATAATTTAAAAACCCAAGAAGCACGATAATTTCTGCTTAGAATAAACAAGTGCACAACAAATGTGATCCCCTCTTATTCTCGACATTACTGCTATTTTAACTTAAACATCCCTCTAGCTTCAGTCCGTAGTGGTTCTTACCATATGAGGTCAGGTAGAAAGGGTGTATCACCTTTACTGTATTCACTAATTCATTAAAGGTTAACAGTGAAAGAAAATGTTAACAGTTATTTCCATGGGGTGAGATAACCGAAGATTTTATTTATTTATTTTTGTTTCTCTGTACTTTAAATCTTGATTATTGTAAATTCATTTTATAAAGACAGAGAAAGGACTAAGAGAGTTTCTGTAAGAGTACACTGACATGATATTCTTTTAACTTTAAATATATAAAGCACTAAATAAAGACCTTTTTTTCCTCTGAAAGGGAATTATGCTGGTCTATGACATCACAAATGAAAAGTCCTTCGACAATATTAAAAACTGGATAAGAAACATTGAAGAGGTATATGGGAAGAGACTGGATACTGGAGAAGAGTCTTCTCTGGATGCTTGTAAAAGCCTCCTTTTTTCTCCCTATCACGCAGCTAAGCTGCTAGGAAGTAGGGTGCAGGCAGCTCAAGCCCACTGCTCTGAGGAGTGCCAGGGAGGGTGCCGTCTCAGGTCCTGCCAGTCTGACCACTCTGCTGGCCTGGGAGTGGCAAACAGAGGGACCATTTCACAGAATTTTAAACTTGGTCCCGATCTTGAAAATAATTCAATCCAAACCCCATGTTATACGCATGAGAAGACTTGGGTCAGAAAGAGGTGACTGGCATGTGCTCACAGAGCCTTTGAAAAGGAGTGGTTGTGGTTCAATCGCTATGTCGTGTCTGACTCTTCGAGACCCCATAGACTGTCTGGTTCTCAGTTTCTGTCTGTTTCCTCATGCTGTTTAACTGGCAAAAACATCTTTATTCTGGCAACTTATTTTGCCCTGACATTTTCTTCATCTTGGATATTTGAAATTTGATTTAGTTCTGGTTTGATTGGTATTAAGATTTTTTAAATTAATAAATGTCTTACATTTCAGAAAGAAATCTGACTCTGGAATAATTTTGTACACGTTTACATAAACCCGTGTGAATTTATTAATTCAGAATCCAAAATCCATCAGGCATTGGCTGTCTAAGTACTTGAGATTTTCTGCTTTGATTTTCTCCTTCCTTTGAGAAAACTAATATCTGGAATGTTCATTGTTAGATAACTATAAGTTTTGTTTTGTTTTTTTTAAAACTGTACTATAAGCTCCATGACAGCAAGAGTCCTATCTATCTTTTTTTTTTTTTTTTTAAGATTTATTTATTTACTTATTTTGGGGCGGGGGTCGGGTTGGGGAGGGAGGGGAGCAGGCAGCCCACTTCCACTGGTCTTTCCTTTCTCCCTTTTCATCCGTCTTTGTTCTCTGGCTCCTGCGGGCCTCCCATCGCGGTGGCGTCTGTTGTCGCAGAGCGCCAGCTCTGGACGCATGCGCTCCAGAGCTCCAGCTCGGTGATTGGACACATCGGTCCAGCGGCTCCGCGGCACGTGGGATCTTCCCAGGCCAGGGATCGAACTGGCGTCCCTTGCACTGCAAGGCGGTGTCCTTATCCACTGGACCACCAGGGGAAGCCTTATGTGGACTCTTATGTTATAGCTTTCACCTCCTCATGTTGAAAATTTTTCTCTGAATCAGGCCTTGTGCTGAGTAAAAGATTGTCTTACAGTTAAATATATGACTCTTGTTTCTGACAGGTTAAGATTTGCCTATGGGATAACTGTTTTTCTCATGTTGTTGTCTAATATATTGTTTTCTCCCTGCAGCATGCCTCTTCAGATGTTGAAAGAATGATCCTGGGTAACAAATGTGATATGAATGACAAAAGACAAGTATCAAAGGAAAGAGGGGAGAAGGTAAATTTGAACTGAATACAGAAAGATCGGAGTCTATTCGTGTTAAGCATGCATTTTCTTACTATTTTTATATTATATATAGTATTTACTATTACTGATATTGATTACTATTTATAGTAATTAAGTAATATTGATTACTGATTTAAGTTTTAAAAATATCTGTATTTTGATCCATTAAAAAAAAAAATAGCAGTGAGCTGTAATCCACACTTGAAGGGTGAATTAGTATTCGAGCTCCAGCTGCATATACTGTGTAGTCATGACTCATTCCTCAAGAATTTGTTGTTTTCTGGGAGATACGAATTGGTCCTTTTTCAGATTCCTGTAGCTTAAGAGTTCAGGCTGTTTCTTCCATATCTGTATGCATATGCCCAGTATTGATTTCAAGTTATCTGGAATGTTCATTGTTAGATAACTATAAGTTTTGTTTTGTTTTTTTTAAAACTGTACTATAAGCTCCATGACAGCAAGAGTCCTATCTATCTTTTTTTTTTTTTTTTAAGATTTATTTATTTACTTATTTTGGGGCGGGGGTCGGGTTGGGGAGGGAGGGGAGCAGGCAGCCCACTTCCACTGGTCTTTCCTTTCTCCCTTTTCATCCGTCTTTATTCTTTGGCTCCTGCGGGCCTCCCATCGCGGTGGCGTCTGTTGTCTCAGAGCGCCAGCTCTGGACGCATGCGCTCCAGAGCTCCGGCTCGGTGATTGGACACATCAGTCCAACCGCTCCGCGGCACGTGGGATCTTCCCAGGCCAGGGATCGAACTGGCGTCCCTTGCACTGCAAGGCGGTGTCCTTATCCACTGGACCACCAGGGGAAGCCTTATGTGGACTCTTATGTTATAGCTTTCACCTCCTCATGTTGAAAATTTTTCTCTGAATCAGGCCTTGTGCTGAGTAAAAGATTGTCTTACAGTTAAATATATGACTCTTGTTTCTGACAGGTTAAGATTTGCCTATGGGATAACTGTTTTTCTCATGTTGTTGTCTAATATATTGTTTTCTCCCTGCAGCATGCCTCTTCAGATGTTGAAAGAATGATCCTGGGTAACAAATGTGATATGAATGACAAAAGACAAGTATCAAAGGAAAGAGGGGAGAAGGTAAATTTGAACTGAATACAGAAAGATCGGAGTCTATTCGTGTTAAGCATGCATTTTCTTACTATTTTTATATTATATATAGTATTTACTATTACTGATATTGATTACTATTTATAGTAATTAAGTAATATTGATTACTGATTTAAGTTTTAAAAATATCTGTATTTTGATCCATTAAAAAAAAAAATAGCAGTGAGCTGTAATCCACACTTGAAGGGTGAATTAGTATTCGAGCTCCAGCTGCATATACTGTGTAGTCATGACTCATTCCTCAAGAATTTGTTGTTTTCTGGGAGATACGAATTGGTCCTTTTTCAGATTCCTGTAGCTTAAGAGTTCAGGCTGTTTCTTCCATATCTGTATGCATATGCCCAGTATTGAAGTTAGACAGGTTCATTCTCTTTGAAAAAAAGACAGAGGATAGGCGAAGTGTCAACGATAATCATTTTTTAATTCATTAATTTTTTTCCTAAGAATATTTTACTATGCATTAGATTTAGATTCATTATGAATAAAGTCTTTGTAAATCATCAGACTGTGGATATTCATATTTATAAGCATTTCTCTATTTTGTGTCCTGCAAAATAAGAGTATATACTCATTCAATGACCTTTTCTGAACTGACCTAGAGGCTTCAATTTTTTAAGTCTTGGAATTTTGCTTTCACTTTTCTTTCTTTTGTTTTTTTAATCCATCTTTACTGTCTGGCCTGTGTGGGCCTCCCATTGCGGTGACCTCTCGTTGCAGAGCACCAGCACTGGGCACGTGCTCCCCAGAGCGCCGACTTGTAATTGGAAACACCAGTCCAGCCACTACGCGGCACGTGGGATCTTCCCAGGCCAGGGATTGAACTGGAACCGGTGCCCCTTGCACTGCAAGGCAGACTCTTTACCCACTGGGCCACCAGGGAAACTCCTCGCTTTTCTATTTAGTGTTACAAACAACGTGCATTTGTATTTTCACTCAGACTGCAGATTTTTCCCCTAAAAGCATTCACTTCAGCTTGGTGTTGCTAATGAACTGGGAACTCTTTGGAAATAGATGGAAATGTAGAAGAGTTCACAGTTTCAGTTTCAGTCAATAGAAACCCAAGCGGTGAAGACTTGGTACTTTTAACTTTTTGTTCTTTTATGTACCAATTTATTAAAAATTAATAAAAAGTTACAATAGTAACTGTTGGAGGTTTGTACGTTAGAGTCAAGTGAAAGTGTTAGTAGCTCAGTCGCGTACAACTCTTAGCGACTCCACGGACTGTAGTGTGTCATGCTTCTCTGTCCATGGAATTCTCCAGGCAAGAATACTGGAGTGGGTTGCTGTTTCCTTCTCCAAGGTGTCTTTCCAACCCAGGGATAGAACGTGGGCCTCCTGCATTGCAGACAGATTCTTTACTGTGTGAGTCATCCAGGAAGCCACAGCTATGCCAAATTTATGGTTTAATACATTTTTTAGTAATTATATTAGAACTAAAGGAATAATAGAAAAAAAAGAGTAATGCTCAAGTTATAGTTTGAGTGGAAATGGTACCATTGTACTTGTGATGGTACAGTTGGCTATCTAAATTTCAAACGCGATAGAAGAAAGCAAAGACATTTGAGGACCACAGGAGTTCTGAACTGAATACTCTCCCTGGACTTTGGAAAACCTAAAATATTATAAATGCCCTATATGCTGAAGAAACTTGCACTGAATTTCAATGTATCTCTTTGTCTTTCAGTTAGCAATTGACTACGGATTAAATTCTTGGAGACAAGTGCCAAAAAAAATCCAGTATGTCAATTTTGCGCCCTTTTTTTTTTGTGGGGCCTCCCATTGCGGTGACCTCTCGTTGCAGAGCACCAGCACTGGGCACGTGCTCCCAGAGCGCCGACTTGTAATTGGAAACACCAGTCCAGCCACTACGCGCACGTGGGATCTTCCCAGGCCAGGGATTGAACGGGAAACCCGGGTGCCCTTGCACTGCAAGGCAGACTCTTTACCCACTGGGCCACCAGGGAAACTCCTCGCTTTTCTATTTAGTGTTACAAACAACGTGCATTTGTATTTTCACTCAGACTGCAGATTTTTCCCCTAAAAGCATTCACTTCAGCTTGGTGTTGCTAATGAACTGGGAACTCTTTGGAAATAGATGGAAATGTAGAAGAGTTCACAGTTTCAGTTTCAGTCAATAGAAACCCAAGCGGTGAAGACTTGGTACTTTTAACTTTTTGTTCTTTTATGTACCAATTTATTAAAAATTAATAAAAAGTTACAATAGTAACTGTTGGAGGTTTGTACGTTAGAGTCAAGTGAAAGTGTTAGTAGCTCAGTCGCGTACAACTCTTAGCGACTCCACGGACTGTAGTGTGTCATGCTTCTCTGTCCATGGAATTCTCCAGGCAAGAATACTGGAGTGGGTTGCTGTTTCCTTCTCCAAGGTGTCTTTCCAACCCAGGGATAGAACGTGGGCCTCCTGCATTGCAGACAGATTCTTTACTGTGTGAGTCATCCAGGAAGCCACAGCTATGCCAAATTTATGGTTTAATACATTTTTTAGTAATTATATTAGAACTAAAGGAATAATAGAAAAAAAAGAGTAATGCTCAAGTTATAGTTTGAGTGGAAATGGTACCATTGTACTTGTGATGGTACAGTTGGCTATCTAAATTTCAAACGCGATAGAAGAAAGCAAAGACATTTGAGGACCACAGGAGTTCTGAACTGAATACTCTCCCTGCGGGACTTTGGAAAACCTAAAATATTATAAATGCCCTATATGCTGAAGAAACTTGCACTGAATTTCAATGTATCTCTTTGTCTTTCAGTTAGCAATTGACTACGGGATTAAATTCTTGGAGACAAGTGCAAAATCCAGTATGAATGTAGAAGAGGTGAGAAGGAAATGCTTAGTGACTTGTCTGTAGTAGTGTTCGTGTCTTAGGTGCCTGCGTTCTGCTCTCCAAGCCTTGGTAGTTCGCGAGTTTTTGTCAGCTTTATGTGTCTGTGTGTGGACCCCTGTTGCTGTATGTCTGCCACCCAACCTCCACATGGCATATATTGGAGTTCTCAGTTAAGAGTCATTGAACAGAAGATGCAAGATCAGGTTAAGCTCTGACCTTTGTTTGGGAAGCTGGAAATCCTGTGCTGGCAAATCAAGCAAAGTGTCCCCTGCTCATTCATCATTGCTCATGTCATCCCACAGTAGCCTGTAGCACAGTCCTCATTTCTTTCAGGTCTGCAACCTCTCAAGAGGGAATTAAGCTGTTCGCTTACTGAACAGATTCCCTTAGTGTACATGCTTAAAGTCGATTAAGCACGGTAGCTTTTAACACAGTAGCATTAAGTAGAAATAAAAAAGTGTGTTTATCAGGGCTTGCCTGGTAGCTCAGTGGTAAAGAGTTGACCTGCCAATGCAGGAGACGTGGGATTGATCCCTGACCCAGGAAGATCCCACATGCTGCAGAGCGGCTAAGCCCATGAGCCACAACTATTGAGCCTGTGCTCTAGAGCCTCGGAGCTGCAACTGCTGAAGCCCGTGTGCCCTAGAGCCTGAGTTCCACAACAAGAGAAGTCACCACAACAAGAAGCCTGCTCACCTCAACTAGAGAGTAGTCCCCACTCCCTGCAACTAAAGAAGAGCCAATGGCAGCAGTGAAAACCCAGAATAGCCCAAAATAAATAATAAATAAATAAAAATGTAAAAAAGGAAAGTATGTTTATCTGAGAGTAGTTTTAATAAGTTTCCAGTAAGTTAACTGGTAAAACCAGATTATCTAAAATCTTCTAAGAATAGATTTTCTTTACCATGGGCAGAATTATTGATAATAATTTCTTTCTAAAAAACCAATTGATCATAAAAATAATACAGGTACTATGTGTTAATACATGTCGTTTACTTAACAGTAATACTGAGGGTTTCATAAACATTTAGTTTCTCAAGCTATTCACTGTTACACTATGTGAATTTCTGTATTTTTTAGTGTTCGTGGGTCTTAGAGTAGGTGAGAAGGAAATGCTTAGTGACTTGTCTGTAGTGGGCGTTCTGGCCTGCTCTCCAAGCCTTGGTAGTTCGCGAGTTTTTGTCAGCTTTATGTGTCTGTGTGTGGACCCCTGTTGCTGTATGTCTGCCACCCAACCTCCACATGGCATATATTGGAGTTCTCAGTTAAGAGTCATTGAACAGAAGATGCAAGATCAGGTTAAGCTCTGACCTTTGTTTGGGAAGCTGGAAATCCTGTGCTGGCAAATCAAGCAAAGTGTCCCCTGCTCATTCATCATTGCTCATGTCATCCCACAGTAGCCTGTAGCACAGTCCTCATTTCTTTCAGGTCTGCAACCTCTCAAGAGGGAATTAAGCTGTTCGCTTACTGAACAGATTCCCTTAGTGTACATGCTTAAAGTCGATTAAGCACGGTAGCTTTTAACACAGTAGCATTAAGTAGAAATAAAAAAGTGTGTTTATCAGGGCTTGCCTGGTAGCTCAGTGGTAAAGAGTTGACCTGCCAATGCAGGAGACGTGGGATTGATCCCTGACCCAGGAAGATCCCACATGCTGCAGAGCGGCTAAGCCCATGAGCCACAACTATTGAGCCTGTGCTCTAGAGCCTCGGAGCTGCAACTGCTGAAGCCCGTGTGCCCTAGAGCCTGAGTTCCACAACAAGAGAAGTCACCACAACAAGAAGCCTGCTCACCTCAACTAGAGAGTAGTCCCCACTCCCTGCAACTAAAGAAGAGCCAATGGCAGCAGTGAAAACCCAGAATAGCCCAAAATAAATAATAAATAAATAAAAATGTAAAAAAGGAAAGTATGTTTATCTGAGAGTAGTTTTAATAAGTTTCCAGTAAGTTAACTGGTAAAACCAGATTATCTAAAATCTTCTAAGAATAGATTTTCTTTACCATGGGCAGAATTATTGATAATAATTTCTTTCTAAAAAACCAATTGATCATAAAAATAATACAGGTACTATGTGTTAATACATGTCGTTTACTTAACAGTAATACTGAGGGTTTCATAAACATTTAGTTTCTCAAGCTATTCACTGTTCACTGTGACATCATGGCTACAAGTTGAGACTTACATGACTGTACCAGTGCACACTGATCAGAACTTTTTTTGTTTTAAAGAACTGACAGTCACTTTTTTCAGGTTGGCTAATGAATGTTAGGGAACAGGGAAATCTCTACTGATTTATTTATTCAAGCATAGGAAAGCAGAAAAATTCTTCCTTCTGCTTGCCTCAAGAGGATTTCCTTTTATGAGAAAGGGGAGCGTCTTCAGTCGGCTGTAACCTTGGAGACAGAAAAGGAGCTTGCTCAATGAGGTGACCCATGGCGCACTGCTGCCACAGAACGTTTTCTATACCCTGGCTTCTGTCTCCTGTGCCCTGATCACTCCTGTGCCTTACAGAGAGCATCAAATTGCGAATTCCCTGGCAGTCCAGTGGTTAGCACTTTTCACTTTCACTGCCAAGGGTCCAGGTTAAATCCTTAGTCAGGAAACTTAAGATCCCACAAGCATGGCCAGAGAGAGAGAGAGAGAAGCAGGGAGAGAGAGAGAAGAGGGGACAGAGACAGAACATTGACCTATGGAAATATAGAGCTGGGGATTTCCCCAGAGACTTATTCTGGTCAGGAGTTCTGCAAAGGTTAGCCATTTCCCCAGAGCTTTAACTTAACCTCAAACATGGGAATAGACTTACTTAGAAACTTTGATTCACAGATGACCAGTGTGATAATGAGACACTGACAAATAGTGGGGGAATAGTAATTGTCACATTGTTCCTTTTTGACTGGGTTGAGACATTTTGAGGGGTGTGAGGAGTATTAGGAAGACTGACATAGCAGTGGGTTTAGTGTGGAGACAGGTGAAGAAGCCTTAAGAGCCCTGCTTCTGTAGAGACAGAGTAGGGATGATGGGTTTTAAAAGCGTTTGGCTTGGAGTTGAGTCAAGACACGTGAAGCATAAAATGCCAATGCCACTGAGATTTTGTCCTGCTTCCATTTGAACTGATTTCCATGGTGGGGGATTTAGCTGAGCTGTGGGAATTGTTGGGATTTTAGGAGGTTGAGACATGAGAGGTTCTATATTTTCAGAGGAAAAGCAGTTTGAAAGAGAGGAGATTGGGAATAAAAGGTAGAGGTTTTTATGAAAACAAGTTTTAGAGCTATGAAAGTGAAGTGAGTGTTGAGTCACTCAAGAGTCGGACTCCTGCAGCCCCATGGACTGTAGCCTGCCAGGCTCCCTCATCCATGGAATTCTCCAGGCAAGAATAACTGCAGTGGGTAGCCATTCTCTAGGGGATTTTTCCAACTCAGGGATCGAACCCTGGTCTCCTGCATTGCAGGTGGAGATTCTTTACTGTCTGAGCCACCAAGAATAAATATCCCTTCAATCATTAAACGGATATTCAACATCTCCTAGACCAGGAACTGTGTCCCTACTCTGGGGATGCATAGGTGCTGTAGAGCCTCTGCCTCACAAATGATGTTGGTGTGTGAATAACTCAGCGGTTATCATAATAGGAACTTGTGCCAGATATTGTGGTTTTTTAAGTGTTTTATTTTACTTATTCATTTATTTGGCTGCTTCAAGGCTTAGTTGTGCTTGTGGAATCTTCACTGAGCGATGCAAGGCTTTTGTTGTGGCGCAAGGACTCTCTAGTTGTAATGTGGAAACTCCAAAGTATGCAGGCTTCAGCAATTGCAGTGCGTAGGCTTAGTTGCTCTATGGCATATGGGATTTTACTTCCCCAGCCAGGGATTGAACCTGTGGCCCCTGCATTGCCGGGTTCATTCTTAACCACTGGACCACCAGGGAAGTCTCAGTGCCAGACGTTATGTGCAGAGAATATTTGATGAATGACAGTTTGTTTACATTGGAAAACCTGTATGATATAAGTGAAAAATAATTGATAGCAGTTCTCTTTTGCAATTAAAGTAATTTTATAATGAAATAAAGAAGTCTACATTTCTATTTTAAAAGTCATTATAAACATATAATAATGAAATCTTTTGGTTTACCTTTAGGCGTTTTTTACGCTTGCACGAGATATAATGACAAAACTCAACAGAAAAATGGTTTGTATGACATGTCATTTTTATTTTTCCTTATGCTGTGTTTAAATTTGTTTTCTTATTTGTGTTATTTAATTAAAGGGAAGGCATATATTCACATTGTCATTTTTCTCCCCTGTCTTACCAGTTCAACCAGTTAAACTTTGATTCTTATTTCTATTTCTTCAGATTTTGAATGTCTGAACTGCAACTGTTTCATTTCTTTCCTCTGGCTCCATAAGTAGTCTTTAATTGAATTTTGTTCAGAATAATTAAAGTAATAATGGCACAAATTAAGTATTTTATCTCTCCGTAAATCTGTATATACTTAGACCTTGCAGTTGCTGAAATTTCTTTCCTCTGGCCCCATAAGTAGTCTTTAATTGAATTTTGTTCAGAATAATTAAAGTAATAATGGCACAAATTAAGTATTTTATCTTTTCATATATCTTTATATACTTATGACCTTGCAGTTGCTGAAATTTGCTTCAGTTTGAAATAATCTCAGTGATAACTCATTAGGACAACCCAAAAAGTTTGGTTTAACCTCAGTCTTGCATGTAATTGTATACCTTCTTGCCTCTAACATCAGGGTGCCCTGTACCAGGATCTTAACATTGTTTCCATCCTTACCCTTGAGACTTTACACTCTCGGTTATAAATGTTTTGGACCAGAAATAGGAACTTCCTAACTAAAATGTTGTTAGTATATTAGATGGTTGCCTTAAAATATTTTTCCCATTTTATCCCACTGTTTCCAAAGAAATAAGAGTCAAGATTGGAGCTTAACTAGTACCCTTCCTAATTAGACTACTGAGTTTAGGCATATGGGATTTTACTTCCCCAGCCAGGGATTGAACCTGTGGCCCCTGCATTGCCGGGTTCATTCTTAACCACTGGACCACCAGGGAAGTCTCAGTGCCAGACGTTATGTGCAGAGAATATTTGATGAATGACAGTTTGTTTACATTGGAAAACCTGTATGATATAAGTGAAAAATAATTGATAGCAGTTCTCTTTTGCAATTAAAGTAATTTTATAATGAAATAAAGAAGTCTACATTTCTATTTTAAAAGTCATTATAAACATATAATAATGAAATCTTTTGGTTTACCTTTAGGCGTTTTTTACGCTTGCACGAGATATAATGACAAAACTCAACAGAAAAATGGTTTGTATGACATGTCATTTTTATTTTTCCTTATGCTGTGTTTAAATTTGTTTTCTTATTTGTGTTATTTAATTAAAGGGAAGGCATATATTCACATTGTCATTTTTCTCCCCTGTCTTACCAGTTCAACCAGTTAAACTTTGATTCTTATTTCTATTTCTTCAGATTTTGAATGTCTGAACTGCAACTGTTTCATTTCTTTCCTCTGGCTCCATAAGTAGTCTTTAATTGAATTTTGTTCAGAATAATTAAAGTAATAATGGCACAAATTAAGTATTTTATCTCTCCGTAAATCTGTATATACTTAGACCTTGCAGTTGCTGAAATTTCTTTCCTCTGGCCCCATAAGTAGTCTTTAATTGAATTTTGTTCAGAATAATTAAAGTAATAATGGCACAAATTAAGTATTTTATCTTTTCATATATCTTTATATACTTATGACCTTGCAGTTGCTGAAATTTGCTTCAGTTTGAAATAATCTCAGTGATAACTCATTAGGACAACCCAAAAAGTTTGGTTTAACCTCAGTCTTGCATGTAATTGTATACCTTCTTGCCTCTAACATCAGGGTGCCCTGTACCAGGATCTTAACATTGTTTCCATCCTTACCCTTGAGACTTTACACTCTCGGTTATAAATGTTTTGGACCAGAAATAGGAACTTCCTAACTAAAATGTTGTTAGTATATTAGATGGTTGCCTTAAAATATTTTTCCCATTTTATCCCACTGTTTCCAAAGAAATAAGAGTCAAGATTGGAGCTTAACTAGTACCCTTCCTAATTAGACTACTGAGTTTACACATTTATGGCATGGTAGATATTTAGATAACTGAGCTCAAACCATGAAACTTTTTCTCCTTGAAACTTCGTGTTCTGTTTTTCAGAATGACAGCAATTCATCAGGGGCAGGTGGACCAGTGAAAATCACAGAAAACCGATCAAAGAAGACCAGTTTCTTCCGTTGTTCGCTACTTTGATGAACTCTTTCTGAGAGACTGCAGCGCACCTAGAGGACCCTTTCCTGCTTCTCTGAAAGCACAGGTCACCCAGCCTCAGAATCATCCCGCCCGGCTGCTACTGAGAGCACCGCCGTACCTAGACCTAGCGTCTGCACTCCGAATGTGCAGTTGATTCCAGCCTCATGGCCCATCAAGATAGCAGGCTCCTCTTTTCAAACGTGGAAGCCATGAAGTGGAGACACGTGCCAGACCTAACTTGTTTTTCCTCTGTTTTATTGCTTGTTGCAGAAGCTGCTGTGTCTTTTTCAGTTTGCACATCAGTGTTCACCTTTCATTGTTACAGCATAATCTGAAATTCGATTCTGCACACTTCTGACGGCTGAGGTTCTAGACAAACTTGCATTTGGGAATGTTTAAGAAAAGGAGTAGACCATTTAAAGCAGAGGTTAATATACTAAAATTATACAACATTTGGTCTGGGTCATATGGCCAGATGTTCCTGCATTGGTAGCATTTATTTAAGGACTTTGGTTTTCTTAAAAGAGTCTGATTAAAATTTTTTTTAAAAATTTCTAAAATCCCAATCTGTTCATCAAAAGCAGCGATTTATTTCTTCAGATTGTTTAGTTTTTCTTCGTTCCTAACCTTTTTTGCCAGAGAGTGAGTCTGGGTAGCTGAATAAATCATTTTTTCAATTGATTACCTCTGCCTAATCAATTGAGGCTGCATTTGGAAGCCACCTTAATATCATTTTTCTTGAGATTTGTATTCCTCCTCTTTCCTGGAAGCCCCCAAAACCTTGAAGCTGTTTTGTTTTGGACCAGAAATAGGAACTTCCTACTGTTTTTTGGTTGCCTTAAAATATTTTTCCCTTTTTATCCCACTGTTTCCAAAGAAATAAGAGTCAAGATTGGAGCTTAACTAGTACCCTTCCTAATTAGACTACTGAGTTTACACATTTATGGCATGGTAGATATTTAGATAACTGAGCTCAAACCATGAAACTTTTTCTCCTTGAAACTTCGTGTTCTGTTTTTCAGAATGACAGCAATTCATCAGGGGCAGGTGGACCAGTGAAAATCACAGAAAACCGATCAAAGAAGACCAGTTTCTTCCGTTGTTCGCTACTTTGATGAACTCTTTCTGAGAGACTGCAGCGCACCTAGAGGACCCTTTCCTGCTTCTCTGAAAGCACAGGTCACCCAGCCTCAGAATCATCCCGCCCGGCTGCTACTGAGAGCACCGCCGTACCTAGACCTAGCGTCTGCACTCCGAATGTGCAGTTGATTCCAGCCTCATGGCCCATCAAGATAGCAGGCTCCTCTTTTCAAACGTGGAAGCCATGAAGTGGAGACACGTGCCAGACCTAACTTGTTTTTCCTCTGTTTTATTGCTTGTTGCAGAAGCTGCTGTGTCTTTTTCAGTTTGCACATCAGTGTTCACCTTTCATTGTTACAGCATAATCTGAAATTCGATTCTGCACACTTCTGACGGCTGAGGTTCTAGACAAACTTGCATTTGGGAATGTTTAAGAAAAGGAGTAGACCATTTAAAGCAGAGGTTAATATACTAAAATTATACAACATTTGGTCTGGGTCATATGGCCAGATGTTCCTGCATTGGTAGCATTTATTTAAGGACTTTGGTTTTCTTAAAAGAGTCTGATTAAAATTTTTTTTAAAAATTTCTAAAAATCCCAATCTGTTCATCAAAAGCAGCGATTTATTTCTTCAGATTGTTTAGTTTTTCTTCGTTCCTAACCTTTTTTGCCAGAGAGTGAGTCTGGGTAGCTGAATAAATCATTTTTTCAATTGATTACCTCTGCCTAATCAATTGAGGCTGCATTTGGAAGCCACCTTAATATCATTTTTCTTGAGATTTGTATTCCCTCCTCTTTCCTACGTATGACCTACTGTAGTCACTCACTAACCTAAAACACATTTGAACACTGCTGTTTTGTTTCTAAGTATAAGCTTCGTGAGCTGGAATTTTACATAGGCAGAGAATTAATTTTGGGTTTTATTTCAGCATCTAATTGTCATTTTGCCACACCAGCATACGTAATATACCCTTTCCTAGATTTACTCCTTAGCTTTCTGGTTTAGTAGTAATGTCCAATTCTTACCATAATCCCTGTCTGCAAGAGTTAGATTCAGACTTAGTTCACAGAAAGTTTACCCGTAGGGAGAGAGATTAACTTATGGATATGAATTTCATAGAGATAGCTCTTGGTAATGTTGAAAATAATGACTTTTTAAAAATTGGACCTTTTTTTAAATTATTATTATTAAGAGTAATTAAACCTAGTGCATCCTCTAGGAAAAGTTTTGCCTTTTCATTACAGAAAATAAGAGCCTGGTTTCAGTTTTACAACAGCTGTTATTGAATGTGTAGAACCTAGATCCATCTGTTCAGGTTCACTATTAGAGAACCTGGTCTAGCCATTTGGGCCAAAGCCAACTGAAAGCTTAGCTGCCTTTTTCACCAAACACTGGTACTGGTAATGCCTTTTGCAGATGAAACAGTCACGTTAAAAAAAAAAAAAAAAAGCATTTAGTGTTAACTCATGTGCCAAATTCATTGCTATTATTCTAGCCTTCAGTGTCATAACACAGAAAAGTAATAAAGAGGTGAGTAGGGAATAATAATTATTCTTCCTTTTAGACCTGTTTTGTTTTACAAAGGTTACCATCATGCTTAATTGTTAAAGCTGGGAGATAGAAGTGGAAATGGATTGCTTGTTACCTCAGAGAATTCTGTTCAAATTAAGACATTATCATTCGAATGCTTGGACCAAGTCAGTCTTTACTACTTGTTTGAAAACTTAGGCACAATTTAGTGGAAGGAAATATATATGCCAGAGCTAGTTTTGATGGGTACACTAACCTTACTGCTTACAGATTTCAGTCTCCTTGACTTTTTAAAAATTTTTTGGTATTTATAGGCTTAAAAGCACCCGTTGGTGTCTCAGTTAAAATAGTAGTTCCTTGAGCAAAAGTGAACTGTAAGTCTACCATCTTAAACCTAGATATTAATATAATTCTGAAATGAAGTAATATCTTAGAAAAATCTTGTATTCACTAATTTTCAGAAAAAGATCCCAGCAGTTAAGCTTTCTGGATGGTAACAAGGTAATTTCTAAATGGCAAGTGCTATGACACCACGTATGAATGTAACCCTCTTAGTAATTTACCTCCGACTCTTTGGTGTCTTAACACTTTGGTCTATATCTCAGGGGTTGTCTGCAAGCCAAAACTGACGTATTCTGTGGTTAGCCTTTTTTAAAAAAAAAAACAAAAACAGAATGCTTTGCTATTGTCTCTTTTCGTTCTCTCTTCTGTTGTTGCATATGGATTAATGACTAGTCTCCATGAACTTCCCTTTGAAAGAGCCTATAAAAGTTAGATGAGTCTAAAAGTGTTCTTTGAAGTAGCAGCAAACTGGGGATATATACTCTGTTATATAGAAATAAATTGTCCTTGCTATTTTCTTATATTTAGCTTTGCTAAATTGTATATAATTTGAGCTAAGACCATAGGAAGTTCACTTTCTGCATGGTAACAATGCCCCAATAAATATTCCACTTTGCTTAATAATGTACATAACAGTGCAGTATTTTTTTCTATTTGTAGATGAATTTAGTGACAGATATTTGTCTGTTCCCTGCTGAAACTGAAGAAATCTAGTTTTGTGTGAACATTTTTGTGGTCTTCTGGGTCAAGGTACATGGAGATTTTTCGCAGCAGCTTTAGTGGTTCAGTGGCTGCATTTTATTATCAGTGTGCTAATTTTTGACAATGATTGGGCTCAACCTTTTCAGATAGAGTCTGAGGGTATCAGACGATGAAAATGTGCTGTAACTCAGTAGCATGTGAATCAGTTGATTGTAAAACGTTTCACTGGGAACCTATTTTAGCTGTATTTTACTTCAGATAGAAGATGAGAAAATAATCCACCTGTGCATCAGTTAGGAGGTGCTACAGGGTTTCTTAACTCTTACATGAACATTTTGTGCCGTCTTTGTTACAAATTTTCAGAAGACTATACTCTTTACTTTGAAGGACCATTTTTTAATTATACCTCATTTAGCTAACTAGTATTCTAATATGTAAGTAGAAAAAGAGTGAGCCAATTTTTAAGTATCCACCACAATTTAGATTATATGTTTTGTTTTGAACTAAAGGCATCATTGGAAAAAGTAGGAGGTAGTTTAGGATAGAACAAACATGTCATATCCAATAGCAAATAAAAAAGTATTATCTTCCTGTCTCCATTAATAAATTTAGTTGTGCAATATAGGTAAATGTTTGCAGAAATTTCTAAATAAGAGATTATAACTCCATTTTACAGGTTCTGAATGCTGAGAATCTGTACTAAGTCTTCTCAAGTTTTTCCTGTGAGCAGTGCTACATGTAAGCAGACTTTCTTTCCTGGTTCATGACTTCGATTTCTTTATAAATTTAGTTCTTAATCTTGAAAGATGAACTTCTAAGCTTAAAATTTTAAAACAACCTTTTTTTATGTTGGTGTACCTATCTCAGATTCTAAGCACTGGTTTCTGCTGTCAGATTTTTTAGAATTTTTCTTTTAACAGAAAGGCCATTCCTTTTTCCTTCTTGTTATATCCAAAGAAGGAGGTGGAGGAATGTCTGAAGATGAAATTCCCTGTCCTAGAGGAACCTAGGTGGACAGGGTATGC
Source organism: Tragulus kanchil (assembly GCA_022376925.1). Lineage (NCBI taxonomy): Eukaryota > Metazoa > Chordata > Mammalia > Artiodactyla > Tragulidae > Tragulus > Tragulus kanchil. The sequence goes on along the minus strand of JAIOJX010000032.1, from coordinate 284,615,901 downwards.
TAATAAAATTTCAAATGCTAGCAGTTTTACAGTAGAATTGGTCTTTTCTTCAGACCAATAAAATTAACTAGGTGTCTTGATCACTATGAAAAAATCTAAGTGAAATTTACAAAAATGGAAATTAGCAAGCCATTATTTTAGGTGCATTTTCAAATTTTACTTTATTTTTTGAAATGCCTGTACTGTATGCAATTACATTTCTTATTGCTGAGAGCTAATAGAGCTTCTTGTTTCATTTCTTGCCTTTTTTAACAAATGTGAATTCCATTATAATTCATTCCTATGGCCTTACAGATGGGTTTTATTTTATTTGCAGCTGATACTAACTCTTTGAAGCAAACTACCTTTTTAACTCTCTGATTAAAATCATGTCCCTCATGGGAAATATCTGTTTTTTTCCATAGAATTATCCTGCTGTGTATGTTTCAGCATACTTTATTTTTGCTCCAATGGCTTAATGTGAAAAAGCTCCTGCAGATAGAGTGGACCTGTTTTGTCAATAATCTTGTGTAAGCCAATTCATTAATTGTGTACTGATAATTATGCCTTTTTTTTTTTTTAAGAAAAAATGGATTTTATTCCAGATGAACTTTTTTTTATAGTATTCGTCTAAAATAAAAGCTACGTAATGAAAATACTCATGTCTCTCTGAAATGCTCGTTTAAAGAATGTTTATTCTAATTTTCTAGGCATGTGTCTCAAATCATGGTATATCTGAGACAGCAAGCTTTGCATTTGACGTAGAGATCTTTTTTGTTTTTTGGGGGAGGGAAATTATTTTATTTTATTTTTCAGCAGTATTATTGATTTATAATTGATTTACAATGTCATGTTAGTTTATCTTTTTTCAGGCCTCCTTATCTTTTTGCCTAGATTTCTACAGCTTCTCTCTCCTAACCAGTATTCTAGTCTCTAATTTTATTTTCCTCCTTTCCAGTTTTTGCAGTGAGGACTGGTTTTTAAATCTGGAGTCTTATGTTACTGGCAGATTTAAACTCTTTAGCCTGGCAAAGTCCTTTGCCATCCTCACATCTTTCTCTCTAGCCTTCGATTTTGTCACACTGAAATGGCAACCCACTCCAGTATTCTTGCCTGAAGAATCCCAGGGACAGAGGAGCCTGGCGGGGCTACACTCCATTGGGTCAAAAGCATCGGACACAGATGAAGCAGCTGAACGTGAGCATGAACTCACACGTATCTTTTGACCTCATCAGGAATTCCATTTCTCCACATGTAGCATGCTTTGCCATTCCTTTCCTTGGGCAGCTCCTTTGGCTGACTCCTTGCCCGTTGCCTGACTCACTTCCCCTTATCTTTCAATATTCAGTCAGGGTTCAGAGGGAAGACTGAACCCCCAACCCAGCACCAACCAACCTGTTCCTGGTTTGGAACCCCCTCCTGTGTCGGCCCTGAGCATCTCTCACAGCACTGCGTTTGCATCATGTTTACTTTCCTTCCCCACTAGACTCTGAGTTCTTGTAGGGCGGGGACTGAGTCTTTGGTTTTTGTGTTCACAGTATCAGGTAAAGGACCTGGCACGTGGTAGGTGTTTAAGAAACGTTGAAAAAAATCAGTGAACTTCAGCAGTCAACAAAATTGACACGTCACTGAAGAAAGCTAAGTATAAATTAGGAGTTGTTTGGTTCTCCTTTTTTTTTTTTTTAATTTGAAGAAAGATTGGAAGTAAAGGGGGACTTCTCTGGTGGTCCAATGGTTAAGAACCTGCCTTCCAATGCAGGAGACTTGGGTTCGATCTCTAGTCAGGGAACTAAGGCCACACTGCGTCCATGGGGCCTCAACTACTAAGCCCACACATGCCCACGGGCTGCCCTCATGCTCTGGAGCCTGGGTGCCACAACAAAGACCAAAAATGAATAAATAAATAAATATATTTTTAAGCTGGAAGTAAATTCATCTGTGCCTCAGTAAGTTTGACAGTAAAGAAGTTTCATTATCTAGCCCTCGTCTTATACTGTTTTAATCTTTGTTGAATGTCTTATACTATTTTAACCTTTATTAAATACGGAAGAATTTTCTTTTAATAAGATAAATTACCCAGAATGCTGCATATATATTGGCAATCTGAGTAGACCCTCTCTTCCCCTTTTTCCAATGTTTCCTATTCTCACAATTTAAGTTTTCTAGTATTAGTTCCAGGGGTAGAAGAGAATACCCCCTGAGCAAATATGGATGAAAAATGTCACCAGCCATATCAGTAAACAAAGGATGTTGTGGCCACCGAGTCACCAGCCATGGCAGCCACCCCCTCCCCCACCCTCTGGAGAACTGTGCACCCAGAGGGAATTCAGGAGGAAAAGCAGGATTCTGATCCTAGATATGTGAGGTGCATACCTAGGGAATGACTTCAACAAGGCCTGACTCATGCATCTTCCCACCCGTAGGAAAATGCTAAATTCATTAACATGAGATGTCTGTTTTTTCTTTAATTAACAGTCATCTTCTGATGTTCTGACTGCCAGGTTTTATTATTATTATTATTATTCTGTTATTCCTATACATCTGGCTCCTCCCTTGCCTTTTTGGAGCAGTCACTCAGAGCTATCTGAGAGGCTGTCTTCTGGGCTTAAGCCCTCAGCAAGTTGGCCGGATAAAACATAATTCTCACCTTTTCGGTTGTGCATTTTGTTTTCAGTTGACACAAGTAAAATTAATATCAATTAATTTAAATATATGTATATGTGTGTGTGTGTATATATACGTTTCTTTTCAGAAGCCATCATCATCCTTGATTTGTTTTCCTCTCCCTCACTCCATGTAGCTCATCAGTCACTAACTTTTGTTTGCACAGTTCCTAAATCTCTTGAGTTTGCTCTTCTCACAACTCCTGCTGTTTTCCTGTCTCATGCCTGCAGATGCCAAGGCCCTCGTATCTGGAATCTTATTTCCCATTATCTCTACAGAGGAGAATGGAGCCTGCCACTCCTTGGATAAGCCTGGGACTTGAGGTGATCTCTAACCTGCCGGCCTTTTCCGTCTTATCTCTCCTCGGACCCCAAGGATATCCTGACCTACTTTCTGTCCTCAGAAATGCCCTGCTTTCTTTTCACTTTGAGGCCTTTTCCCTTGTCCTTCCATGTCTCTCGTACTTCCTAGCTTTGCTACCTCCAAAACTGAGACCTAAAGAAGAGTGTGTACATCTTCTTTAGCAATACCTCACAAGTGTGGGTTGACTGCCCGCCTGAGACAGGAGGAAAGAGGGCGGGCCACGGCCTTTTGAAAGAATGACATAGTTTGAGGACATGATATAAGCTGATTAGAACCTATGTCCAAGATGGTGGATGAAGAACCAAATAGGTCCAAGATGGCAGATGAGCTGACTTCCACTAGACCTTGAGCCTCAGTTTACACTCATTGTAACATATCAGCAGGCTAAATGACACATTCATCAGCACCAGGACTGTCTGAGGTCAACCATCAAAGGCCAAAAAGTGGGCAGTGGCCCAGGTCCCAGAAATCCCCATCTCTTCCCCTGAAATAGTTGGAATAATCTTCCCACTCATTAGCCTATGGAATTAGCCAGCCCATAAAAAATAATCATGCCATTATTTCGAGGCCACTTTCACCTTCTGAGATGACCAGCACTATGGAGTATATTTCTCTCTAAATCACTTCTTATCACTTTGTTTTCCACTGAATTCCTTTTGTGATGAAACCTGAACTTTATTAAGTCCTGAAACCAGGTGTGTGATCTCAGTTAAAAGACAGTGGGCTTTGACTCCATTTGAGTCCTGGCCATGTGGGTTCAAGTCCAGTCCGAGTTACAGGGATTCACTTTCCCCTTTCTTAAATCCTCATAACCCTTCTCCATGCCTGTCTGATGTCTTCACTAGACTGGAAGCTCATTGGAGACAGGAAGCACAACTGCTTCATTAGTATTAACTCCTAGCATTGTGCCTGATAATTCATAGTCATGCAACATACATTTGAATGCATAAATAAGTGGTTGAGTATAGCTCTATCAGCACAATCAGAAAATAAAGCTCAAGTGAATTCATTAGTATATTGTGAAATCCTAGTAGGTATGTCCAAGCCTTACTGGATCAATTGCTAAAATGTGATATTATTTTCTGTACCCTCTCACTACTCCAGGTGCACACCCAGTGGTTTGTATTCCTATCCATGGTGTATGTTAGCCTTCTTCCCCAGACACGTTTTAGAGGCTTAACTCCCAGCATCACTCAGTATGTTTTCAACTCGGGAGAAAACTCATAGCAAGTTCATCAAAACTTGAGAAGTCAGTAGCACTGCTCCTTAGCCTCCCATTCCTCGCTTTTAAAAAGAATTGCTGAAATTAGTATCAAAGTGTTTTTGAAACAGCAATGCATTATATACATGCGTTATATAAATGCAATTCATAGAAAGCTTGAAATAAGTGTTTCTGGTAAATAACTATGAATGCTGAGGAAGACTATCTTATTGGTGATTTTACAGCTTGGTCTAGTTAATTTTTGTTCCAATAGACATCAGTTAAAGATGTTTTCATATTAGGGGTAGGGGTGGGAGGGAGGTTTCAGAGGGAGGGGAGATAAATCTATCTCTCTGTCTATATATATATATGTATACCTACACATACATACATACATACTTAATGGCTGATTCACATTACTCTATGGCAGGAGCCAGTGCAACATTGTGAAGCAGTTATCTTCCAATTAAAAATAAATTTTAAAAAAGATGTTCTCATAGGTAGGGAAGCAGGATCATTACATTTTACATTGCCTTTCCATTTTCTTTTTAACTGGACTTGAGACAAAAGCTGAACATAAGTTCAAGATAATATAAGTACAAATTCCCCCAACTTATAGGTCTGCATGTGGAGTTGCCTACTTCCCAAGTATTTGAGGCAGCTTTAATGGAGACACAGATCTTGGTTAAAATCAGGATAATCAAATCAAAATAGGGATAAAAGAACAAGTTAAACTGCTTGCTATTGAGTCCTGGCCATGTGGGTTCAAGTCCAGTCCGAGTTACAGGGATTCACTTTCCCCTTTCTTAAATCCTCATAACCCTTCTCCATGCCTGTCTGATGTCTTCACTAGACTGGAAGCTCATTGGAGACAGGAAGCACAACTGCTTCATTAGTATTAACTCCTAGCATTGTGCCTGATAATTCATAGTCATGCAACATACATTTGAATGCATAAATAAGTGGTTGAGTATAGCTCTATCAGCACAATCAGAAAATAAAGCTCAAGTGAATTCATTAGTATATTGTGAAATCCTAGTAGGTATGTCCAAGCCTTACTGGATCAATTGCTAAAATGTGATATTATTTTCTGTACCCTCTCACTACTCCAGGTGCACACCCAGTGGTTTGTATTCCTATCCATGGTGTATGTTAGCCTTCTTCCCCAGACACGTTTTAGAGGCTTAACTCCCAGCATCACTCAGTATGTTTTCAACTCGGGAGAAAACTCATAGCAAGTTCATCAAAACTTGAGAAGTCAGTAGCACTGCTCCTTAGCCTCCCATTCCTCGCTTTTAAAAAGAATTGCTGAAATTAGTATCAAAGTGTTTTTGAAACAGCAATGCATTATATACATGCGTTATATAAATGCAATTCATAGAAAGCTTGAAATAAGTGTTTCTGGTAAATAACTATGAATGCTGAGGAAGACTATCTTATTGGTGATTTTACAGCTTGGTCTAGTTAATTTTTGTTCCAATAGACATCAGTTAAAGATGTTTTCATATTAGGGGTAGGGGTGGGAGGGAGGTTTCAGAGGGAGGGGAGATAAATCTATCTCTCTGTCTATATATATATATGTATACCTACACATACATACATACATACTTAATGGCTGATTCACATTACTCTATGGCAGGAGCCAGTGCAACATTGTGAAGCAGTTATCTTCCAATTAAAAATAAATTTTAAAAAAGATGTTCTCATAGGTAGGGAAGCAGGATCATTACATTTTACATTGCCTTTCCATTTTCTTTTTAACTGGACTTGGAGACTAAAGCTGAACATAAGTTCAAGATAATATAAGTACAAATTCCCCCAACTTATAGGTCTGCATGTGGAGTTGCCTACTTCCCAAGTATTTGAGGCAGCTTTAATGGAGACACAGATCTTGGTTAAAATCAGGATAATCAAATCAAAATAGGGATAAAAGAACAAGTCATATTCTGAAGTCATGCCAGTAACTAATTAAAACAAAGAAGAATGGTTGCTATAATCGACTATTAAATTTAGCTCCAGACTTCCTGGGAATTAAGATAAAGCCTGAATATGGTGAGTTAGCTCTCAGGCTGAGCATATGTATAAGGCGAAACAAAACTTTTTTTTCTAGCTCTAAACTTAAATAGTAAAGTAATATGTTGAATAATGATAATGAAATAGTTTTGTGAAATGTACAAGAAATGCAACAAAAAAGATGGCCATTTTGTTACCTGAAAAGCTGAGATCACCTCTTGGTGAATGTCAATGCAAAGAACACAATGAAGCCAGAGATGAGGAGAAGGAAGGATTTATTACTTGCAGCAAGTTTGGAGAACACCGGGAATCTTTCTCAAAGCAGTGTACGGAGAGTGAAACTGGGGAAGTTTTAAGGTAAGTGTACATGCATATTCATGAAGAGGCTTGAGCAGAGGAGAATTCAGCATGAGTTGAGGCAAAGGTCCCTGGAGTCCAAGCTTTAGTTGACTGAAGTCATGAAGGTCATACAGCATCATCCCTCAGGTTCTGGTTGATCTAGTGGTTGAGGCTTCAGCCTCATCTTTGAAAGAAAACTGGTAGTCTTTATTGTTGATATATTACCTTTGCTGTTGTTGCCTCTCTTGCCCTGTAAGAGTCCTGCATTGTTTTGTTCCCTTAAGATCATTAATTACTGGAACTTCCATGGTGAGCCAGTGGCTAAGACTCTGTGTTCCCAATGCAGGGGGCCTGGGTTGGATCCGTAGTAAGGGAACTAGATTCCACATGCTACAACAAAGGCCTGGCACAGCCAAATAAATAAATAAGTAAAAATTTTTTTTAAAAAAGATTATTAATCCCTAAATCTGTTCAACAGTAAGCATTGTTTCCAGGCTTAGCTGACAAAATAGCTCAGGCCAAAAATGACTTTTCTTATGTCAAAGCCAAGCCTGGTTTTCTTTCTGTAAGCAGATCCTATCTGCTTACAATTTCTTGTATTTAAAAAGCTTATTTTACACCAAGGACATGAATATGATATGCTTCTGTGAAAGCATTTCTGCATGGAGCTGAAGTAGTGTAATTGCATTTGACAAATTTGATTCAGGATAAAACCAAAGGAATCTATCCAATGGTGAAGGACTTTATCTATTTCAATTGTTGTCTCAACCTGAGTTTTAATAGGTACTGAACAAGACATTTCAAAATGAAGAAAAATTTTGTGAAGTAAAAGAAAAAAAAAAATCTGTTTTAAATGGGCAAAGGTGACATTTTACCATAAACATTAAATATTTGTATTATTTGAAGGCCTGTTTTCAAAAGTGAGCTGCAGAATATCTTCAGTCAAGTCTCAACTTCTGTCTTTTCCATTTTGATTTCTAAGAGCTTTACTTATGACAGATAAAGAATAAGCAGAAATGGCTAACACTTAATAGCACTTAACCATGCAGGCACAATTGTTAAAATAACCCATGATGTATTAAATATTATTATCCCCATCAGAAGTGGTTCAGATTATAGAGAATCTGCCTGCAATACAGGAGACTGGAGTTCAATTCCTGGGTTGGGAAGGCCCCCTGGAGAAGGGAGTGGCAACCCACTCCGCCACACCACTAGACATGCAAGATAAATCTTACTGGATGTGAATGAAACTGTTAAATTAATATAAAATAGCAAATGTTTATAAATTACACTTTCTACATTATTTCACTCATTGAACAGGTATTTAGTGAGCCCCCTCTTCTGGTCTGAAGTTCTCTCTGACTCTTGGCGACCCCATGGACTTAAGCCCATCAGGCTCTTCTGTCCATGGGGTTCTCCAGTCAAGAGTACTTCAAGTGTGTTGCCATGTCTTTCTCCAGGGGATCTTCCCAACCCAGGGATCTAACCTGGGTCTCCTGCCTTGCAGGTACATTCTTCAGTGTCTGAGCCACCGGTGCTGCACCAGCAGCAAAGAACAAAAGACCCTGCCCTCCAAAATTTTACATCTTAATGGGGAGACAAATAAGCGAGTGAAAACCGAGCAGAGAGATGTACCTATTCCTACGGAGTATTCAAAGAATGCCTTGAAAACATTCTTTGATTTTTTTAAGACGGCAGAAGTGGGGTGCAAATAAAACTAGCTTGCCCAGACAACCAAGGACATGAATATGATATGCTTCTGTGAAAGCATTTCTGCATGGAGCTGAAGTAGTGTAATTGCATTTGACAAATTTGATTCAGGATAAAACCAAAGGAATCTATCCAATGGTGAAGGACTTTATCTATTTCAATTGTTGTCTCAACCTGAGTTTTAATAGGTACTGAACAAGACATTTCAAAATGAAGAAAAATTTTGTGAAGTAAAAGAAAAAAAAAAATCTGTTTTAAATGGGCAAAGGTGACATTTTACCATAAACATTAAATATTTGTATTATTTGAAGGCCTGTTTTCAAAAGTGAGCTGCAGAATATCTTCAGTCAAGTCTCAACTTCTGTCTTTTCCATTTTGATTTCTAAGAGCTTTACTTATGACAGATAAAGAATAAGCAGAAATGGCTAACACTTAATAGCACTTAACCATGCAGGCACAATTGTTAAAATAACCCATGATGTATTAAATATTATTATCCCCATCAGAAGTGGTTCAGATTATAGAGAATCTGCCTGCAATACAGGAGACTGGAGTTCAATTCCTGGGTTGGGAAGGCCCCTGGAAAAGGGGAGTGGCAACCCACTCCGCCACACCACTAGACATGCAAGATAAATCTTACTGGATGTGAATGAAACTGTTAAATTAATATAAAATAGCAAATGTTTATAAATTACACTTTCTACATTATTTCACTCATTGAACAGGTATTTAGTGAGCCCCCTCTTCTGGTCTGAAGTTCTCTCTGACTCTTGGCGACCCCATGGACTTAAGCCCATCAGGCTCTTCTGTCCATGGGGTTCTCCAGTCAAGAGTACTTCAAGTGTGTTGCCATGTCTTTCTCCAGGGGATCTTCCCAACCCAGGGATCTAACCTGGGTCTCCTGCCTTGCAGGTACATTCTTCAGTGTCTGAGCCACCGGTGCTGCACCAGCAGCAAAGAACAAAAGACCCTGCCCTCCAAAATTTTACATCTTAATGGGGAGACAAATAAGCGAGTGAAAACCGAGCAGAGAGATGTACCTATTCCTACGGAGTATTCAAAGAATGCCTTGAAAACATTCTTTGATTTTTTTAAGACGGCAGAAGTGGGGTGCAAATAAAACTAGCTTGCCCAGACAACCCCGAGATGGACAGCTTTTACAGTCTCAGAGCTATCGCTTGGGTCACAGCCACCCCAGCTAGGGTTTTGTACAGTTTCACGAAGTTCCCCCAACTATGCAAATAGCATAGTGTGCTTAAAGAACAACAACAACAAAAGACTCCTTTGTTTAGACGCCTTGCCAATGCCCTGTGTTTTTTTTAGCTGATCTGGAATCTTTCCCCGTCCTGGCTCTAAAGCGAGTTGGGGACCTCAGCTCCTCTTAGGCACCTCGATCCTGCCGTCCTCGGCCGGCCTGACTGGTGTGTGGGAGTGGTGGCCCCAGGGGGCAGGGTTCATTGGCACCAACCCTAGAGGCCTGAGCGATCTCCGCCTCTGGAGCAGAAGATGCTGTGCCTCCAGGGCCCAAGGCGGGTGAGGAAACGCGCGGCCCGGCCCCGCCCTCGGGCCCAGTCCGCCCCGCCCTCCCCTCCGGCCCCGCCCCTCCGGCCCCGCCCCTCCGGCCCCGCCCTCACGCCCCGGCCCCGCCCTCACGCCCCGGCCCCGCCCTCACGCCCCGGCCCCGCCCCACCCCGCCGCCCCTGTACCGCGCCCCGCCTCCAGCCCCTCGTCCTGCCCCGCCCTCGCCCCGCGCTCAGCTGGTTAGGCGCTCTGCACCCACTGAGTCCTGGCCAGGCCCCCGGGCCGGCTTCTGCGGTCGCCATGACCGCGGCCGTGTTCTTCGGCTGCGCCTTCATTGCCTTCGGGCCTGCGCTCGCCCTCTACATCTTCACCATCGCCACCGAGCCGTTACGCATCATCTTTCTCATCATTGGGTAAGGCGGTTGCGCCGGGAAACCCGGACCGGGGGCTCCCTTCCCCCGCCGGGAGTGCCGGCGATCCCTGGCGTCCCACCAAACGGCTCGACCTCTTTGGGCTTTGGAGCGGAGATAGGAGCATGGACCCACAGCTGGACCCGCCGAATGGGGAGACAAATAAGCGAGTGAAAACCGAGCAGAGAGATGTACCTATTCCTACGGAGTATTCAAAGAATGCCTTGAAAACATTCTTTGATTTTTTTAAGACGGCAGAAGTGGGGTGCAAATAAAACTAGCTTGCCCATACAACCCGAGATGGACAGCTTTTACAGTCTCAGAGCTATCGCTTGGGTCACAGCCACCCCAGCTAGGGTTTTGTACAGTTTCACGAAGTTCCCCCAACTATGCAAATAGCATAGTGTGCTTAAAGAACAACAACAACAAAAGACTCCTTTGTTTAGACGCCTTGCCAATGCCCTGTGTTTTTTTTAGCTGATCTGGAATCTTTCCCCGTCCTGGCTCTAAAGCGAGTTGGGGACCTCAGCTCCTCTTAGGCACCTCGATCCTGCCGTCCTCGGCCGGCCTGACTGGTGTGTGGGAGTGGTGGCCCCAGGGGACAGGGTTCATTGGCACCAACCCTAGAGGCCTGAGCGATCTCCGCCTCTGGAGCAGAAGATGCTGTGCCTCCAGGGCCCAAGGCGGGTGAGGAAACGCGCGGCCCGGCCCCGCCCTCGGGCCCAGTCCGCCCCGCCCTCCCCTCCGGCCCCGCCCCTCCGGCCCCGCCCCTCCGGCCCCGCCCTCACGCCCCGGCCCCGCCCTCACGCCCCGGCCCCGCCCTCACGCCCCGGCCCCGCCCCACCCCGCCGCCCCTGTACCGCGCCCCGCCTCCAGCCCCTCGTCCTGCCCCGCCCTCGCCCCGCGCTCAGCTGGTTAGGCGCTCTGCACCCACTGAGTCCTGGCCAGGCCCCCGGGCCGGCTTCTGCGGTCGCCATGACCGCGGCCGTGTTCTTCGGCTGCGCCTTCATTGCCTTCGGGCCTGCGCTCGCCCTCTACATCTTCACCATCGCCACCGAGCCGTTACGCATCATCTTTCTCATCATTGGGTAAGGCGGTTGCGCCGGGAAACCCGGACCGGGGGCTCCCTTCCCCCGCCGGGAGTGCCGGCGATCCCTGGCGTCCCACCAAACGGCTCGACCTCTTTGGGCTTTGGAGCGGAGAAGGGTTGGAGGGAGACAGCTGAGACCCCACAGCCCTGGGATTCCTTGCCTTCCGAGGGTCGGCGACCCCCGAGAGCGAGCTCACACCGTGAAAAGAGATCACGCCGTGGTTTCTCAGAAAACCCTGACGCTTGGCTTCCCGAGTTTTTGCCTAGGGTCCGTGGGTGGGCGTTAGTCATACATTAAAACTGTATGAACAATTGCGGATAACTTCAAATATGCATCTTTGATTTAGTTGAGGGCGGGGGTCTTAGTCTGCCTTAGATTTTGATGGGTATTTCTAATCCGAAGCTAAACGCCTTTAAGCACCTGGGGATCAGGTGCTTGGAAACCGACTCATGCCCAACCCCTACCCGTGATCAACTGCATAGGAATGTCCAGGGGCTGGGATTCGGACTGTGGAATTTTTAAAAAGCGCCCCAGGTGATCCAGGTATGCGGTCAAAGGGTAGACACCTGTGAAAACTCCGCAGCACCTGGAGTATATCTACTTGCAGAACTTGGTCAATACCGAACTCTGGTGGTGAATGTGGTCAGAATCCCGGTCTGGGCGCTCTTCCTTGGGCTCCCCCATGGCCCTCTCTGCTGCTGAGTCTCACTTGGCACCAGGAGAAACAGCCGGGTGAGGCCATTGCCTCCCACCTTTTACTTCTTCACTTTTCACAACTGTATGGAAAGTGCTACATCCCACGGGTCATTTAAAAACCAAGATAGAGGGACTTCGCTGGTGGTCTAGTGGTTAAGAATCTGCCTTCCAGTGCAGGGGCTGGTTTGATACTGGTTGGAAGACTAACGTCCCACATGTGAGGCCTCACAGCCACTGACTGCAACTAAGACCCGATGCAGCCAAACAAAACAAAATACCATAGAAATCTGGGCAGGTCTGTTAAGCTCGTTATAATCGTTAAACTCCACAGGAATGCTGTAAAAATCAGACCTGGAAAACTGATCTAGATCAGAGCACAGGCTTTCAACATCTGGATTTTAAACCAACTGCTCTGTTAATAGAGACGTAGACATTTTCCTGGTTTTCAAACAAAAAGCTCGAAAAGACCGGGCTCTTCCCCGCCGGGAGTGCCGGCGATCCCTGGCGTCCCACCAAACGGCTCGACCTCTTTGGGCTTTGGAGCGGAGAAGGGTTGGAGGAGACAGCTGAGACCCCACAGCCCTGGGATTCCTTGCCTTCCGAGGGTCGGCGACCCCCGAGAGCGAGCTCACACCGTGAAACGTGGTCACGCCGGGGTTTCTCAGAAAACCCTGACGCTTGGCTTCCGAGTTTTGCCTAGGGTCCGTGGGTGGGCGTTAGTCATACATTAAAACTGTATGAACAATTGCGGATAACTTCAAATATGCATCTTTGATTTAGTTGAGGGCGGGGGTCTTAGTCTGCCTTAGATTTTGATGGGTATTTCTAATCCGAAGCTAAACGCCTTTAAGCACCTGGGGATCAGGTGCTTGGAAACCGACTCATGCCCAACCCCTACCCGTGATCAACTGCATAGGAATGTCCAGGGGCTGGGATTCGGACTGTGGAATTTTTAAAAAGCGCCCCAGGTGATCCAGGTATGCGGTCAAAGGGTAGACACCTGTGAAAACTCCGCAGCACCTGGAGTATATCTACTTGCAGAACTTGGTCAATACCGAACTCTGGTGGTGAATGTGGTCAGAATCCCGGTCTGGGCGCTCTTCCTTGGGCTCCCCCATGGCCCTCTCTGCTGCTGAGTCTCACTTGGCACCAGGAGAAACAGCCGGGTGAGGCCATTGCCTCCCACCTTTTACTTCTTCACTTTTCACAACTGTATGGAAAGTGCTACATCCCACGGGTCATTTAAAAACCAAGATAGAGGGACTTCGCTGGTGGTCTAGTGGTTAAGAATCTGCCTTCCAGTGCAGGGGCTGGTTTGATACTGGTTGGAAGACTAACGTCCCACATGTGAGGCCTCACAGCCACTGACTGCAACTAAGACCCGATGCAGCCAAACAAAACAAAATACCATAGAAATCTGGGCAGGTCTGTTAAGCTCGTTATAATCGTTAAACTCCACAGGAATGCTGTAAAAATCAGACCTGGAAAACTGATCTAGATCAGAGCACAGGCTTTCAACATCTGGATTTTAAACCAACTGCTCTGTTAATAGAGACGTAGACATTTTCCTGGAAAAGATATTTGCACATCAATGGACAAAGCTTTAATTAGGAAGCTTAATTAGCAAATAACCAAGTTCCCAGCTGGACGGTTCTTGGCAGATAGACTGCAGATGTGCTTATAAAAAGAGGGGTCACTGAAAAAGGTGATTTTTAGGAAAAATCTCACATTCCTTTTGGATTGCACATTTATTTCACCAGGGAAACTGCACATTGATTAAAACCTGTCAGATGTTTTCTATAATGATATCTCTTCCTTTGCAAGCAGGGTTTTTTTTGGCTTTTATTTATTTTATATATAATTCTTTCAGCTGTCGATACTATCTCTTAGCTCTGCAGATTTTATTTATAACTTTTTGTGTTGCATCCTTCCTTGCTAAGTCACTTCAGTCGTGTCTAACTCTTTGTAACTCTATGCACTGTAACCTGCCAGGCTCCTTTGTCCAAGGGGTTCTCCAGGCAAGAATATTGGAGTGGGTTGCTGTGCCCTCCTCCAGGGGATCCTCCCAACCCAAGGATCGAATCTGCATCTCCTGCATTGGCAGGATTCTTTACTAGTGCCACCTGGGAAGCCCATTTGTATTGGGGTCTAGCCAGTTAATAATGTTGTAATAGTTTCAGGTGAACAGTGAAGGGACTCAGTCATAGGTATATATGTTTCCATTCTCCCCCAAACCACACTGCTGTATTTTAAATGGATAACCAAGACCTACTGTGTACAGCACACAGAACCCTTCTCAGTGTTATGTGGCAGCCTGTACATTTTATTATTTTTTGCCATGTGGTATGTAACCAGGGATCGAACCAACACTGCCTGCATTGGGACCTCCAAGTCCTAACCACTAAGGAAATCCCTTTTTTCTGTTTTTGTCATTGCTAATCCTGTTCACGTGTAACCTATTTCCCTCCGATTTTCAGCGCTTTCTTCTGGTTGGTGTCTCTGCTGTTTTCTTCCCTCATTTGGTTCATGGCAGCAACCCTTATTGACAACAAAGAGGAACCAGGAGAGAAATACCTCCTGATCTTTGGAGTGTTAATCTCAGTCATTATCCGGAATGCTGTAAAAATCAGACCTGGAAAACTGATCTAGATCAGAGCACAGGCTTTCAACATCTGGATTTTAAACCAACTGCTCTGTTAATAGAGACGTAGACATTTTCCTGGAAAAGATATTTGCACATCAATGGACAAAGCTTTAATTAGGAAGCTTAATTAGCAAATAACCAAGTTCCCAGCTGGACGGTTCTTGGCAGATAGACTGCAGATGTGCTTATAAAAAGAGGGGTCACTGAAAAAGGTGATTTTTAGGAAAAATCTCACATTCCTTTTGGATTGCACATTTATTTCACCAGGGAAACTGCACATTGATTAAAACCTGTCAGATGTTTTCTATAATGATATCTCTTCCTTTGCAAGCAGGGTTTTTTTTGGCTTTTATTTATTTTATATATAATTCTTTCAGCTGTCGATACTATCTCTTAGCTCTGCAGATTTTATTTATAACTTTTTGTGTTGCATCCTTCCTTGCTAAGTCACTTCAGTCGTGTCTAACTCTTTGTAACTCTATGCACTGTAACCTGCCAGGCTCCTTTGTCCAAGGGGTTCTCCAGGCAAGAATATTGGAGTGGGTTGCTGTGCCCTCCTCCAGGGGATCCTCCCAACCCAAGGATCGAATCTGCATCTCCTGCATTGGCAGGATTCTTTACTAGTGCCACCTGGGAAGCCCATTTGTATTGGGGTCTAGCCAGTTAATAATGTTGTAATAGTTTCAGGTGAACAGTGAAGGGACTCAGTCATAGGTATATATGTTTCCATTCTCCCCCAAACCACACTGCTGTATTTTAAATGGATAACCAAGACCTACTGTGTACAGCACACAGAACCCTTCTCAGTGTTATGTGGCAGCCTGTACATTTTATTATTTTTTGCCATGTGGTATGTAACCAGGGATCGAACCAACACTGCCTGCATTGGGACCTCCAAGTCCTAACCACTAAGGAAATCCCTTTTTTCTGTTTTTGTCATTGCTAATCCTGTTCACGTGTAACCTATTTCCCTCCGATTTTCAGCGCTTTCTTCTGGTTGGTGTCTCTGCTGTTTTCTTCCCTCATTTGGTTCATGGCAGCAACCCTTATTGACAACAAAGAGGAACCAGGAGAGAAATACCTCCTGATCTTTGGAGTGTTAATCTCAGTCATTATCCAAGAAACGTTCCGGTTTGCATATTATAAACTTTTAAAGTAAGTTAAGTGTTTGCTTTACCTTTTTACCCAGTGTCTTTTGCATTATGATTTAGTAGTTTGAAACATTATTATATTACTGTATTTAAAGATCCATGTCTTCCTACATAGTTCCAAGTCAAGGCATTATATGTTTCCAGCCTAAAATACTGAGTATTTCAAGCTGTGGGCCTTCATTCCTTCCTTCACTCATTCAAAAATTATGTCTTGAGAATCTGTTTAGTACCATGCACTATTCTAGGTACTGGGGACACGTCATGATTGAAAGACAGTCTCATAGTAGTAATATTATAGTGGAAAGAGATAGATAGTAAATGAATAAACAAGAAAATACATCATGTTACAAGATAATAAGTGCCATGGAGAAAAATAAGGTAGAGAAATAGTCATTGAAACAGTAAGAACAAAAACTGTTCCGAAGCAGAATTTATATGTGCTTCTCTTTGACATCACCTAAAATAGATCATTCTTATGGCAATTATGCCTGCCATTGTTTTGACTGTATTGGGTGAAACAGGGGTTCATTTGGCGATAATGTTCATATCCATAATAGAAACAAACATTAAAAAAAAAAAGCTGTGGACAGGAGTTCCCAGGTCAGGAAGTAGGGCGTCTGTAAGATCCATGAGAACCTCACATGAAACCATGGTTTGGAAGCACAGCTTGAACTTGGCACCATGTTTTCCTTCAGGCAGTCATGAGATTGACTTTGATTATGTAGTAAGGCTTAGTTACTAGCGTGATAAATGTGCTATGTTTTTTCATTTCTGCAAATAAGTTGATTAAAGCACTTTATGAATTTCCTGGGTGCAACTAAGACAGAAAGGACCTCAGTAGCATCTCTTGTGAAATAGGCTTCTGATACTTTTTGTCATTGCTAATCCTGTTCACGTGTAACCTATTTCCCTCCGATTTTCAGCGCTTTCTTCTGGTTGGTGTCTCTGCTGTTTTCTTCCCTCATTTGGTTCATGGCAGCAACCCTTATTGACAACAAAGAGGAACCAGGAGAGAAATACCTCCTGATCTTTGGAGTGTTAATCTCAGTCATTATCCAAGAAACGTTCCGGTTTGCATATTATAAACTTTTAAAGTAAGTTAAGTGTTTGCTTTACCTTTTTACCCAGTGTCTTTTGCATTATGATTTAGTAGTTTGAAACATTATTATATTACTGTATTTAAAGATCCATGTCTTCCTACATAGTTCCAAGTCAAGGCATTATATGTTTCCAGCCTAAAATACTGAGTATTTCAAGCTGTGGGCCTTCATTCCTTCCTTCACTCATTCAAAAATTATGTCTTGAGAATCTGTTTAGTACCATGCACTATTCTAGGTACTGGGGACACGTCATGATTGAAAGACAGTCTCATAGTAGTAATATTATAGTGGAAAGAGATAGATAGTAAATGAATAAACAAGAAAATACATCATGTTACAAGATAATAAGTGCCATGGAGAAAAATAAGGTAGAGAAATAGTCATTGAAACAGTAAGAACAAAAACTGTTCCGAAGCAGAATTTATATGTGCTTCTCTTTGACATCACCTAAAATAGATCATTCTTATGGCAATTATGCCTGCCATTGTTTTGACTGTATTGGGTGAAACAGGGGTTCATTTGGCGATAATGTTCATATCCATAATAGAAACAAACATTAAAAAAAAAAAAAAGCTGTGGACAGGAGTTCCCAGGTCAGGAAGTAGGACGTCTGTAAGATCCATGAGAACCTCACATGAAACCATGGTTTGGAAGCACAGCTTGAACTTGGCACCATGTTTTCCTTCAGGCAGTCATGAGATTGACTTTGATTATGTAGTAAGGCTTAGTTACTAGCGTGATAAATGTGCTATGTTTTTTCATTTCTGCAAATAAGTTGATTAAAGCACTTTATGAATTTCCTGGGTGCAACTAAGACAGAAAGGACCTCAGTAGCATCTCTTGTGAAATAGGCTTCTGATACTTTGTTCCTGTCAAAATGCCAGGACTTCTGTATTTTTTGCTTGATGCTTTTAATAACAGATATTGAAATTTTAATAATGAAGCAATTTAAACCACAAGTAGAAAACCAGGAAGTCATTAAAAATGAAATTCTCATTTGTTCCTGGTAATATTAGAGAGCAACAAATAAATATCAAAGATAACACTTCAGGGTCCATAGGAATATGATATCCTTCATAGATGGACATTCAGATATGGTTGAAGATTTCTGGTATGCAGCAGTGAACTACCCTTCCAAAATTTAATTGTAACTGTAAAATATATTAAGGTAACAAAAGTCTCCCCTCTTTCTGACCTCTGCCTTGCACAGACAAAAGCTAGCTCTGTCATGTGGTGGTCATCTTGTCTCTTTCAAGACTTGCCCTCCTCATTTCCTCATTTGGCCCTCAGAAGACCGGATGTGGGTTCTAGTTCTTTTCCTGTCTCTATTCTTTTATGTCAATGGACACACCCCTTTCTGGCATTGCGGGGTTTACCTATGCCTAGGACCCAGCACAGCGCCCTGCTGTGATGGAAGTGGTGAGAAAAGCAGGGCCCTTCCCACCGTTGGCAGAGCCCTGTTTTCTTAATGTAGCTTCTGGTTGCACTGCATTTTCCTGTCTGCGACATCATTGACTCATGTTGTTTTTTTACATTTCTAACTTCTGTAGATTTTCACAGATCAGGTTCTGGCTTTAGTTACCCCTCAGGACTTGAGGTTTCACAGCCTCACGCTAAATGAGTATCCTCTGCTGTTCTTCATGGTTGTGTTTCTTCATGGTTTCCACCTGAAAAGCACAGCTTTATTGGCTCTATCCCACGGTTCCAGAGGACTTCAGGCTGAACACAAGTTGCCTTTCTTTTTTTGGCTCTGTGGTGGAATCTTAATTCTGTGACCCAGAATTGAACCCCCATACCTGCCAGCAATGAAATAACAGAGTCCTAACCATTTGATTGCCAGGGAATTTCCCATGGGTTGCCATTTTTAATGAGGGCAGTGATGGCATAGTGCGAAAGGAATTATTGCTGTCAGTCAGCAGGCTTTCAGGCCAGGAAATTCAGAGAAGCCTCTTGTGGTCTTCTGGGGAAACCATATCTGCTTCTCAGAAAGGACCTTTAGAGACTTGGAGACAAATAATAGGACAAATGTGTATTAACAGGTGCCTTTGTTTGCCTTTGCAAAATGCATCTGCAACAGACCTTTGGAATATGATACAATATTTTCCTAACATATTTGAAAAAGCTTGAATGTTATATAGCTATGTGCTAAACCCAAGTTTGAGGATTATTATGTACTTTATTCATGACTGGGATTCCCTGGTGGCTCAGATGGTAAAGAGTCTGCCTGCAATGTGGGAGACCTGGGTTTGATCCCTGCGTTGGGAAGATTGCCCTGGAGAAGAGAACAGCTCTCCACTCCAGTATTCTTGCCTAGAGAATTCCATGGCTTGTCCAGAGTCAGACATGACTGAGCGACTGTCACTTTTTCTTTCACTTCATCCCTAACATTTATATAGATGCATTTAAGTTGCTCTCTTAGTCTTCACTGCATTCAAATATAGGAACTTCAGTTTAATCATTATTTTGACTATCTCCACTGCCAAAGTAAGTTTTGAACTTTTAAGTTTAAAGTACTGTCTCAGAATTTTTGCTGTCTGAATTTGGTGACATGATTAAAACGTGGAGAGCTTGCACCATGTTTTTCACATATATGAAAGTGAATCAAAGCATTTATTGTTGGTTGTTGTTTAGTCACTAAGTTGTGTCTGACTCTTTTGCAGCCCCATGGACTGTAGCCTCCTGGCTCCTCTGTCCATGGGATTCTCCAGGCAAGAATACTGGAGTGGGCTGCCATTTCCTTCTCCAGGGGATCTTCCTCACCCAGGGATTGAACCTGTGTCTCCTGACCTGGCAGGTGGATTCTTTACCACTGAGCCACCAGGAAAGCCCACTCACTTATCATCGTAGTCCAATATAGATTTATTTCATTTCTTAGGCCTTAGAAATAGTACTTCGTCTTGAACGAATTGTAGCTTTCAGCCTAGCTAAGTGTTGCACTGTGAGAAACAGACACATGCCCACAAATGACAGCCCTTTCTACCTTATTAGAAGAAAAACAAAATCTAAGTTATGCTCCTGCACATTGCCTGAAACATACCTTAGAAATTTTTTTGTCTTGGAGTGAAGCTTTTGTAATTCAGTTCAGTTGTCTAATAATGTTGATAACCATAAATATGTGGCAGTTTTAGGAAATCATTTATAGAAAAAGTAATAAGATAATCATTGCTATGATTTTTTTTAAAGAGATAAGTCTGCTTTAAAAAAAAGTCTGAAATAGTGTATCTACATGGATATTTCCTGGTACTTTCTCTCTCTTAGACACACACATACAAAATGAATCAGAACGAACAAGAAAGCTGGTATGATTTATCATTTGTTTTTCAAGGTTTATATTTCAAAAATTGAGCTCTTTCTTTTTTGTTCTTAAGAAACAATAATAAATGCAAACAATTTTCCGCTTCAGTAAAATGGTAAAATCACTGTCCCTCATATTGTCAGTTGTGTCTTGTATCCATCAGGAACATGGAAGTTCATGGTGTCTTGTACTTTTTCACTTCCTAATGTTGGCACTGAGAACTGCTCGTGCTCTGGACTTTTCCTTCCTTATAGAATGAAGACATTTCCCCGACTTTTAAATTTATAGCTTTAGGGCTTCCCTGGTGGTCCAGTGGATAAGGACACCGCCTTGCAGTGCAAGGGGTGTCGGTCCGATCCTTGGCCTGGGAAGATCCCACGTGCCACGGAGCGACTGGACCCATGTGTCCAACTACCGAGCCAGAGCTCTGGAGCGCATGCGCCCAGAGCCGGTGCTCTGCGACAACAGAGGCCACTGCGATAGGAGGCCCACACAGGCCAAAGAACAAAGATAGATGAAAATAAATAAATAAAATGAAAGACCAATGAAAAATTTATAGCTTTAATATATTTGTGATTGTAGTACTTTGTTATACTAAATAGCAAAAATTTTTAATTTGTTACTGAGTAATTTATATAACACAGAAATCCTTCAGAATGTATTGGTTCTGTTACACCAGCATATGTCTTTATTGGTGGAAGTGATTGCCGTGACGTAGGCGTAGGCCTGTCAGCGTTCCTTAGCCTTGCATTCCTGTGACGGGTAAGTTTATGTAGGAAACTCGCTACAGGTGGTTACTGCTTCAGAGAAAGAAGGTACCAGTCACCTAGACTCTGGCACTTGTCCCTACTGCCAGATGATGCTTCCAAGTGGAGAGCGCTGAAATGGCAAATTGTTTCTTTTCTTTGTTGTCCTTTGATGTGGGATCTTGGCAGTTTTAGGATTTTATTAAAGATCATTGCTATGATTTTTTTTAAAGAGATAAGTCTGCTTTAAAAAAAAGTCTGAAATAGTGTATCTACATGGATATTTCCTGGTACTTTCTCTCTCTTAGACACACACATACAAAATGAATCAGAACGAACAAGAAAGCTGGTATGATTTATCATTTGTTTTTCAAGGTTTATATTTCAAAAATTGAGCTCTTTCTTTTTTGTTCTTAAGAAACAATAATAAATGCAAACAATTTTCCGCTTCAGTAAAATGGTAAAATCACTGTCCCTCATATTGTCAGTTGTGTCTTGTATCCATCAGGAACATGGAAGTTCATGGTGTCTTGTACTTTTTCACTTCCTAATGTTGGCACTGAGAACTGCTCGTGCTCTGGACTTTTCCTTCCTTATAGAATGAAGACATTTCCCCGACTTTTAAATTTATAGCTTTAGGGCTTCCCTGGTGGTCCAGTGGATAAGGACACCGCCTTGCAGTGCAAGGGGTGTCGGTCCGATCCTTGGCCTGGGAAGATCCCACGTGCCACGGAGCGACTGGACCCATGTGTCCAACTACCGAGCCAGAGCTCTGGAGCGCATGCGCCCAGAGCCGGTGCTCTGCGACAACAGAGGCCACTGCGATAGGAGGCCCACACAGGCCAAAGAACAAAGATAGATGAAAATAAATAAATAAAATGAAAGACCAATGAAAAATTTATAGCTTTAATATATTTGTGATTGTAGTACTTTGTTATACTAAATAGCAAAAATTTTTAATTTGTTACTGAGTAATTTATATAACACAGAAATCCTTCAGAATGTATTGGTTCTGTTACACCAGCATATGTCTTTATTGGTGGAAGTGATTGCCGTGACGTAGGCGTAGGCCTGTCAGCGTTCCTTAGCCTTGCATTCCTGTGACGGGTAAGTTTATGTAGGAAACTCGCTACAGGTGGTTACTGCTTCAGAGAAAGAAGGTACCAGTCACCTAGACTCTGGCACTTGTCCCTACTGCCAGATGATGCTTCCAAGTGGAGAGCGCTGAAATGGCAAATTGTTTCTTTTCTTTGTTTCTAGTCCTGTTGTGTGGCATGTGGGATCTTAGTTCTCTGACTAGGGACCAGATTTGTGCCCCCTGCAAAGGAATTGCAGAATCTTCACCACTGGACCACCAGGGTAGTCCCAAAGAGCTTTTTTTTAATGCTTATTATTATTTTGATTGAATTCTGTGTTGCCTTAATTTACTGTAACAAATATTTATGTTTATGTGATGAGGTAGGCTCACTGTATTGAATATGCATACTTTGAAATTTAATTAGCATGATACCCAGAAAATGAGTTCTCTGTTCTGGCCAGTTTTCTACTCTTAGAGTTAGCCTCACTCATTTTTGTTTCAGCACTTGCTGAAAAATCATTCTAAAATGTTTGGTTCTTTTATTGTTTTAAAAAATATACTTTACAGTAAATATAATTTAAATAATCTTTTAACCTCCAAGGTGTAGTAATAGTGACAAGAGTGGAACCAGCTTGGCCTCAGTCCTAACAGATTTGTATCAGGAGCAGGGGCTCATGGTAAGCTGGCGAATTGTCCATGACAGTCTCTGAAAATCATTTCTTATTGAGCAGGTGTTCATGTATCTCTTTTTCTAAAGGTAGCATTTTATTTGCCCCCTAATTAATTCTCCCCTGAAGCCTGACTGGGAATATGAAAGAAATAATGTTCTAGAATCAGAAGACCATATGATTAGATATCCATATGAGAGTTCAGACTGTCAGTGTTACAGGATTTAAAAGTAAGGAGAGGGGCTTCCCTGATGGTCTGATGGTTAAGACCTCACTTCCAATGTGGGTGTGCAGGTTCAGTCCCTGTCTGGAGATTTAAGACCCCATATGAAAGATCCCCATAACAACAACCGCAACAACAAAATGCACCTAGAAGTAGAAATATGATGAATGACTGTCAGTCATGGGTCAGGATGGCTTCTTTGAGCAGTTGTTGCCTGAACTAGGCTTTGAAAAGTGAGTACAATTTCGGCTTTGAAAGGCCCGTAGGCCTGTCAGCGTTCCTTAGCCTTGCATTCCTGTGACGGGTAAGTTTATGTAGGAAACTCGCTACAGGTGGTTACTGCTTCAGAGAAAGAAGGTACCAGTCACCTAGACTCTGGCACTTGTCCCTACTGCCAGATGATGCTTCCAAGTGGAGAGCGCTGAAATGGCAAATTGTTTCTTTTCTTTGTTTCTAGTCCTGTTGTGTGGCATGTGGGATCTTAGTTCTCTGACTAGGGACCAGATTTGTGCCCCCTGCAAAGGAATTGCAGAATCTTCACCACTGGACCACCAGGGTAGTCCCAAAGAGCTTTTTTTTAATGCTTATTATTATTTTGATTGAATTCTGTGTTGCCTTAATTTACTGTAACAAATATTTATGTTTATGTGATGAGGTAGGCTCACTGTATTGAATATGCATACTTTGAAATTTAATTAGCATGATACCCAGAAAATGAGTTCTCTGTTCTGGCCAGTTTTCTACTCTTAGAGTTAGCCTCACTCATTTTTGTTTCAGCACTTGCTGAAAAATCATTCTAAAATGTTTGGTTCTTTTATTGTTTTAAAAAATATACTTTACAGTAAATATAATTTAAATAATCTTTTAACCTCCAAGGTGTAGTAATAGTGACAAGAGTGGAACCAGCTTGGCCTCAGTCCTAACAGATTTGTATCAGGAGCAGGGGCTCATGGTAAGCTGGCGAATTGTCCATGACAGTCTCTGAAAATCATTTCTTATTGAGCAGGTGTTCATGTATCTCTTTTTCTAAAGGTAGCATTTTATTTGCCCCCTAATTAATTCTCCCCTGAAGCCTGACTGGGAATATGAAAGAAATAATGTTCTAGAATCAGAAGACCATATGATTAGATATCCATATGAGAGTTCAGACTGTCAGTGTTACAGGATTTAAAAGTAAGGAGAGGGGCTTCCCTGATGGTCTGATGGTTAAGACCTCACTTCCAATGTGGGTGTGCAGGTTCAGTCCCTGTCTGGAGATTTAAGACCCCATATGAAAGATCCCCATAACAACAACCGCAACAACAAAATGCACCTAGAAGTAGAAATATGATGAATGACTGTCAGTCATGGGTCAGGATGGCTTCTTTGAGCAGTTGTTGCCTGAACTAGGCTTTGAAAAGTGAGTACAATTTCGGTTCTATGGAGTGAAAGGCAGAAGGGGGTGTGGCACAGAAAGTCTAACCCAGCTGGAAATACAGCAGAGTACCAAGCAAGTGGAAGTAAAGACAGTACTTTGGGACAGGGAAAAATTCAGAGTGGTAGATGCCATAGGATGTTGAATTAAATACTTCCTAAGCTTAGCCATGGGCTCTCCTGGTGGCTCAGATGGTAAAGAATCAGCCTGCAATGCGGGAGACCAGGGTTCAGTCCCTGAGCAGGGAAGATCCCCTGGAGGAGGGCATGGCAACCCACTCCAGTATTCTTACCTGGGGAATCCCCAGGGACAGAGGATCCTGGCAGGCTACAGTCCATGGGGTCACAAAGAGTCAGACATGACTAAGCGATAAAGCATGCGCAAGCTTAGTCATAGTGGTGCTACTGGTAAAGAACCCCTGAGAGACTCTGGGTCGGGCCACCCACTCCAGTCTTCTTGCCTGGAGAATCCTGTGGACAGCGGAGTCTGGAGGGCTACAGTCCGTGGGCTCGCACAGAGTTGTCCCCAACTGGAGCAACTTGGCACACAAGCGTAATCATAGTATTGCTTTCTTTGTTTTTCTTATTAAACTCAGTCCTAATGACTTATGTGCTTATATTCTTTTTTAATTTATTTATCTTTTGGGGGTGGGGTGGGAGGGAGGGGATGGGCGGGCCACTTCTATTGGTCTTTCTAAAGGTAGCATTTTATTTGCCCCCTAATTAATTCTCCCCTGAAGCCTGACTGGGAATATGAAAGAAATAATGTTCTAGAATCAGAAGACCATATGATTAGATATCCATATGAGAGTTCAGACTGTCAGTGTTACAGGATTTAAAAGTAAGGAGAGGGGCTTCCCTGATGGTCTGATGGTTAAGACCTCACTTCCAATGTGGGTGTGCAGGTTCAGTCCCTGTCTGGAGATTTAAGACCCCATATGAAAGATCCCCATAACAACAACCGCAACAACAAAATGCACCTAGAAGTAGAAATATGATGAATGACTGTCAGTCATGGGTCAGGATGGCTTCTTTGAGCAGTTGTTGCCTGAACTAGGCTTTGAAAAGTGAGTACAATTTCGGTTCTATGGAGTGAAAGGCAGAAGGGGGTGTGGCACAGAAAGTCTAACCCAGCTGGAAATACAGCAGAGTACCAAGCAAGTGGAAGTAAAGACAGTACTTTGGGACAGGGAAAAATTCAGAGTGGTAGATGCCATAGGATGTTGAATTAAATACTTCCTAAGCTTAGCCATGGGCTCTCCTGGTGGCTCAGATGGTAAAGAATCAGCCTGCAATGCGGGAGACCAGGGTTCAGTCCCTGAGCAGGGAAGATCCCCTGGAGGAGGGCATGGCAACCCACTCCAGTATTCTTACCTGGGGAATCCCCAGGGACAGAGGATCCTGGCAGGCTACAGTCCATGGGGTCACAAAGAGTCAGACATGACTAAGCGATAAAGCATGCGCAAGCTTAGTCATAGTGGTGCTACTGGTAAAGAACCCCTGAGAGACTCTGGGTCGGGCCACCCACTCCAGTCTTCTTGCCTGGAGAATCCTGTGGACAGCGGAGTCTGGAGGGCTACAGTCCGTGGGCTCGCACAGAGTTGTCCCCAACTGGAGCAACTTGGCACACAAGCGTAATCATAGTATTGCTTTCTTTTTTTTTCTTATTAAACTCAGTCCTAATGACTTATGTGCTTATATTCTTTTTTTTTAATTTATTTATCTTTTGGGGGGGTGGGGTGGGGAGGGAGGGGGATGGGCGGGCCACTTCTATTGGTCTTTCATTTCTCTATTTTCACCCGTCTTTGTTCTTTGGCTCCTGTGGGCCTCCCATCGCAGTGGCATCTGTTGTAGCAGAGCACCGGCTCTGGGCGCATGCGCCCCAGAGCTCTGGCTCGGTAACTGGACACATCGGTCCAGCCGCTTCGCGGCACGTGGGATCTTCCCAGGCCAGGGATCGAACTGGCGTCCCTTGTACTACAAGGCGGTGTCCTTACCCACTGGACCACCAGGGAAGCCCCTGTGCTTATATTCTTATTTTTCCTCTTTGTGGTCAGATAAAAGGCAGAAGTTGATTGGAAATTTTGGTTGATTTGAGTTAATTGAAGCTTTGCTAAGTTTGTTTAAGTGGACTTTAGACTTAAAGTATTATCTGATCAGAAACCTCATGGAGTATCTGGATTTTGAGATTTCTTAGGTATTTTTCTGATATACTATTTTAAAAATTATCTGTGTGATTTTGTTTTAGAAAAGCCAGTGAGGGTTTGAAGACCATAAACCCGGATGAGAAAGCTCCCTCTATGCGTTTGCTGGCTTATGGTAAGTTAGAACTGTGCAGTGCTGTTGAAATAAAAAAAAATCAGACTTGACATAAAGCCATTTTATCTTTTATAGCTTTGTAGATTTCTAGTAGTGTTTTACTACTGCACTCGCCTGTTGGTGTACAGTGTTTATTTTTATAGCTTTCTAGGGCCCTCATGTAAAGCAAAGTGATTGCAACTAACTCTTATCTTTGTGTTTATTACATTAGCCAGATTTGACAGTTGAGGTGGTTTTTTTTTCATCATGCATTAGCACAAAGATTTTTCCACGAATTTGTCTGTATTGGGAGGACTTTATGTTAAGTGAGGATCCCCCCTTTTTTGGAGAATCCTGTGGACAGCGGAGTCTGGAGGGCTACAGTCCGTGGGCTCGCACAGAGTTGTCCCCAACTGGAGCAACTTGGCACACAAGCGTAATCATAGTATTGCTTTCTTTTTTTTTCTTATTAAACTCAGTCCTAATGACTTATGTGCTTATATTCTTTTTTTTTAATTTATTTATCTTTTGGGCAGGGGTCGGGTTGGGGAGGGAGGGGAGTGGGCGGGCCACTTCTATTGGTCTTTCATTTCTCTATTTTCACCCGTCTTTGTTCTTTGGCTCCTGTGGGCCTCCCATCGCAGTGGCATCTGTTGTAGCAGAGCACCGGCTCTGGGCGCATGCGCCCCAGAGCTCTGGCTCGGTAACTGGACACATCGGTCCAGCCGCTTCGCGGCACGTGGGATCTTCCCAGGCCAGGGATCGAACTGGCGTCCCTTGTACTACAAGGCGGTGTCCTTACCCACTGGACCACCAGGGAAGCCCCTGTGCTTATATTCTTATTTTTCCTCTTTGTGGTCAGATAAAAGGCAGAAGTTGATTGGAAATTTTGGTTGATTTGAGTTAATTGAAGCTTTGCTAAGTTTGTTTAAGTGGACTTTAGACTTAAAGTATTATCTGATCAGAAACCTCATGGAGTATCTGGATTTTGAGATTTCTTAGGTATTTTTCTGATATACTATTTTAAAAATTATCTGTGTGATTTTGTTTTAGAAAAGCCAGTGAGGGTTTGAAGACCATAAACCCGGATGAGAAAGCTCCCTCTATGCGTTTGCTGGCTTATGGTAAGTTAGAACTGTGCAGTGCTGTTGAAATAAAAAAAAATCAGACTTGACATAAAGCCATTTTTATCTTTTATAGCTTTGTAGATTTCTAGTAGTGTTTTACTACTGCACTCGCCTGTTGGTGTACAGTGTTTATTTTTATAGCTTTCTAGGGCCCTCATGTAAAGCAAAGTGATTGCAACTAACTCTTATCTTTGTGTTTATTACATTAGCCAGATTTGACAGTTGAGGTGGTTTTTGTTTTTTCACATGCATGCACTGTAGTTAACAATTTCCAAGTGATGTTAGTGTTAACCTCTCTGGGTTGGTTCCACGAATTTGTCTGTATTGGGAGGACTTTATGTTAATGTAGTTAATTACCTTTTCATATTTTTTTGAGCAGTATGGTTTAAAGTTTGGGAGGGGTCTCGGGGAGTCCCTTCACTGTTCACCCGAAACTATCACAACATTGTTAATTGACTCTATCCAAATACAAAATGTTTTTAGTGTTTAAAAAAAACCCAACTAACTATAGAGTCACCCCTCAAGCTCAGTTTCATTCAACTTAATTCTATAGACTCTGTTATCATGAATTAAAGTCAGAGCTTTAGTATTGTATCCTTCTGTCTCACCTATTGCTCTAGAGCTTTCTTGGATCTCTTTCTCCCTTTTTTCATTTCTCTGCTGCATTTCACTGTCCATTTCTTTTCCTCCCTCCTCCCTGCCACCCCCAACCCCCTGTTCATCATTTTGCCAGGCTCTTGGCTTTTCTGAGCCAGCTTTCTACTACTTTTCCAACAGCATGTGCACCCATTTTCCTTCAGCAAAATAATGTTCCCTACTTTGCAGGAATTTGATGTAAAGAGAAATCATAGCATGAATAAGGCTTAATGGTGTTTTCCTTTCTCTTTAGTTTCTGGCTTGGGCTTTGGAATCATGAGTGGTGTATTCTCCTTCGTAAATACCCTGTCGGATTCCTTGGGACCAGGCACAGTGGGCATTCATGGAGACCCTCCCCAGTTCTTCCTACATTCAGGTACGTGTCTGGCTTGAATGGTTAGACTTCCAGTCTAAATG
The DNA here is from genome assembly GCA_022376925.1 of Tragulus kanchil. Taxonomy (NCBI): domain Eukaryota; kingdom Metazoa; phylum Chordata; class Mammalia; order Artiodactyla; family Tragulidae; genus Tragulus; species Tragulus kanchil. The sequence continues at coordinate 284,587,118 of JAIOJX010000032.1, read as the reverse complement.
ATCATCCGTAGTGGAGTTCGCTGGTTTAGGAATTCACATGAGTAGAAGTCTATGTTATACGTTCTAAAAGCAAGGTGCTGTTAGACATTGTGATGGAAAAGACCTAGGGAAATAAAACTTAAGAGTGTTGTAGAATATTAGACTGGATTTAGCTTGCATAAAGTTCATTGTTCTGTTACTACACTAACAATGTTGCTGTATAGTTGATATATATAAGTGAATTTTTATAGGCTACATGTTTTTTTGTTTTTTAAGTGTTATTTTTATTTATTATTTTAAAAACTTTGTTTTTATTTGTAAGATAATTACAATGTTGTGACAGTTTCTGCCATACCTCAACATGAAACAGGTGGGCATACAGATGTCCCCTCCCTCCTAAACCTCCCTCCGGATCCCACCCCTCTAGGTTGTCACGGAACTCTGGCTTTGGGTTCCCTGCATCATATAGCATATTCCCACTGGCTCTCTGTTTTACATATGGTAATGTATATGTTTCAGTAATATTCTCTCAAGTGATCCCCCCTCACTGTGACCAAAAGTCTGTTCTTTACATCTGTGCCTCTTTTGTTGCCCTGTAATTAGGATAATCCGTACCATTTTTCTAGAGTCCATATATGTGTGTTATTATACAATATTTGTCTTTCCCTTTCTGACTTACTTCACTCTGTGTAAGAGACTCTAGGTTCATCTACCTCACTAGAACTCTCAAATTCATTCCTTTTTATGACTGAGTAATACTCCATGGTGTATATGTACCACAACTGCTGTATCCATCCATCTGTCAATGGATATCTAGATTGTTTCCATGCCCTAGCTATTATAAATAGTGCTGCTATGAACATTGGATAAATGTGTCTTTTTCAATTATGATTTCACAGTAGTGGGATTTTTGGGTCATATGGTAGATTTATTCCAAATTTTTAAAGGAATCTCCATACTTTTCTCCATAGTGGCTGTATCAATTTGCATTTCCACCAACAGTGCAAAAGGGTTCCCTCTTCTCTACACCCTCTCCAGCATTTATTGTTTGTAGATTTTTTTGATGATGGGCATTCTGACTGGTGGGAGATGAAACCTTATTTTAATTTTGATATTCATTTCTCTAATAATAAGCGATGCTGAACATGTTTTCATGTATTTATTAGCCATCTGTATGTCTTCTTTGGAGAAATGTCTGTTTAGGTCTTTTTCTAATTTTTTTGATTGGGTTGTTTTAGTGGTATTGAGCTGCATGAGCTGCTTGTATATTTTGGAAATTAACCCCTTGTCAGTTGTTTCATTTACTATTATTTTCTCCCATTCAGAGCATTGTCTTTTTGCCTTGCTTGTAGCTTCCTTCATTGTGCAAAAGCTTTTATATTTAATTAGTTTCCATTTGTTTATTTTTGTTTATATTTCCATTACTCTAGGAGGTGGGTCGTAGAGGATCTTGGTGTGATTTATGTCAAAGAGTGGTCTGCCTATGTTTTGTTTGTTTTTATTAGTTTTTATTGTTAGTGTAAGGACTAATCTTTAGTTTGTCATCTTGATCACTTTTGGGGATAGAAAACATAATTTAATCTTGAAATTCAGCGGAAGGAAAGTAGTTCTTATTCAGTGTGAGGTAAGGTCTAAAAATGTCTGTGTGTGTGTATATATATATATAACTTTCACTGTAGCAACCCATCTTCCTCATTCCTTAAGAACTGGGACACCAGCGGGAACTTAGAGTCCCTTGTTCCTCCTCACTCCTCCCCCACAGATAACCACTGCCCTGGTTTTATCTTATTCAGTTCCTGGGTTAGCTAGGTCTGAAAGTTAGGCTTTAACATGTATATATGTTTTACTAAAACCTGAAAATTCTACCTTCATATGAGTATCTGAAAAAATAAAATTAATATTTAGTTTTTTGCTTTTGAACATTTAAAATGAGTTGTACTAGTCTTTAAAATAGATGAGTTCAGCTTTATCCAGAGATGCCTATGAAAGGACCAACCCACTTCAAACTGCTTTTTCATCCATCAGATGAAAATTGTCCCTGTTATAAAATGATCACACATTTGATAGTTGGTAGTATATACAATTAGTGTAAAATTCTTCACACATGACCCTGTGCACAGATTCTTTTAATTAAATCATCTTTAACATCTTTACAAAAGTGATTGTTTTTTCTTTTCCCCATCATGCCTCTTTTATTTATATTTATTTTCATCAATCTTTTTATTCTTTGGCATGTGTGGGCCTCCCATTGCAGTGGCCTCTCTCACTGCAGAGCACCGGCTCTGGGTGCATGCGCTCCAGAGCGCTGGCTTGTAATTGGATATGCCAGTCCACCCGTGCTCCATGGCACGTGGGATCTTCCCAGGCCAGGAATCGAACGGGCACCCCTTGCACTGCAAGGTGGACTCTTTACCCACTGGGCCACCAGGGAAGCCCAAAAAGTAATTTTTCTTCAAGGACCTTATCATCTTGTAGGGAGAATAAGCCCCCCCTCCAAAAGTGATTAAGCATTCCAGTGTAGTCTAAGGTAATAATAGAAAAGATAAAAGATGAAAGTATTAGTTGCTCAGTTGTGCCCGACCCTTTGCGACCCCATGGACTATAGCCTGCTAGATACCTCTGTTCATGAGTTTTCCCAGGCAGGAATACTGGAGTTGGTTGCCATTTCCTTCCCCAGGATAAGATGAGGCTTAACCAAATTTTTAAAAATTGCTGTAGTGAAAAATTGAGAGATATCCTGCACATTATAGTGATCCTCTAACCCTGTGGATTCTCATTCATCTTTTCAGTTCAGGCCTTGGTATCTCCTGTCTAGATTATTACCATTAACCCCCATCTGGTTAGTCCTTCCTCAGCACTTTCCATGAGGATCCATCCTGTGGATATACAACCACAAAGGAATCTTCTTTTTACAAAAATTTGTAAGGGCTTTTCAAGGCCTGCAAGTTAAAGAAAGGGAAAGTATATAATAGAGTGGGTCATACTTAATTAGTCATGCCTCCAACATAGCAAAGTATCTTCCTTTTAAACATTCTATAACTAGAATATTTCTGACGATTAAAAAAAAGATCATGATAAGGAGTCTTAGGTTTTTTGGTTTTTTTTAGAAAAACTGTAATATTAGTAGCTGAAATCTGTTAGTCTCTGACATAAATTAATAAAACCTAACCAGGAGGGGGTGCTACAGTTTTTTGTGTTTTCTTAAATCAGTGTGTCAGACTGCTACATAAGCGGTTTTCTTTTTTGGTTCTCAAGAACAGACTCCTAATGGAATTTAGTTTTCTACCAGCTTCTGTCACTAGATGGTGCTAATTCCCTTTTGTGAGCTAGGCTGTTTTCATAGGATTGGCTTAAAATGATCCTTTTAGAAGAAAGTAAAAAATGTGCTAGCAATTTGATCATTGTGTTTGTGATTTTTGTAAGTTCAGAGAAAACAATGTTTTTATGGCTTTAGCTAAGTTAGGACAGCAGGCTGACTGTGCTGTGGATTTGTTTGTACCTCTAGAGTCGAGAACAGCTGTCACCTCAGCGTGTGCTAGAGTTTGCTATAATGTCACTCTTTGGGACATAAACTTTGAATTATACGTTTAAGAAAGTACTTATTGCATTTAAATATATAACCTCAAATTCACATGTATTTGTGTTTATTATATTTATTATTTGTAACTGCTGCTATTACCATGTATTTAGGCATGAGAGCATTTAAAATTTTTCATATAAATAGTTTATCATACTCCATTACAAATGGCCAAGTAATAATCAGAATAAAAGGGAATATGAGATCTAATTAGTTTCTCTCTGTTAGTACAAGCTATACTCTATATGATAGCTCTGTTTACATAGACTTTCATGTAACAAGTAAACATAGTTTATACATTATAAGTTAATTCTTTTTGTTTGTAGTTGTGTAGCAGGCTAACATTAACTTTTATTAGAATCATTGGTATTCTAATGGTATTAGAATCATTACCATTTCTTAGAAATTCTGTATAAGAGGCAAAGTATGGGAATTGAGTCTTAAGTTTAAGTCATATCCTGGCTCATTAATTTAGTATTTTAGGCAAGACCATTTGGTCATTTATTCTCCGTTCCACAAATAATTAAGTATTTTTATTCAACAGTCCAGTTAGTGTCTTCACCTTCCACTCATAGTGGGATAAAGGCAAACAGCAGGTAGCACGATCTCAGTCATTTTTGGAGTTCCCCTTTTGCATCCATAGCGTGTATTTCTTTTTGGTTTTTTTTCAAGACAAAAAAAAAGGAGGGGTGCTACAGTTTTTGTGTTTTCTTAAATCAGTGTGTCAGACTGCTACATAAGCGGTTTTCTTTTGGTTCTCAAGAACAGACTCCTAATGGAATTTAGTTTTCTACCAGCTTCTGTCACTAGATGGTGCTAATTCCCTTTTGTGAGCTAGGCTGTTTTCATAGGATTGGCTTAAAATGATCCTTTTAGAAGAAAGTAAAAAATGTGCTAGCAATTTGATCATTGTGTTTGTGATTTTTGTAAGTTCAGAGAAAACAATGTTTTTATGGCTTTAGCTAAGTTAGGACAGCAGGCTGACTGTGCTGTGGATTTGTTTGTACCTCTAGAGTCGAGAACAGCTGTCACCTCAGCGTGTGCTAGAGTTTGCTATAATGTCACTCTTTGGGACATAAACTTTGAATTATACGTTTAAGAAAGTACTTATTGCATTTAAATATATAACCTCAAATTCACATGTATTTGTGTTTATTATATTTATTATTTGTAACTGCTGCTATTACCATGTATTTAGGCATGAGAGCATTTAAAATTTTTCATATAAATAGTTTATCATACTCCATTACAAATGGCCAAGTAATAATCAGAATAAAAGGGAATATGAGATCTAATTAGTTTCTCTCTGTTAGTACAAGCTATACTCTATATGATAGCTCTGTTTACATAGACTTTCATGTAACAAGTAAACATAGTTTATACATTATAAGTTAATTCTTTTTGTTTGTAGTTGTGTAGCAGGCTAACATTAACTTTTATTAGAATCATTGGTATTCTAATGGTATTAGAATCATTACCATTTCTTAGAAATTCTGTATAAGAGGCAAAGTATGGGAATTGAGTCTTAAGTTTAAGTCATATCCTGGCTCATTAATTTAGTATTTTAGGCAAGACCATTTGGTCATTTATTCTCCCGTTCCACAAATAATTAAGTATTTTTATTCAACAGTCCAGTTAGTGTCTTCACCTTCCACTCATAGTGGGGGATAAAGGCAAACAGCAGGTAGCACGATCTCAGTCATGGCTTCCGCGGACTCCCTGCGGATGGGGAATGGCGGCAGTGTTGGAGGCGCCTTCCAGCCCTACCTGGACTCTTTGCGGCAGGAGTTGCAGCAGAGGGACCCGACGCTGCTGTCAGTCGTGGTGGCACTCCTCGCGGTGCTGCTGACTCTAGTGTTGTGGAAGCTTATCCAGAGCAGAAGGAGCAGTCAGAGAGCCGTTCTTCTTGTGGGCCTTTGTGATTCCGGGAAAACATTGCTTTTTGTCAGATTGTTAACAGGCCTTTACAGAGACACGCAGACTTCCATCACTGACAGCTCTGCTGCCTGCAGAGTCAGCAATAACAGGGGTGCTAATCTGACCTTGATTGACCTCCCTGGCCATGAGAGCTTGAGACTTCAGTTCCTAGAGCGGTTTAAAGCTTCAGCCTGGGCTATCGTGTTTGTTGTGGATAGTGCAGCCTTCCAGTGAGAGGTAAAAGATGTGGGCGAGTTTATCAAGTCCTCCTTGACAGTATAGGTCTGAAGAACACACCATCATTCTTAATTGCTTGTAATAAGCAAGACATTACAATGGCAAAATCAGCAAAGTTAGTTCAGCTGCAACTTGAAGAAGAAATCAATACTTTACAGGTCACCCGTTCTGCTGCCCCAAGCACATTGGACAGTTCCAGCTCTGCCCCTGCTCAGCTGGGGAAGAAGGGCAAAGACTTTGAATTCTCACAGTTGCCCCTCAAAGTGGAGTTCCGGGAGTGCAGTGCCAAGGGTGGAAGAGGAGACCCTGGCCCTGCCGACATCCGGGACCTGGAGAAGTGGCTGGCTAAAATCGCCCGAAGACCGGATCCAAACACGAGACGGGAATGTTGGTGTGTGTATGTGACGGACAGTTTTGGAAGAGGATGTGGCAGTCTGGAGTTGATAATTCAAATATAGTTAGGAACTTTTCCTTATTCTGGAAACAAACAAACAAAAAAGACAAACAGCAAAGTGTGGTCAATCCTGTGATGAGTAAGAGCCACGAGTGCAGAGGAAAGCTCTCAACCGGGCACTGTATCAGCACTTCTCCTTTGTAATACTTCCACATTTGTAATGAATTGGTCATCTGGGGATAAAGGCAAACAGCAGGTAGCACGATCTCAGTCATGGCTTCCGCGGACTCCCTGCGGATGGGGAATGGCGGCAGTGTTGGAGGCGCCTTCCAGCCCTACCTGGACTCTTTGCGGCAGGAGTTGCAGCAGAGGGACCCGACGCTGCTGTCAGTCGTGGTGGCACTCCTCGCGGTGCTGCTGACTCTAGTGTTGTGGAAGCTTATCCAGAGCAGAAGGAGCAGTCAGAGAGCCGTTCTTCTTGTGGGCCTTTGTGATTCCGGGAAAACATTGCTTTTTGTCAGATTGTTAACAGGCCTTTACAGAGACACGCAGACTTCCATCACTGACAGCTCTGCTGCCTGCAGAGTCAGCAATAACAGGGGTGCTAATCTGACCTTGATTGACCTCCCTGGCCATGAGAGCTTGAGACTTCAGTTCCTAGAGCGGTTTAAAGCTTCAGCCTGGGCTATCGTGTTTGTTGTGGATAGTGCAGCCTTCCAGTGAGAGGTAAAAGATGTGGGCGAGTTTATCAAGTCCTCCTTGACAGTATAGGTCTGAAGAACACACCATCATTCTTAATTGCTTGTAATAAGCAAGACATTACAATGGCAAAATCAGCAAAGTTAGTTCAGCTGCAACTTGAAGAAGAAATCAATACTTTACAGGTCACCCGTTCTGCTGCCCCAAGCACATTGGACAGTTCCAGCTCTGCCCCTGCTCAGCTGGGGAAGAAGGGCAAAGACTTTGAATTCTCACAGTTGCCCCTCAAAGTGGAGTTCCGGGAGTGCAGTGCCAAGGGTGGAAGAGGAGACCCTGGCCCTGCCGACATCCGGGACCTGGAGAAGTGGCTGGCTAAAATCGCTCAAGACCGGATCCAAACACGGGGACGGAATGTTGGTGTGTGTATGTGACGGACAGTTTTGGAAGAGGATGTGGCAGTCTGGAGTTGATAATTCAAATATAGTTAGGAACTTTTCCTTATTCTGGAAACAAACAAACAAAAAAGACAAACAGCAAAGTGTGGTCAATCCTGTGATGAGTAAGAGCCACGAGTGCAGAGGAAAGCTCTCAACCGGGCACTGTATCAGCACTTCTCCTTTGTAATACTTCCACATTTGTAATGAATTGGTCATCCGTGTAGTTATTTGTTACTTTCTCTCCAACTGGATGCTCAGCCATGGAAGTACAAAGACTTTCTATCTTGTTCCTCGCAGTATTCCCCAGAACCTCCGCATCTTGTGGAGTTCTTTGTTTGTAGATGAGCTCGTAAATACTTACTGAAAAAGAAAAAAGAAAGCTAGGCATTGCTTATGGAGGAAGTGCTATCTTTAGAAACTTTAAGGATGAATAGTAGGTAGGCCGGCAGAGCAAGGCGGTCGCTAGGAAAGAATGTTCCAGGTAGAGGGAAGTGGTCTTCCTAGTAGTCCTGGAGGTAAGAAGGACATTGTTCACAGGGCACAGAAGCCAGCAGTCCTCAGTGTCCTCATCTTTCAGCAGGGTCAAGAATAATACCTAGCTCCGGGTTGTAAAGAACTAAATGAAATTAGAGAGTATGTACTTAAATGCTTTATAAACTGTAAAATGGCCTCAGGGTAGAGAATTTGGTTCCTGAAGCACAGAATTTAGAGAAAGGCTAATTTCTCTGATTTAGGTGGTATCTGGGTGTGTCAGTCTGAATTGCCTCCCTTGTGCTTTAGAAGGAAAATGTCTTTATTACTCAGTAAGAATAGCTGATGTTTTATTTTTTTAAGTCCCTAACCCATTTCATTTATATTATATTTTCTTGGCAATGCTCTTGTCTAGGTAAAGTTTTCAATTCTTAGCCTCTAAATTTTTTACTTGGAGAAGTCAGTATGGGTCAGATCACATGTGAAGTATCATGTTCAGTTCTATTTTTTAAAGTAATTATATTTATTTGTTTTTGACTGTGCTGGGTCATCATTACTGAGGGTGGGCTTTCTCTAGTTGGGGCAAGTGGAAGTCACTCTCTAGTGGTGGTGCATGGGCTTCTCATTGCAGTGGCTTCTCTCATTGCAAAGCACCAGCTTCGGTAGTTAGGACTCAGTAGTTGTGACACATGGGCTTAGTTGCACCTCTTGGCATGTGGCATCTTTCCAGACCATAGATTGAACCTGTGTGCCTCGGATTGGCATGTGGATTCTTAACCACTGGACCACTAGGGAAGTCCTTGTGTTCAGCTGCTTGCATTGTAATTTAATAGGAATTCTGAAGCACTAAAATTGGTATAGAAGAACATCATCAGTATGGTGAAAGATCTAGAAACCGTGTGACTGAAGGGAAGAGTATTAAGCTTGAAAAAAAATGAAAGTAAAGGGAGTGTGGGAGATTCCACTTTGTCCAAATTTGTCATTCTGCTGTAGTAGAATTATGCATCCACACCCTTACATTGCCTTAGGGTGACTAGAATGTACTTCCCTATACCTGACTTTGACCTAAGCCCAGTGACACAAATTGGCCAATAGTGAATTTGAGTCACTAACTGGATGTAAGTGGATGTTAGTCAGAGACTTAAAAAGCACTTGCATGGTTAGTTCTGCTCTTTTTGGCTTTGGTCATGGGCCAGACAACACGCCCCATAATGCCCTAACTAGCCTGGACCACAGAATGAACATGTATAGAGCAGACTTGGGCCCAGCCTCACTCAGCTGTACCAGCAACAGAATTGCCCAGCTGAGCCCAGCCTCACTTGAACAGCCAGCAGTTGTCCTCTAGACCAATGAACATGAGAATAAATCCTTGTTGCTGAAACTCAGTGAGCTTTTTTTTTTTTTTTTTACTAATTCATTCACCTCTTTTCCCCACAGTATTTTTTTTAATACCTTTTTTTTGGAGGGGGGAGGCACTTCTATTGATCTTTCATTTATCTATCTTTGTTCTTTGGCCTGTGTGGGCCTCCCACTGCAGTGGCCTCTCTCGCTACAGAGCACTGGCTCTGGGCACATGCATTCCAGAGCGCTGGCTCACAATTTGACACACTGGCCCAGTCACTCCTTGGCACATGGGATCGTCCCAGGCCAGGGATCCAACCAGTGCCCCTTGGACTGCGCAGTGGACTCTTTACCCACTGGACCACCTGGAAACCACCCCCCCTTTTTTTTTCAATATTTATTAATTTATTTGGCTGTGCCTGGTCTAAGTTGTGACGTGTGGGATGTTTAGTCTTCATTACAGCATGCAGGATCTTTAGTTGAAGCATGTGGAATTTAGTTCCCTGAAGGATAGAACCTGAGCCCTGCTATGTTGGGAGTCTTAGCCATTGGGCCACCAGGGAAGTTTCAGGCATGTGTCATCGTCCCATGTGAATTGGTTCTTATTTTCTTCATGTATTGCTGCCTTTAACTTTGGTGGGTTATTTTTTTTTTTTTTTGGTGTGTGTTTCTTTTTCTTCAGTGAATTTTACAGAGGTGTTTTTTCATAGCTATGATGAACAGGAAACTACCCTGTAAAGATGATTTGCACTGGGAAATAGTAATCTTTTTTTAATATCATTCAGCATAGTACCTTCCTTTATTTAGCCCCATAGGAATATAAATTTACCTACAGCACCCAATATTTGTGATTTCCAAGGAGAAAAAAAAATACTGCCTTCGGCTTTACCAATGAGCCTGGCCTTCGCCACCACCCTCAGCTGATCCTCTGAGGGTCCATGGCTGGGCCCCAGAATGTGCTGGATTCCAGCTTTTACTGCCCTGCTCCATCCTAACCTCCCACCAAGGATGCTCATCCCTTCTGGGACCCTTTGTACCGGCTCCCTCTTCTCCCGCTTCACTGCTCTGCTGAAGAGAATCACCGTGTTCACATCAGGGCTGCTGCATGGTTCGGTTTCTGAGGCAGTCATTTATGTCATAGCAAGTTTTGCTGGAGTGCTCTTGAGGTTTTCCAGCACCATTCCTGGAAGAAGTTTTAGCCCAGTCCCCTCAAACCCCTTTACTTACACGCATGGATGTCTGGAAATCTTGATGGTTCTTTTAAGGGATTAATCAAACTTGGGCTAGGGATGGAGCTATTAGGTTTTATTATCCTTTTCATTCTCAAGTTCTTGACCAAACATTTACTTGAATATTTTCATTTGCAATGAATGTTTTGATCTTGAGATTGAAGTGCCTTCTTTCAAATGGTAGGCTTTTCCCATCTCTCAGGGAACTTTTCCCTTACATCCAGTGAAATGATGATTTACAATATGGTGGACCTACTCGCATTTCTGGAGGACAGAGGACAGGGACAGCATCTTTGGAGCAGAATGCCTCTGTGGTCTTCCTTGTCTCAGCTGAAGCACTTCCATCCTTCTTGTTGCTTACGCCCCAGACCTCAGAGTAATCCTGATTCTTCTGTTTTACTTGTTATTCACATTCAATCCAGCTGCAAATCTTACCTCCAGCTTCCATTTAAATCTCCATACAAGTTCTTATGGACCTGGTTTTGCTTTAGATGACACATTAGGAATACATGTTTGAGAGCTGGTTTGGGCTTCCCCAGTAGCTCAGACAGTAAAGAATCCACCTGCAATGCAGGAGACTTGGGTTTGATTCCTGGGTTGGAAAGATCCCCTGGAGAAGGGAAAGGCAACCCACTCCAGTATTCTTGCCTGGAAAATTCCATGGATAAAGGAACCTGGTGGGCTACAGTCCGTAGGGTTGCAAAGAGTTGGACAGGATTGAGGGACTATCACTCTTTCTTTTTTTTCTTTACTTGGAGCAAACATTTAAAGAAAATGTAAACCTGTTGGTGCTATAACTATTCCAGGTCAGAGACAGATATGAGAAGGTCCTAATTAATTTCATAAAGCTAGTGAAGCAATCATACAAAGTAATAGATCCTGAGAGCCCCCACTCACTGAATTGCTGCCTTACACCCTGTGTGCCCGATGGTGGCTCCGGCCCGTGAGTTTAGCGTGGTTTCTTTTGCAGCACTTTTGTGATGATAGTTGCCCTATGCAGGGAGTTTCAGGTATTTTTAATGTGCCACATATGGAAAAAACAAATTGGCTTTTGCTTCTTCAAAGAGCCTTCCTAGGCTTAATAAGCAGGAGCTCGAACAGGGTTTCTCAACCTCATTACTATCAACTTTTGGGGTTCTTCATTGGGGGGTGCTATGTTGTGTATTGCAGGATATTCAACAGTATCCCTTGCTCTATCCACTAGGTGCCAGAAGTCCCCCACCCCCAGTATGGCAACCCAAAATATCTATAGACATTGACAGGTGACCTCTGGGGGCAAAATCACCCTACTTGAGAAGCACCAAGTTAAAAGGCCAGGTTTGGGTTCAGTTTGAGAAGGACTTTCCCACTTTGTTTCAGGAAATCTTTGGAGCAGAATGCCTCTGTGGTCTTCCTTGTCTCAGCTGAAGCACTTCCATCCTTCTTGTTGCTTCGCCCCAGACCTCAGAGTAATCCTGATTCTTCTGTTTTACTTGTTATTCACATTCAATCCAGCTGCAAATCTTACCTCCAGCTTCCATTTAAATCTCCATACAAGTTCTTATGGACCTGGTTTTGCTTTAGATGACACATTAGGAATACATGTTTGAGAGCTGGTTTGGGCTTCCCCAGTAGCTCAGACAGTAAAGAATCCACCTGCAATGCAGGAGACTTGGGTTTGATTCCTGGGTTGGAAAGATCCCCTGGAGAAGGGAAAGGCAACCCACTCCAGTATTCTTGCCTGGAAAATTCCATGGATAAAGGAACCTGGTGGGCTACAGTCCGTAGGGTTGCAAAGAGTTGGACAGGATTGAGGGACTATCACTCTTTCTTTTTTTTCTTTACTTGGAGCAAACATTTAAAGAAAATGTAAACCTGTTGGTGCTATAACTATTCCAGGTCAGAGACAGATATGAGAAGGTCCTAATTAATTTCATAAAGCTAGTGAAGCAATCATACAAAGTAATAGATCCTGAGAGCCCCCACTCACTGAATTGCTGCCTTACACCCTGTGTGCCCGATGGTGGCTCCGGCCCGTGAGTTTAGCGTGGTTTCTTTTGCAGCACTTTTGTGATGATAGTTGCCCTATGCAGGGAGTTTCAGGTATTTTTAATGTGCCACATATGGAAAAAACAAATTGGCTTTTGCTTCTTCAAAGAGCCTTCCTAGGCTTAATAAGCAGGAGCTCGAACAGGGTTTCTCAACCTCATTACTATCAACTTTTGGGGTTCTTCATTGGGGGGTGCTATGTTGTGTATTGCAGGATATTCAACAGTATCCCTTGCTCTATCCACTAGGTGCCAGAAGTCCCCCACCCCCAGTATGGCAACCCAAAATATCTATAGACATTGACAGGTGACCTCTGGGGGCAAAATCACCCTACTTGAGAAGCACCAAGTTAAAAGGCCAGGTTTGGGTTCAGTTTGAGAAGGGACTTTCCCACTTTGTTTCATTTGTGATGACATAAGCTCCTAACCTGGAAGTACTGGAAGTGGACCCTATGGGATAGGCTTTTTCACTGAACAGGGGACTACATCAGGCAGCTTCTCAGGGGCTTCTCAGCACTGACTCTCCACACTGACGGGCTGATTGGAGGAGAGAATTTCAGCATTCTACACCATCTGCTAAGGGGCCTGTGAACATAACATCATCTCCTTGGCAGTATATTCAGCTCATGAACATCCTTCAGGAGCATTTTCATAGATCTGAAATGATACGTCGTAGTGTTATATTTGTTTATATTGACATTGTTTTCAGAACATTTTCTTTTTGATCTGGTCGGTATTAAGGGACCATATTATGCCTTTCTTATGGCTATACGAGATGGTGTTCACAGTGTCTTATTTTAATCTGAGAGTATGTTACTTGGTTAGTAATATATGTACATCTACATTACAATAAACTAGATGACAAAATTCTGTTACAGTTTTGAAAGCAAAAATGTGAAGTTAAATCCTTATTACAAGAGAGGCATTTCCAGAAACACTAGATGCATTCTGGGGTTTGACTCAGGATAAGACACTGGAGATTGCCCCAGGATCTGATGAGTTTCTGCAACCAAGAGGGAAGGAGGAGAGGCTGTCACTATGCAGAACCTTGGTGCCCCAGACCCTTTTCTTACTGGGGAAAAGAAGCCAGAAGCCCATTGGTAATCACATCCTGGATTGGGGCAACTGAGGCTAAGCCCTGGCTTTGGGAAGTCCTCCTCCTCTGTATGTTGTTTCCACCACCCAGCAGCAGCCCTTGGCATTCTCTGGTCTGGTCATGAGATACTGTGAAGTTGTCAGGGGAAGCCAGATGATAGCTGCTTCCACGCTGGCTGGACCCAGCATTAAAATCAGTAGCCGTATTAGGCCGTTGTCTGCAAGGACAGAAGAGTAGATGTCGAGAATGAGGGAGAGAGGGACAAGCATGAAAATGAGAATAGTTGTGTATCTGTGTGCTGGAGTGTTCCTACTGAGAAGTCACCCCAAGTATAAAAAAGACATTGACAGGTGACCTCTGGGGGCAAAATCACCCTACTTGAGAAGCACCAAGTTAAAAGGCCAGGTTTGGGTTCAGTTTGAGAAGGGACTTTCCCACTTTGTTTCATTTGTGATGACATAAGCTCCTAACCTGGAAGTACTGGAAGTGGACCCTATGGGATAGGCTTTTTCACTGAACAGGGGACTACATCAGGCAGCTTCTCAGGGGCTTCTCAGCACTGACTCTCCACACTGACGGGCTGATTGGAGGAGAGAATTTCAGCATTCTACACCATCTGCTAAGGGGCCTGTGAACATAACATCATCTCCTTGGCAGTATATTCAGCTCATGAACATCCTTCAGGAGCATTTTCATAGATCTGAAATGATACGTCGTAGTGTTATATTTGTTTATATTGACATTGTTTTCAGAACATTTTCTTTTTGATCTGGTCGGTATTAAGGGACCATATTATGCCTTTCTTATGGCTATACGAGATGGTGTTCACAGTGTCTTATTTTAATCTGAGAGTATGTTACTTGGTTAGTAATATATGTACATCTACATTACAATAAACTAGATGACAAAATTCTGTTACAGTTTTGAAAGCAAAAATGTGAAGTTAAATCCTTATTACAAGAGAGGCATTTCCAGAAACACTAGATGCATTCTGGGGTTTGACTCAGGATAAGACACTGGAGATTGCCCCAGGATCTGATGAGTTTCTGCAACCAAGAGGGAAGGAGGAGAGGCTGTCACTATGCAGAACCTTGGTGCCCCAGACCCTTTTCTTACTGGGGAAAAGAAGCCAGAAGCCCATTGGTAATCACATCCTGGATTGGGGCAACTGAGGCTAAGCCCTGGCTTTGGGAAGTCCTCCTCCTCTGTATGTTGTTTCCACCACCCAGCAGCAGCCCTTGGCATTCTCTGGTCTGGTCATGAGATACTGTGAAGTTGTCAGGGGAAGCCAGATGATAGCTGCTTCCACGCTGGCTGGACCCAGCATTAAAATCAGTAGCCGTATTAGGCCGTTGTCTGCAAGGACAGAAGAGTAGATGTCGAGAATGAGGGAGAGAGGGACAAGCATGAAAATGAGAATAGTTGTGTATCTGTGTGCTGGAGTGTTTGGGCTATGTTCAGCAAGGGTTGAAGAACCAAATAGTAAATGTAGTAAATGTAGCCTCGTAAAGATAACTCTTCTTGAGAAGTAGATTGGCTTGAAACATTCTCTACGAAGAGAATGTGTAAAAGATTATTAGAAGAGAAAGTCCATTATCAAACCAGAAAGCTACAGTTTCCTAAATGGATGTATGATATTTGTTAGCATTCTTCAGCTTTCTGATTCATCTTCCAAAATATTAGAAATTATTGAAGCTCTTTTTACTAATCTAGATTATAAAAGGATATAATTTTGTTATAATTAGGAAAAATTTTTTTTCCTTTTAAAAAAGTAATTGTTATTGGACTTCCCTGGTGGTCCGGTGGGTAAGGACACCGACTTGCAGTGCAGGGGGCGCCGGTTGGATCCCTGGCTTGGGAAGATCCCATGTGCTGCAGAGCGGCTGGACCGATGTGTCCAACTATGGATCTGTAGCTCTGAAGCGCATCTGCCCAGAGCCGGTGCTTTGCAGCGAGAGAGGCCACTGCAGTGGGAGGCCCACACAGGCCAAAGAACAAAGAACTAAATAAAAGACCAATAGAAGTGGCCAAAAAAAAAATGTTTTTATTTATTTGGCTGTGCCAGATCTTAGTTGTGACATGCAGGATCTTCAATCTTGATTGCAGTGTACAGGATCTTTAGTTGCAGCAGGTGGGATCTAGTTTCTTGATCAGAGATTGAACCATGGCCCCCTGCATTGGGAGCATAGAATTTTAGCCACTGGACCACCAGGAAGTCCGGAAAGGGTTTTGGGTGTTTTTTTTTTTTTTTGGCACTTTTATTGGTTTTTTATTTATTTATTTTCATCCATCTTTATTCTTTGGCCTATGTTGGCTTCCCATTGCAGTGGTCTCTCTCCTTGTAGAGCACCGGCTCTGGGCACACGCGCTCCAGAGCTCTTGCTTGTAATTGAACACACAGGTTCAGCTGCTCTGCGGCTCATGAGATCTTCCAAGGCCAGGAAATGAACTGGTGTCCCTTGCACTACAAGGCGGACTCTTTACCCACTGGACCACCAGGGAAGCCCAGTTTTTTGTTTTTTGTTTTTTTTTTACTTTTAAGACTATTAGAACAAAACAATGGAAATTCTTTGGTGGTCCAGTGGTTAGGACTCTGTGCTTCCACTACGGGGAGCTTGGGTTCAGTCCCCATAGGAGAACTAAGATCTCACATGCTGTGTAGTTAGGCCAAAAAGAAAAAAAGAACAAAGCAAATTTTAAAATTAGGATTAGATTCACTGAAGGACTTTTATGTTTTATATCTTTAGAAACATGCCATGAGAAAAGTTTAGTAACTAAAAGACAGTATCCTAGAAATACTAGTAACAAATCTTTATTTCTAGTTGTAGTTAATTCTGTTTTCTAGAGAGATGTATCAAAATGTATGTATATTGCTCTACTTGTATATGACAGAATCATTTTAGATATCCAGGTTTAAATTTCTGCTTGGCTCCTAACCAATTAAAGAGGGAAAAATAAATCCCAGTAATCTATTATATAGCACATTGTAATAGTAAAAGCTTATGATCGTAGAGGGGCTTCCCAAGTGATGCTAGTGGTAAAGAACCCACCTGCCAGTGCAGAAGACGAAAGAGGCGTGGGTTCAATCACTGGGTCAGGAAGATCCCCTGGAGGAAGACATGGCAACCCCTCTAGTACTTGTGCCTGGAAAATCCCATGGACAGAGGAGCCTGGTACGGTGCAGTCCATGGGATCACACAGAGTTGGACACAACTGAAGTGACTTAGCACACAAGCATACACAATCATAGAGACCATCTATTAATAGGAACTAGGGCTGGCTGAATAAATAAGCAGCGACAAGTAGGTTTTAGTAAATGTCTGGGAAATCCTGTTTAGATATTGTGTTAATAAAACAGTAAACTGAAAAGATGGGCCTTTCTTCTGAAAAGGGAGTTCCATGGGACTGTGCTTGGTTCATTGGGATAGCCCTATTGTCTGGCCCATAGTGGGTGCTAATTTATCTTTGTATGGATTAATGAAAGAGGAGGAGAAGAAAGTAAATTTAAGAGTAACACTACAGTGTCAGATGAAGAAGTAAACTACAAGAATGAACAAGGGTGCATTTTAAAAAATATTTATTTGTTTATTTTTGACAGTACTAGGTCTTCATTGCCGCACTCGGGCTTTCTCTCATTGCAGTGAGTAGGGGCCACTCTCTAGTGGCATATGGTCTAGAGTGCATGGGCTACAGACAATGCAATGCATGGACTTAGTTGTCCTGAGGCATGTGGAATCCTCCTGGACCAGGGATTGAACCTGTGTGCCCTGCATTGGCAGGCAGATTCCTATCCACTGGACCACAAAGCAGGTCCAAGAGTGCATTTTAAAACACAGTCAGGTACCCAGCAAGCTTGGATACGTGTGATAATTACTTGCTGCTTTGCTTCACTTTCCAACCAGTTAGTACAACTCACTAAATTAAAAGTCCTGGCTTATATTCATCTTTGAATCTGGAGACTATAGCTCATAGTAGTGGCGTTTATTGAAAAACTGTGGTTTGCAAAGCACTGTTCTTGCTTGTGCAACAACCCAGCAGCATTATGTGCATTTTAGAAATAAAGGAAACAAGTTCAGAGGGGTTAGATGACTTGCCTGAAGCTACACCGTGGAACTAGGATTCCAGCTCAGGACTGTGTGACTCCAGAGTCCACAGGCATCAGCCTCAGGGCAGACTCTCTAGGTGCTCAGTAAATGTGCATGGAGTGTGTGAACAGAGGAGAGTAAGTATCAGGATGAATTCACTCAGGGGACGGTGTTGAGCTAGGTGTTAAATAACAAGTAAGATTTGGATGGGGTGACATGAGCAGGGTGGTGGTGAGGGGCGTGTATCCAGGCTAAAGCGACAATCAATTTGAAAAAATGAAAACAGAGGCATAGACAGAGTATAAGTAAGAGTTCTGGTTTCCTCCCATGTAGGATGTGTTTGAAGATGAGCGGAGGATAGTAGTTTGGGTCTAGGTTGTAAAGGGCCTTGGATGCTGACCTGAGATGCTTAGACTTGACTTTAAAGACAGAGTCAATTCATCAAAGAGAATTTTTATTGGGAAATAGCCTTGCATACAGAAATACCCACCTAGAATTTGGGAGAAAGTTTAAGGCTAGTGATATGTTGAGAATGCTTGTCTGAAACAAAGTAATGCTGTTTTGGATGAGGATGAACTGAAAAGTCCATAAGTAAGAGCATTTTCCAAGTAGTTGAACTCTGGGACTTGATCATAGGAGGATGATTGGCTGGTTTCAGTATTCATGGTAATGCACAGAGGAAAGGCAAATAAAGCTGTCAAAGGAGACTGCAAATAATAAAAGGGTTTTGGAGTCCTAAGAATTTTAAGTTGGGAGACACAGATTCTGGTAGTCTTGAAAGAATGCTCCACAGAAGAAATCGAGTCGACAAAAGACAAAAGGCCATGAGATTGTTAAAAGTTGCCTGATCAGAACTGTGATTAGCCTAAGTCAGAAAATATTTGTCCTTAAGGAATCACATGTTATAGGGTCGTGGTCCACTAAGTGGTAAACTGTCATGAGTTATTTTAGGGTAAGGGTTCAATAAATGTCTTTGAATCTGGAGACTATAGCTCATAGTAGTGGCGTTTATTGAAAAACTGTGGTTTGCAAAGCACTGTTCTTGCTTGTGCAACAACCCAGCAGCATTATGTGCATTTTAGAAATAAAGGAAACAAGTTCAGAGGGGTTAGATGACTTGCCTGAAGCTACACCGTGGAACTAGGATTCCAGCTCAGGACTGTGTGACTCCAGAGTCCACAGGCATCAGCCTCAGGGCAGACTCTCTAGGTGCTCAGTAAATGTGCATGGAGTGTGTGAACAGAGGAGAGTAAGTATCAGGATGAATTCACTCAGGGGACGGTGTTGAGCTAGGTGTTAAATAACAAGTAAGATTTGGATGGGGTGACATGAGCAGGGTGGTGGTGAGGGGCGTGTATCCAGGCTAAAGCGACAATCAATTTGAAAAAATGAAAACAGAGGCATAGACAGAGTATAAGTAAGAGTTCTGGTTTCCTCCCATGTAGGATGTGTTTGAAGATGAGCGGAGGATAGTAGTTTGGGTCTAGGTTGTAAAGGGCCTTGGATGCTGACCTGAGATGCTTAGACTTGACTTTAAAGACAGAGTCAATTCATCAAAGAGAATTTTTATTGGGAAATAGCCTTGCATACAGAAATACCCACCTAGAATTTGGGAGAAAGTTTAAGGCTAGTGATATGTTGAGAATGCTTGTCTGAAACAAAGTAATGCTGTTTTGGATGAGGATGAACTGAAAAGTCCATAAGTAAGAGCATTTTCCAAGTAGTTGAACTCTGGGACTTGATCATAGGAGGATGATTGGCTGGTTTCAGTATTCATGGTAATGCACAGAGGAAAGGCAAATAAAGCTGTCAAAGGAGACTGCAAATAATAAAAGGGTTTTGGAGTCCTAAGAATTTTAAGTTGGGAGACACAGATTCTGGTAGTCTTGAAAGAATGCTCCACAGAAGAAATCGAGTCGACAAAAGACAAAAGGCCATGAGATTGTTAAAAGTTGCCTGATCAGAACTGTGATTAGCCTAAGTCAGAAAATATTTGTCCTTAAGGAATCACATGTTATAGGGTCGTGGTCCACTAAGTGGTAAACTGTCATGAGTTATTTTAGGGTAAGGGTTCAATAAATGTCTTGAGTTTCTGGCAGGTATATGACTTCATCAGGTCAGAATATCAGGTTCCATCTCAGCTAAGCCATGCCTAAGTCATACTTCCTTAATGGCCACCTGGCTCTGTTTAGAGAGCTCTGTTAGCGATACTGATTCCTTTTTGATCTTCCTTTCACATAGCTAATGAATAGATGACACATTAATGGTGTCATTGCTTTATCTTGACGCTTAATTGACATATAGGCTTTAGAAGAGCCCTAGCTCAGTGAATCCTGCTTTCCTGGGACTCCAGGCAACGGCCTTCCATTGGAAACCTCAGCTCTAAATGCCTTGCTTTAGCAGCCAGAGCTTTGGAGGTTCTGAGGACCGTCCCTGTTCCTGGGGGTGCAGGTGGTAGGCTGCTAGTCTCCCACATCCGCTCTGATTCCTGCACAGTTATGGAGGGAGAGTGAGCCAGAAATGGCTTTGCTGCTGAATGCATTATCTGGCCATTTTCATAGCCCGCTACCACGCTAATGATCGCCTGATCAATCGGAGACTGAAGCACTAAATGATAGAGGGAATAAACATTTGCCCTGGATAAAAATGTTCTTGATAGAAATTCATAACATCCAGAGGAGGCATCTGCATGTCCTGGTGACACCTGTGAATTGATCCAGCCCTCTGGCTTTCCTGAGTCTATAGCACTCCCAGCCTGCACAGGCTCCTGCTGGAGAATGGGCTGTATTTCATTACTAATGATGTTCTAGAGCAGGTTTTCTTCAATCATCTCATTTTACCAAAAGGATGATTTTTGTGCATATCCCTGTGTTTAAGACATATGTTACAAGGGGGATTTAAGGTCCGCATAAGGAAGATAAATCTACTGAATTACCTTTATTACAAACACAAACCTAACAGCCGTGGTTTGAGAGAGCATACTTTTAATATAAAAGTTGTAATATGCTGCATAAACCTCGTAAGTTGTTATTTAAGGAAGAGAGTTATTTCTTGGTCAAGTATAGGTCGTCACTAATTAAACTGTCATGATTATTTTGGGTAAGGGTTCAATAAATGTCTTGAGTTTCTGGCAGGTATATGACTTCATCAGGTCAGAATATCAGGTTCCATCTCAGCTAAGCCATGCCTAAGTCATACTTCCTTAATGGCCACCTGGCTCTGTTTAGAGAGCTCTGTTAGCGATACTGATTCCTTTTTGATCTTCCTTTCACATAGCTAATGAATAGATGACACATTAATGGTGTCATTGCTTTATCTTGACGCTTAATTGACATATAGGCTTTAGAAGAGCCCTAGCTCAGTGAATCCTGCTTTCCTGGGACTCCAGGCAACGGCCTTCCATTGGAAACCTCAGCTCTAAATGCCTTGCTTTAGCAGCCAGAGCTTTGGAGGTTCTGAGGACCGTCCCTGTTCCTGGGGGTGCAGGTGGTAGGCTGCTAGTCTCCCACATCCGCTCTGATTCCTGCACAGTTATGGAGGGAGAGTGAGCCAGAAATGGCTTTGCTGCTGAATGCATTATCTGGCCATTTTCATAGCCCGCTACCACGCTAATGATCGCCTGATCAATCGGAGACTGAAGCACTAAATGATAGAGGGAATAAACATTTGCCCTGGATAAAAATGTTCTTGATAGAAATTCATAACATCCAGAGGAGGCATCTGCATGTCCTGGTGACACCTGTGAATTGATCCAGCCCTCTGGCTTTCCTGAGTCTATAGCACTCCCAGCCTGCACAGGCTCCTGCTGGAGAATGGGCTGTATTTCATTACTAATGATGTTCTAGAGCAGGTTTTCTTCAATCATCTCATTTTACCAAAAGGATGATTTTTGTGCATATCCCTGTGTTTAAGACATATGTTACAAGGGGGATTTAAGGTCCGCATAAGGAAGATAAATCTACTGAATTACCTTTATTACAAACACAAACCTAACAGCCGTGGTTTGAGAGAGCATACTTTTAATATAAAAGTTGTAATATGCTGCATAAACCTACGTAAGTTGTTATTTAAGGAAAGAGAGTTATTTCTTGAGAAGTCAATTTAAATCAGAAACTACAACATTAACACTTTTAGCACATATGTGAAATAAACGTGAGGTTGATATTCTTTTAAATATTTGGAGAAAAAAATGGGACAGGATGAAAAATATTAATTTTGTGGCACATGGCTCCTTTAAAAGTTTACAGCAGTTAGACTTTAATAAATAATGCAAGTATTATAACATCATATTAAATCATATGATTATATTTTATCAGCCCCCAAATAAACCCATCTCCTAACTGGTTTTTACTGTAAGTACAAGAAAGTTTGAACTTAGACCTCACTCAGAAGTTATGCATTTTAACTTTATGTTCAGCTTATCTTTACTTGGGTAATCTCTATGCACAACTGCAGTTGGTATTTTAGCAAATTTTTATTACTGGTAATTTTTTTTTTTTTTTAAAGATTTATTTATTTATTTATTTTGGGCAGGGGTCGGGTTGGGGAGGGAGGGGAGTGGGCGGGCCACTTCTATTGGTCTTTCATTTCTCTATTTTCATCCGTCTTTGTTCTCTGGCTCCTGTGGGCCTCCCATCACGGTGGCGTCTGTCATCGCAGAGCGCCGGCTCTGGGCGCATGCGCTCCAGAGCTCCGGCTCAGTAATTGGACACATGGGTCCAGCCGCTCCATGGCACGTGGGATCTTCCCAGGCCAGGGATCGAACCAGCGCCCCTTGCACTGCAAGGCGGTGTCCTTACCCACTGGACCACCAGGGAAGCCCCCGAATTTATTTCTTATCTAGTAATCCGTTGAAATTTCTAACTGAAAAGCAACATTTAAGATGTTGCTTGAGAGATATGCTGAATTAGAGAAATTACAAAGCAATGTGCCTATGAATATGTATTGATATACTTCAGATTATTTCAACCTTAAATAAAATTTGTAATAAAGATGGGTTATAATAAAAAAAAAAAAAAAAGAAGAGCCCTAGAGTGTGAACATCAGTGTCTGTGGATTGCAATTTCTCCTCTGGTCTTTCCTGACATAACATTAACTCCTGGGTGTTTTTAGTTGTCTCAGATCTATACGCTGTCACGTAACCAGGCATCTGTCTTCAATCATCTCATTTTACCAAAAGGATGATTTTTGTGCATATCCCTGTGTTTAAGACATATGTTACAAGGGGGATTTAAGGTCCGCATAAGGAAGATAAATCTACTGAATTACCTTTATTACAAACACAAACCTAACAGCCGTGGTTTGAGAGAGCATACTTTTAATATAAAAGTTGTAATATGCTGCATAAACCTACGTAAGTTGTTATTTAAGGAAAGAGAGTTATTTCTTGAGAAGTCAATTTAAATCAGAAACTACAACATTAACACTTTTAGCACATATGTGAAATAAACGTGAGGTTGATATTCTTTTAAATATTTGGAGAAAAAAATGGGACAGGATGAAAAATATTAATTTTGTGGCACATGGCTCCTTTAAAAGTTTACAGCAGTTAGACTTTAATAAATAATGCAAGTATTATAACATCATATTAAATCATATGATTATATTTTATCAGCCCCCAAATAAACCCATCTCCTAACTGGTTTTTACTGTAAGTACAAGAAAGTTTGAACTTAGACCTCACTCAGAAGTTATGCATTTTAACTTTATGTTCAGCTTATCTTTACTTGGGTAATCTCTATGCACAACTGCAGTTGGTATTTTAGCAAATTTTTATTACTGGTAATTTTTTTTTTTTTTAAAGATTTATTTATTTATTTATTTTGGGCAGGGGTCGGGTTGGGGAGGGAGGGGAGTGGGCGGGCCACTTCTATTGGTCTTTCATTTCTCTATTTTCATCCGTCTTTGTTCTTTGGCTCCTGTGGGCCTCCCATCGCGGTGGCGTCTGTCATCGCAGAGCGCCGGCTCTGGGCGCATGCGCTCCAGAGCTCCGGCTCAGTAATTGGACACATGGGTCCAGCCGCTCCATGGCACGTGGGATCTTCCCAGGCCAGGGATCGAACCAGCGCCCCTTGCACTGCAAGGCGGTGTCCTTACCCACTGGACCACCAGGGAAGCCCCCGAATTTATTTCTTATCTAGTAATCCGTTGAAATTTCTAACTGAAAAGCAACATTTAAGATGTTGCTTGAGAGATATGCTGAATTAGAGAAATTACAAAGCAATGTGCCTATGAATATGTATTGATATACTTCAGATTATTTCAACCTTAAATAAAATTTGTAATAAAGATGGGTTATAATAAAAAAAAAAAAAAAAGAAAAGCCCTAGAGTGTGAACATCAGTGTCTGTGGATTGCAATTTCTCCTCTGGTCTTTCCTGACATAACATTAACTCCTGGGTGTTTTTAGTTGTCTCAGATCTATACGCTGTCACGTAACCAGGCATCTGTCTTCGGGGAAACTGCCCTTTCAAAGATCATAAGTGGGACTAAAACAAATCACTTTAGTTACTGTTCCAAAGTTTTTTTAAAATCCCCCTTCTGCTTCATAGGTCATTATTTGCTGAAACACTGTCACTAGATGGAACAAATTGCTTTCCCCCAACTTCAATACTTAAGTCTCTTTAATAATTTGTTTTGACATTGTACAACTGAAATAATGGGCATTTTCTAAAAATATGCTTTTCTTCCATTCAACATTATATTCTTGAGGTCATTTGTATTATAGAACATGTAAGTTTTGCATTGTGTGAATATACCACAGTTTATCCATTCTGCTAATGATGGATGTTTTTTGTTATTACAAGTGCTCAAAGTTCAGTGATCTGTTGATTTAAAAGCTGACTGCTGGGACTTGCCTGGTGGTCCAGTGACTAAGACTCAGCACTCCAAGTACAGGGGGCCCAGGTTCTATCCCTGTCGGGGAAATAGATCCTGCATGCCACACTAAGACTTGTTACAGCCAAATAAATAAATTAAAACAAATTTTTTTTAAAACCCAAACTAATAGCTTCAGGATACTGCCTCAGAGTTCGCCCTCCATATCTGTGGGTTTTACATTCACAGATTTAACCAACCATAGATCAAAAATGTTCAGGAAAAAGAAATGACAGAAAATTCCCCAAAGCAAAGCTTGTATTTGCCTGGATTGACAGCCATTTACATAGAATTTTGCATTATGTTTATAACTATTTTCGTAACATTTATGTTAGGTATTATGGGTAATCTAGAGATAATTTAAGATAGATGGTGGAGGTGGAGGATGTGTATAGGTTGTGTATGTGCACAGTTGTGATCGACTCTTTGTGACCCCATGGACTGTGGGCCATCAGGCTCCTCTGTCTGTAGAATAATTGATATACTTCAGATTATTTCAACCTTAAATAAAATTTGTAATAAAGATGGGTTATAATAAAAAAAAAAGAAAAGCCCTAGAGTGTGAACATCAGTGTCTGTGGATTGCAATTTCTCCTCTGGTCTTTCCTGACATAACATTAACTCCTGGGTGTTTTTAGTTGTCTCAGATCTATACGCTGTCACGTAACCAGGCATCTGTCTTCGGGGAAACTGCCCTTTCAAAGATCATAAGTGGGACTAAAACAAATCACTTTAGTTACTGTTCCAAAGTTTTTTTAAAATCCCCCTTCTGCTTCATAGGTCATTATTTGCTGAAACACTGTCACTAGATGGAACAAATTGCTTTCCCCCAACTTCAATACTTAAGTCTCTTTAATAATTTGTTTTGACATTGTACAACTGAAATAATGGGCATTTTCTAAAAATATGCTTTTCTTCCATTCAACATTATATTCTTGAGGTCATTTGTATTATAGAACATGTAAGTTTTGCATTGTGTGAATATACCACAGTTTATCCATTCTGCTAATGATGGATGTTTTTTGTTATTACAAGTGCTCAAAGTTCAGTGATCTGTTGATTTAAAAGCTGACTGCTGGGACTTGCCTGGTGGTCCAGTGACTAAGACTCAGCACTCCAAGTACAGGGGGCCCAGGTTCTATCCCTGTCGGGGAAATAGATCCTGCATGCCACACTAAGACTTGTTACAGCCAAATAAATAAATTAAAACAAATTTTTTTTAAAACCCAAACTAATAGCTTCAGGATACTGCCTCAGAGTTCGCCCTCCATATCTGTGGGTTTTACATTCACAGATTTAACCAACCATAGATCAAAAATGTTCAGGAAAAAGAAATGACAGAAAATTCCCCAAAGCAAAGCTTGTATTTGCCTGGATTGACAGCCATTTACATAGAATTTTGCATTATGTTTATAACTATTTTCGTAACATTTATGTTAGGTATTATGGGTAATCTAGAGATAATTTAAGATAGATGGTGGAGGTGGAGGATGTGTATAGGTTGTGTATGTGCACAGTTGTGATCGACTCTTTGTGACCCCATGGACTGTGGGCCATCAGGCTCCTCTGTCTGTAGAATAATTCTCTAGGCAAGAATACTGGAGTTGGTCACTGTTCCCTTTTCCAGGGGATCTTCCCATCCAGGGATTGAGCCTGAGTCTCTTGCATTACAGGCAGGTTCTTTACTGTCTGGACCTCCAGGGAAGCCCGTGTGTAGGTTATATGCAAGTATTTTGCCATTTTATACAAGGGACTTGAGCGTCTGTGGAGTTAGGTATTCACTGGGGGGTCCTGGACTCAATCCTTTACAGATGCCAAGGGAGAACTGTGTAGATATGGCTGTCGAATTGCTGGAGTGAAATAGAGAACATGAATTGTTAACATTGTGAGATAATGCTAGATTGTTTGCCTACCAGCAGTGTGAAAGAGACTGGTCACACTGGACTTTTTCCCAGGTTGGTGGGTGCTAATGGTGGAAATGGGAAATCTGTGTGCCTCTCTCCCCTTCTCCTCACCCCATGTTGAAGCCTTCGGAATATGTGGAACTTGCTCTCTCTCTTTTTTTTTTAACTTTTATTTTACTTTTAACTTTTACAGAGTTTTGTTGTTTACAGATATGTATGTTCTCAGACTAGTCATATGTATATCCTCCCCCTCCCACTGCTCTCTCTTTTTTTGTCATGTCTTGTGGCTTATGGGATTTTAGTTCCCCAACCAGAAATTGAACCCCAGCGCTCGGTAGTGAGAGCGCAGTCCTAACCACTAGATGGCCAGTGAGTTCCAGGAACTTGCTCGTTTTAAGTAAAAAATGTGCAGGATGCAGGCCACACACACAGTTATGCACCCACACACAGTATTCCATAGAAAAACCCATGTATGCTGATCAAATTCAACTTTTAGTTGCTTCAGAAGAATCTTAGATAAATATTGCAATTTCTAAAATTTTTATTCCCCCATTGACCTTAAAAAAATAAATCCAAGGAGAAATTCTGCTTTAATGAGACTTGTTTAAATCAAAGGCACTCCTTTTAATTGAGAGAAGTTTCTCAGGACCTCCCTGGGGGTCCAGTGGTTAAGACTGCCTCTTAGCTTCCATTTCACGGGGCATGGGTTGAATCCCTCATCAGGGAACTAAGATGCCACATGCTGTGTCACATGGCAAAAAAAAAAAAAGTTTCTCAATTAGTGCAGAAAGCTAAAAAAGCTGGAAAAAGCTGATTATGTATCAAAATAGTTTTATTTTGTTCCAAAGAGAAATTGGTTGAAAGCCAGATTCAGGTTGATGTCTTCTTTCACAGGCTCACGTTCTAGATGAGAAACTGCTGCAGAACTAGCCCCTGGTTCAGAAATGCTGCTGCCTTCAGAGTTCCTCTTCAAGCCAGTGTGTGTCAGGGTCCTGCTCTGTCAGTTGGGTTGAGCCCTCACAGTAGCGTGGTGCAGCCCAAGAGCCGGCGTCCAAGGACGTGTTCAGTGGGCTTTGGGGTCTACTGTCCTGAGATTGGGCTCTAATGGTTGCCTGTCTTTCAGCTTTCATGACGCTGGTGATCATACTGTTGCACATGTTCTGGGGCATCGTGTTTTTTGATGGCTGTGAGAAGAAAAACTGGTACACCCTTCTTGTTGTTCTTCTGACCCATCTGCTGGTGTCTGCCCTGGTGAGTATTGCTACCCGACTCAAACCAGCTGTTGGAGCTGAAGTCCATGCATCTGATGTGGTAGATTCCACTCTGAAGGAAATACACTCTATGGGAAAATGAGGAAATTCAGAAAAGTTGTTTAAAAGAATGAATGAATGATAGGTACATCATTTGGGTCTTTCCATGGAAAGATACTGTTAATTTGGTGGTTGATCTCAAACTTTTTTTTTTTTTTTTGATGTATGTCTTTTTTCTTTTAATGGGTGTAGTCAAACCTGAAATAGTCTTGCATTATGCTTATGTAACACATTTAAAGCCATTTCCACATTATTATAAATCCTTTTAATATTTAAGTTTTGATAGCTTTTTGTACCATTACAACTATAGTTTGCTTAACTGATCACTTGTTTTTCTACTTTTTTTTGGTTATTTCAAAGCTGTCTTAAACATCGTTGAATGTGAAGTTTTTTCAATATGTTGTTCAGATCCTTAGGAATGGATTTATGAAATCAAATGGAATATTTTAAAATATTTTAAAGGGGAGGGGAGGGGGGGATATACATGTGACTAATCTGAGAACATGCATGTCTGTGAACAACAAAACTCTGTAAAAGTTAAAAGTAAAATAAAGGTTTAAAAAAAAAAATTTTAAGATATTAAAACCTCGATGCAGATTGTTAAAATACTCTCCAAAGTGGTTGTACTATTTTTACCCAGTCTAATTAATACCAAGAATGCCCAGGACTTCCCTGACTATCCCATTGTTAAGACTCAGTGCTTCCAATGCAGGGAGTTTGGGTTCCCATCCCTGGTTAGATGTGAGACTGACATCCCACGTGCTGCATAGCCAAAAAAAAATAAACAAAAACCTCCTGAAGAGTGTCCATCAACAACAAAACTCTGTAACAAAGTAAAAAGTAAAATAAAAATTAAAAAAAAAAAAAGAGTGCCCATCTTACTGCCTCCTCACTGGCATTATAGTACCAGTTTTCCAAAGAAAGGTAAAAAGAATACTTTACTAGATGTATTTTTAAGCACTATTTAATGCTTTGATCTGACTTAAATTGTAACTTATCATATACTTATGTCAGAATGATCCCTGCCATTGCCTCATCTACACCTTCATTGTTTCTCAACTTAAGTATTGACAAGTTCCTTCTGATGGTGTCGTACCTCATCTTTCTCTCCTCCATCCATTTAGAGTTCATATCAAGTTTTCTTAAACTGGACTGTTTGTTCTCTGGCCCATCTATAATCTTATTGCCTTTCAGTTATCAGTTAAGTTCAGTCACTCAGGTGTGTCTGACTCTTTGCGACCCCATGGACTGCAGCACACCAGGCTTCGCTGTCCTTCACCATCTTCTGGGGCTTGCTCAAACTCATGTCCACTGAGTCGGTGATGCCATCCAACCATCTCATCCTCTTTCATCCCTTTCTCCTTCTGCCTTCTGTTTCCCCAGCATCAGGATCTTTTCCAGTGAGTCATCTCTTTGCATCAGGTGGCCAAAGCATTGGAGCTTTAGCTTCAGCATATGTCCTTCCAATGATTATTCAGGGCTGATTTCCTTTAGGATTGACTGGTTTGATCCCCTTGCACTCCAAAGGACTCTCAAGAGTCTTCTCTAACACCACAGTTCAAAGGCCTCAATTCTTTGGTACTCAGCCTTCTTTATGGTCCAGCTCTAATATCCGTATGTGACTACTGGAAGAAAACATAACTCTGACTCTACAGACCTTTGTTGGCAAAGTGATGTCTCTGCTTTCTAATACACTGTCTAGGTTTGTCATAGCTTTTCTTCCAAGAAACAAGCGTCTTTTAATTTCATGACTGCAGTCACTGTCCACAGTGATTTTGGAGCCCAAGAAGATAAAGTCTGTCACTGTTTCCATTGTTTTCCCATCAATTTTCCATAAAGTGATGGTACCAGATGCCATAATCTTTGTTTTTTGAATGTTGAGTTTTAGGCCAACGTTTTCACTCTCCTCTTTCACTTTTATCAAGAGGCTCTTAAGTTCCTCTTCACTTCCTGCCATGAGGGTAGTGTCATCTGCATACCTGAGGTTATTGGTATTTCTCGGTGATCTTGATTCCAGTCTGTTCTTCATCCAGCTCAGCATTTTGCATGATGTACTCTCTGCATAAAAGTTAAATAAGCAGGATGGCAGTATACAGCCTTGATGTACTCCTTTCCCAATTTGGAGCTAGTCCATTGTTCTATGTCCAGTTCTAACTGTTGCTTCTTATCTGCATACAGGTTTCTCAGGAAGCAGGTAAGGTGGTTTGGTATTCCCATCTCTTTAAGAATTTTCTACAGTTTGCTGTGATCTACACAGTCAAAGGCCTTAGCCTAGTCAATGAAGCAGAAGTAGACGTTTTTCTGGAATTCCCTTGCTTTTTCTATGATCCAGAAGACATTGGCAATTTGATTTCTGGTTCATCTCCCTTTTCTAAATCCAGCTTGTACATCAGGGAGTTCTCAGCACTGTTGAAGCCTAGCTTGGAAGATTTTGAGCATGACCTTGCTAGCATGTGAAATGAGTGCAATTGTGTGGTAGTCGGAATGTTCTTTGGTATTGCCCTTCTTCAAGATTGGAGTGAAAACTTTTCCAGTCCTGAGGCCACTGCTGAGTTTTCCATATTTGCTGGCATACTGAGTGTAGTACTTAACAGCATCATCTTTTAAGAGTTAAAATAGCTCAGCTTGAATTCCATCACCTCCACTAGCTTTGTTTGTAGTGATGCTTCCCTTTAGTCGTACAGGATAGTGAAGTTACTCTTAATTATGATGGTAGCTATGTAAAGTGAAATCTTCATGGAAAGAAAACTGGAGAGAGAATGCATTAAAATATTAACAGCTTTAATCTCTGGGTAGATTCTTTTATTCTCTTTGGTTTTGGGCATGCTTCAAAGTTTCTAATATGTATACTTTAATAATAGAAAGGAAGTTGCAAGAAAAAGCCTATGTCCTTATGGATCCAGTTGGCCATTCACATGAATTAGTTAATGTTCCAGACACTATTCTAGGTGAACAAAATGATTTACTGAAAAATATAAAGACCCTGCCTTTACCTTTTAGTGGAGAGAGACAGACAATAACCAATAGACATAATAAAAAGAAATTATATAATATGTTAGAAATTGACAGGTGCAGTGGATAAAAAAGGGAAAGTAGAGAGGGTTAAAAGGGTTCCAAGGACTTCCCTGGTCGTCCAGTGGGGAAGACTCTACACTCCCAATGCAGGGGACTTGGGTTCAATCCCTGGTCAACTAGATCCAACTAGATCCCATATGCCACAACTAAGACAGTCAAAATAAATTAATTAACTAAAAAATTCCAGATGTAAGTGCGGGGGATGTTGCATTTTTTAACTATGTAGTCAAAAGTAGGCTTCATCATGAAGATGACATTTTTAGAAAAAAAATAGTTTTATTTACTTTTTCCCTGTGCTGGGTCTTCATTGATTTGTGGGTTTTTCTCTAGTTACACAGAGTGATGACTACTCTCTAGTTTCCGTGCTTGGGCTTCTCATTATGGCAGTTTCTGTTATTGTAGAGCACAGGCTCTATAGCAGAAGTTCAATAGTTGTGGTGCACATGCTCAGTTGCTCTGTGGCACGTGGGATCTTCCCAGACCAGGGATCAAATCCATGTTGCCTGCATTGGCAGGCAGACTCTTCACCACTGAGCCACCAGGGAAGCCTGTGAAGGTGATATTTGAGCAAAGAAGTGAAGTTGGTCATGTGGCTGTCTGGAGAAGGAACATCACAGACTGAATAGCCAGGGGCAAAATCCTAAGGCTAAAGAATATGCTTGGCATATTCATGGAAGCAAGAGTGGCCAGAACAATGAGCAAGTAGGAATACTGTCACAGATTTGAAAGTGGGGACAAAAGTAGAGGTTGGAAGTAAGAACCACATCTAGATAATGGAAGACTTGGGTTTTATCCTCAGTGAAATGGAACTCATTGTAGGGTGTTGAGTACAGGGACATGATTTTAATCACTTGTTAAAAGGATCACTTTGCCTGCTGTGTTCGGAGTAGACTGTAACAGGGAGAGATTGCAGTCATCAAGAGAAGAATGGGAACAGCTCAGATGAGACAGCCGTGGAGAGAATGAGAAATGTTCAGATTCAGGACATGTTTTTGAAAGTAGAGCTAACAGTTGTTTCCTGACAGACTGGATAAGGCAAACGAGAGAGAGGAGCCAAAGATACCTTCAAAGTTTTGTGCCTGGACAACTCAAAGGATGGAGTTGCCATCAGCTGGGATGGAGAAACTTGTGAGGGAGGGCAGGAGTTCTCTTTGGGCACGATACCTTGGAGGTGCCTATTGGATATTCAAGTGATATGTCATTTGGGTAGTTGGATGATAAAGCCCGGAGTTTGAGAGAGAAATCTAGGCTTGAAAAGATTACTTCAAGGATTGAATATAGACAGATGAGGGACAAGGCCAGAGGACTATGTCCTGGCACATTCCAATCTTGAAGTTGGGGGAAGAACAAGAGTCACCCAAGGGGACTGAGAAGGAGCAACTTAGTGATGTAGGAAGAGAACGAGGCCAGGTGTCCTGAAGCCAAGTGTGTTAAGGAGGAGTGAGTATGAGCTGTAGCAGAGGCCAGTGGAATAAAGTCTAGTGACATAAGCCTCTTATTGATCTTACTGGTGAAAATCCTACCTCTTACTGGCATGTTTCTGTTATTGTAGAGCACGGCTCTATAGCAGAAGTTCAATAGTTGTGGTGCACATGCTCAGTTGCTCTGTGGCACGTGGGATCTTCCCAGACCAGGGATCAAATCCATGTTGCCTGCATTGGCAGGCAGACTCTTCACCACTGAGCCACCAGGGAAGCCTGTGAAGGTGATATTTGAGCAAAGAAGTGAAGTTGGTCATGTGGCTGTCTGGAGAAGGAACATCACAGACTGAATAGCCAGGGGCAAAATCCTAAGGCTAAAGAATATGCTTGGCATATTCATGGAAGCAAGAGTGGCCAGAACAATGAGCAAGTAGGAATACTGTCACAGATTTGAAAGTGGGGACAAAAGTAGAGGTTGGAAGTAAGAACCACATCTAGATAATGGAAGACTTGGGTTTTATCCTCAGTGAAATGGAACTCATTGTAGGGTGTTGAGTACAGGGACATGATTTTAATCACTTGTTAAAAGGATCACTTTGCCTGCTGTGTTCGGAGTAGACTGTAACAGGGGGAGAGATTGCAGTCATCAAGAGAAGAATGGGAACAGCTCAGATGAGACAGCCGTGGAGAGAATGAGAAATGTTCAGATTCAGGACATGTTTTTGAAAGTAGAGCTAACAGTTGTTTCCTGACAGACTGGATAAGGCAAACGAGAGAGAGGAGCCAAAGATACCTTCAAAGTTTTGTGCCTGGACAACTCAAAGGATGGAGTTGCCATCAGCTGGGATGGAGAAACTTGTGAGGGAGGGCAGGAGTTCTCTTTGGGCACGATACCTTGGAGGTGCCTATTGGATATTCAAGTGATATGTCATTTGGGTAGTTGGATGATAAAGCCCGGAGTTTGAGAGAGAAATCTAGGCTTGAAAAGATTACTTCAAGGATTGAATATAGACAGATGAGGGACAAGGCCAGAGGACTATGTCCTGGCACATTCCAATCTTGAAGTTGGGGGAAGAACAAGAGTCACCCAAGGGGACTGAGAAGGAGCAACTTAGTGATGTAGGAAGAGAACGAGGAGCCAGGTGTCCTGAAGCCAAGTGTGTTAAGGAGGAGTGAGTATGAGCTGTAGCAGAGGCCAGTGGAATAAAGTCTAGTGACATAAGCCTCTTATTGATCTTACTGGTGAAAATCCTACCTCTTACTGCTCCTCAAAGTTCATGTCATACATTCATTTAAACTGATCCAGTGTGGCTCCCCAAAAGGGGTACCTTTGTTCATGCTGTTGTATCTGCAGTGATGGGTCTCCCCCTAACTTAGGTCAGTTTGGAGAACTATTCATTTCACATGAAGCCTCCCTGGAAGAGGTACACATTTCTGACTTAGCACTATCACTAGCCCTTTTTTTTTAAAGGTGTGTTATAGCTCCCTCTTCCTGGCCAGCATTATTTTATTTGATACAGCTTTTACATCTGCCTCTCTAACTAGGGTTTGATCGTCAAGGATAGGACCATAGCTTGTCAATCTTTGTATCCTGAATCCTGTATACATAGGAAGTGGCCAGTAACTGTTGTTAAATATTGAAGAGCTGATATTATTCTCTTTAATGATTAAAAAGAAGCAAGAAGGGCTTCCCCTGGTGGTCCAGTGGGTAAGGACACCACCTTGCAGTGCAAGGGGCGCCGGTTCAAGCCCTGGCCTGGGAAGATCCCACGTGCCGCGGAGCGGCTGGACGGATGTGTCCAATGACCGAGCCGGAGCTCTGGAGCACATGCGCCCAGAGCCAGCGCTCTGCAACGACAGAGGCCACCATGATGGGAGGCCCACAGGAGCCAAGGAACAAAGACGGATGAAAATAGAGAAATGAAAGACCAATAGAAGTGGCCTGCCCGCTCCCCTCCCTCCCCAACTTGACCCCCACCCAAAGTAAAATAAATAAATAAATCCTAAAAAAAAAAAAAAAAAAAAAAAAGAAGCAAGAAAATTTGAAAGATTACATACCAGAATGTTAATAATTATCTCTGAATGATAGATTTCAGAGTATGTTTATGTTTTATGAAAATAACGCATGTACAGAAGAGTATACAAATCAGAAGTGTACATCTTTTTTCTTATTTTTAATCTTTCGACTGTGCCATACAGTGTGTGAGATCTTATTTCCCCACCCAGGAATCAAACCCATGCCCCCTGCATTGGAAGTGCAGAGTCTTAACTACTGGACCACCAGGGAAGTCCAGAAGTATACATCTTGATGAATTTTCCCAGTGTGAGCGCACCTATGTAACTCGAACCCAAATGAAAACTAATTATCCGCTCCCAAAAGCTTCCTGGTGCCACGTGACTGCTTCCTCCTCTAACCCCTGGGGTAACCATGATCCTGACTTCAGACACCACAGCTTGCCCTGCCTTTGTTTTTGTTTTTTTTGTTGTTGTTGTTGTTTTTCTTTTTTAAAAAAAAAACTTTTATTTTACTTTTAACTTTTACAGAGTTTTGTTGTTTACAGATATGTATGATCCCAGTTGTTATTTTATTTAAACAGAATGACATGTATTTGCACTTGTGTCTGACTCCTTTCACTCAATCTTTGTGAGATTAGTTTATATATAGCTCTTGATTGCTCTTTATTTGCAGGATGGTGTTTTACTGTGTGACTATACCATAATTTATCCCTTCCACAGCAGAAAGGCATTTATGGTGTCTCCAGGTTTAAACTATTCTGGAGAGTACTGCTTTGAACATTCTAGTGTATGTCTCTTGGTGAAAATATGTACACATTTCTTTTGGATATATGCCTAAGAGTAGAATTACTTTTTGTGGGGTATACACATGTCAATTGTTCATACCGCTCAGTTTTTCAGAGTGGTTACATCCATTTATACTCCTACCATTAACTTATGAGTTGTGTTTTCTCCACCTTTTCAAAAACACTTTGTATGGGGTTCTTTTTATTATTTATCTAGCACTGGGTATATAGTGGTATCACATTATGGTTTTAATTTGCATTTTCCTGATGATGAATGAAGTTGAGCATGTCTTAATATGTTTATCAGCCATTTGGATAATTATTTTGTGATCTGCCTGTTCAGATCTTTTGCCCATCAGTTCCACTGGGTTGTCAGTCTTTTTAAGTTTTTTTTTCTCTGAAAGAGGCTTCTTTAGATCTATATATTATGCATAACTTCTACAGTGTGATTTGTCTTTACATTCTCTTAATGTTGTCTCTTTATGAAGAGAAGCTCTTCATTTTCAGGTAGTATAATTAATTTTTTAATGATTTACACGTTTGTGTTGTGTTTACAAAAAATTAACCTATTTGACTTTTAAGTTATAAGTATTTTACTCATTTGTAGATTTTAATTTTTCTATAACAATTGCATATTTCTTTTGTAATTGTTTAAAACTTTTATTAAAACAACAAACCAAAAAGAGATAGAAAGCAGCTTAACACCTCGTAAAATATGTTAAAATTCAGTGGATTTGAGGTATAGAATTATTAAGGAGAATCTGAAGAGAAAGCGTCCAGTGCCTGCCGTGCCTACAGATGCTTCTTGAGAAAAGCACTCTTTCTGCATAGTATGCTGGCTGCAAAACCAGCCCATTACCTGGGCCAGAGGTGGTAGGAAGGGTTCAGTGCTTTCGACTAAGGGGATGTGCGGACAGAGTGAGGGTGAGGACGCTGAGGTGCCTGGGGGGCACTCCACCTGAAACCCTTGGTGGCAGAGGTGTACGGTGACAGACTGATCCAGTCAGAGCCTCCTCTTAGTTCAGAAGAACCCATTTCCCCACCTAACCCTCACCCAGCGGAGGAGGAAGCCTTCCTTCTCCTACCAAAGCCCAGTCCCTCATGTCGGCTCGTCGGTGTTAGTTACCATAATTTATCCCTTCCACAGCAGAAAGGCATTTATGGTGTCTCCAGGTTTAAACTATTCTGGAGAGTACTGCTTTGAACATTCTAGTGTATGTCTCTTGGTGAAAATATGTACACATTTCTTTTGGATATATGCCTAAGAGTAGAATTACTTTTTGTGGGGTATACACATGTCAATTGTTCATACCGCTCAGTTTTTCAGAGTGGTTACATCCATTTATACTCCTACCATTAACTTATGAGTTGTGTTTTCTCCACCTTTTCAAAAACACTTTGTATGGGGTTCTTTTTATTATTTATCTAGCACTGGGTATATAGTGGTATCACATTATGGTTTTAATTTGCATTTTCCTGATGATGAATGAAGTTGAGCATGTCTTAATATGTTTATCAGCCATTTGGATAATTATTTTGTGATCTGCCTGTTCAGATCTTTTGCCCATCAGTTCCACTGGGTTGTCAGTCTTTTTAAGTTTTTTTTTCTCTGAAAGAGGCTTCTTTAGATCTATATATTATGCATAACTTCTACAGTGTGATTTGTCTTTACATTCTCTTAATGTTGTCTCTTTATGAAGAGAAGCTCTTCATTTTCAGGTAGTATAATTAATTTTTTAATGATTTACACGTTTGTGTTGTGTTTACAAAAAATTAACCTATTTGACTTTTAAGTTATAAGTATTTTACTCATTTGTAGATTTTAATTTTTCTATAACAATTGCATATTTCTTTTGTAATTGTTTAAAACTTTTATTAAAACAACAAACCAAAAAGAGATAGAAAGCAGCTTAACACCTCGTAAAATATGTTAAAATTCAGTGGATTTGAGGTATAGAATTATTAAGGAGAATCTGAAGAGAAAGCGTCCAGTGCCTGCCGTGCCTACAGATGCTTCTTGAGAAAAGCACTCTTTCTGCATAGTATGCTGGCTGCAAAACCAGCCCATTACCTGGGCCAGAGGTGGTAGGAAGGGTTCAGTGCTTTCGACTAAGGGGATGTGCGGACAGAGTGAGGGTGAGGACGCTGAGGTGCCTGGGGGGCACTCCACCTGAAACCCTTGGTGGCAGAGGTGTACGGTGACAGACTGATCCAGTCAGAGCCTCCTCTTAGTTCAGAAGAACCCATTTCCCCACCTAACCCTCACCCAGCGGAGGAGGAAGCCTTCCTTCTCCTACCAAAGCCCAGTCCCTTGATGTCGGCTCCTGATCTAATCCTTTGCTGCTTAAGGACCTCCTTCCTTTCACTGTGCCTTCTCTCCTACATCACCAACCTTTCCCTCTCTTCCCCAGCCCACAGACATATCTGTTATTTTTGGCTTCTTTTTTTTGTTTTGTTTGTGCCAGATCTTACTTGCAGCATGTGGGATCTAGTTCCCTGACCAGGGATCGAAGTCCCTGCTCTGTGACTGCAGAGACTTAGCCACTGGACCACCAGTGAAATCCCTAGACATATCTTAAATATAACTCCTTGTTACTGCCTTTTCTCCTTCTAGCCATGAATTTTTTTTCCCTAGTCCCCATAAGAGCATAATTGTTTCTAGTGCATTCTGGCTTCTGTTCAGCCACCCTTCTAAGACTGCACGTTTCAAGATCTCAGAGGGCCACCATTACTGCCTGTCTAAAGGACACTGCTGTTTTTTCATCTCAGCAGCCTTTAGAAGGAGTCGACTGCCCCCTCTTTGAAACATTTCCTCTTTTGACTTCTGCATCGCGCTGTCCTGGTTCCCTCTCACCTCACTGCTTGCTCTCCACAGACACCTTTGGTAATTCTTTTTCAGTTTGAGTCAAGCCAGAAGGGTGGTGTTGGGACTTTCAATTTGCTCTTGTAATACTAAACAGCGCAAATGCTTTATGACTTTTCTCAGGCCTGGACCTTGACTTCCCTTTTCCCTTCTGTCTACTGTACCTCTATGGGTAATCACAGTCATAGCCATGGCTTAAAGGCCATTTATGGACTGTGCTTCTGTGTATTTCTCCTCAGAGCTTCATACTCATAAACCTAACTGCTTACCTGACAATTTTTTTTTTTTTTGACCATGCCACACAGCATGTGGGATCTTAGTTCCCCAACCAGAGATCGAACCTGTACCCACTGCATTCCTGCTTTGAAGGCATGGAGTCTTAACCACGGTACCACCAGGGAAGTCCCCTCACACCTGCTTTATGAAATCTCAGAGTCGTGCCACTCTCACCATGTCCTCTTTGGACTTGATTCCCACCCATCACTCCAAGCTTGGTCTTTGCTCAAATCTTTTAAGCTTGGTCGTCTTCAAGTCTTTCATATCTCATTAAATAACATCACCATTTGCCTAGAACCAGAACCATGGAAGGCAGTCTTGGGGCTCTCCCTTTCTCTCTCATCCTGTTCACCAGAAAGTCCCGTCAGTTCTTGTCATCTGCCCTCTCCATCTCTGCCCCTACGACCCTGGACTAAGCCACCATTCTTTCCTCATTCAGCACAGAGTCGTCTTAACTATTCTCCCTCCTTCCACCATACCCTTCTTGAATCCATTCTCTTGCAGTTTCCTCAGCTCCATGACCTAAAACCCTTCCCTTCCATACCCCTGCATTGCACGGAGGATAAAGTCCATACTCTTCACCAACATGCACATAGCTGGCCCATGCCTTCCTCTCCTCTCTTGGTGCTTGCCCTCCACCCTTACACATCATTTATATCGACTCTTGAGTTCTCAGCTGCACTGAACTCTTTGCCCTCCTTCGCTTCCCTCCCTCAGTCTGCATCAGGCTGGCTCGTACCTCCTCCTGTAAGTCGCAGATTAAATGCTGCTTCTGCCGTGCCTTACTTGACCCCCGCCCTTAAGTAGATCACCTTGTTCTTTACCTTTGATAGCATCATCTCAATTGTAGTTATTCTGTCCTCGCATTTATCACAATGTATAATTATATTTTATTGAATTTTTTATCATTTATTATTTGGGCTGTGCTGGGTCTTCATTGCAGTGTGCAGGCTTAGTTGCCCTGTGGCATGTGGGATCTTAGTTCCCTGACCGGTGATCAGACCCTTGTCCTCTGTGTTAGAAGGCAGATTCTTAACCACTGGACCTTTAGGGAAGTCCCTATAGTTATTTATTTTGTCATTCATTGCTTGTCTCCCTTACTGCTATATAAGCTCCATTAGCATAGGCACTGTGGTCTTCATTAGTACCTTGTGCATTTCATGTGCAGTTTTTATATGAATTCTTGGGACCCTCAGCAATTGTGCAGCTAAAAAAGAGATGCTGTTCCCTCATGTTCTCTTGAATACTGAGGATTTATATTAAAGTAACATTATAATATTTATAGCATGTTATATTAAATTTATAAGTAAAATTTATAAATTTATAATTTATAACATTTATATTAAAGTGACATTACAGTGACATTGTCTCACTTTCTTGCTAATTTTCAGAGCCAATTAACATAGAAATGGTTATAAAACTGGATCCTGGTTATATAGTATCTATCTTCTATTGGGCATTTCATTAAGTCTGGCTTCTGATTACCTTCTGGGGTTTTTATTTGAATATAGCAAAGCACATTTTTTTTTAAACATTTATTTTTATTTATTTATCTTTTTAGGGGTGGGGTGGGGAGGGAGGAGGACGGGTGGGCCACTTCTATTGGTCTTTCATTTCTCTGTTTTCATCCGTCTTTGTTCTTTTGGCTCTTGTGGGCCTCCCATCGTGGTGACCTCTGTTGTCGCAGAGCTCCAGCTCGGTAATTGGACACATCAGTCCAGCCGCTTCTTGGCACGTGGGATCTTTCCAGGCCAGGGATCGAACTGGCGCCTTGCACTGCAAGGCAGTGTCCTACCCACTGGACCACCAGGGAAGCCCAGCAAAGCACATATTTGAGCCAGTGGTTTTCTATCCCGTTCCGCCTCCCAGTCTAAGCCTCCTTGTAAGTCGCAGATTAAATGCTGCTTCTGCCGTGCCTTACTTGACCCCCGCCCTTAAGTAGATCACCTTGTTCTTTACCTTTGATAGCATCATCTCAATTGTAGTTATTCTGTCCTCGCATTTATCACAATGTATAATTATATTTTATTGAATTTTTTATCATTTATTATTTGGGCTGTGCTGGGTCTTCATTGCAGTGTGCAGGCTTAGTTGCCCTGTGGCATGTGGGATCTTAGTTCCCTGACCGGTGATCAGACCCTTGTCCTCTGTGTTAGAAGGCAGATTCTTAACCACTGGACCTTTAGGGAAGTCCCTATAGTTATTTATTTTGTCATTCATTGCTTGTCTCCCTTACTGCTATATAAGCTCCATTAGCATAGGCACTGTGGTCTTCATTAGTACCTTGTGCATTTCATGTGCAGTTTTTATATGAATTCTTGGGACCCTCAGCAATTGTGCAGCTAAAAAAGAGATGCTGTTCCCTCATGTTCTCTTGAATACTGAGGATTTATATTAAAGTAACATTATAATATTTATAGCATGTTATATTAAATTTATAAGTAAAATTTATAAATTTATAATTTATAACATTTATATTAAAGTGACATTACAGTGACATTGTCTCACTTTCTTGCTAATTTTCAGAGCCAATTAACATAGAAATGGTTATAAAACTGGATCCTGGTTATATAGTATCTATCTTCTATTGGGCATTTCATTAAGTCTGGCTTCTGATTACCTTCTGGGGTTTTTATTTGAATATAGCAAAGCACATTTTTTTTTAAACATTTATTTTTATTTATTTATCTTTTTAGGGGTGGGGTGGGGAGGGAGGAGGACGGGTGGGCCACTTCTATTGGTCTTTCATTTCTCTGTTTTCATCCGTCTTTGTTCTTTTGGCTCTTGTGGGCCTCCCATCGTGGTGACCTCTGTTGTCGCAGAGCTCCAGCTCGGTAATTGGACACATCAGTCCAGCCGCTTCTTGGCACGTGGGATCTTTCCAGGCCAGGGATCGAACTGGCGCCCCTTGCACTGCAAGGCAGTGTCCTTACCCACTGGACCACCAGGGAAGCCCAGCAAAGCACATATTTACGAGCCAGTGTCCTGTGTGTCTGTGGGTCCAGGACATATACCAGATGTTTGGTGAAACACCTCAGCTTTTGAAAGTATTTCATATTTTCCTTTATCATAGGTTCCTCCACATGTTCAATACGCTACCTCTTATCTTCTCTGTGTAGACGCTCATCAGTCCTCTCTATGGATTAAATCTGGTGTTGGCATACATCATCATGGTGCTCAC
The DNA here is from genome assembly GCA_022376925.1 of Tragulus kanchil. NCBI lineage: Eukaryota > Metazoa > Chordata > Mammalia > Artiodactyla > Tragulidae > Tragulus > Tragulus kanchil. Next base: position 284,545,922 of record JAIOJX010000032.1, on the reverse strand, counting down.
GGGCGTCTGGGCCTTCTTTGTTTCTGGAGGCAGCTGCCGAAGCCTAAAACTCTGCCTACTCTGCCAAGACAAGGACTTCCTCCTCTTCAACCAGCCCTCCAGATAACCTCCGAGAACCAGCCTGTCTCAAACAGTAAGCTGCCTCATTAGAGGAAGCACAGCTGTGCCTTTTTCTAAACATCCCTTTTCCCGGTGGGACTTAGAAAAAACCAAACTATCTAGATATGATATGGCTTTCATGCAACAGCTTTCTGAAAGGGATACATCAGTGGTGCACAGCCTATCATGTTAGAACTTCCTGGGGAAATATTAATAATGCTGAGCTCTGTCTGGGTTCCATCTCCAGATTTAATTGGTCTGGGAAGTTGACAATTCTTTAAAGCTTCCTAGATGACACCAATATGCAGCCAGGTTGAGAGCCATTGCTGTCCAAGTAGAAACTTCCTGAGAACACTGTAAGTGAATAAGAATCAGATGTTCACCAGTCTCTCAACTCAGCCTGTGTTGAGCGGGTATCTGAACGTAAATCCTGCTTAGCCTGTGTCTTTCAAGTTCTGAAGTCACAGGAAGCTAAAGGGCTATCATCTCTGAGAACTGTTTTCATGTATTCGCTGGCACCCTGTTTTATGAGAACATAGGAGGCCATGCTTCTAACTACAACACATTGCACTGACTTACTCCGATCGTGTAGCCAAAGTAAGCTATCGACTAATAGACTGTATATTTCTGTAATTTTTCCAGTCTTGATTTTGACTTTTTGAAGCATTATATTGTTTTTGAGCATAGGTTCCATTTTTTAACTAAAATCCAGTTGTTTTCCAATTTCCTGGGAAGATGGTATAAAACCAAGAATTTCTGTGCAACTTCTGTAAGTCTTTCCTAGGCTTAAGGCTCTTCATGGGCTCTGCCCCAGGGCATTATTTACCAGCAGAGTGCTCACTGCTGAACTAGTTGGCATGAAGCTGATTGTTCTAACTCCAAGCAGCTCTGCCAGTTGCTGAGTGATATACCCTGGGACAGGTGTCACAACTAGAACTGGCGGAAGTTTGCTAAAAGCAGGAGGAGAACCAGCCAATAGATTGGTGTTGACACTTATAAATAGTTCCTGTGATATTAACTAGCACATCTCCCCAAATAGGGTAGTGGAAAACTAGAAATGCCCAAATTCATGCTTTTGACATAGCACATGTAATCTTTAGATCTTGCGAATGTCTTTGGGCTTTGTTGGCATATAGAGCATTCCCTTTATAGGAGTATCTAAGATCATTGTTCAGCTTCCAAATGACTCTTTTGGTTTTCTTTGTAAAGAGGAATTGTGCCTTTACTAGCTGGAAATTGTTCCCAGTTGATGACTTTTAGAGCGCTGTTGGTGTGAGATGGAAATTCCCTACACATTAAAGTGAGAACCTCAGTGAATCCCATATCTGCAGTAGAACAGCCAAAAGAAATAGAAGCAGTGAATGAGAGGGCTCACAAGTGAGATGACAGATGGGATAATTTGACAAGAATTTAACCAACATGTATAAAATGGAGATGCAGCCAGTAATAGGGGGTTAGCCACACATCATTCTAGAAATCAGAACCTTACCCATGAACTAGACCTTTATGGGTGAAATCCTCTGTCATGCTTAAATATTAGAATTTTTCTCTCTGAGGATTTAGGAAGAGTAGAGTTTCCAGTAAGGCTGTAAACAGCCCCGTGAGCAATTATAGACATTCCCCTAAAGTTTACTTCAGCGCTGATACCAATGTTTTTGCAGGGGTTTGTAATTTTCCACCCTTAAACAAGATTTTCTTTTGACTAGATGAGTTCTAGAAGAATTCAGGGCATCGAGACTGGATAGTGAAATCAAGTGTGCAGAGTTGAAGGAAATAAGATACCCATTGAGCTGGGCTTCATTCTTATGGGAGCATGGTATTCTTTGAACAGGATAGATAAAATAAAATACAGAGTTGGCTATAAATTTTGACTTACATATCTCTTAAACAGATAATTTGGTAAATGTTTGCCCATCTGTAAAGTGTAAGAATATCTGAGAATATTGTTATTACTCATACCTGAACTCTGAGGACGTCCTCTGTACATTACTAGTTCAATAATAAGAATCTGGGATATTGTGAAATCTCATTTATAAAGGCATCTTGGGCAGGAAGAAACTTTTCTTTGATGGCGAAGCTTCTGTCTTAATTCAGGAAGTTATTTGGTAATCCTTGATTACCTATGAATGAAGGAACTTTGTAATTCCTTATTTCTCTTGGGACCATTGCCATAGTGAGCTTAGGCATTGTTATTACTTAATAGCCTTGCTTTGTCTGATGCCAAGGAAGTGCAGAGGGAGAGCAGTCTTCCTCTGTTGTGTGTGTATATTGAGGTGTGATTTATTTTTTTCGTCTTTATTGTTTTGCATTTGTTTTTTATTTTGAGTGTGTTTGGGGATGGTGGTCATCTTGTATGACTTTTAGAGCTGTTGGTGTGAGATGGAAATTCCCTACACATTAAAGTGAGAACCTCAGTGAATCCCATATCTGCAGTAGAACAGCCAAAAGAAATAGAAGCAGTGAATGAGAGGGCTCACAAGTGAGATGACAGATGGGATAATTTGACAAGAATTTAACCAACATGTATAAAATGGAGATGCAGCCAGTAATAGGGGGTTAGCCACACATCATTCTAGAAATCAGAACCTTACCCATGAACTAGACCTTTATGGGTGAAATCCTCTGTCATGCTTAAATATTAGAATTTTTCTCTCTGAGGATTTAGGAAGAGTAGAGTTTCCAGTAAGGCTGTAAACAGCCCCGTGAGCAATTATAGACATTCCCCTAAAGTTTACTTCAGCGCTGATACCAATGTTTTTGCAGGGGTTTGTAATTTTCCACCCTTAAACAAGATTTTCTTTTGACTAGATGAGTTCTAGAAGAATTCAGGGCATCGAGACTGGATAGTGAAATCAAGTGTGCAGAGTTGAAGGAAATAAGATACCCATTGAGCTGGGCTTCATTCTTATGGGAGCATGGTATTCTTTGAACAGGATAGATAAAATAAAATACAGAGTTGGCTATAAATTTTGACTTACATATCTCTTAAACAGATAATTTGGTAAATGTTTGCCCATCTGTAAAGTGTAAGAATATCTGAGAATATTGTTATTACTCATACCTGAACTCTGAGGACGTCCTCTGTACATTACTAGTTCAATAATAAGAATCTGGGATATTGTGAAATCTCATTTATAAAGGCATCTTGGGCAGGAAGAAACTTTTCTTTGATGGCGAAGCTTCTGTCTTAATTCAGGAAGTTATTTGGTAATCCTTGATTACCTATGAATGAAGGAACTTTGTAATTCCTTATTTCTCTTGGGACCATTGCCATAGTGAGCTTAGGCATTGTTATTACTTAATAGCCTTGCTTTGTCTGATGCCAAGGAAGTGCAGAGGGAGAGCAGTCTTCCTCTGTTGTGTGTGTATATTGAGGTGTGATTTATTTTTTTCGTCTTTATTGTTTTGCATTTGTTATCTTGAATGAGCTTTCTGAGCCCTAATAGTGTTTGGGGAGAAGGTGGCGGTGGTCATCTTGTATGTTCTGCTCCACGTGGGGCTTTCTCAGTTTGGAAGGAAGTGAGTTGAGGCTGTAATTAAAGTTGACTTTTCAATGTGAATGTTGTAGTAGCACTTGACTCTGTTGCCGTGTGAATAATTGAGATCGGCTTTGGTTCTCTAATAAATTTGTATTTGTTTTTAACTCATTTGAGTCAGTGGTTGTAGCTGGAGAAGTTCTGTTAACCTTGATCGTGGCCTGCGTGATAAGCAATAGAGTAGTAGCAGGCTCTTTGTGAGCTTAGGGAAAACATGGCTGAAAGAGATGAAGGATGTCTGCAGACTGTATAGAAGATGGCTTTTGTTACCAGTGTCAGTCATTTTTCTTCTCAAGCACATTTCATTGTTTGCCGAGAGAGGCAGGTACGCTTCAAAAATGCTAGGTATTCTTACTGCCTCGAGTTGGTGCAGAATAAACCTTCATGACAGAAGCTTCCTCTTATCTGGTCCTCTTCCCACCTGCCTCAGACTAGCCCCAAGGCATGGATAAATGGTCAGAGTGGGCCTGAGGGCTCTGAGGAAGCCAGGATGGCAGTCTATTTTGGACATCAGCAGCTGGCTTCCTGGGAAGAACTCCTTGAGAATGTCATCTTTTTGTTGGCTTAATTTTTCCTGCCCTGCCCCCCCCACCATTCCTAATTTGAGGTAGACAGATGTCACAGCAAAACAATTTCAAAATTCTTTGCTTTATGATAGCACTTTGTTTATGATAGCAATGTTTACATTTCTCATTTGAATAAAAAAATTTTACTTCATCCCATTAAACTTCAGTGTTTAGAGGACTGGACGCTGTCTCTATGTACAATATGTACCATTTTATATAAGTTACACTGTTATGTCATGTATACTTGCAATATCAGATCTGGCGTTCAATGCACAATGCAATAGACTCTTTCCAGACTTGTATTTTTCAGTGAACAATAAAAAGTTTGTCATGACTCCTTTCTCATGTTTCCTCTTCTTTGGAATAGTAAATCCTTCAGTATCTATTATTACAACTTCTTCTGCCTTTTATAAAACTTGGCTGTACATTATGTTTTTTATAGCTGGTCAACTCTGAGACTCATTTCAAAGAGAAATGTTTGTTATCTGATTTAAAATCTAAAAGGCTGGTTTCGTTTCTGTATGTTCAGAAGCAATTTGGTGCAGGGAAGTTCCTTGAGGTGTCATAAATCAAATGGAGAATTCTCAAAGGTCCTGAAAGCTCTTGAAAAAAATCTCCTTAGTAAATATGAAACAGTAAATTTACAAACTGTCATGGAATACTGGCTAGGGATAGGAAAGTACGATTTGGTTTCTACCCAGAGAGCCTGAGCAGCCTGTAGAGTTGTTTTTCCTTCCTTTGGTGAGAAGTCAGTGCGGCTAAGGGGCTGACTTGGCCTTCACCATCAGCCAGGCTACACAGAGAGTTATTAGGCCCTGAAACTCAACACTGTGTGATGAGTCTTGATTCTGATTTAAAATGACGCTACTCCAGGTTTACGTTAACTGTGTTAATAGGTGAAATATCCTTAAGAACCAAGGACTGTTTGATCTGACTTGTAAAGTTGGGGACTCCCTGCTGGTCCAGTAGTAAAGAATCTGCCTTCCAATGCATGGGGATGCATGTTCAATCCCTGGTTGGGGAACTAAGATCCCACATGCCATGGAGCAACTGAGTCTGTCTGCTGCAACTACTGAGCCCAAGCACTGCAACTAGAGAAGTCCACGTGCCACCCTGAAGAGCCCATGACCCGAAACAGAAGATCTCGTGCACCATGAGGAAAGATCCCGCATGCTGCAACAAAGATCTTGTGTGCTACAACTAAGACCCGACGCAGCCAAATACATCATTTTTTTTCTAAATAGTAACAAAAACATAACTTGTAAGCTAATAGAAAAGGTAGGCTTCTCTCAGGTAACAGCCCAGATTCGTGTACGGTTTCTTTAGTTCTTCCACGCTGACATTGTGACTCTAGTTTAATTATTATTTGTTTAATATTTAGATTAAACAGGATTTCCCGGTGACCAGCCTCAACACATGAGAAACCTCCAATGGGAAGAACTACGTATTTTACCTTTGCCTCATTAAAAATGCTGAGTAGAAGGAACCACTCACCAAGCTTATGGTCTCAGCCTTAGTAGAAGAACTGGGGATTTGACACATTCTAAGGGGATGACAGTAGATTATGAACCCTGAGTGGATCCTGGCTGTAAGGTGTCTTTGTTCAGAAGCAATTTGGTGCAGGGAAGTTCCTTGAGGTGTCATAAATCAAATGGAGAATTCTCAAAGGTCCTGAAAGCTCTTGAAAAAAATCTCCTTAGTAAATATGAAACAGTAAATTTACAAACTGTCATGGAATACTGGCTAGGGATAGGAAAGTACGATTTGGTTTCTACCCAGAGAGCCTGAGCAGCCTGTAGAGTTGTTTTTCCTTCCTTTGGTGAGAAGTCAGTGCGGCTAAGGGGCTGACTTGGCCTTCACCATCAGCCAGGCTACACAGAGAGTTATTAGGCCCTGAAACTCAACACTGTGTGATGAGTCTTGATTCTGATTTAAAATGACGCTACTCCAGGTTTACGTTAACTGTGTTAATAGGTGAAATATCCTTAAGAACCAAGGACTGTTTGATCTGACTTGTAAAGTTGGGGACTCCCTGCTGGTCCAGTAGTAAAGAATCTGCCTTCCAATGCATGGGGATGCATGTTCAATCCCTGGTTGGGGAACTAAGATCCCACATGCCATGGAGCAACTGAGTCTGTCTGCTGCAACTACTGAGCCCAAGCACTGCAACTAGAAAGTCCACGTGCCACCCTGAAGAGCCCATGACCCGAAACAGAAGATCTCGTGCACCATGAGGAAAGATCCCGCATGCTGCAACAAAGATCTTGTGTGCTACAACTAAGACCCGACGCAGCCAAATACATCATTTTTTTTCTAAATAGTAACAAAAACATAACTTGTAAGCTAATAGAAAAGGTAGGCTTCTCTCAGGTAACAGCCCAGATTCGTGTACGGTTTCTTTAGTTCTTCCACGCTGACATTGTGACTCTAGTTTAATTATTATTTGTTTAATATTTAGATTAAACAGGATTTCCCGGTGACCAGCCTCAACACATGAGAAACCTCCAATGGGAAGAACTACGTATTTTACCTTTGCCTCATTAAAAATGCTGAGTAGAAGGAACCACTCACCAAGCTTATGGTCTCAGCCTTAGTAGAAGAACTGGGGATTTGACACATTCTAAGGGGATGACAGTAGATTATGAACCCTGAGTGGATCCTGGCTGTAAGGTTCAATAATTAGTATGTAGTACTTGTTGCTTAAGTGTGGGTCACTGTAAATCCTGCTTCTACCTCATAGTAAATTCATACATATTTTATGTACTTGCACAGAATCAGAGATGGAATCTACAGTGTCTAATGAAGGCTTACCATGCACAGAATATAGTGTCAGAAAATGTATTGGGTGTGTGTGTGAGAGAGAAAGAAAGAGATACTTTAATAGGACAGAAAAGAACAAGATGGTGGAGATCTTTGTTTACAGGGAATATATAAGGCAGCTACAAAATGCACTACAAATTAGGAAAGGATATCGACTAGCTTGAATACATAAGATGATACTTGAAGTTTTAGACATGGAGGAAGGATACTTGGGTCATGGATGTATGTCAAAAGGAAAAGGTGGGACTGAGGGCTGGACCTTGGGGCACTCCAGTTGACATAGAGGTGGGGTGAACACTGAGGAAAGAAGGGAAACCAGGAGGGTGTGGTGGCCTGAGAGCCAGGGGGAGGTATGTCCAGTACTGCTGAGCATCTAGTAACATGAGGAATAAGAACTGATCTTTGCATATGGAGAGGTGGAATTTTCTGGTGACTTTGATAAAAGTAATTTCAGTGTGGGGTGAGCACCTACATGGAGGGGATTATAGAGATTGAGAGATAAGGAAGTAGCCAAAGCATGTAGAGTGCAGATAACCATATCATTATAGTCAGAGAATTGGATGATAGCCTGAGGAGGATGTGGGAGCAGGAGAGGGCATTCTTCTGTGTGTTGTGTGTTGTGTGTGTGTGTGTGTGTGTGTGTGTGTGTGTGTTTTTCTCCCTGTAATATGGTACTGTAGCAGGATGTTTGTGTGTAAAGTTGGGGATGATTCAGTGGAAAGGGAAAAATTGATGTATTAGAGAAGATAACTGCCAAAGGAGAGTCCCTGAGGAGAGAATGGAATGGGAAGTTTTCAGTGTTAAATGTTCATATTAGATCAGTTAAAATGTTTAAAAACAAGAACTTAAACTTTTACTGTAGAAACAGAGGGGGGACTTCCCTGGCAGTCCAGTGGTTAGGTCTCCGTGATTCTAATACAGGGAGCGTGGGTTTGATCATTGATTGCTTCCCAGGCAATAATTAATGGTAGAGAATTCATCTGCCAATACAGGAGACTTAAGAGATGCAGGTTTGATCCCTGAGTCAGGAAGATAGCCTGAAGGAGGGCATGGCAACCCACTCAGTATTCCTGCCTGGAGAGTCCCATGGACAGAGCAGTCTGGTGGGCTACAGTCCGTAGGGTCACAAAGAGTCAGACGTGACTGAAGTGACTTAGCACACACTCAGGGAACTAAGATTCCACATGCCAAGAGGCATAGCCAAAAATAGTTTTTAGAAACAGGGAGCAAACTAAAGCAAAAATAAGCAGAAGAAAGAAAGTCAGGAGAGAAGAGAATAGCATAAGTTAGATAGAAAGCAGAAAAAGAGTAGAGAAATCAATAAAATGAAAGTCTGGTTCTTTGAGAAAATAAATACAGTTGATATAGCTGTGTCCAGATTGATAAGGAAAAAAGAGGGTACAAATTATGAATATCAGTAATAAGTGGAGATACCAGGACAGCCTGTACATTTTAAAAGGAATATTATGAAGAATTTAAACGAAATAAATTAAATTTTAAATGAAGTAGACAAATTTCAAAAAAGCTCACTCAAGGAACTTCTCTGGTGGTCCAGTGGTTGAGAATTCCCCAGCTTGTGTTTGATCCATGGTTGGGGAACTAAGGTCCCACATGCCGTGGGGCTGCTAAGCCCACATGCTGCAACTACTGACCCCACATGCTCTACAGCCCATGCTCTGTAACTAGAGAAAGTCCGCATGCCTCGATGAAGAGCCTGTGTGGCAAAAATCTAAAGAAAAAAACTTTTTAATTAAAAGAAAACAAGCTTACTTAAGAAGGACTGTAAAATCTGATTATCCCTATATCTCTATAGACTGTGTTTTTTCTTGCCTGTTAATGTGCCTTGTAATTATTGATTGAAAACGGAACATCATGCATCGGGTGCTAGGAGCTGAAGTAAAAATATGACTTTAGTATAAGTTTTGTGTCAGTCTGGGCAAGAGGTGGACTGTATTTAACGTTTGTTGCAGTTCTCAGTACCAGAGCCTTCAAATTCCTCTAGTGTCCTTGTTTTTGTCTCCCCTCTAGACTTTGGAATTTCCCATGTGCTCCTAATCAAAGTCTGTGTCCTGCATATCTTTGAACTATAATCCCCTGTTCTTCTATTGGGGCCCTGTTGGTGTAACAGTAAGTTTGGTATGGAAGAAGAGATGTCCTATAATATTGAGTACTAGATCTGCTTTTTTGGTGGACCTATATCCTTTAACTAAGTGTCTCTTAGCTCTTATCCTCCCCTTACATGAGTCAGGAAGGCTAGGTGGGGCTGGAGTGCAAGAAACGCCCTTCTTCCAGGTGGGATAAGGCTCTTGTTCAGTTCAGTCACTCAGGTGTGTCTGACGCTTTGCAACCTCATGGACTGCAGCACACCAGGCTTCCCTATCCTTCCCCATCTCCCGGAGCTTGCTCAAACTCATGTCCATTGAGTCAGTGATACCATCCAACCATCTTGTCCTCTGTCGTCCCCTTCTCCTTCTGCCTTCTATTTTTCCCAACATCAGGGTCCTTTCTAATGAGTCATCTCTTTGCATTAGGTGGCCAAAGAATTAGAGCTTCAGAATCAGTCCTTCCAATAAATATTCAGGGTTGATTTCCTTTAGGACTGACTGGTTTGATCTCCTTGCAGTCCAAGGGACTCTCAAGAGTCTTCTCTAACACCACAGTTCAAAGGCATCAATTCTTTGGTCCTCAGCCTTCTTTATGGTCCAACTTTCACATCTGTACATGACTACTGGAAAAATATACCTTTGACACTACAGACCTTTTTTGGCAAAGTGATGTCTATGCTTTTTAATATTCTCTCTAGGTTTGTTATAGCTTTTCTTCCAAGGAATAAGCCTCTTTTAATTTCATGACTGCAGTCACCATCTGCAGTGATTTGGGAGCCCAAGAAAAGAAAGTCTGTCACTGTTTCCATTGTTTTCCCATCGATTTGCCATGAAGTGATGGGATCAGATGCCATGATCTTTATTTTTTGAACGTTGAATGCATCGGGTGCTAGGAGCTGAAGTGAAATATGACTTTAGTATAAGTTTTGTGTCAGTCTGGGCAAGAGGTGGACTGTATTTAACGTTTGTTGCAGTTCTCAGTACCAGAGCCTTCAAATTCCTCTAGTGTCCTTGTTTTTGTCTCCTCTAGACTTTGGAATTTCCCATGTGCTCCTAATCAAAGTCTGTGTCCTGCATATCTTTGAACTATAATCCCCTGTTCTTCTATTGGGGCCCTGTTGGTGTAACAGTAAGTTTGGTATGGAAGAAGAGATGTCCTATAATATTGAGTACTAGATCTGCTTTTTTGGTGGACCTATATCCTTTAACTAAGTGTCTCTTAGCTCTTATCCTCCCCTTACATGAGTCAGGAAGGCTAGGTGGGGCTGGAGTGCAAGAAACGCCCTTCTTCCAGGTGGGATAAGGCTCTTGTTCAGTTCAGTCACTCAGGTGTGTCTGACGCTTTGCAACCTCATGGACTGCAGCACACCAGGCTTCCCTATCCTTCCCCATCTCCCGGAGCTTGCTCAAACTCATGTCCATTGAGTCAGTGATACCATCCAACCATCTTGTCCTCTGTCGTCCCCTTCTCCTTCTGCCTTCTATTTTTCCCAACATCAGGGTCCTTTCTAATGAGTCATCTCTTTGCATTAGGTGGCCAAAGAATTAGAGCTTCAGAATCAGTCCTTCCAATAAATATTCAGGGTTGATTTCCTTTAGGACTGACTGGTTTGATCTCCTTGCAGTCCAAGGGACTCTCAAGAGTCTTCTCTAACACCACAGTTCAAAGGCATCAATTCTTTGGTCCTCAGCCTTCTTTATGGTCCAACTTTCACATCTGTACATGACTACTGGAAAAATATACCTTTGACACTACAGACCTTTTTTGGCAAAGTGATGTCTATGCTTTTTAATATTCTCTCTAGGTTTGTTATAGCTTTTCTTCCAAGGAATAAGCCTCTTTTAATTTCATGACTGCAGTCACCATCTGCAGTGATTTGGGAGCCCAAGAAAAGAAAGTCTGTCACTGTTTCCATTGTTTTCCCATCGATTTGCCATGAAGTGATGGGATCAGATGCCATGATCTTTATTTTTTGAACGTTGAATTTTAGGCCAGTTTTTTTTTGCACCCTCATCAAGAGCTTCTTTAGTTCCTCTTTGCTTTCGGCCATGAGGGTAGTGTCATCTGCATATCTGAAGTTATTGATATTTTTCCCAGAAGTCCTGAGTCCAGCTTATGCTTCATCCAGACTGGCATTTTGCTTGATGCACTCTGCATAGAAGTTAAATAAGCAGGGTGACAATATACAGCCTTGAGATATTCCTTTCCCAATTTGGAAACATGTCCATTGTTTCATGTCCAGTTCTAACTGTTGCTTCTTGTCCTGCATACATATTTCATAAGAGACAGGTAAGGCAGTCTGGTGTTCCCATCTCTTTTAGAATTTTCCACAGTTTGTCATGATCCACACAGTCAAAGGCTTTAGCATGGTCAATGAAGCCGAAGTGGATGTTTTTTTGAAATTCATTTGTTCTTTCTATGATCCAACAGATGTTGGCAATTTGATCTCTGGTTCCTCTCCCTTTTCTAAACCCACCTTGTACGTCTGGAAGTTCTCAGTTCACATACTGTTGAAGCCTAGCTTGGAAGATTTTGAGCATTACTTTGCTAGCATGTGAAGTAAGTGTGATGGTGCAATAGTTTGAATGGTATTTCCTTTCTTCAGATTGGAATGAAAACTTTTCTAGTCCTGAGGCCACTGCTGAGTTTTCCAAATTTGTTGGCATATTGAGTGTAGCACTTTAACAGCATCATCTTTTAAGATTTGAACTAGCTCAGGTTGAATTCCATCACCTCCACTAGGTTTGTCTGTAGTACTGTTTGTGCCCCACTCCCCTGGAGAGTAGGCCTTTGTTATGGAGAACACTCTGGATGTATTTTACCATGATTACTCTTAGCCTTTCCTGCCAGAGCCACAGAGGACTCTTCACTGTTTCCAATTTTGGTATTCTGCTTTTTAATATTCTCTCTAGGTTTGTTATAGCTTTTCTTCCAAGGAATAAGCCTCTTTTAATTTCATGACTGCAGTCACCATCTGCAGTGATTTGGGAGCCCAAGAAAAGAAAGTCTGTCACTGTTTCCATTGTTTTCCCATCGATTTGCCATGAAGTGATGGGATCAGATGCCATGATCTTTATTTTTTGAACGTTGAATTTTAGGCCAGTTTTTTTTTGCACCCTCATCAAGAGCTTCTTTAGTTCCTCTTTGCTTTCGGCCATGAGGGTAGTGTCATCTGCATATCTGAAGTTATTGATATTTTTCCCAGAAGTCCTGAGTCCAGCTTATGCTTCATCCAGACTGGCATTTTGCTTGATGCACTCTGCATAGAAGTTAAATAAGCAGGGTGACAATATACAGCCTTGAGATATTCCTTTCCCAATTTGGAAACATGTCCATTGTTTCATGTCCAGTTCTAACTGTTGCTTCTTGTCCTGCATACATATTTCATAAGAGACAGGTAAGGCAGTCTGGTGTTCCCATCTCTTTTAGAATTTTCCACAGTTTGTCATGATCCACACAGTCAAAGGCTTTAGCATGGTCAATGAAGCCGAAGTGGATGTTTTTTTTTGAAATTCATTTGTTCTTTCTATGATCCAACAGATGTTGGCAATTTGATCTCTGGTTCCTCTCCCTTTTCTAAACCCACCTTGTACGTCTGGAAGTTCTCAGTTCACATACTGTTGAAGCCTAGCTTGGAAGATTTTGAGCATTACTTTGCTAGCATGTGAAGTAAGTGTGATGGTGCAATAGTTTGAATGGTATTTCCTTTCTTCAGATTGGAATGAAAACTTTTCTAGTCCTGAGGCCACTGCTGAGTTTTCCAAATTTGTTGGCATATTGAGTGTAGCACTTTAACAGCATCATCTTTTAAGATTTGAACTAGCTCAGGTTGAATTCCATCACCTCCACTAGGTTTGTCTGTAGTACTGTTTGTGCCCCACTCCCCTGGAGAGTAGGCCTTTGTTATGGAGAACACTCTGGATGTATTTTACCATGATTACTCTTAGCCTTTCCCTGCCAGAGCCACAGAGGACTCTTCACTGAGAATTTGGTAGAGTTCCTGAAGGGAAAACCCTCAGAAGTATGGGAGTGTTAAGATTCTGTGCTAGTCAATTTCTCACTTTTGTGTTGTTCCATAAAACATAACTCCAGTAGTTTGTCAAATTCAGCATTTAAGTTTCCCAGTTTATGGCTCCACCAACTTCTGCTCTAGTTAAGCATATCTCAGCTGTGACTTTCTGATTTGTCTCTCCAGATTTCAGGATGATGACTTGTCTCTCCAGATTCAGGATGATGACTTGTCTTGAGAACCTCAGTTTCTCTGACAGGATGAGAAAAACAACTAATTTTCAACTCTGGAGTTTTCTTACAGTAAGTGTGGGAGTGACAGCTTTCAAGCTCTTTACATACTGGAGCTCACCAGAAATTCCCTGTATCCATCAAAGACAATGAATTTGTAGTTTACATAAGGAGATTCCTAAAGTCTTTACTGAAGAATTCTACCAAAAGAGATATGTAGTAAAACAGTATGGTATTGACATAAAAGCAGACACACAGAATCATAGAACAAGAAGAAAACTTCAGCAGTACTCATATCAGTTTTAGTAATATTTATTTGGATATGTCTTAATGAAAACAAAAGCAAAAATGGATCATATCGAGCTGAGAAGTTTTTTTGTACAGTGAAAGAAACTATCAACAAAAATGAAAAGGCTGGTCTTCCCTGGTGGTCCAGTAGGTAAGGACACCGCCTTGCAGTGCAAGGGACGCCGGTTCAATCCCTGGCCTGGGAAGATCCCACATGCCGCGGCGGCTGGATGCATGTGTCTTCTCAAAGTTCAATACTGTTGAAGCCTAGCTTGGAAGATTTTGAGCATTACTTTGCTAGCTTTTTCTATTTTTTCCTTTTTGAGGCCACGGGCCTGAGTTTTCCAAATTTGTTGGCATATTGAGTGTAGCACTTTAACAGCATCATCTTTTAAGATTTGAACTAGCTCAGGTTGAATTCCATCACCTCCACTAGGTTTGTCTGTAGTACTGTTTGTGCCCCACTCCCCTGGAGAGTAGGCCTTTGTTATGGAGAACACTCTGGATGTATTTTACCATGATTACTCTTAGCCTTTCCCTGCCAGAGCCACAGAGGACTCTTCACTGAGAATTTGGTAGAGTTCCTGAAGGGAAAACCCTCAGAAGTATGGGAGTGTTAAGATTCTGTGCTAGTCAATTTCTCACTTTTGTGTTGTTCCATAAAACATAACTCCAGTAGTTTGTCAAATTCAGCATTTAAGTTTCCCAGTTTATGGCTCCACCAACTTCTGCTCTAGTTAAGCATATCTCAGCTGTGACTTTCTGATTTGTCTCTCCAGATTTCAGGATGATGACTTGTCTCTCCAGATTCAGGATGATGACTTGTCTTGAGAACCTCAGTTTCTCTGACAGGATGAGAAAAACAACTAATTTTCAACTCTGGAGTTTTCTTACAGTAAGTGTGGGAGTGACAGCTTTCAAGCTCTTTACATACTGGAGCTCACCAGAAATTCCCTGTATCCATCAAAGACAATGAATTTGTAGTTTACATAAGGAGATTCCTAAAGTCTTTACTGAAGAATTCTACCAAAAGAGATATGTAGTAAAACAGTATGGTATTGACATAAAAGCAGACACACAGAATCATAGAACAAGAAGAAAACTTCAGCAGTACTCATATCAGTTTTAGTAATATTTATTTGGATATGTCTTAATGAAAACAAAAGCAAAAATGGATCATATCGAGCTGAGAAGTTTTTTTGTACAGTGAAAGAAACTATCAACAAAAATGAAAAGGCTGGTCTTCCCTGGTGGTCCAGTAGGTAAGGACACCGCCTTGCAGTGCAAGGGACGCCGGTTCAATCCCTGGCCTGGGAAGATCCCACATGCCGCGGGGCGGCTGGATGCATGTGTCCAACTACCAAGCCGGAGCTCTATGGCGAGAGAGGCCTCTGTGATGGGAGGCCCAGAGAGGCCAAAGAACAAAGATAAATAAATGAAAGACCAATAGAAGTGGCCAAAAAAAAGGCCACTTACTGAATGAGAGAAGATATTCGCAAATAATATATCTGATAAAGAGTTAATAATCTGGGCTTCCCTGGTGATCCAGTTGGTAAAGAGTCCACCTTATAGTGCAAGGGGTGCCAGTTTGATCTCCGGCTCGGGAAGATCCCATGTGCCGCCAGGTGGCTGGACCCGTGTGTCCAATTACCAGCCAGAGCTCTGGAGTGCATGCACCCAGAGCTGGTGCTCTGCGACAAGAGAGGCCACTGCAAGGGAAGGCCCACACAGCCTAAAGAATAAAGATGGATGCAAATAAATAAATGAATAAAAACAATAAAAGAGGCTATAATTTAAAAAAAAAAAAGAGTCAATAATCTAAAGTATATAAGGAACTCATAAAAGTCAACATTAAAAAGAGAGCCCAGAAAAATCCAATAAGGATCTGAGAAGACATTTTTCCAAACAAGACATTTAGTTGGCCAACAAGCACATAAAAAAATGCTCATCATCACTAATCATCAGGGAAATGCGATCATTATTACCTTACACATGTCAGAATGGCTGTCATCAAAAAGCTGCAAGTAACAAGTGATGGCAAGAATGTGGAGAAAAGGACTGTTGGTGAGAACGTAAATAACTGTTGCAATCACTATAGAAAACAGTATGGAGGTTCCTCAGAAAAAAAGAAAAATAGAACTGTATAATCTAGCAATTCTGCCCATTGGTATTTATCCAAAGAAAACAAAAGTACTAATTAGAAAAAAAATACATGCACCCCTATGTTCACTGCAGCGTTTACAATAGGCAAGTTAACAAAAGCAACCCAAGTATGCCAATCAGTAGATGAATGGACAAAGGAAGTGTGCTGTGTAACACCATGGAATATTACTCAGCCATGAAAAGAATGAAATCTTGCCATTTGCAACAACATGGAATGGACCCAGAGGATATTATGCTTTGTGAAATAAGTCAGCAGAGAAAGATAAATACTGTATGATTTTAACAAAACAAGCATAACAGAAATAGAGTTATAGCTACAGAGAACAAAACAAGTGGTTACTAGAGGAAGGGATAGGGAGAGGAAAAAAGTAGGTGAGGGAGATTTAAGAGGTCCAGACTTCAAGTTGCAAGATAAATGAGTCACAGGTATGAAACATACAGTGTGAGAAATATAGTCAATAACTGGAGTGTCTTAGGATGGTGACAATTTTAACTAGGTTTATTGTGGTGATAAGTTTGAAGTATATAGAAATACCAAATCACTACATTATGTAACAGGAACTAACATAGTATTGTAGGTCAGGTATACTTCAGAAATAAGCATGCAAACAGACAAAAATCAGATGTATGGTTATCAGAGGCGGGGGAGGAGGAAATTGGATGGAAGAAGTCAGAAACTACTACAAACTTGTAGTTATAAGATACATAAGTATTAAGGATATAATGTACAAGAGGATACATTTAATTAACATTGGCGGTGGTGGTGATTTAGGTGCTAAGTCATGTCTGACTCTTGCGACATCATGGATTGTAGCCTGCCAGGCTCCTCTGTCCGTGGAGTTTCCCAGGCAAGGATACTGGAGTGGGTTGCCATTTCCTTCTCTGATGATTAACATGGCCGTATGTTACATATGAAAGTTAAGAGAGTAAATCCTAAGAGTTCTCATCACACACACAATTTTTTTCAGTGTCTTTAAGTTTGTGAGATGATAGCTGCTCCCTAGACTTGCTGTGGTAATCGTTTTCACGCTGTATGTCAGTCATGTCACTACACCATACACCCGATGTTTATACAGTGCTGTATGTCTGTCTCAGTAAAATAAAAAAAAAAATCATCGAGGATGAAGTAGGAACAGCATTTTGTAAGCAAACAAGCCAGTGGTAACTTAGTGAAGTTTAGAAAATATTGCTAAGGCTTTTATATGTGCATTTTTTATTGTTGTTGAGTTTATTGTCTTTTTTTCATAATTTTTTTATTGGAGAATAATTGTTTTATGATATTGCGCTGGTTTCTGCCATACGTCAACCTGAATCAGCCACAGGTTTACATATGTCCCCTCCCTCCTGAACCTCCCTGCCCTAATCTCCCAGCCCATCCCACCCCTCTAGGTTGTCACGGAGCACTGGTCAAGCTCCCCTTGACACACAGCACGTTTCCACCAGCTGTCTACGCTACATATGCTAATATACATGTTTCCATGCTGCTCTCTCATGTCATCCACCTTCTTCCCCTACCCTGTCCACAATTCTGTCCTCTCTGTCTGCATCTCCGGTACTGCCCTGCAAGCAGGTCCTCAGGACCATCCTTCGAGATTTCATGAGATGTGCCTCTTTGAGGTGGCAGTTCCTTTACTAGGAATTTATCCTCCAGAAATAGATCCAGGTCCCTGAGGGTCCTGTAATACTCTTGTAACCAGAAGGAATCTGTAATGAACGTCTGTCCCCAGAGCTTTGCCTCCAATCACAGAACACTTGACAGCCATTGAAAAAGAATGAGGATATTTGGAATATGTGAGAAAACAAAAGCAGGGATAGACCATTCTGCCATTCAGTATTTTATATGCCAGACCATGTGCTAGAATACCAAGAGTACAATAGTGAAAGCAGGTAAGATCCATTTATTAAATATTTACAAATGAATAGTAAAATAACACAGAAACATAAAGTGTGGAAAGATAAAATTAAATTGTTAGCAGGGATTCCCTGGTGGTCCAGTGGTTAGGCATGAAGAAATATGTACGTGAGCTTTGTCTTCAGTTCCTGACACAGAGATCCTAACTGTTATTCATAAAAAGCATCTTTAAGCCATACCTCAGCTGATGCTAAAGCGGTGATGAGTCTCTTTTCATGTACTTGTTGGCCAACTGAAAGTCTCCATCCTCGCTCTCGTTCAAGGACCTGGCTCCATCCCTGGTTGGGGAACTAAGATCCCACAAGCTGTCCTGAGTGAGGAAAAGAAAAGTTAGCCATGGTAACTGTGGTTTTAGTGAAGTTTAGAAAATATTGCTAAGGCTTTTATATGTGCATTTTTTATTGTTGTTGAGTTTATTGTCTTTTTTTCATAATTTTTTTATTGGTGAATAATTGTTTTATGATATTGCGCTGGTTTCTGCCATAAGTCCACCTGACTCAGCCACAGGTTTACATATGTCCCCTCCCTCCTGCGCCCCCCTGCCCTAATCTCCCAGCCCATCCCACCCCTCTAGGTTGTCACGGAGCACTGGTCAAGCTCCCCTTGACACACAGCACGTTTCCACCAGCTGTCTACGCTACATATGCTAATATACATGTTTCCATGCTGCTCTCTCATGTCATCCACCTTCTTCCCCTACCCTGTCCACAATTCTGTCCTCTCTGTCTGCATCTCCGGTACTGCCCTGCAAGCAGGTCCTCAGGACCATCCTTCGAGATTTCATGAGATGTGCCTCTTTGAGGTGGCAGTTCCTTTACTAGGAATTTATCCTCCAGAAATAGATCCAGGTCCCTGAGGGTCCTGTAATACTCTTGTAACCAGAAGGAATCTGTAATGAACGTCTGTCCCCAGAGCTTTGCCTCCAATCACAGAACACTTGACAGCCATTGAAAAAGAATGAGGATATTTGGAATATGTGAGAAAACAAAAGCAGGGATAGACCATTCTGCCATTCAGTATTTTATATGCCAGACCATGTGCTAGAATACCAAGAGTACAATAGTGAAAGCAGGTAAGATCCATTTATTAAATATTTACAAATGAATAGTAAAATAACACAGAAACATAAAGTGT
This sequence comes from Tragulus kanchil, assembly GCA_022376925.1. Classification (NCBI taxonomy): domain Eukaryota; kingdom Metazoa; phylum Chordata; class Mammalia; order Artiodactyla; family Tragulidae; genus Tragulus; species Tragulus kanchil. Next base: position 284,527,059 of record JAIOJX010000032.1, on the reverse strand, counting down.
GGAAAGATAAAATTAAATTGTTAGCAGGGATTCCCTGGTGGTCCAGTGGTTAGGCATGAAGAAATATGTACGTGAGCTTTGTCTTCAGTTCCTGACACAGAGATCCTAACTGTTATTCATAAAAAGCATCTTTAAGCCATACCTCAGCTGATGCTAAAGCGGTGATGAGTCTCTTTTCATGTACTTGTTGGCCAACTGAAAGTCTCCATCCTCGCTCTCGTTCCGAAGGACCTGGCTCCATCCCTGGTTGGGGAACTAAGATCCCACAAGCTGTCCTGAGTGAGGAAAAAGAAAAAGTTAGCTATGACTGTTTGGGGAGTTAAGAGTATGGGGCACTTTTTAGCTTTACACGTAATTAGGGGACCTCCCTGGAGATCCAGTGGTTAAGACTTTGCCTTCCAATGCAGGGGATACAGGTTTGATCCCTGGTCAGGGAATTAAGATCCCACATGCCTCAGGGTGCAGCCAAAATTTTTAAATTTCATAATTAAATATCTGTATTTTTAATGAGTCAGTATTAGTTATGAAATCAGCCAAAACGTAATCTAAGAACTTCTGTGATTTCTCATTGTCCTTATTAGAAAGTACGTGTCACTCAAGGGCTTTCACACTTATCCCAGCTGCTGTCTGCCCTCCAGTTCCTTGTCCTCTTCCCAAACAAGCACATCCCTGAGGCCACTACTTAACATGCACCAGGGACTCTCACACCTCCACACCTTTGTTCTTGTTTTTAGCTCCAACCAGAAGACATGGTATTCTTCCTTCAAGGTCCTGCTCAAATGTCACTGTTTGTGAAGTCTTTCCTGATTAGCCTCAGAAAAACAAGTGGCCTTTTCCACTGTGACTTCTTAACACACACACACACAATAATAACCAAGGAATAATGTACATACAGTCAAATGCGTGGATCTTAGAAGTGTGCACTTGGCCGAGTCTGACAGCTGTGTGCACCTGAGTAACCACCACCCCAGTCGAGCTGTAGAATGTTTGCTGTTCCCCCGGTGGCTCCATCCCTCCCTTTTCGGGCAACAGCTTCCAAAGAAGCAACAGCTGGTTCCAGCTTCTATCACCATAGATTAGTTTTACTTTTGAACTTCATATACATGGAATCACACAAAGTGTACTCTTTTGTATCTGACTTCTTTCTTCAAGGTAATTTTCTGTGACTCATGTTCCTGACACAGAAATCCTAACTGTTATTCATAAAAAGCATCTTTAAGCCATACCTCAGCTGATGCTAAAGCGGTGATGAGTCTCTTTTCATGTACTTGTTGGCCAACTGAAAGTCTCCATCCTCGCTCTCGTTCGAAGGACCTGGCTCCATCCCTGGTTGGGGAACTAAGATCCCACAAGCTGTCCTGAGTGAGGAAAAAGAAAAAGTTAGCTATGACTGTTTGGGGAGTTAAGAGTATGGGGCACTTTTTAGCTTTACACGTAATTAGGGGACCTCCCTGGAGATCCAGTGGTTAAGACTTTGCCTTCCAATGCAGGGGATACAGGTTTGATCCCTGGTCAGGGAATTAAGATCCCACATGCCTCAGGGTGCAGCCAAAATTTTTAAATTACATAATTAAATATCTGTATTTTTTAATGAGTCAGTATTAGTTATGAAATCAGCCAAAACGTAATCTAAGAACTTCTGTGATTTCTCATTGTCCTTATTAGAAAGTACGTGTCACTCAAGGGCTTTCACACTTATCCCAGCTGCTGTCTGCCCTCCAGTTCCTTGTCCTCTTCCCAAACAAGCACATCCCTGAGGCCACTACTTAACATGCACCAGGGACTCTCACACCTCCACACCTTTGTTCTTGTTTTTAGCTCCAACCAGAAGACATGGTATTCTTCCTTCAAGGTCCTGCTCAAATGTCACTGTTTGTGAAGTCTTTCCTGATTAGCCTCAGAAAAACAAGTGGCCTTTTCCACTGTGACTTCTTAACACACACACACACAATAATAACCAAGGAATAATGTACATACAGTCAAATGCGTGGATCTTAGAAGTGTGCACTTGGCCGAGTCTGACAGCTGTGTGCACCTGAGTAACCACCACCCCAGTCGAGCTGTAGAATGTTTGCTGTTCCCCCGGTGGCTCCATCCCTCCCTTTTTCGGGGCAACAGCTTCCAAAGAAGCAACAGCTGGTTCCAGCTTCTATCACCATAGATTAGTTTTACTTTTGAACTTCATATACATGGAATCACACAAAGTGTACTCTTTTGTATCTGACTTCTTTCTTCAAGGTAATTTTCTGTGACTCATGTTCTGGAGTGTGTTAGTAAGTTGTAACTTTTGCTGAATGGTATTTGTCTTAAGGATATACAGTTTGTTTAGTCCTTCTGTTGATAGACAAGTAGCATCTCTTCACACCACTCTTCTTACATATTACGGTTCATGGTTTCTGTCTGTCTTCCCAAGTAAGATTGTGATATCAAGGATATCAGTTATTATTGAATACAGGTAATGTATCTAAATGTTGGTTGAATTGCCATCACTTAATCTGTGCTTAGCAAACAGTGGTTGCTCGTTAAATCTTTGCTATTGAATAAGGAAGTATGAGAAAGAAAGTCAGTTGGAAGTTGCTTTAATGATAGAAGAGAGATTAAAGGAAAATACTGTTTCCTTTGCTTATAACACTTTTGACAAACCTGTAGGTTTCTCCACACCAAGCAGTTCTCTAGTTTTTTTGTGGACACCAACTAGGTGTTCTACAATTTATGAATAACTCAATTCTGATATTAACTGGAGATATTGTAGATGCCACAGGCTAAGGGCTCAATCCCACAAGCCTGCCCCCACTTTAGACATCAGTCGCAAGTCCCAGGTTGTCACCTGAGCTTCTGACTATAAACTGCAGGTTCCCATGCCTCCTCTAGCTGTTTGGTAGAACAGCCCACAAAACTCAGGTAAACATTTACTTACAATTGCCAGTTTATCATAAAAGCTATTACCAGGTATACAGATGAACAGCCAGATAAAGAGGTCCATAGGTCAAGGTATGGAGAAAGGGCACAGGGCTTCCATGCCCTCGGTGGGTGCAGCCCTATCCCAGCACCTCTATGTCGGAAGCACTCTGGACCCTATTATTTAGGGGTTTTAGGGAGCTTCCACTATGCAGATGAGATTGATTAAATCATCCCCCCTTGGTGGTTGAGCTTAATTCTTAGCCACTTTCCCCTCCCTGGAACCTCCGGCTGGGGCTGAAAGCTCCAGCCCTCCAGTGAGATGATTATTTCCTCTGGCAACCAGCCCCTGTCCTCGAAGCTTCATCACCTCCTTTTTCTGTTTGTTTAATTTTGACTGCACTGGATCATGAACTTGGGCTTTCTCTAGTTGCATCAAGTAGGGGCTACTCTCTAGTTGTGGTCCACAGGCTTCTCCTTGTGCTGGCTTCTTGTGTTGCAGAGCTCAGTCTCTAGGGCTGTGGGCTTCAGTAGTCATGGTGCACAGGCTCAGACTCCGTAGCTGTAGCACACAGGCTTAGTTGCTCCACAGCACGTGGCCTTTTTCCAGGGATCAGACACATGTCCCCTGCATTGGAAGCAGATTCTTAACTGCTGGGGCAAGTCCTTCATCGTTACCTCTTTAGCATCAGCTGAGGTATGACTTAAAGGGACTTTTTATGAATAACAGTTAGGATGTCTGTATCAGGAACTGACGACAGAGCTCACGCACACGTTTCTTATTATATCCCACTATCACAGGCGATTAATCCAGATTTCACCCCTTGATGAGCTCCTGACCATGTTTGTTCTCCTTGAAGAGGATGTACCATATTCAGGAAAACTTTGCAAATGGTTATGTGTCGAGCAGGGGCAATGAGTGAAATTAAGATGCATGAGCAGGCTTCCCTGGTGGTCCAGTGGGTAAGGACACTGCCTTGCAGTGCAAGGGGCGCCAATTCGATCCCTGGCCTAGGAAGATCCCATGTGCCGAGGAGCGGCCTGACCGATGTGTCCAATTACCAAGTCAGAGCTCTGGAGCGCATGCGCCCAGAGCCAGTGCTCTGTGACAACAGAGGCCACCGCGATGGGAGGCCCACAGGAGCCAAAGAACAAAGATGGATGGAAATGAATAAATGAAGGACCAATAGAAGTGGCAAAAAAAAAAAAAACCCCAAAAACCTGTTTAACAAAAAAGATGCATGAGCCCTGTCATTGGATGTCCAGGTAGCTTGGGAAACTTGTTTCAGTAGACGAACTAGCTGGTCATGGTACCTGCATTGCCAGAAGAGCCTTTGTGTCCTTCAGAGAAACTGGCCAGCTGTCATCACTGGCACAGAGGTGCTCCAGAGGTCTCTGTGTGCCCTTGAACTCGCAGGCCCTGTGCTTGTTGTCTTCACTGCAGGTAATTAAAAGTTAATATTTAAAATGAGTGAACTCAGGCAGAAAGAGTGACTTTGACTTAAGAGTGTGGAGAGGTCATAGCGGCCATGTGAGTAGAGATCATGCTCTCTTCCGGGCTCCCACCCACTGGACACACATCCCAGAGAAGTGTGCCAGGCCTGGCCGGGCATCTCGATGGACCAGGGGGACAAGCTCTGAATGGAAATGCCAGGATGGGGCAGGATATTATTTGGCTCTTCTTTTGTTATGGCTTTATTGAGGTATAATTTATCTGAGATAAGTTGCACCTATTTAAAATATAAAATTTGAGCAGTTTTGACCTATATAGAGAAACCTTCACCACTGTCAAGATAACATACAGATCCATCATGTCCACAGGTGTTCGTCCGCCAGGTAATCCCTCCATCTACCACCTCATGAATAACAGTTAGGATGTCTGTATCAGGAACTGACGACAGAGCTCACGCACGTTTCTTATTATATCCCACTATCACAGGCGATTAATCCAGATTTCACCCCTTGATGAGCTCCTGACCATGTTTGTTCTCCTTGAAGAGGATGTACCATATTCAGGAAAACTTTGCAAATGGTTATGTGTCGAGCAGAGGCAATGAGTGAAATTAAGATGCATGAGCAGGCTTCCCTGGTGGTCCAGTGGGTAAGGACACTGCCTTGCAGTGCAAGGGGCGCCAATTCGATCCCTGGCCTAGGAAGATCCCATGTGCCGAGGAGCGGCCTGACCGATGTGTCCAATTACCAAGTCAGAGCTCTGGAGCGCATGCGCCCAGAGCCAGTGCTCTGTGACAACAGAGGCCACCGCGATGGGAGGCCCACAGGAGCCAAAGAACAAAGATGGATGGAAATGAATAAATGAAGGACCAATAGAAGTGGCAAAAAAAAAAAAACCCCAAAAACCTGTTTAACAAAAAAGATGCATGAGCCCTGTCATTGGATGTCCAGGTAGCTTGGGAAACTTGTTTCAGTAGACGAACTAGCTGGTCATGGTACCTGCATTGCCAGAAGAGCCTTTGTGTCCTTCAGAGAAACTGGCCAGCTGTCATCACTGGCACAGAGGTGCTCCAGAGGTCTCTGTGTGCCCTTGAACTCGCAGGCCCTGTGCTTGTTGTCTTCACTGCAGGTAATTAAAAGTTAATATTTAAAATGAGTGAACTCAGGCAGAAAGAGTGACTTTGACTTAAGAGTGTGGAGAGGTCATAGCGGCCATGTGAGTAGAGATCATGCTCTCTTCCGGGCTCCCACCCACTGGACACACATCCCAGAGAAGTGTGCCAGGCCTGGCCGGGCATCTCGATGGACCAGGGGGACAAGCTCTGAATGGAAATGCCAGGATGGGGCAGGATATTATTTGGCTCTTCTTTTGTTATGGCTTTATTGAGGTATAATTTATCTGAGATAAGTTGCACCTATTTAAAATATAAAATTTGAGCAGTTTTGACCTATATAGAGAAACCTTCACCACTGTCAAGATAACATACAGATCCATCATGTCCACAGGTGTTCGTCCCGCCAGGTAATCCCTCCATCTACCACCTCATCCCCAGGCCACCACTGGTCTGCTTTCTGTCACAGTAGTTTAGTTTGCTTTTTTTTAGAATTTTGTACAAGTGGAGTTTATATGTGTGTGTGTTTATGTGTTTATATTTGTATGTATATTTATTCCTTGTCTCCAGTTCGGCTTTAGGCAAAGAGAAGGTTCAGCGAACATGTCTTTGGGGAGGGGAACATCCCAGGAGTTAAGCTGACTCCTTTGTCTCCTGGCAGTAGACAGTCAAACTTGGTCAAACTTTTCCTGAGCAGATGCCGAAGTTGAACGTTACAAAGCAGACTGGAGGCAGGAGGTTGTTGCTGACTTTCCAGAAATTGTTGGCACAAAGGCTTTAGTGTCTTTATCATGTGGGGTTTTATGAGGTTGTGCCGTGATTGTGATAAGCATGGTAAGTTCTGTTACATGAAGGTGGTTCCGTGTCACCAGAGCTGTGGAGGATGGACCCTGCACTGTCACTGAAGATCCTACACTGTGGGAGTTTTGTGGCCTTGGCCCTGGCTCAGCCCAGAGCACCAGCCCTTGTTTCGTTTTCAACAGCGGGCAGGGCCTTCTCTTTCCCTGGGCTGTTGGATAAAGGTGTGCAAATGCACTGACACCGTCAAGAGTGTACGAGCAGGAGGCATGACTGAACCCCTGGTTGACCTGCAGTCATGACGATATGGTGACCTGCAGTAAGTTATTTTATGGTGAATAATTTTATACCACAAAGTGCTCTGGTCCTTATTTCTGTCCAGCCATTCTGTAGTGAAAGGGCACGGATGGGGCATGGGGACGCTCCTCTGTGGCACTGTCTAGCCTCACACCTTCCCCTTATACCTCGTGACAGATGACTCAGCCACAGCACTGTGTCCAATGTGGACATGCATGATGATGCCACCCACTGCCCAAGTGGCACCTCTGCTCCCTGGCAGGTGGCCCTGCAGGTCTTCTAAGTGGGTCTCAAACTTCTCCCCACACCTTGAAGGAAGGTGACTCCTTCTCATGTGAGCAATAAGGCACAGCTAATGAGTCAAGAGACTCAGGTTTCAGGCACTCACCCCCTTCAGGATGGCAGGCTCTGGAAGCCAGGAGACACTGTGTCACATGTGGGGATGTTAGGACTCTGAGAGATGGGGAGAGGGGGAGTTAACGGGACGAAGTGGGCAGATAGCACCTGGCACCTGGCCGGGGTCATGCACTGAGGTCCTGGAAACTAACCAGGTGCTCTCATGCTCACAGTCCAAGCTCCCTCAAAGGCAAGGACAACCTCGGCCATGTCGCTGCTGAGCACCTGGACCCCAGAGTGAGGCTGAGGGGCACAGCCAGGGCAGGGAGGGCTCGTGGCCCCTGGGAGGGAAAGAGGCGCAAGGAGAAAGAGAGGCACGCCTAAGGTCTGCTGGCATGTTTGTCGCAGCCTGATTTCCCCTCTGCCCTCTTTTTTCCTATCCTCCCTATCCACCTCCCTGGATTTTCCCATCCTCTACTTCCTGTCCCCCATCTTCACCTTCCAGGGCTTTCTTCCAGGGTTTGTTTTGTGTGAAACTCGGCCAGGTCTAACGCTTCTGAAGGGTCTGTCAGAGGAGATTAGGGTTCCAAGTCTGCACAGTGGCTGTACTGGCCACTGGCCAGTTGTGACTGCTGAGTACTTTGAATGTGGCTATTGAAACTCCATTTCTTTTACTTTAATATATTGAAATTTAAAAGCTGATAATTAATGCAGTTATTTGGAAAACTTTTAAGTGTGTTTGGAGCAACTTGAGTACATGTATACAGTTTTTTTTTTTTTTTTTGAGATTATTTTTTTGTTTTAATGTGAACCATTTTTAAAGTCTTTATTGAATTTTGTCACCTTATTGCTTCTGTTTCGTGTTTAATTTTTGGCCACAAGGCATGTGGGATCTTAGCTCCTAGACCAGGGGTCAGACCTGGACCTCCTGAATTGAAAAGTGCAGTTTCAACCACTGAACTGCCAGGCAAGACCCTGGACACACTTTTTCAACTGTAAACTTTTATGAAATCTATATATGGATCAGAAATTTACAGTGAAAATTTAGCATCTGAGTTGAGATGAGCTGTAAGTAGAAAACACACATCTAAGTTCAAAGACTTAGGGAAAAATGGATGAAAATCACTTACTTCAAAATACATGTTGAAATGATAGTGGGTTTTTTTTTTTTGCCACTTCTATTGATCTTTCGTTTATGTATCTTTTTTCTTTTGGCCCATGTGGGCCTCCCATCACAGTGGCCTCTGTTGCTGCTGAGCACCGGCTCGGGGCGCATGCGCTCCAGAGCTCCGGCTCAGTAGCTGGACACACTGGTCCAGCCGCTCTGCGGCACGTGAGATCTTCCCAGGCCAGGGGTCGAACTGGCAACCCTTTCACTGCAAGGTGGTGTCCTTACCCACTGGACTACCAGGGAAGCCCCAAATGATACTGTTTTGAATCTCCTGGGTTATATAAAATACATTATGAAAGAGTCACTGGTTTTTGTGAGAGGTTTTTTTTTTTTTTGGTGTGGCTACTAGAACTTTAAAATTTCACATCTCACACTATATTTCCCATCCTCTACTTCCTGTCCCCCATCTTCACCTTCCAGGGCTTTCTTCCAGGGTTTGTTTTGTGTGAAACTCGGCCAGGTCTAACGCTTCTGAAGGGTCTGTCAGAGGAGATTAGGGTTCCAAGTCTGCCCAGTGGCTGTACTGGCCACTGGCCAGTTGTGACTGCTGAGTACTTTGAATGTGGCTATTGAAACTCCATTTCTTTTACTTTAATATATTGAAATTTAAAAGCTGATAATTAATGCAGTTATTTGGAAAACTTTTAAGTGTGTTTGGAGCAACTTGAGTACATGTATACAGTTTTTTTTTTTTTTTTTGAGATTATTTTTTTGTTTTAATGTGAACCATTTTTAAAGTCTTTATTGAATTTTGTCACCTTATTGCTTCTGTTTCGTGTTTAATTTTTGGCCACAAGGCATGTGGGATCTTAGCTCCTAGACCAGGGGTCAGACCTGGACCTCCTGAATTGAAAAGTGCAGTTTCAACCACTGAACTGCCAGGCAAGACCCTGGACACACTTTTTCAACTGTAAACTTTTATGAAATCTATATATGGATCAGAAATTTACAGTGAAAATTTAGCATCTGAGTTGAGATGAGCTGTAAGTAGAAAACACACATCTAAGTTCAAAGACTTAGGGAAAAATGGATGAAAATCACTTACTTCAAAATACATGTTGAAATGATAGTGGGTTTTTTTTTTTTGCCACTTCTATTGATCTTTCGTTTATGTATCTTTTTTCTTTTGGCCCATGTGGGCCTCCCATCACAGTGGCCTCTGTTGCTGCTGAGCACCGGCTCGGGGCGCATGCGCTCCAGAGCTCCGGCTCAGTAGCTGGACACACTGGTCCAGCCGCTCTGCGGCACGTGAGATCTTCCCAGGCCAGGGGTCGAACTGGCAACCCTTTCACTGCAAGGTGGTGTCCTTACCCACTGGACTACCAGGGAAGCCCCAAATGATACTGTTTTGAATCTCCTGGGTTATATAAAATACATTATGAAAGAGTCACTGGTTTTTGTGAGAGGTTTTTTTTTTTTTTGGTGTGGCTACTAGAACTTTAAAATTTCACATCTCACACTATATTTCATTGTATCTCTGTTGAACACTGGGCCCTGGATTGGAACACTGGATCCATTTAGCTGAATTTAGATGGAGGAGTTAATAGCCAAGCTGAGGGAGGACCTGAATCTTCTTGCCATCCGTGGCTGTCATCAACACACCTCTTTGACATCAGCCCGGATGCATCTTGCATTCAGAGAATGGGGAGAAAGGCAGTGGAGAGAAGGGAGATAATCTCTGTGGCTCAAGTTTCTCTCTCCAGGAAGTGCTTCCTGCAACCTCCCCTCCCCTCACCCTCACCCCCACCCCAGTGGGAAGGGAACAGGTGTAAGGAGTGGGTGTTCTCCAGGAGCTCTGTGCCTCACTCCTCTCTGGCCTCACCCCTGCAAGTGGCTATGACACCTGAAAGATGACAAAGGGGAAGAATGGAAGAATCCTTGGGTTCCATTTGAAGAGACTAGCAGGACCCATCAGGAGGGGTTAGGAATGCTTCTTTTCCAAAGCTGCTCTCCTACAGGAGAAAGATGATCCTTGAACAGCTCACCTATCTTGGTCCAAGGCAACTGAAGTGAAAATCCAAAGCTTTTCTAAATAACTGAAACAGTGATGGTGCCCGCTTGTAACTTTTACTCAGCTGCCTCCTTTAGCAAACCAGAATGTAAACTCTAGGTTTACACAAAAGGTGATATGGAGGAGGACAGCACATTTTGCAGAATGGTCCAAAATAAGGTAACAGGCAACGAGAGGCTACCAACCTGCTAGGTACAATACCTATTAGGTATAATACCTACTAAAGTAAAAAGGGACTATTGTACTGGGTACAATACTTACCAAAGTAAAAAGAAACATGAGACCTGTATTCATGTCGCTTTAGTTAGGAATGGCTCCTTTTTTTTTTTTTTTTCCCAGTATTCTTAAAAAGCTTATTTATTGGACTTCCCTGGTGGTTCAGTGGGTAAGGACACCACCTTGCAGTGCAAGGGGCGCCGGTTCAATCCCTGGCCTGGGAAGATCCCGTGTGCCGTGGAGCAGCTGGACCGATATGTCCAACTACTGAGCCAGAGCTCTGGAGCGCATGCGCCCAGAGCCGGTGCTCTGCGACAAGAGAGGCCACTGTGATGGGAGGCCCACACGGGCCAAAGAACAAAGATGGATGAAAAATAAATGAAAGACCAATAGAAGTGGCCCTCCGCCTCCTCCCCACCCCACCTCCCCCAAAAATGCAAAAAATAATAAAAAAAAAAGCTTATTTATTTGGCTGCACCAGGTCTTAGTAGTGGCGCACAGAATCTCTGATCTTCGTTGTAGCATGTGGGATCTTTAGTTGTGGAATGAGAACTCTTAGTTGCAGCACGTGGGATCTAGTACTCTGATGAAGGATCGAACCTGGGCCCCCTGCATTGGGCACGTGAAGTCTTAGCCACTGGGACCACCAGGGAAGTCCACGGCTTCTCCAGGATTGGCTTTTGCCTCACTCCTGCAAGTGGCTATGACACCTGAAAGATGACAAAGGGGAAGAATGGAAGAATCCTTGGGTTCCATTTGAAGAGACTAGCAGGACCCATCAGGAGGGGTTAGGAATGCTTCTTTTCCAAAGCTGCTCTCCTACAGGAGAAAGATGATCCTTGAACAGCTCACCTATCTTGGTCCAAGGCAACTGAAGTGAAAATCCAAAGCTTTTCTAAATAACTGAAACAGTGATGGTGCCCGCTTGTAACTTTTACTCAGCTGCCTCCTTTAGCAAACCAGAATGTAAACTCTAGGTTTACACAAAAGGTGATATGGAGGAGGACAGCACATTTTGCAGAATGGTCCAAAATAAGGTAACAGGCAACGAGAGGCTACCAACCTGCTAGGTACAATACCTATTAGGTATAATACCTACTAAAGTAAAAAGGGACTATTGTACTGGGTACAATACTTACCAAAGTAAAAAGAAACATGAGACCTGTATTCATGTCGCTTTAGTTAGGAATGGCTCCTTTTTTTTTTTTTTTTCCCAGTATTCTTAAAAAGCTTATTTATTGGACTTCCCTGGTGGTTCAGTGGGTAAGGACACCACCTTGCAGTGCAAGGGGCGCCGGTTCAATCCCTGGCCTGGGAAGATCCCGTGTGCCGTGGAGCAGCTGGACCGATATGTCCAACTACTGAGCCAGAGCTCTGGAGCGCATGCGCCCAGAGCCGGTGCTCTGCGACAAGAGAGGCCACTGTGATGGGAGGCCCACACGGGCCAAAGAACAAAGATGGATGAAAAATAAATGAAAGACCAGTAGAAGTGGCCCTCCCCGCCCCCCCCCCCCCCCCCCCCCCCCCCCCCAAAAAAATGCAAAAAATAATAAAAAAAAAAGCTTATTTATTTGGCTGCACCAGGTCTTAGTAGTGGCGCACAGAATCTCTGATCTTCGTTGTAGCATGTGGGATCTTTAGTTGTGGAATGAGAACTCTTAGTTGCAGCACGTGGGATCTAGTACTCTGATGAAGGATCGAACCTGGGCCCCCTGCATTGGGCACGTGAAGTCTTAGCCACTGGACCACCAGGGAAGTCCCACGGCTCCTCCTTTTATGTGCATCTGTTCAGATCTGACTTACTCTTCAAGGCTCAGCTCAGATCCCGTCTTCTCCCTGCGCCAGTCCCTGATGACTCTAGACAGCCACACTCCTCTGAGTGCCTGTGTGCCCGGGGCTGGACACGTCGGACACCTCCATACTCAGTAAAATGTTATAGTGCATCCATGTGGTTTCCTTTGGAACTGGGTTCTGCAACCTGGCTGCAAAGGACATCGTTATTCATTCTTCCTGGTTACCCATCACCATAGACAGGGTGACACCACTGCCTTGCCAGTAGTAATGCTTTTAACCTCACTTCAAAAAATTTGTCTGATATGGGAAAAAAAAAATTTTTATTGATAATTTCTCATATGTATATGTCTTCACTACAATCATTCTTACAATAAATTCATAAGTGCTAAATGGACCATCATCATGGTGGCCTATGGTCCATCCAAGGCCCAGGGACATAAGGTGGTGCTGATCCCCAGGTTTCCCAACAGCCTGGAAGAAGCCTTCAGAGAGCTGAGCGAAGGGGAGAAGAAGTTAAGATGGAACCTAAAATGGGATTAATAGTCGATGCAGCAAAATCTAGAATGTCTGGTAAGGAAACAGATACAGGGTTTTTACTTTTATCATCATTTGACATTAACAAAACAGAACAAAGGGACTGAAGATTTCCCACTAGTGAGAGGCACAGAAGCCACGGCCTTCCCCAGGGCCAGGTTTTGCTAGCGCCGCCTGCCATGCGTCTGGCACAGCAATGGCCCGGCCCTCCATGATGAGCAGGAGCGGAGCATGCCAGCACTGCCCACATTGCTTTCCTGTAGAGGCTGCTGGTGTCAGGGAGGGAGGGAGAACCTAACGCAGGGTTTTCCTATGCAGGGCTGGATCCTGAGGAGTCCGGCATGGATTAGCAAGGAGGGTGACAGTGTGGATTCTTGGTGCCCTCTCCCTGGCTCTGTTTTGTCTGAACCAAGAGGGCCCAGAGCCTGGGCTGTGTGAAGTGGAGAGAAGGCAGGAGACACATCACTGTTTTCATCACCCCCGTAACACTCCTTTTTTACAAACAGCCATTGTGCCAGGTACAATGATCTCTCTGTTCTCTCACCAGAAGTGTCCATGAAAGCTGTAGAGAGCTCTTTGAAAGACAGCCCCACAGCTCTGGAGGGGTTTATGTCAGTTTCTGATTGACAGTTTGGGGCCGAGGCCAAGAAAACATCATCTAATTCCTATCACTCAGTGCTGAGGGTCGTCCCTGCCATTGTTTGATCAGCGTCGGGCCAGTGTGCTCCTGGCAAGGCTGGATGCCATACCAGGCTCCAGGGTCAGGCATTTCGTGTAGACACACATGTCTGACTCTCCATCGAGTCATCTGTAACTCTGCCTGGCGTCACTAGAACAAATGATGACAGTAGACAAGGGAGACGACTTCTCAGAGTCAGAGGGAGAAGGAGGAGGAGAAAGACGAGCTAAAGAAACCTGTGCTTCAAGAGGACGTCTCACGCTGTCTCAGTGGAGTGGGAATCCGAAGGTTCTCTGTGAGCTGTGAGGCGCCAGTCAGGAGAGGCTGGTGGGGGTTGCTTCTCAGTCATAGAACAGACTGGTCTCCACGGGGCTCTTAGGTCAATGGGAGGAGAATGAAGGAGTTAAGGTGTCTCAGACATGCCTTTGTCACTTGGGGGGAAGACCATGAAGGATCTTTGTTAGCATCCCATTATTTCTGGTCCCTGAATACCAGCTCCTGCACAGACAACTTCTTGCTTTCATGGTTTGAAAATATACTGTACCTCAGCCATGACTTGACACCCCCCAAGTGAGAGAAGCAGGTAGGGCCCGGCTGGAGGTTGACAGTAGGGACACAGCACAGGCAGCAGAAATGAGATTTGGGCACAAGAGAAAGGTCTTCACTGCTTTTGCTTCAGTGTGTTTCCTCTAGATACAAAAGCAGCTGAGGTCATCTTGGAATTCACGTCTTCTCCAGGAGGGAGAGACGGCAGTACATCTTCAAGGAACAGCCTAATGATTTATAAAGTCTGTAGGGTATGAAACAATGATGCCCCGACAGGAGGTTGACCGGGCTTAACAGTCCGTCCTCTCACACATAACAGCTTGACGAGCAACTTCTGATTCCAGTCTGATTTCTTTTATTCTTTGTAAAAGTATTTATTGATTTATTTGGCTGTATCAGGTCCTAGTTGTACTCGGTGGGATCTTCATTGCATCATGCAGAGTCTTTCATTGTGGTGCGAAGGCTCAGTAGTTGGGGCATGAAGGCATCACTAACCCTTGGTATGTGGGATCCTAGTTCGCTGGGAGGGGCTCAAACCCACGTCCCCTGCATTTCAGGGTGGACCCCCAACCACTGGACCACCACTGGACCACCACTGGACCACCACTGGATCACCAGGGAAGTCCCTCCAATCTGATTGCACAGTAAGATGCTTCCGGATCTTACATGTCTTCTCTCTCTCTCACTAAGATCCATTTAGTGCATCTGATCTGAAGGACAGGACTTGGAAAGTGCCGCTACTATACTGCAAAGAATATCTCTTGTTTCTTTTTGTCTCTGACACCTTGACCCTTCCTATTTCTCCAGCAACCCTCAGTTGTAAGTTCAGACTAATGGTTCTGCCGTAGCAGAAGGAAATTGAACAAGCCCTTCCCCAAGGAAAGAAACAGTCTTGAAAGCAAAGCCTCAGCAGAGCCCTCACGTTCTGGTCTGAAAGTGTGGATAAGAAGCAGATTCCCAGGACACTTGAAACCACACTCGAGTGAACCCCTGGATGAAAGTGTTTTCCAACCAGTAACAGCCCCAGCAAGTGATAGAGTTTGTGCCCCCGGATTCCAGGCCACTGACCGGTCTCACAGATGAAGCAGACAGCCCAGAGTTCCTGCCTCCTTGGCGAACTCTTCCCACCCATGTTCGCACTAGGGGTGGCGTGACAGCAAGGTGATGGGTCCCCCAAGGGTCTGAGGTGTTTGCAGGTTGAACTCCGAAAAACCCTCAGGTATGTTAAGTGTCCAGGGAGCCACAGCAGTTTGCATCCAAAGCCAAGTCCTTCCTTGGATGTGCCTGGGAGTGCCAGGGCCTCAGGCCTGGGCCTCAGTCTCCTGCTTGATGGCTGGTTTGTAGATGACTCCCTTGTTGGCATCTTTTTTACTAGTGGAGCAACAAGAACACATGAATTTTATTAGTCAAAGAGGAAAGAGAGGCAAGAACAGCCTGACTCAGCTATGGAATGAGGCAAGTCAGACTCTTTGCTCTGAAACCTTACTCTAGTTGTACTCGGTGGGATCTTCATTGCATCATGCAGAGTCTTTCATTGTGGTGCGAAGGCTCAGTAGTTGGGGCATGAAGGCATCACTAACCCTTGGTATGTGGGATCCTAGTTCGCTGGGAGGGGCTCAAACCCACGTCCCCTGCATTTCAGGGTGGACCCCCAACCACTGGACCACCACTGGACCACCACTGGACCACCACTGGATCACCAGGGAAGTCCCTCCAATCTGATTGCACAGTAAGATGCTTCCGGATCTTACATGTCTTCTCTCTCTCTCACTAAGATCCATTTAGTGCATCTGATCTGAAGGACAGGACTTGGAAAGTGCCGCTACTATACTGCAAAGAATATCTCTTGTTTCTTTTTGTCTCTGACACCTTGACCCTTCCTATTTCTCCAGCAACCCTCAGTTGTAAGTTCAGACTAATGGTTCTGCCGTAGCAGAAGGAAATTGAACAAGCCCTTCCCCAAGGAAAGAAACAGTCTTGAAAGCAAAGCCTCAGCAGAGCCCTCACGTTCTGGTCTGAAAGTGTGGATAAGAAGCAGATTCCCAGGACACTTGAAACCACACTCGAGTGAACCCCTGGATGAAAGTGTTTTCCAACCAGTAACAGCCCCAGCAAGTGATAGAGTTTGTGCCCCCGGATTCCAGGCCACTGACCGGTCTCACAGATGAAGCAGACAGCCCAGAGTTCCTGCCTCCTTGGCGAACTCTTCCCACCCATGTTCGCACTAGGGGTGGCGTGACAGCAAGGTGATGGGTCCCCCAAGGGTCTGAGGTGTTTGCAGGTTGAACTCCGAAAAACCCTCAGGTATGTTAAGTGTCCAGGGAGCCACAGCAGTTTGCATCCAAAGCCAAGTCCTTCCTTGGATGTGCCTGGGAGTGCCAGGGCCTCAGGCCTGGGCCTCAGTCTCCTGCTTGATGGCTGGTTTGTAGATGACTCCCTTGTTGGCATCTTTTTTACTAGTGGAGCAACAAGAACACATGAATTTTATTAGTCAAAGAGGAAAGAGAGGCAAGAACAGCCTGACTCAGCTATGGAATGAGGCAAGTCAGACTCTTTGCTCTGAAACCTTACTCTAGTTCCATTGGTCTTGGGAGGAAATGCCTCCCAATAACCACTAACCAAAATGGAACCTGTTCATTTTTCACCCGTTCTCTTTCAACATTTGACGACACTAGACCTGCCTTTTGACAGGGGTCTCCTAACCACCCTGCTTCAGATCTCTGATTCCAGCAGGGTTTCTGACAACCTTTTTTTTGTTTTCTTTTTCATACCAGGAAAACTTAGTTAGGTTATTTGCAAAGGGCATTAATGTGAGTGAGAAATCAACATTTTCCTCAATTTTCTTTTTTGGGTTTAGAGGAGGAAAGCCAGATGGAAGATCTTAGAAAGAAGAGACAGCCTTGGTGCTTGTATTTAGGGACCTCCCCTTCAAACCAGGAGGCTTGTCCAAGGTCTTAGCAATGGGAGCAGAGCTGGCAGACCTCCAGGCCGGAGCACCATGATCCTTGACCCACCAGCACCAGCATCTCACGCCGAGGCCTGGATCGGTGGTGTTTGGGAGATGGCACTCCTAGGATAAGTGTTGGTTCAGGTGGCAGGGCTCCTATTTCGACAGGCTGCCTTCCCAGTCAGATCAATCCTCATGGACACAAAAAAGCCACCCACTCCCATTTTGAACCCAAACCAGCTTACCTCTTCCTCCTTCTGAAAAGCCAAATGGATACTGCCAGGATAACACAGACACCAAGAACGCTGGCCAGGGCCACGGAAAGGACGATGCCTAGGGAGGGGTAGTGCACACACGTTACAATCCTCTCTTCCCCTTCATCTCGTCCCCATAGCACATGTGTGCGCCATCAAGGGACAGCTGCAGGATCATTCACAGAAAGGTGGACCTTCCCCACCTCTGTGCTCAGGTTCTGGTTGTTGCCTTAGGACTGGCTAGAGGACTCACAAGGGCCATTTGCAAATTGTCGCAGGGGTTCTCAAACTTGCACCAGCATTATCTGAAGAGCTTGTATCAAACGTGGACTCTTCTTGAGCCCAAGCTTCTGAGACTGATTCAGTCTGGAGTTTGTCCCAAGACTCTGCATTTTTACTAAAACACCTCCAGCTAATGCTGATGTATTGACCCATACTTTGAGAAACCCTGAACTACATAGTAAGAACTTACTCTATTTTTTCTTGCTGGATTCAAGACCCATTGAGATGCCTCCTCATCAGCTTTGGCCCCAGGTTCTATTGCACAGTCCTAAGGAGTCCAAAATGACCAGGGCCCATGCCAATGTCAACTGGTTGGTCACCCAACCTCCGTACTTCGCTTAGGCCTAGTGTTTAGGCAATGGTTTCCCACCCTGGCCAACAGAAGGTCTTGGACTGACTCTTTGAATGTACACATGTTATAAAGTGATTAGGTCTTTCATTAGGGGAACTTGTGATTAGTAGCTCATCTTTGAGTCAAAGAGTGTCTTGAGGCTGAGACACACAGTGAGGGGGGTGCTGGGCATCAGAGTGACAACACAGAGAAGCAGACAGGATGGGCTGGAAGTCTCACAGGCCCAGATCACACAGAGAATCACAGCAATCACCCAGCTGCGGCATGCACGGCCAGCCGGCCACATACCCAGACTCAGTTCTGTGCAGGGAGGGTCAGGCACTTCAGAGGGGAGAGGAAAAGATTGGAAGTTAACTGAGGCAAACCATGGCAGATTGACCAGTGTATTGATCGAAGCCTCCCCCACTCCCCATCTTTGGTTGGAGGAATTGGGTTGATGTAGCTCTTCTGGGGATGTTCACTCTTGGCTCAAGCCCTGATGGGTGGGAGAGAATGGCCCACCCAGGGAACTGATACCATGATCCCTCCCTCCCGTGCCCCTTTACCATAGCAATCTCTGTGCTCAGGTGAGACCTCAGCTTTTCATACAGTATGGCCAACTTGGAAGGTGAGGAAGGGTAAGAATCAGAGTCTGGATGGATGGACTGTTATCTGCTTCTCTGGCACCTGCCTCTTGTCCTCAGCAAAGATCCTGCTAGGTCCTGGCTGGCTGGGACTGGCAGAGCTTGATTAGAGCCTGTCACCAGATTTCCATGTCCATCCGGTGTTGTTGTGGTATGGTTCTATTTTTGCTTTGGTTCCGCAAACTGGAGAAGCCCCTCTACCACACCAGTCTCCCTTCCCTGGTACATGGAACCAGAGAACTGTGGCCTCTTCTGTGAGTTATTGTTGGGGATGAATGGTGTGAGTTAGGAAGGTCCTTAGTGGGGCTGACATAGTGCCCAGCGACCTAAGAAGAAATCCCACAGTCAGCCTGCTAGGACCTCCCTGGCAAGGGCCATGGGTGAGTTTGGCCTCACAGGTAACACAGAGGAGCCCAGTCACAAAGCCCCCAGGTTATCCCAGCTGCTTGCAGGCTCTTAGAACTACTCCTTCTCCCAGTCAGACCCTCCATCTACAGAAAGTCTCTGCTTCCAAAGACCTGCTTGGCTGCTGTTTTTCTGGTCTCAGTAGATACTTTTAGTTTATGAGTGTGCCCAGGTCAGGGGGGCGGTGTTCCAGTTCACAGCGGAAGCCTGGAGTTGTGCAGATGGTGGTCAGCCAGCGAGACACTCAGGAGAGTCTATGCCCATAGAGCCCACTGAGGTGATGGAGAACATTGGAGAACCTGACCAAGTATGAGGTGCCAGCAGAGGCCCAGGGTCCAACTCCCTTTGGGGCACTTGGCACCCTGGGGAACCAGACCTGAGTCTGGGGGCTGAGGTTTCTGCTCACCCTCTTCTCCCACCATCTGGCCCCTTCAGGCCTGGCTAATTGCCCTGAAGCTGTCAGCCCCGTGTTCCTTCTCGACTGTCTTCTTCCACACTCTTATACTGGGCCTGCAGCCTCACTGATCCAATCCTGGGCTCTAGGAGCCCTTGGTCTGGCTTCCTGGGTGGCCTTGGGCTGTGGTAAGGATAACCAGAACAGGTATTGATAGGAGCTGACCACGGAGGACAAGGTGGCCTGTTCTCTTGGCTCTTGTTGGCCACCACAGGCAGCCCACGGGCCTCCCAACGGGGCAGAGAATGTGGCTCCCCTGGCCTGGAATCTGACCGCAGACACCAGTCTGCGGCTTGGGGAGACCCCTGGGGAGAGTATCAAGTGTTTTGACAGTACGTGCTCTGTTTCTGCATGACCTGTGACCTCTGCACACTGTAATTTGGTATCTATTTGTTTGTTTGTTTTAAGGTACCTAGAGGTAACCAAGGTCTCTAGGATCTGAAAAACAACCACCACCAAAAAAAAAAAAAAACCAAAATACCCCAACTAGTCGTGGTTTCTTTTCCAAGCCTTTCTGATGAAACACACTTTTGTTCTTTGTTCCTAAAGCTCCAGCTGTTTGAGGTACTAAACTAGTTCTTGCCATGTAAGGCTGTTACTAGTAAGCCTGATCACTTGGGTAAGCCATCCAAACTGGACTGAAGCTGTCGCTTTCACGGTCCCCTCGAACATCCTGAGAGCCACAGAGGCCCCCAGATCGCTGAGAGCCCCGCTCCAGGGCTGGGCGAGGTGCCCCCGGCCGTGGTCTCAGGGAGCAGAGTGGAGGCTCCAGAAGCAAGGCTCCAGGCCTGGGGCTTTTCTCAGGAGCACGTGACCCAGCCCGGGGTAGGGGGTGGTGGGGGGTGTGGTGTTCTGGAGGGAGAGTCTGCCTTTCCTGCATCACTGAGCAGTGTCCTTGACTGTGTTAGGCCCTATAAAGAACAGCCCCATTTAATCCAGGACTTGAATGGCGGGGAGTGGGGTAGGGGGCTGCTTGCTTCTGGATGAGTTGCCTCTCCTCCGAAACAATGAAACAAGACCAAGCAGGTGGTAGGCGAGGAAATCCCCAGAGACTAGAACAGAGGCTTCACAGCCAAGCGTTTGATGTGGCAAAAACAAAGCAGCTTGACTGGGCAAGCAAAGCGCATAAGCCACTCAGGAAGAGGAATGGCGGCGAGGGCGCTGCCTGGTACGAATTGTGCCCGCCAGGAAGCCCAGGGCAGGACGACGGATGCCCTCCCTGCCAGGTGAGAGCAGGAAGCTCAAGGAGCAGGCCTGCTCTGCCGAGCTGGATGAAGCACAGGGCGCAGGTCCCACTGGAGGCAGGTGCCAGAGCGTCTAAGTAAAGGGCGAGCATGCACGCACGCCAGGCCTCTTCAGTTGTGTCTGACTCCTGGGGACCCTGTGGACTGTAGCCTGCCACACGGGGACATCGCAGAAGGCACCAGGAGAACTGACGGGGTGACTGGAGAACTCGCGGCCAGAGAGAGAAGCCAAAGCCCGCCGCAGAGGGGGCCGGCTGGTGCCGGGGGCACGTGCAAACCAAGGTCTCTAGGATCTGAAAAACAACCACCACCAAAAAAAAAAAAAAACCAAAATACCCCAACTAGTCGTGGTTTCTTTTCCAAGCCTTTCTGATGAAACACACTTTTGTTCTTTGTTCCTAAAGCTCCAGCTGTTTGAGGTACTAAACTAGTTCTTGCCATGTAAGGCTGTTACTAGTAAGCCTGATCACTTGGGTAAGCCATCCAAACTGGACTGAAGCTGTCGCTTTCACGGTCCCCTCGAACATCCTGAGAGCCACAGAGGCCCCCAGATCGCTGAGAGCCCCGCTCCAGGGCTGGGCGAGGTGCCCCCGGCCGTGGTCTCAGGGAGCAGAGTGGAGGCTCCAGAAGCAAGGCTCCAGGCCTGGGGCTTTTCTCAGGAGCACGTGACCCAGCCCGGGGTAGGGGGTGGTGGGGGGTGTGGTGTTCTGGAGGGAGAGTCTGCCTTTCCTGCATCACTGAGCAGTGTCCTTGACTGTGTTAGGCCCTATAAAGAACAGCCCCATTTAATCCAGGACTTGAATGGCGGGGAGTGGGGTAGGGGGCTGCTTGCTTCTGGATGAGTTGCCTCTCCTCCGAAACAATGAAACAAGACCAAGCAGGTGGTAGGCGAGGAAATCCCCAGAGACTAGAACAGAGGCTTCACAGCCAAGCGTTTGATGTGGCAAAAACAAAGCAGCTTGACTGGGCAAGCAAAGCGCATAAGCCACTCAGGAAGAGGAATGGCGGCGAGGGCGCTGCCTGGTACGAATTGTGCCCGCCAGGAAGCCCAGGGCAGGACGACGGATGCCCTCCCTGCCAGGTGAGAGCAGGAAGCTCAAGGAGCAGGCCTGCTCTGCCGAGCTGGATGAAGCACAGGGCGCAGGTCCCACTGGAGGCAGGTGCCAGAGCGTCTAAGTAAAGGGCGAGCATGCACGCACGCCAGGCCTCTTCAGTTGTGTCTGACTCCTGGGGACCCTGTGGACTGTAGCCTGCCACACGGGGACATCGCAGAAGGCACCAGGAGAACTGACGGGGTGACTGGAGAACTCGCGTCCAGAGAGAGAAGCCAAAGCCCGCGTCCCCGCAGAGCCCTGGGCCGGCGCAGAGAACGGGCATCAGAGGTGGTGCCAGGAGGCGCGGAGATACACGTGCACTTTAAACAAAGACATGGTTTCTGAACGGCGAATGAGACAGGGAGTTCCTACGGAGGAACACACAGGAGAAACGAGACAGGCTGGCTGACGGCGACGGCCCACCGGAACCACAGGAGGTGAACTTGGTGAAGGGGCTCCTGCGCTGGCAGGTAGGAGGTGCACACCGTACAGACCCGGGAGCGCTGCCTGCTCTCCAGACGGGGCTCTGGTATGGGGCGGGGCCAGCAGAGGACACACAGAAGGAAAGCACACAGATACGGAAGAACCCCAGTGCCCCAGACCTCAGCCAGGGAGGCACAGACCTCTGAGAACACAGGCAAGGTGCTCGCCATAGAGCACGGCTACCTGTTCTGGCTGGCTCAGGAGCTGCGTCTTCCACCGGCATCCTGTTGGACTGAGAGAGACTGCTTCACTGCACATGAGGTCTTCTGAAGCCTCAAGTGCACACCCAGAAAAGCGCAGCGGAAGGAACCAGCACCTCCTTACACAGTTCGAAGTTCCTGGAACAAGTCTAGCATTTGCTAGGTCTATTTCCAATTCTGTTTATTCAAACAGAATTGGAAATAAAAAGGAATACAGGGCTTCCCTGGTGGTCCAGTGGGTGGAGAGTCCGCCTTGCGGTGCGGGGGCCACTGGTTCGATCCCTGGCCCAGGAGGGTCCCACGTGCCACGGAGCATCTGGACCGGTGTGTCCAATTGTGAGCCGGTGCATTGGAGCGCATGCTCCCAGAGCCAGTGCTCTGCAGTGAGAGAGGCCACTGCAATGGGAGGCCCACACAGGCCAAAGAACAAAGATGGATGAAAATGAATGAACGGAAGGTCAGTGAAGGGGGCCAGAATTTAAAAAAAAAAAAAAAAAAAAAACGAAAAAGGAAGACAGTCCTTTTCAAAGTATTATTTTAAAGTTTCGACTATTTTGGTAAATGACATGTTCCATAGCGATTAGATACGTACACATTATGGGTGTATGTCTTTAACAGGCCCCAGTCTTATAAAAGAGGCAAGGAGAGTTTTGGTTTAGCAGGGTTTTGTGAGTTTAAATATATAAAATCCTGTTTCAGCTGGCAAAACTCTTACTGTTATGTTTAATACAAGTCATACGCTCAAGTAATTGAAATGTTAGTCCTTTCTTTGGATGATGTTTTGGTAAGAAAAGAGAAGAGGATGTCCTGTCTAAGCACAGAGCATAACTACCTTAAGACGATGTATTTTACTGGAGTTTTTTCTTAACACTATGGAACCCATTAAAAAAATAATTTTTACAAATCAACCTGCCCAAAAAGAGACGACCAGATTACATGAGGGAACTGGTTTTCTACGACCATGTTAGGGTATGAGGGCTTTGCCTTCCAGATTGCAGAAACGCCTGCCCAGAAGAGTGAGGTCAGTTGCTCTGAGGCACCTAAACCCTGGCTTAGTGGGCGTGGGTTACGATGGGCACCGGCGCTTCGTGCTCTCTGCCCCCTGTGGAGGGGTAGGCTGGCTGTGCTGTAGGACTGACGGGTGCTGGGCCTGGGGCTCTTGTCTCTGTCAGGTCAGAGGCATCCGTCAGCGCCTCCCTTCCAGACCTCTGACACTTGACAGCTCTGTTTTGATCTTTACGTTTTCCTCAACAGATAGATTGATTTCAATGCTATTGGTAAATTGACAACAAAGCAAAATAAGACTTCATAAAACTAAAACTTGACAACCGGGCAGGCTTCTGTTCAGATGGTTCTGCAGAGAAGACACTGCCTGGGGGCAGAAGGGAGATGAGTCGGCTCTATACGTTCAAACTGGTAATGAGCAACAGGTACAAAAAAGCAAGTAACATGCTCATCGTCCCTGCTCTAGGGGCTTATAGTATATGGGTGATTAAACTGTTTTTTTCTATTTATATGTGGTAATAAATCATTACTCTGTGATATTCTAAGAATTGTAACAGAGATATAAAAAACTATAAATGAGTTCTGGCCATGCAGGGGCAGGAGGCTGTGGGTCACCCTCAGGGGAAGGGGGAAGACTGGCAGGAGATGATTAGAATTGGGTCTTGACAGAATTTTCCAGGTTGAAGAGGCAAAGGGCATCTCAGACAGAGACTGCTGGACCATTAACAGTGGTCCCAGGTTTCTTCCTGACCCCCTTTTCCACTGTCTGGGCCAGAGGGTTGTTGTTGGAAGTTAGGAGAGCATCCCTGGCAGGGTTTTCTGTTCCCCACAGAGGCTAGTGCAGGACGTGCTCAGTAACCAGCGGTGTGCTGACCTGCATTAGGTGTAACCAGGACTCCACTTCTTAGCACATTTGATGATCATTCCTGACTGTTCAGACCCTGTATGTGTGTGTTGATGGGGAGGGAATTTGAAGGTGGGAACTCCTCTGGTCTTTCATTTGGTTACTTGGGAAGAATTGATGTTTGCCCATCTAATAGAGTTTATTTATAAATAGAAACTTTTAGAAACACAAGGTTGATAACCACAAAGCATACATTCTAGTCTCAAAATATTAGATAATTAGCCATCTTAGCTTTGTAAGATTTTTTTCACTCCCTCTTTTTTAAAGAAACATTTTATGAAACTATCCAGGTCCCTGAGGGTCAAGCAGATTCTAAGCATGCTGCTCCACAGCTCCGCTGAGGGTGAAAGCCCAGCCCCTCGACTGCCCGGTGCTCTTGGCTGAGCCTCGCCTCAGCTGGCTCCGGGCTGTGAGGGGGCGGGACAGGCACTTACTCAGATCTAACCCACTAAAGACATGATTATAGAAACTTTCTGGCTCCCTCTTGTCCTTGAGTTGTCCTTGCCCTGACACGTTGAGGATAGAGCCTGATAACATTCATATTTAGGTTTGATCGGTCTGGCTCGGCTACCCAATGCCACCTGGCCCCAGTGTTTACGTCTTCTGCTGGGGAGAAGTCAACTTCTCCAAACCAAGAATTGGGCTCCTGGGCTATGTAACTCTGCTTCTGCCATCTTTCTCCTTCCTCACATTGGTTATCTGACTCTTGTGAGATATGGGCACTCTCAGGATGGGTTTTCTCCAAGACCCCACCTTGAGGACAGTGAGTCTTGTTGCCCTGCATCAACTCAAGACTTTTCATTTGTGCCGCTTAGAAGAGGCAGTTTAGGAGCTAAAAAGAAAATATGCCTGGCACAACCCTCACCTCTCCAAAAAGAAGTCGGCATTTTAACTAAAGGCAGGAAGAAACAACGTACATGAGAGGAAAAAATTTATATGAAAGGGATGGCCAGAATGATGGGGGATTCTGGTCACCACCTCAGAAGCATCTGGACCCCTGGTCGAGGGATCTGTGTGCCTCCTTGAAGGGCAAATAGTTCTCTCTCATCTACATCTCTTAGCCTTCGACCTACCCAATTATGCTCAAATCCTAAAGGAAGAGCTGAACCAGGTTTGACCTTAGGTGTAACCAGGACTCCACTTCTTAGCACATTTGATGATCATTCCTGACTGTTCAGACCCTGTATGTGTGTGTTGATGGGGAGGGAATTTGAAGGTGGGAACTCCTCTGGTCTTTCATTTGGTTACTTGGGAAGAATTGATGTTTGCCCATCTAATAGAGTTTATTTATAAATAGAAACTTTTAGAAACACAAGGTTGATAACCACAAAGCATACATTCTAGTCTCAAAATATTAGATAATTAGCCATCTTAGCTTTGTAAGATTTTTTTCACTCCCTCTTTTTTAAAGAAACATTTTATGAAACTATCCAGGTCCCTGAGGGTCAAGCAGATTCTAAGCATGCTGCTCCACAGCTCCGCTGAGGGTGAAAGCCCAGCCCCTCGACTGCCCGGTGCTCTTGGCTGAGCCTCGCCTCAGCTGGCTCCGGGCTGTGAGGGGGCGGGACAGGCACTTACTCAGATCTAACCCACTAAAGACATGATTATAGAAACTTTCTGGCTCCCTCTTGTCCTTCGAGTTGTCCTTGCCCTGACACGTTGAGGATAGAGCCTGATAACATTCATATTTAGGTTTGATCGGTCTGGCTCGGCTACCCAATGCCACCTGGCCCCAGTGTTTACGTCTTCTGCTGGGGAGAAGTCAACTTCTCCAAACCAAGAATTGGGCTCCTGGGCTATGTAACTCTGCTTCTGCCATCTTTCTCCTTCCTCACATTGGTTATCTGACTCTTGTGAGATATGGGCACTCTCAGGATGGGTTTTCTCCAAGACCCCACCTTGAGGACAGTGAGTCTTGTTGCCCTGCATCAACTCAAGACTTTTCATTTGTGCCGCTTAGAAGAGGCAGTTTAGGAGCTAAAAAGAAAATATGCCTGGCACAACCCTCACCTCTCCAAAAAGAAGTCGGCATTTTAACTAAAGGCAGGAAGAAACAACGTACATGAGAGGAAAAAATTTATATGAAAGGGATGGCCAGAATGATGGGGGATTCTGGTCACCACCTCAGAAGCATCTGGACCCCTGGTCGAGGGATCTGTGTGCCTCCTTGAAGGGCAAATAGTTCTCTCTCATCTACATCTCTTAGCCTTCGACCTACCCAATTATGCTCAAATCCTAAAGGAAGATGAGAAACAGGGTTAGCATAGAATGAAGACCAGGGCATGCGATACAGAACCCTGGAATCCTGTGATTCAAGTGGGAGAAAGTCCTGGGCTGGGAAAGTCACTGGGCGGTGGTTCTCAATCAGGGGCAACTTTGCCCCCCTCCTCCCTAGAGACATTTGACAAGGTCTAGAAACATTTTGGCTGTCACAGGTGGAGATGCTGCTGGTATTCAATAGGTAGAGGTCAAGGATGTTGCTAAGGATCCTATAGTGCACAGGACAGCTCCCACAACAAGATTATCCAGCTCCAAAAATCAACATTGGCATGGCAGAGCTGAGAAACCCTGCCCTAGGGCTGTCATAGACTGTACCTCTTAAGGACAGAAACCAAGTTCTGCGTTCCTTTTCTAGCACAGTTAAGGAAAAAGCAGGATCCAGTTCAGTGATCCAGTCTCAGTTGTTCCCATTTCATTGTGCCCTAGGTCCCCCTCTCAAAGTCCATGTACTTTGTTTCCTAAAGGATTTTCTTGACATTACTTTTCTCCTGGCAGAAAACTCCAGAGGTTGCACTTTCCAACTGCATAGTTTCCTGTTAACTTTCAGAGAAGACCCTGAATTAAACCAACCCCTAATTATAGAGATAGCCCAGTGAAAGAGCATGTAAACGATTGGATTCCAAATTGCTCAAGGTTCTCGCTGACTAGCAAGCTCATCCCATCAACCCATAGGACACATTACTGTCTTTGACCTGCTCCATGTTGGTGTGAGAAGGTCCTTGTGCATTGCGGGTGTCCCTGAGAGGATGAGGTTTGGTTCTTCATTGTTTGGGGGCTGCTTTAGTGTTGCCTCTTGGCAAAACTGCCCCATTTGCTGCCTGAGTCTTTGGGAGTTGAGAGGGCGGGGAGAATCCTGGCCAAGTTTCTATAATCAGCCTCCAAATGAACAGGTTTGCCTTGGACACCCACAGATTCTCACTCCAGGGGGCGAGCCCAGCCCAGCCTCTGGAAGCAGCAGCTCCAGGTGAGCTGTGCAGGACAGGCAGTGGCAAAGCTGCATTTGGGCTGTGATTTCCAGCGTCCTACGTGGGAGCCCATCTGGGGGCTTCAGCTTCAAAGCCCCTGAAGCTCCCCAGCCTGACGGGGAGGGTCTACTGAAGCGCTCTGCTACCAGCCTGATTGCACTGCCCGCGCTACCGGCTCCAGCTTAGACCTGAGCCGGTCTAAGAAGATGGCTAATTATCCCCAAGGCTACAGTTCACTGTACACGTGGGGGTTACGTTTGGATGTCAAGTTCCTGCACAGTTTCTTCCGATCCTCTGTAACTGCCCTCACACACTGTCCCTGCAATGTAAAGTCAGGACAGGCAGTTGTTAGTGACCACTTAGAATCAGAACCTGTTAGTACAAAGAACATTAGTTCACCTAGTCCAGCGCATCATTTTATGGCTGAAGGAACCAAGGCCAAAGATGG
The DNA here is from genome assembly GCA_022376925.1 of Tragulus kanchil. Taxonomy (NCBI): domain Eukaryota; kingdom Metazoa; phylum Chordata; class Mammalia; order Artiodactyla; family Tragulidae; genus Tragulus; species Tragulus kanchil. The sequence goes on along the minus strand of JAIOJX010000032.1, from coordinate 284,499,275 downwards.
GGCATTATTTTCTCATGTCATACAGCCCAGAGGAAACAAGGTGTGGCCTTGAACCTGGGTCTCCTGACTGGGGGAGGGGGGTGTACCTATCACCTTATCCCCTGTGACTTGTAGAGACTTAGCCCAGAGAACAGAACGGACTGTTTATCCTTGAATCACAAGCAAAATTCTACCTGATCTATGTGGGCAGAGCCCCTTGTCTCCAGGAAGAGTTTTGTTTTATTTAAGAACTGAAGTATTTTCGTGTGACCCTTGACTCCTACCCACTTCATTCGGAAGAACAGGAAAAAAGAATGCTATAGACAGAATAGATGACCAAGGGATAATTCTATGCATTTGAGGTATTTCCTAGAAAATAAGTTGGTAGTTATCATCATGTACATCCTCAACTTTTTAAGAGGGGCCATTGTTTATAGATTCAATTTTCAGACCAAGAAACTGGTGAAAGAAGAAAAATGAACTTAATGAGTGGCATCTAGAGAGGAGAACACAAAAGATAAATTCTTGAAATATGAACTCCTCCCAGCTTGGCCACAAGTGATGTAGGATAAAGTGGACAATGGACTGACCCTTCTGACCATGCAAGAGTCCCGAGTTGGGAGCAGCTCAAGAATCTACAGTGAGAAACTGAACTTGGAGATTTGAAGAGTGTGGACCTCTTCCCTACTTCCCCAGAATCCCAGCTTCCAGCCACCTTGATATAGGTACTGAGCAAGTCAAGTTGTTAAATGTCCATCTGGGGAATTATGGTTACAGCCTTAGAGGGAAGAGCTGAGCTTCCGCAACAAGGAAGAAACCGAACGGTTATGCTTCATTCCCCGTAGACCCTGCGTGCTCCAAGGAGGTGAGACAAAAAGCAGTTCTGAAGATGCTTCTTGTCTAATGGGCCCTGCTAGGCTAGAGCATGAGCTGCTTGTGCTCATGCATGGGTTATGCCCGTTTTCTAAAAGGAGCATCTCTGGACCTTGGTGGTGCTGGTGGTGCCGTGAGTCACCTGGAAGGCCAAAGATGGGCCTTGATGCCCAGAAAGCCTGTAAGAAGTTTGAAGTTTGATCTCATGAAAGGCTCCTATCCTGTGTCTTAGGAAAAGGGGTAGGTAATTCTTCAGAGCAGAGAGGCCCCCAGAACGTCCTCTCTTCCCCATCTGTGGGAGACTCTAGACTGAACGAGGGTTCTGGTCCATGTGCCTGGAGGCCCTGACTTGGGCTCCTCTACAAAGTCTCAGAGAAGTCAAAGTCAGTGTGGGGAGACCTCAGTAAACCCACACACAGTAGCTCTTCATGTACCTAGTTCCCTTGGCAGCTAGAGTGCTCTTAACCTACCTCCTAAGGGCGTCAGGGACAGCGTCCAAGGGCAAGGTACCCGACTTCATACAGAACATTGATCCTGGCACCACACTCCCCACACCCCACATCTCCTCACCTTGTCGGAAGGAAACATACACCAGCCTCTCATCAAACTTCTGCACCTGCCGGAAGTTGTTGACCATCTCTCTGGGGGACGGGTCATCCATGTGCGTACAGTACAGATCCGTCTCCAGCTTCATCAGCTGTCGGGGAAGAGCAGAAACAACCACCGGATCTCACCTTTGGGGCCTGGCAGAAGACCCCTGAGAAAGTGGTGGGCAGGCCAGAAGCTGCCCCTCCCCTGTGGGTGTCTGAGTGCTGGGCCATGTGTCTTCCCACTTCCCAGGGCTGCCGGGAGGGTGCATACTGTCAGCTCTTGATTGCACCTGAAATCTGCCCTGCAGAGAGGGAAGCCTGGGCTGTCTGGGGGCTCCTCTGCTTCCCAAAGAGGCTGCTTTCCTCTCCTGAGTCTCATTCAAAACCAAATCTAATCAGGGGAGCCTGGGGCTTAGTGTGATGGTCTCATCAAAAGGAACGGAAAGAGGGCATCTGACTACTAGTTCTGTGGTATTTTCAGGCACCCACATAGATTATGTAACTGTTTCCAAGGCAGTCTCTGGATTAGGACATTACTGCCTCCCTGATCATTTTATCTCTTGATTCATCATGTCTTTACTCCCGTCCACCTACTTGCTGTCATTTGTCGAGGTTATTCAGGTCCCATAGGGAAAAGGAAAGGGCAGCAGCGAGAGCTGTGCTGAGCTCATGAAGGTGGTGGGGCTGGAAGTACTTCCTCCTGATGACTCTCAGCTCCAGAGCAGAGACACGAGCAGTGACCCGGAGCTCAGCTCTACCTTGGGTCTTAGCTGTGGCGCTCACCAACTGATGACCTCAGAGTCTCCTTGACTCTAACCCTCACTTTCATCACCTCAGAAATGAGAGGGTTAGAGATGATTGCTCAGGACTCTGTTCCCCAGTTTTGCACTAGACTGACCCTCTTGAGGGCTTCCCAAGTGGTGCTAGTGGTAAAGAATCTGCCTGCCAATGCAAGAGACATAAGAAATGCAGATTTGATCCCTGGGTCAGAAAGATCCCCTGGAAGAGGAAATGACAACCCCCTCCAGTATTCTTGCCTAGAGAATCCCATGGACAGAGGAGCCTGGCAGGCTACAGTCCATGGGGTCACAATGAGTCAGACAAGACTTCGCAGGCACGTGCTCTCTTGAGCTTCTTGAGGTCAGAGACCCTCACTTCCTCATCACTGCAATCCCCATCCCCTCGGTCTGTTAAACAGCTAACCTGATCCTATCTTTATTCTGTCCCAGTAAAGAGTCATGCTCTTTCCCACCTTGGAGGCGAACACTTTCCACTGGGGGACAGACTAGGAAAGGCAGCTTAACAACTCCTACTTAATGAATTCTGGACGTAGATTCATGCTGCCCACTTGACTTGATAGCTCCACGTTTGAAGCTCAACCTGAGATTTTCAAAGAGCTTCTAGGCCCCTGAGGTATCTGGAGAGGCTTTGAATAGCTGCCAAAGAAATTCTCAGTAGGGAAGCCAGGTCATCGATTACAATGCGAGTGACGTAGGGCTCAACGCACCACGTAGTCTCTGACAAGGACGAGCACAACTGTTACCTGCTCCTGGGAAATTTGCACAGGGTTCCGGAACACCGTCCAGAGCACAGTGGGGTAGCAAGGAGGTGTGGTCAGGGACCCCCTGTAGCGGTAGTACTCCTGAGGCCTCTCTGGCAGCAGCTCCTCGATGCTGAAACCCGGAATGGACACTGTTTGGTCTGGAGAGACACGTTGGGGTATGAGGTCACCTTACACCGCAAGGCAGAGGTGCAGCCGAGCCTACGACAGCCTAGAATGTGAACTCACCCTGTTCTGAGCCACCTGATTCCAGGACCTGGCTGCAGACAGGTCCCCCTGCCTACCTGCATTCTTCTTCAGGTCGCCCAAGGACAAATATGCTCTTCTCCAGAAGAGGGTGAATAAGCAATAAGGGCTCCTCACCTTTGTACTTGACAGCTTTAAGGTGATCGAAGATCTTGTCATATGCTGGATTGGAGGAGCCCACCTGCAACAGAGATGGGGCGGGTTGGATGGAGACAGAATTCAGTAGGCTGGGCCTGGCTTGACAGTTGTAGATGGAAAGTCGCTGCTCAGGGTATGTAATCACCAAGGCCTAGATCGTCCCCAAAGGACACACTTTCCTAGGACAGCTGAGATGCTTCACTAGGCTATTAGGGGGCTGGTGTGATGATCCTTCCCTCTTGCATCTCAGGGCATCCTGCTTCCAGCTCAAGGTCCTGGGGATTGAGAGTCTCAGGATAAGAGGTATAGCTTGTGCTCGTAATTATCTGGCTGTGAGCTGGAAGACCACAAATCGCACGTTCTCTAATCAGAACTTAAGGGAGGTGAGTTCACACAAGCCAAGTCAGGCAGGGAAGCATGCAGAGAAATGATGTATGTGCTGCCCCTTTGGGGGAAACAATGCAAGCGAATCAGGAGACAGTCCCATTTTCTGGGATTAATGAAATAACTTATTCCAGGGATGGATAAAGGATGGAGCTTGGATCCTGGGAACTGTATCAGGGGTTCAGGCATCTGGATGGGGCAGCAGTGAATGATTGTGTAACCAGGCAATTCCAGGTTTGTCCAATAGGGCTGTGGACTAGGACTCAGTTTCCTGGAGTTTTCTAGGACATGCTCATTCCTGCTGTCCAGCCACAAAAAATGCTGCCTCCTGGCCAAAAGAGAAGAAACCCTATGGGGAAATACCCCCTGCTCTAGAGTTAAGACATAGCCAAAATGAAACAGACAAATGCCAAGTCTGAGGTCTTCCTGACTTCAAACTTCATGTAAACCCCTTCTCAGTATCTCTTACCTCTATGAGAACAGCTACAACTGCAAGGCCGTCCGGCTTGTTGCTGGCGACGCTGGCGTTGGGGTACTGGTCCGAGTTGTAAAAGACAATATGCAGCTGCAGTGGGAGAGATGAGCTGAACTGCTGTCCACCGAGGATGGCGACTCACGGGAACCTTTCACTTTTGCAGGAGACTGGAATCCAACGGGAGGGACGGACCACCTCCACCCCCAGCTAGATTAGGCCTCTCCGACCCTCACTTTGTGGGCTTCCCAGTTTTCCCGTTTCTCTCAGTCCTCTAGACCACAGGCTCCACCAGGGCAGTCTGTCTGTCTTATTCACTCCTCGTGTCCCAGTGTCTGATGTGGTGCTTGAGCATACCAGGTGCACAACAGATACTGAGTGAATGAATGAGCAAATGCGCTTTTATACCAGCCGTGGAGCCACCTGGATACTTTCTTTGGCACACTTCCCCTTCTGATTTGTCCTCTTTGTTCTGGAGCCTGGGGCAAAATGGTCCCAGGTGGCTTGCCCAACCTCATGGTCCCAGGCCGAAACCTTCACTGTGACTGACCCATCAACAGCTCAAGGTCCTGGGGATTGAGAGTCTCAGGATAAGAGGTATAGCTTGTGCTCGTAATTATCTGGCTGTGAGCTGGAAGACCACAAATCGCACGTTCTCTAATCAGAACTTAAGGAGGTGAGTTCACACAAGCCAAGTCAGGCAGGGAAGCATGCAGAGAAATGATGTATGTGCTGCCCCTTTGGGGGAAACAATGCAAGCGAATCAGGAGACAGTCCCATTTTCTGGGATTAATGAAATAACTTATTCCAGGGATGGATAAAGGATGGAGCTTGGATCCTGGGAACTGTATCAGGGGTTCAGGCATCTGGATGGGGCAGCAGTGAATGATTGTGTAACCAGGCAATTCCAGGTTTGTCCAATAGGGCTGTGGACTAGGACTCAGTTTCCTGGAGTTTTCTAGGACATGCTCATTCCTGCTGTCCAGCCACAAAAAATGCTGCCTCCTGGCCAAAAGAGAAGAAACCCTATGGGGAAATACCCCCTGCTCTAGAGTTAAGACATAGCCAAAATGAAACAGACAAATGCCAAGTCTGAGGTCTTCCTGACTTCAAACTTCATGTAAACCCCTTCTCAGTATCTCTTACCTCTATGAGAACAGCTACAACTGCAAGGCCGTCCGGCTTGTTGCTGGCGACGCTGGCGTTGGGGTACTGGTCCGAGTTGTAAAAGACAATATGCAGCTGCAGTGGGAGAGATGAGCTGAACTGCTGTCCACCGAGGATGGCGACTCACGGGAACCTTTCACTTTTGCAGGAGACTGGAATCCAACGGGAGGGACGGACCACCTCCACCCCCAGCTAGATTAGGCCTCTCCGACCCTCACTTTGTGGGCTTCCCAGTTTTCCCGTTTCTCTCAGTCCTCTAGACCACAGGCTCCACCAGGGCAGTCTGTCTGTCTTATTCACTCCTCGTGTCCCAGTGTCTGATGTGGTGCTTGAGCATACCAGGTGCACAACAGATACTGAGTGAATGAATGAGCAAATGCGCTTTTATACCAGCCGTGGAGCCACCTGGATACTTTCTTTGGCACACTTCCCCTTCTGATTTGTCCTCTTTGTTCTGGAGCCTGGGGCAAAATGGTCCCAGGTGGCTTGCCCAACCTCAGCCTGGCCACTCTGCACTTGATCTAGAGGCTGAGGCCGTAAACCTTCACTGTGACTTAACGTAACTATACCCAGAGCAGGACATGCACTGAGCCCTCAGGTGGGGATGGTCACAACAGAGTTTTTGTAAAGGTTTTATCAATCATATTTGACGAGACCATGGAGCAGAAATGTTACTCCATGAATGTAGACTCCAAAAGCACCATCCTAAACTTTTTTTTTTCCAAAGTAGAAATGACTTGTCATTATGAAAGTGAGGAAGAGAAATGTTTGAAATTTGGGGTTTACAAGCTCTAGGTAAACTGTGACGAGTAATGCTGATAATGAGGGGTGCAAAGGGCATATGGGAAATCTCTGTGCCTTCCTCTCCATTTTGCTGTGAACCTAAAATGCTCTAGAAAAGTCTTAAAAATTAAAGAAGAGAAAAAACAGTCTAAGAAGCATTAAGACATTATTATGACAAGCTGTGACAATTTGAATTTTTATATGGACTCTTCTTAAAGTCTTTTACTGGATTTGTTCCCATAATGCTTCTGCTGTACATGTTCTAGTCTTCTGGTCACAAGGTATGTGGAGTCTCAGCTCCTTATCTGGGATGGAACTGACACTCCAGCACTGAAAGTGCAGAGTCCTAACCACTGGACCTCGAGGGACGTCCCCAAGAGAGTCTGCTCGTATGAACTCAATCCAGGACTGCTGCACTTTCAAGGGCCCTCCTTAGAGAATCTGCCATTTTAGGGTCACCTTGATGTTTCTTCTCTTTTACTGACATTTATGGTCCATCTTCACCAGGCTCTTGGTCTGATGATATGGCTTAGTAGCAGAGAATAACTGTTTCTAAATGTTTAAACCCTCTCAGCCTACACCCTAACTCCTTTACTCCCCTTGGAAAAATAGAGGCCTCTTTCTTACAGTTAGGCTGAAAGAAATTGCAGTCCTGGAGAGCCAGAGAGAGGCTTGATCCGAAACGTGTGCTGCTCCGGTAAGACCACCCTATTGGGCCAGAGGTATAGCCCCCCTCCATCTTGGAACTCAACCCCTAATTTGCCTAAGACATTAAACTGTTCAGCATTTACGAGAATGGCCCTGTCATTCTTCACCATGGGCTCCCATGGCCGATCAGGTAATGCTGATCTCCTTGCATTGACTGCCCTGTAAACACTCAGAACCGCACCCCCAAGTGCAGTCCCACTGGAGTTCTAACATGGAGCACCTCCACCTCTACCGCCACGACCCTGCCACCCGCCACTGCACACTTGCAGGGCAGGAACACGGCTCTCCCTCCCCTTCCTGTTCTCTCTGGTGTTTGGAGCTGGGGCAACATAGCACAGCACTGTGGCGATGCCCCAAGTTATCCTCAGGGATCTCCGCTTGCCACGCTGCCCTGTGTGTTACAATGCCAGTCATCCTTGATTCATGGCCAAGTAGAAGGGTGACCCTGGACCGAAGTCCCAAGTACCAAGCACAGCCCATGCAAACAGCATGGCGTGAGAAGAAAACAGAAGCTGGTGGAGCATTTAGCCCCGTATGAGCCGGCAGTGAGATGGGTCAGCCAGACAAGCTGGTGAAATCTTAATCTGTGCACAAAGAAGGGTGATGTCTAGAAAAGGGGCATGTGTAGCCCTGCCTCCTGAGTAGCATCACTCTGTGAAAGACTTGGAGACAACGTCAGCAGGTTCAGGAAAGGAAAGCAAGCAGGGCGCCACAGATAAGCTGCGGCGTGGCCAGAGTGTGTGTCCAGAGGACGTGCTCCCCCGCTCCCCCCCATGCTCTGACCTAACCTGCTCACCAGCCATCCCCCGCTGGGAATCCTATGCCAGCTGGGTCAACCCACTCACCTCAGCGGCAAAGTGCTTCCCACCAATGGTGTGCTCGGAGCCATGGGGGTCATTCTTGTCCCCCCAGTGCAGGTGCAGCTGCGAGGCATTGTAGCGGGCCCCGAGGCCCTGGACCTGTATGTCCTTGGGCAGTTTCACCTTCACTGCAGAGAGAGGAGGGGCCGTCCTGAGAGCCCTGAACAGCTGAGTGCTACCTGAGAGCAGGGAGCCTCACCTGCCCAGGGCCCAGAGAGATGCAGCCTGTAAGTCAGAAACTTGGGGTCTTTCTCTGAAAATGTCTACCTTTCACTAAAGCAATTCCAGTGGCACCAGCACCTGCATGGTTCCCCTTCAAAAATGACGGCAGGAAGTAATTTAGACCAAGGCATGGGTGTTTGTTCACATATCCACACTTGACTGTGAAGATAGAACCTGTATGGAGGGTCCGCCAAGCTGTAGAATTGTATAACAACAACAGTAATAAAAATAATTGCTATTTGTGAAGCATCTCTCTATTCTGATCTTCACATATAGAATCTCTAGTCGTCACAGGACCCATCAGTGTACCCATTTTCTAGATGAAACATCAAATTGTAACCCAGAGTCTCATGACTTCTAAGTAGTCAAGCCAGGATTCAAACTCAATTGGTCTGACTCCAAAGCCCCCCAGTGAACTGCATGACCCCCTCAGTCATTCACGATGATTCAGAATTCACTCCAGCCCCATGTCCAATAGGCCAAGGGGCTCAGGCCTGTCCCCGCTCCATCCCGCCCCAAGAGATGTGCTGCTTCTGAGAGGCACTGTCCCAGCAGAAGCCTCCAGTATCTTCTGGAGAGAGTGGTCCAAGGTGCCCTCAGGGTGCCCCTCTGCCCTCCTTCCTGGGCGTCTCATCAGAATACCACCCTCCCCCCTCGTCCACACACACTGTCAGACTGAAGAGGCCAGGGAGCCGCGGGAAGCCCGGCCACCCCTCAGGTGCCCGGGGTGGTGCCCTCACCTGAGTGCCCGTTGTTGGTGAGGTTGAATTGCTGGTTAGCAGACTGGCTGTGGCCCTGGAAGGCCAGGGGCACGAGGCTGGCGTTGTAGCGCAGGATGTCCTCGTGCAGGTCGATGGGGGACTGCAGCGGGCCCCCGCACGACGGGTAGCTCCCAGGCCAGCTCTTCTCCCCGTGAGGACCTGCACAGGGTGAGTCAAGCCCATGGCTTAGTCAGTTTTCCACTAGAGTGTCTTCCTCACCGTCTAATTCTGTGTGCCATACAATGATTCCATTTCTATTCTTAATCCCCAGAGAGATGGGGCTCGAGGCCCAGGGACCCCAGCCTGCAGAGTGAGGGCACGCACAGGCCTCCGGACGGTTTGCTTGTGAAGTGGTGAGGGCAGAGAGGGCCGGAGCACTCCCACGGCAGGGGCTCCACTCTATTCTGGACACTGTTCCCATGTCAGCCCGACACACATCCCTTCCAGAGGAAGACCTCAGGCCTCTAGCAGGCTAGCATCTGTGTATTGAACACCCACTATGAGCAGGAATTATTCTCGGTCTTGGGGCCACCTGTGCTTGCATTCTAGTGGGGAAGAATTTTTTTTTCATTTTAATTTTTTTAATGTTTTAGAAGCTACAGAAATTCTTTTTTTGTTTAAGTTCAGTTTAAAACCTATGGCTCTCTTTCCTTTGGTACTTTTAAAAACTGATGTCTAGTGACTGTACAATATTATGTTTTATGTATACAATAATGTAGTTCACAATTTTTAAAGGTGGTACTCCATTTAGAATTATTATAACATAGAGGCTATACTCGCTGTGTTATACAATACATCTCTGTAACTTGTTTTATGCCTAATAGTTTGTACCTCTTATTCCCCTACCCCTAGATTGCCCCTCTCCGCTTCCCTCTCCTGGTGGGGAAGAATTTATTTAATCCAACTGGAGTGTCCCACGTTGGAAAAATTGGTGTCTAAGTGACTACAGCTCCAGGTAGGTCTTTGAGGCTGGTGATTTAGATGGATGATTTTCCTGATAGGAACCCCTTGAGGACATTGACTCTTGTCTCCAGTAAGTAAAACCCCTCAACCTGATAGGTATGGTTGAAAAATCGCAAGTACTTATAGGCCGAGAATCACAGAGCTAACTGCTTTGTTTACACTGGGGAAAAGAATGACAATATGACAAACTAATTATTACAATCTAATGGACAAACTAGCAGTGACGAGGAGCAGACTTAACAAATAAGCCCTCCAGGGCTCAGGCTTCTTGCTAACTACCAGGTAATGATCCTTGCCTGGGAAATGAAAATAAACAATCCAATCCCAAATGCAGATAAACTTTCTTACTCCCCCAGGGAAAAGTCTTTCAAGAATGTCAGGCTGTGTTTAAAAGATTATCTCCCCTGGTAATTAAATGGATTTTCAAGCGAGGTTTCTCTAAAGCAAATAATTGGCAGGTCACAGCTCGTTAGAGTGGAACCATGGTGCCCTGTGGGCTCTCTAGGAGTTGGGAACCAAGGTTTGCACCTGGAGTTCATTCATCAGTGTTTCAGCACAAGGAAAGGTGTGCCTGAGGTGGAGGAGACGGGGAAATGAACACCGCTTCTGGGCACCCTTCCGTAGACCACAGCACCCTTTCACCAGAGAGGGGGAGAGAGAGAAAGAGAGAGAGAGAGAGTGTGCGTGTGTGTCCACTAGCCTCACAGAACCCCCTTCCTCTACCAGTTTGTTCTCTAGAGAGTAGAGAGAGTCAGGAGCAAACCTTGGTGCCCATATTCATTTAAAATGCTATGAGGAGGGGCTTCCCCTGGTGGTCCAGTGGGTAAGGACACTGCCTTGCAGTGCAAGGAGCGCCGGTTCGATCCCTGGCCTGGGAAGATCCCACGTGCCGCTGAGTGGCTGGACCGATGTGTCCAATTACCGAGCCGGAGCTCTGGAGCGCATGCGCCCAGATCCGGCGCTCTGCAATGACAGATGCCACCGCGATGGGAGGCCCACAGGAGCCAAAGAACAAAGACGGATGAAAATAGAGAAATGAAAGACCAATAGAAGTGGCCTGCCTGCTGTCCGCCCTCCCCAACCCACCCCCCAAAAGATAAATAAATAAAATTTAAAAATAAAATAAAATAAAATGCTATGAGGAGGAGCTTCCATGGTTGTCCAGTGGCTAAGACTCCACACTCCCAATGCAGGAGCCACAGGTTCAATTACTAGTAACTAGATCCCATATGCCACAGTTAAGAGTTCACATGCCCCATTAAAAAACAAAACCAAAAAAACCTCACATTTCACAACTAAGACCCGATGCAGCCAAATCAATAAATAAACAAATATTTAAAATGCTGAAAGAAATCATAAATCCCAGGACTCTATAACCAATGAAAACAGGTATTGTCAGATGAAACTAGAGACTTGGTCACCAGCAGAACCCCATGGTAAGAAATGCGAATGACAGTTCTTTAGGCTTAAGGGAAATTATCCCAGGAGAAGCTTGGACCTTCAGGAGGTGCAGGAGAGCATTGGAAATGGTAAATAAATAGAGGGGAAAAAATTTTTTTTTTCATTGCTGTGAGGAGATGGCTCTAGGTCTGGACACACAGGAGAACCCTCTAATTTTTCAGCCTGTCAACCTTCCAGGTATACCTTTTCAGAAATGTTGGAACTTGAAGGGATTTCAGAATCTCCACTTCAGTCTTTCACTGGACTCCAGCAGCTCTCACATGTCCTAGTTTCCACTGGACTGTGCTGTTTTCATTTCCACAGCCTCAAAGCCCTGGACTCAAGGCAACTGAGCTACCCCAAGATGGCGACTGGGGCAGAGGAAGGCTGAGGACACCCAGGCAGTCACTCCAGTGGGCAGACCAGAGCAGAGCGGCTGCAAAACCAAATTCCTTAGATACTGAGGAAGCAGAGGTGAAGCCATCAAGAGCTATCATGGAAATCCTGATGGTCAGGAGGAGACACAGCTACCAGGTGGCAAGCCTTCCGGAGCGAGGCCGCCAGCCTTTGCTCTGCTCACAGCGGAGCCTCCAGGCCCACAGCCAGGGCGGCAGAAGCTGCCAGACAGGTTTGAAGAGAAAAGACTCAGGGAGTGAAGAAGCGGCAGAGCTGTGCTCACAGAGCTAGAGGGAACTGAGGAAGAACTGTTTTCCCGGGCCAGGAGTTCCCCTGAAGATTTCCTGAAAGAGGGGCCTGGGCCCTCCCATTTTGTCTCTGAGAACCATGTAGTGATTAGGATCACATGCATAACAGGCCCTGAGTAAACATTTTCCCCGAAGAATGAAAGAACCCAATCGCTTCTCCGCCTTTTGGCTAAGATCAAGTGTGAAAGACTCCAAAGAGCAGAGAGCTTGGGAGAGGTTATCAGGAGGAATTTTTCTTTTGTCCTAAATAATCTTTCTTGAAAGTTGGCTAAATTAGGTGTTTGGGAGCAAAAAAAAGACTAAGGATATAAAAGGAAACAGAAGGGACTTCTCTGGATGGCCCCTGGTGGCCCAGTGGTTAAATCTGTCCTCCCCGTGCAGGTCCCGGCTTCTGTCCTTGGTCAGAGGACTAGATCCCACAAGTCGCAACTCAGACCTGGTGCAGCCAAAGAAATAAGCATTTTGTTAAAAGCAAAAAAAAAAAAAAAAAAAAGGGACAAAAGATTCAGTGGCAGCAAAGAGAAAATTCTTCGGAAAGACAGGAAAGATCCTGATTTGGATCTGCAGAGTCCAAAGAACCAGATTCAGCTGCTACCCTTACTGTCTCGCCTCCGGTGCCACCGCCCTGCCCCCTCGCCCCTCCATGAGTGGCCTCGAGCGGGTCAGGTGCCCCGCCTGAGTCTCCTCTGCCCTTTGTACCAATGGGAGGGGTGGACGCTATGTTCTGGAGGAACAAGCTTCTGGCGCCCAAGCTCTGAGATTTATTAAGATTACTGGGACTAAGCACCTTCGCCTCTGTATCCGACCAGTTGGAACGGGTTGGACAGAATTGGGTTGGACAGAATTGCTCACGCCGAGGCAGCTCCTGGGCATGTGATGAGGTGCCTGGTGGGAACCAGCTGTGGGAATGGCGGCACCGCGCGCTGCTGCTCCCCGGGCTGACTGGAGGGTGCGCCACCCCGTGCTGCCGGTCTCGGCTGCCGGCCACTGGGGGGCGCTCTCCTGGGTGACCACCACAGGCCCATAGGGCAGCGGGGTCTAGAAAGCCTTTTCTCTTCCTCCTCATTATGATCATGGTGATGGTGGTGATGCTGCAGAAGTTAGTAATTTTGGTCGCTACACCTCTACAAGTCTATGGAGTCAACAAGGCAAGGATTGACCCCATTTTGTAGATGAAAAATTAAGTGATTTGCCCAAAGGCAGATTTTGGGTTAGTGACAGAGTCACCTTGCCTGGGTCACACAACTTCCATCCCTTCTGTTCCAGGGCTTATCTGGGAGATTTTGTGCGGGCACATGTCCTCCCTCTCCTATGATCTCCTTGAAGGCGAGCGCCATGTCTCATTCATCCCTGCCTTGCCCGCGGTGCCTGGCACAGAGCAGGCCCTCACATGTTTGCTGAGCTGGATTCTCCTGCTAATTTTGTGCTTGTTCCTCTCAGGGAAGCATGTGCCTGTACTAATTCCCCTAGTTTCTCTCTATTCCCTTCCTATCAAAAAAGAAATGAAAAATGGCATCACGTGCTCAGGTTTAAATTTTACCCTCCTAACTTTCTCGTGTGTGAGGCTTTGCACGAGGTTTTGTCCTTTCTGCAGCCCCTCATTGTGAAAGAAATTTGGTTGCTACCCGTTTTTGATTCTTCGGAAAGACAGGAAAGATCCTGATTTGGATCTGCAGAGTCCAAAGAACCAGATTCAGCTGCTACCCTTACTGTCTCGCCTCCGGTGCCACCGCCCTGCCCCCTCGCCCCTCCATGAGTGGCCTCGAGCGGGTCAGGTGCCCCGCCTGAGTCTCCTCTGCCCTTTGTACCAATGGGAGGGGTGGACGCTATGTTCTGGAGGAACAAGCTTCTGGCGCCCAAGCTCTGAGATTTATTAAGATTACTGGGACTAAGCACCTTCGCCTCTGTATCCGACCAGTTGGAACGGGTTGGACAGAATTGGGTTGGACAGAATTGCTCACGCCGAGGCAGCTCCTGGGCATGTGATGAGGTGCCTGGTGGGAACCAGCTGTGGGAATGGCGGCACCGCGCGCTGCTGCTCCCCGGGCTGACTGGAGGGTGCGCCACCCCGTGCTGCCGGTCTCGGCTGCCGGCCACTGGGGGGCGCTCTCCTGGGTGACCACCACAGGCCCATAGGGCAGCGGGGTCTAGAAAGCCTTTTCTCTTCCTCCTCATTATGATCATGGTGATGGTGGTGATGCTGCAGAAGTTAGTAATTTTGGTCGCTACACCTCTACAAGTCTATGGAGTCAACAAGGCAAGGATTGACCCCATTTTGTAGATGAAAAATTAAGTGATTTGCCCAAAGGCAGATTTTGGGTTAGTGACAGAGTCACCTTGCCTGGGTCACACAACTTCCATCCCTTCTGTTCCAGGGCTTATCTGGGAGATTTTGTGCGGGCACATGTCCTCCCTCTCCTATGATCTCCTTGAAGGCGAGCGCCATGTCTCATTCATCCCTGCCTTGCCCGCGGTGCCTGGCACAGAGCAGGCCCTCACATGTTTGCTGAGCTGGATTCTCCTGCTAATTTTGTGCTTGTTCCTCTCAGGGAAGCATGTGCCTGTACTAATTCCCCTAGTTTCTCTCTATTCCCTTCCTATCAAAAAAGAAATGAAAAATGGCATCACGTGCTCAGGTTTAAATTTTACCCTCCTAACTTTCTCGTGTGTGAGGCTTTGCACGAGGTTTTGTCCTTTCTGCAGCCCCTCATTGTGAAAGAAATTTGGTTGCTACCCGTAGCTTCAGAGATGATCGGCAGGGCAGGGACTTTTATTGCAGTTTACAGGACCCACTGCCAGCAAGTGATGACTGTGTCCCCTTCTTACTGCACGGCAAGGGACATCGTCAGAGCAGCCTCCCATGTCTGTGGCACCAGGGCAGCCAGTATCGGGCTCCCTTCTGCCCCATCCCCAGCTGCTGCGTGGGCAACATGTGGCTGGTTGCTGCTCCAAGACTGCCCTATCGCTGGCAGCTACAGCCCCGGCTGTTCTTTTTCAGCTCGTTCTCACCTTTCACACTCATGCCAATCACTGGGCTGCCAGGAAACCTCTCCCAGGACTGACTCTTCCAAAAGAAGCATTTATTTCCAGCTCCTGTCAACCTGTGACTTTTGAGTTGTGACTTTGCCTCTTCTGTGGATTAGATTCCTCCCAAGATCATGATAAAGGATCATGTGTATCTCCCAGTTTGTTTTCCCAGCCCAAATCCCGGCATTATTTCTTTCCAGTTCATGAATTTCTGTTTGAAGCCAAACAGAAGTGGGCCGAATTTGTGTTTTGAGTTGTAACAAGAGATTAACGTGGCACAGCTCAAAATGCCTCTCATGCCTTCCAACTAGGTATTATTAAGGCCCAGAGCAAAGACTTGCATTCCCCGAGGACCAGAACATTTTCAGAGAAAATGTCAAATGCATGGAACATAGAGAGAGGAGCAAAGTGAACCCTCCATCCCTAAGCTAGCCAATCCATCCCCATCTCGTTCCAGGGCTTATCGGGAGATTTTGTGCGGCACATGTCCTCCCTCTCCTATGATCTCCTTGAAGGCGCGCCATGTCTCATTCATCCCTGCCTTGCCCGCGGTGCCTGGCACAGAGCAGGCCCTCACATGTTTGCTGAGCTGGATTCTCCTGCTAATTTTGTGCTTGTTCCTCTCAGGGAAGCATGTGCCTGTACTAATTCCCCTAGTTTCTCTCTATTCCCTTCCTATCAAAAAAGAAATGAAAAATGGCATCACGTGCTCAGGTTTAAATTTTACCCTCCTAACTTTCTCGTGTGTGAGGCTTTGCACGAGGTTTTGTCCTTTCTGCAGCCCCTCATTGTGAAAGAAATTTGGTTGCTACCCGTAGCTTCAGAGATGATCGGCAGGGCAGGGACTTTTATTGCAG
The DNA here is from genome assembly GCA_022376925.1 of Tragulus kanchil. NCBI lineage: Eukaryota > Metazoa > Chordata > Mammalia > Artiodactyla > Tragulidae > Tragulus > Tragulus kanchil. Next base: position 284,483,540 of record JAIOJX010000032.1, on the reverse strand, counting down.
TTTACAGGACCCACTGCCAGCAAGTGATGACTGTGTCCCCTTCTTACTGCACGGCAAGGGACATCGTCAGAGCAGCCTCCCATGTCTGTGGCACCAGGGCAGCCAGTATCGGGCTCCCTTCTGCCCCATCCCCAGCTGCTGCGTGGGCAACATGTGGCTGGTTGCTGCTCCAAGACTGCCCTATCGCTGGCAGCTACAGCCCCGGCTGTTCTTTTTCAGCTCGTTCTCACCTTTCACACTCATGCCAATCACTGGGCTGCCAGGAAACCTCTCCCAGGACTGACTCTTCCAAAAGAAGCATTTATTTCCAGCTCCTGTCAACCTGTGACTTTTGAGTTGTGACTTTGCCTCTTCTGTGGATTAGATTCCTCCCAAGATCATGATAAAGGATCATGTGTATCTCCCAGTTTGTTTTCCCAGCCCAAATCCCGGCATTATTTCTTTCCAGTTCATGAATTTCTGTTTGAAGCCAAACAGAAGTGGGCCGAATTTGTGTTTTGAGTTGTAACAAGAGATTAACGTGGCACAGCTCAAAATGCCTCTCATGCCTTCCAACTAGGTATTATTAAGGCCCAGAGCAAAGACTTGCATTCCCCGAGGACCAGAACATTTTCAGAGAAAATGTCAAATGCATGGAACATAGAGAGAGGAGCAAAGTGAACCCTCCATCCCCTAGCTAGCTAGCCAATCCATCCCCATCTCTGCCGTGCCCACTCTACCCTATCCCTGGATGCTTTTTGGAACAAATCTAAATATATTTTATCTGTGCATATTTCAGTATGGCTCTAAAACACCGGGTTCTTAGAACAAAAGCATCACACCATTATTACACTTTAAAAGTGAACAGTTCCTTAATCTTATTAAAACTAGTCAGAACTCAGAAATTCCCAAGTATCTCATATCTTTTTGTTTGAAAACAGATGTGATTTATTTTTAATAATTGTAATTAAAATTCTTCATTCCTCTTCTCATATCTTTTTAAAAACTTATTTTTTTTTGAAGTAGAGTTGATTACACTGTGAACTTCTGCTCTACAGCAAAGTGATTCAGTTATACATATATCAATTCTTTTTCATATTCTTTTCCATGATGGCTTATCCCAGGATACTGAATATAGTTCTCTGTGATACACACTAGGACCATGTTGGTTTTCTCTCTCTTTTTTTTTAAAGATTTATTTATTTATTTATTTTCATGGGGGTGGGGTGGGGAGGGAGGGGAGCAGGTAGGCCATTTCTATTGGTCTTTCATTTCTCTATTTTCATCCATCTTTGTTCTTTGGCTCTTGTGGGCCTCCCATTGCGGCGGCCTCTGTTGTTGCAGAGCACTGGCTCTGGGCGCATGCGCTCCAGAGCTCCGGCTCGGTGATTGGGCACATCAGTCCAGCCGCTCCGCGGCACGTGGGATCTTCCCAGGCCAGGGATCGAACTGGCGCCTCTTCTGTGGATTAGATTCCTCCCAAGATCATGATAAAGGATCATGTGTATCTCCCAGTTTGTTTTCCCAGCCCAAATCCCGGCATTATTTCTTTCCAGTTCATGAATTTCTGTTTGAAGCCAAACAGAAGTGGGCCGAATTTGTGTTTTGAGTTGTAACAAGAGATTAACGTGGCACAGCTCAAAATGCCTCTCATGCCTTCCAACTAGGTATTATTAAGGCCCAGAGCAAAGACTTGCATTCCCCGAGGACCAGAACATTTTCAGAGAAAATGTCAAATGCATGGAACATAGAGAGAGGAGCAAAGTGAACCCTCCATCCCCTAGCTAGCTAGCCAATCCATCCCCATCTCTGCCGTGCCCACTCTCCCCTATCCCTGGATGCTTTTTGGAACAAATCTAAATATATTTTATCTGTGCATATTTCAGTATGGCTCTAAAACACCGGGTTCTTAGAACAAAAGCATCACACCATTATTACACTTTAAAAGTGAACAGTTCCTTAATCTTATTAAAACTAGTCAGAACTCAGAAATTCCCAAGTATCTCATATCTTTTTGTTTGAAAACAGATGTGATTTATTTTTAATAATTGTAATTAAAATTCTTCATTCCTCTTCTCATATCTTTTTAAAAACTTATTTTTTTTTGAAGTAGAGTTGATTACACTGTGAACTTCTGCTCTACAGCAAAGTGATTCAGTTATACATATATCAATTCTTTTTCATATTCTTTTCCATGATGGCTTATCCCAGGATACTGAATATAGTTCTCTGTGATACACACTAGGACCATGTTGGTTTTCTCTCTCTTTTTTTTTAAAGATTTATTTATTTATTTATTTTCATGGGGGTGGGGTGGGGAGGGAGGGGAGCAGGTAGGCCATTTCTATTGGTCTTTCATTTCTCTATTTTCATCCATCTTTGTTCTTTGGCTCTTGTGGGCCTCCCATTGCGGCGGCCTCTGTTGTTGCAGAGCACTGGCTCTGGGCGCATGCGCTCCAGAGCTCCGGCTCGGTGATTGGGCACATCAGTCCAGCCGCTCCGCGGCACGTGGGATCTTCCCAGGCCAGGGATCGAACTGGCGCCCCTTGCACTGCAAGGCGGTGTCCTTACCCACTGGACCACCAGGGAAGCCCCAGTTTTGTCTCTTTTTTAATGGTTATTTGTAAAATTCAGGATCATATAAGGTCCACAGAGTGCAGCTGGTTGATGTATTACTGCCTAGATCCCAATTTGATGGCGCTAAGCCTTGTCAGAGGACAACTGACCCCACTCTTCCAAGGCTCACAGAGCCAGGCCGGCTGGGTCCATCCTTTGCCCTCAGATTGGGTCATGGACTCCCAGGTTTCCTTCTCCACCACCACCTCTATCATCCCTGGTCAGGCCCTCACCCTCACCATATCACACTGGAAAGGATCCCCCAGGGTCCCTGCCCCAGGCTTTCCTGTAGCTGCCAGTCTCCCGTCTTGTTGCAGCTGGGTCTCACTAGGTGTAGCCCTGCACCCATCTGTCCACTTTCTTTCTCCACAGCACACCCTGCCTTTCTCCTGTCCCCAGTGACACAGAGCAGAACCATGGCCATCTTTCACAGCTTCATTCATTTTTTTTTGGCTGTGCCACAGGGCATGTGGGATCTTAGTTCCACAACAAGGGACCAAACCCACACACCCTGCACTGAAAGGTGAAATCTTAACCACTGGACCATCAGGGAAGTCCCTGTCAAGGCCTTCAGAAGCCCTCCCTCCCTCCCCAGGTCAATCCCCAATAGTGAGACTGGCTACCCCATCCTCAGACCAACCGTCACAAATGTTCTTATGGTAAAAATATGCTCAAAATGCCTCCTTTCCTCTTCACTTCTGCAAATCTTGGCCATCTTCAAAGACAAGCTCAAGTCCTGGGCAAGCCACTCCAGCACACCCTTGAATTGTTTAACCATCTCACCTGTGACTATTATCTTAAACCTGTTCCAGACTAGAATTCTGCTTACAAGTTTCAGAGACCTTTGGAAGCCTAGAAGCCTTTGTCACATCCCTCCCATTGCGGCCTCTGTTGTTGCAGAGCATCCCAGTCAGAGCTCCGGCTCGTGATTGGGCACATCAGTCCAGCCGCTCCGCGGCACGTGGGATCTTCCCAGGCCAGGGATCGAACTGGCGCCCCTTGCACTGCAAGGCGGTGTCCTTACCCACTGGACCACCAGGGAAGCCCCAGTTTTGTCTCTTTTTTAATGGTTATTTGTAAAATTCAGGATCATATAAGGTCCACAGAGTGCAGCTGGTTGATGTATTACTGCCTAGATCCCAATTTGATGGCGCTAAGCCTTGTCAGAGGACAACTGACCCCACTCTTCCAAGGCTCACAGAGCCAGGCCGGCTGGGTCCATCCTTTGCCCTCAGATTGGGTCATGGACTCCCAGGTTTCCTTCTCCACCACCACCTCTATCATCCCTGGTCAGGCCCTCACCCTCACCATATCACACTGGAAAGGATCCCCCAGGGTCCCTGCCCCAGGCTTTCCTGTAGCTGCCAGTCTCCCGTCTTGTTGCAGCTGGGTCTCACTAGGTGTAGCCCTGCACCCATCTGTCCACTTTCTTTCTCCACAGCACACCCTGCCTTTCTCCTGTCCCCAGTGACACAGAGCAGAACCATGGCCATCTTTCACAGCTTCATTCATTTTTTTTTGGCTGTGCCACAGGGCATGTGGGATCTTAGTTCCACAACAAGGGACCAAACCCACACACCCTGCACTGAAAGGTGAAATCTTAACCACTGGACCATCAGGGAAGTCCCTGTCAAGGCCTTCAGAAGCCCTCCCTCCCTCCCCAGGTCAATCCCCAATAGTGAGACTGGCTACCCCATCCTCAGACCAACCGTCACAAATGTTCTTATGGTAAAAATATGCTCAAAATGCCTCCTTTCCTCTTCACTTCTGCAAATCTTGGCCATCTTCAAAGACAAGCTCAAGTCCTGGGCAAGCCACTCCAGCACACCCTTGAATTGTTTAACCATCTCACCTGTGACTATTATCTTAAACCTGTTCCAGACTAGAATTCTGCTTACAAGTTTCAGAGACCTTTGGAAGCCTAGAAGCCTTTGTCACATCCCTCCCCCACATCTGAGCACATAGTAGCATTACTAGACACTTAATAAATTGATTTGGGAAGTTTCTTAAGCTCATGTCATAAATCTAGCCATAAAGGGATAGGAGAAGGGCATTTGTATGTGTGTGTGTGTTTTGGTGGGAGTGGGATGGGGGGTTACAGGAAGATGAGGGTGATGAGAAGCATTTTTGTTTTTTAATGGAGTGACTTCAGCGCACTTCTACGTAGAAGAAAAAGGAAATAGAGAAGGAAGGATGGTTCCAGGAGAAAGAGGGGCTGGTTCATGGAGTGTGGCCCTGAAGAGAGAAGGGAGCGTGGAGGGCCTGGTAGCAGAGGTAGAAATTACCTCTGGGTTGAGGGAGACATGCAGTTAAAGTGTTTGCTGAACGGATCAGACAAGAACATTGAAGCCTTCCTGGAAACAAGACCCATAGCCTGACAAACGCAGCCAGAAATCCTAGAACCCAGCAGGCATGCCGAGGTGATCAGAGAGAAGACTGGCAGCAGGATGAAGGGCCATCTCTGTGTCTCACGTTCTGAGATTCATGCAGCCCAAGGACCCCTGTGAGCCGGAAAGAGTCAGTGTGGGTTTCGAAAGTAAACTTATGTTTGGCTATTTTCTTGCTACACCTGTGTCTTGTTTTGTAATTTAATCAACATAATTTCAAAGCAGTACAAACATAAAGAGCATGGTCAAATGGCCCTGTGCACCCATGACAGATTTAGTTTCACCCACACCCCATATCACCCACACCCCACCCCATCCATTCTCCGGCCCGCCATTACTTTGAAGAAAATCTATGGATGCTTGTATACAACTGAAGGTAAGAACTCTTTAAAAACAACCCCATATTATCTTCACATCTGAAAACTAAACAGTGATTTCTTAATGTCATCAAATATCCAGTACATGTTCAATTTCCCCAATTGTCTCGTAAATTTTTTTCCTATTTTTTAAATTGAAGTATAGTTGATTTACAAGGTTTCAGGTGTACAGCAAAGTGATCCCGTTTTTTTTTTTTTTCTTTCAGTTTTTATATATATATCTTAAACCTGTTTTCTGCTTACAAGTTTCAGAGACCTTTGGAAGCCTAGAAGCCTTTGTCACATCCCTCCCCCACATCTGAGCACATAGTAGCATTACTAGACACTTAATAAATTGATTTGGGAAGTTTCTTAAGCTCATGTCATAAATCTAGCCATAAAGGGATAGGAGAAGGGCATTTGTATGTGTGTGTGTGTTTTGGTGGGAGTGGGATGGGGGGTTACAGGAAGATGAGGGTGATGAGAAGCATTTTTGTTTTTTAATGGAGTGACTTCAGCGCACTTCTACGTAGAAGAAAAAGGAAATAGAGAAGGAAGGATGGTTCCAGGAGAAAGAGGGGCTGGTTCATGGAGTGTGGCCCTGAAGAGAGAAGGGAGCGTGGAGGGCCTGGTAGCAGAGGTAGAAATTACCTCTGGGTTGAGGGAGACATGCAGTTAAAGTGTTTGCTGAACGGATCAGACAAGAACATTGAAGCCTTCCTGGAAACAAGACCCATAGCCTGACAAACGCAGCCAGAAATCCTAGAACCCAGCAGGCATGCCGAGGTGATCAGAGAGAAGACTGGCAGCAGGATGAAGGGCCATCTCTGTGTCTCACGTTCTGAGATTCATGCAGCCCAAGGACCCCTGTGAGCCGGAAAGAGTCAGTGTGGGTTTCGAAAGTAAACTTATGTTTGGCTATTTTCTTGCTACACCTGTGTCTTGTTTTGTAATTTAATCAACATAATTTCAAAGCAGTACAAACATAAAGAGCATGGTCAAATGGCCCTGTGCACCCATGACAGATTTAGTTTCACCCACACCCCATATCACCCACACCCCACCCCATCCATTCTCCGGCCCGCCATTACTTTGAAGAAAATCTATGGATGCTTGTATACAACTGAAGGTAAGAACTCTTTAAAAACAACCCCATATTATCTTCACATCTGAAAACTAAACAGTGATTTCTTAATGTCATCAAATATCCAGTACATGTTCAATTTCCCCAATTGTCTCGTAAATTTTTTTCCTATTTTTTAAATTGAAGTATAGTTGATTTACAAGGTTTCAGGTGTACAGCAAAGTGATCCCGTTTTTTTTTTTTTTCTTTCAGTTTTTATATATATATAAGATATATATTTTTTCAGATTCCTTTCCATTATAGGTTATTATAAGATGTTGAATTATAAGATATTGAATGTGCCTAAGTCCCATATATTTATGAAACAGTGTTTGAATCAGGGCCCAAATAAGTTCTATATATCATGACTGGTTGATATGTCCCATAGGCCTTTTTCTTTTTCTTTTTTTTTTTTAAATTACAGACCTCATTCAGGTCCTGTTTTTGTTTCAGTTTTAGTTTTCAATAGCATACACATGGTAGTAGAATTTAATGTCTGATTCAAGCCTTAAAGAAAATCATATTGTGAAGCTTAAACTCATAGACAAATGGATTAAATGTCACTAGTTCTTAAAATGCGATTTGTTTTTATAATCTTTTTTAAACCCAGCAACTTAAATAAAATATCCCGAGGCCATAGGCCTCTTTTTATCTCTAGGTCCTCCTTTTATTTCCCTCCAGCAGGGGTGTATTTACTTTATGCACAGACAGACTCACTCCTACCTTGGGCAAGTAACAATCCATGCAAGTAAATGAAGGATAATTTTATTATTTTGTAATGTTTGCATACACGGTATGGAGTAAGTAAAACACTTTACAGGACTGAGTAATTTCTTGCATTTATACATTTGGTACATATATGTGACAGCATATACTGCAATAATAGAAGTGTACAGAGCTCCTTAGAAGACCAGAGCTATGTAATTACTGGTACAGTTTGATTGCTGTTTCTCACTGACTGTTCTTTCTCACTCACTGTATCCTATGTGCTTAAGAATAACAAAAAAATTTAGTGAAAATAAGTATTACCTATAACTTGGACTATATCTGACAAGTCTGGACCAAAAAAACCAGCAGTCACTATTATTTTATTTTGAGATTTGTCCCTTTGGTCTTTCTAAGTCTGTCCCTCAGACCTGCCTGGCGCCCCGACATAGGTGTGGTAACAGAGGTGTGGTGGTAGCCACACCCTTGGGTAGTGGTGTGTGAACTGGCCGGGCAGCCGGCCCTGACCACTGTCGCCAGGGCCTGTTAGACACCTTGTCTCGTAAATTTTTTCCTATTTTTAAATTGAAGTATAGTTGATTTACAAGGTTTCAGGTGTACAGCAAAGTGATCCCGTTTTTTTTTTTTTTCTTTCAGTATTTTATATATATAAGATATATATTTTTTCAGATTCCTTTCCATTATAGGTTATTATAAGATGTTGAATTATAAGATATTGAATGTGCCTAAGTCCCATATATTTATGAAACAGTGTTTGAATCAGGGCCCAAATAAGTTCTATATATCATGACTGGTTGATATGTCCCATAGGCCTTTTTCTTTTTCTTTTTTTTTTTTAAATTACAGACCTCATTCAGGTCCTGTTTTTGTTTCAGTTTTAGTTTTCAATAGCATACACATGGTAGTAGAATTTAATGTCTGATTCAAGCCTTAAAGAAAATCATATTGTGAAGCTTAAACTCATAGACAAATGGATTAAATGTCACTAGTTCTTAAAATGCGATTTGTTTTTATAATCTTTTTTAAACCCAGCAACTTAAATAAAATATCCCGAGGCCATAGGCCTCTTTTTATCTCTAGGTCCTCCTTTTATTTCCCTCCAGCAGGGGTGTATTTACTTTATGCACAGACAGACTCACTCCTACCTTGGGCAAGTAACAATCCATGCAAGTAAATGAAGGATAATTTTATTATTTTGTAATGTTTGCATACACGGTATGGAGTAAGTAAAACACTTTACAGGACTGAGTAATTTCTTGCATTTATACATTTGGTACATATATGTGACAGCATATACTGCAATAATAGAAGTGTACAGAGCTCCTTAGAAGACCAGAGCTATGTAATTACTGGTACAGTTTGATTGCTGTTTCTCACTGACTGTTCTTTCTCACTCACTGTATCCTATGTGCTTAAGAATAACAAAAAAATTTAGTGAAAATAAGTATTACCTATAACTTGGACTATATCTGACAAGTCTGGACCAAAAAAACCAGCAGTCACTATTATTTTATTTTGAGATTTGTCCCTTTGGTCTTTCTAAGTCTGTCCCTCAGACCTGCCTGGCGCCCCTGACATAGGTGTGGTAACAGAGGTGTGGTGGTAGCCACACCCTTGGGGTAGACCCTTCGTGTCTGTGTGAACTGGCCCGGGCAGCCGGCCCTGACCACTGTCGCCAGGGCCTGTCTCATTGGACTTACCTGGTGGCCCAGTGGTTAAGAGTCTGCCTTCTCATTCAGGGGAAGCAGGTATAATCCCTGGTCGGAGAACCAAGATCACGCATGCCATTCAGGAGCTAAGCCCACAAGCCTCAACTACTAAGCCTGTGCTCTGGAGCCCATGAGCTGCTAATGAGACCCAACCTAGCCAAAAATAAATAAATGTTAAAGGAAGAAGAAAAGACTGATAATAAATTACAAATAAGAAAACCCAATGTACATAAGTAAAATAATTCCAGTCTGTGATCCATGCTATGAAGGAAATAAGCAAGGGTTGTGATGGAGACAAATGGAGGGACCACGATGGACCAACTGCTGGGGCAGGCTTCTCAGAAGAGGCGCAGTTAAAGTTGAGACTGAAGGATGGGACGGAGCCCACGGTGAGTCAAGCCTGGGGAATGGAATTCCAGAGGGGAGTGCACAGAGCACCCAGAGGCCTTGCCACAGCAGAGAGCTTGTGTATTTTTTGTGTATGTGATGTGAAGACTCAGAAAGAACCTAGGGTTCCTCTGGCTTCCTCTTGGTCAGGCTGGGTGCTGCCCTACCACAAGGCTAAGTGGGAGTCATTTGGCACCTGTTCAGGTGGCTGGGACCCACCTTTCTCCAGGGGTCACCCACCATCTAAGGTCCTGGGGCTGAAGTCACAGAGAACACAGCTAAGCCACAGCACTCCATTTAGAAGAGAAGGCAGCCTCTGTATCCTCTCTAAATCCATCTTAATACCACACATAATGGGACTTCTCTGGTGGTCCAGTGGCTAAGGCTGCATGCTCCCAGTGCAGAAAGCCTGGGTTCAATCCCTGGTCAGGGAACTAGATCCCACATGCTACAACTAGAGTTTGCAAGCCGCAACTAAAGACCCAGAGCAGTCAGCCAATCTTTTTATTTGATTTTCCCTTTGGTCTTTCTAAGTCTGTCCCTAGACCTGGCGCCTGACATAGGTGTGGTAACAGAGGTGTGGTGGTAGCCACACCCTTGGGGTAGACCCTTCGTGTCTGTGTGAACTGGCCCGGGCAGCCGGCCCTGACCACTGTCGCCAGGGCCTGTCTCATTGGACTTACCTGGTGGCCCAGTGGTTAAGAGTCTGCCTTCTCATTCAGGGGAAGCAGGTATAATCCCTGGTCGGAGAACCAAGATCACGCATGCCATTCAGGAGCTAAGCCCACAAGCCTCAACTACTAAGCCTGTGCTCTGGAGCCCATGAGCTGCTAATGAGACCCAACCTAGCCAAAAATAAATAAATGTTAAAGGAAGAAGAAAAGACTGATAATAAATTACAAATAAGAAAACCCAATGTACATAAGTAAAATAATTCCAGTCTGTGATCCATGCTATGAAGGAAATAAGCAAGGGTTGTGATGGAGACAAATGGAGGGACCACGATGGACCAAGTGCTGCGGGCAGGCTTCTCAGAAGAGGCGCAGTTAAAGTTGAGACTGAAGGATGGGACGGAGCCCACGGTGAGTCAAGCCTGGGGAATGGAATTCCAGAGGGGAGTGCACAGAGCACCCAGAGGCCTTGCCACAGCAGAGAGCTTGTGTATTTTTTGTGTATGTGATGTGAAGACTCAGAAAGAACCTAGGGTTCCTCTGGCTTCCTCTTGGTCAGGCTGGGTGCTGCCCTACCACAAGGCTAAGTGGGAGTCATTTGGCACCTGTTCAGGTGGCTGGGACCCACCTTTCTCCAGGGGTCACCCACCATCTAAGGTCCTGGGGCTGAAGTCACAGAGAACACAGCTAAGCCACAGCACTCCATTTAGAAGAGAAGGCAGCCTCTGTATCCTCTCTAAATCCATCTTAATACCACACATAATGGGACTTCTCTGGTGGTCCAGTGGCTAAGGCTGCATGCTCCCAGTGCAGAAAGCCTGGGTTCAATCCCTGGTCAGGGAACTAGATCCCACATGCTACAACTAGAGTTTGCAAGCCGCAACTAAAGACCCAGAGCAGTCAGCCAAATAAATATTTTTAAAAATACCACACATTCTCAGGATGTTGTTAGGATGTAGAAGTCACATTTTTAAAATACATTTTTATAAATTTTTATTACCTATTTTTGGCTACATTGGCTCTCCATTACTGTGCACCGGCTTTCTCTAGTTACGGCAAGCGGGGGCTACTCTGTAGGTAGGGTGCTCAGGCTTCTCACTGCGGTGCCTTCTCTTGTTGCAGAGCACAGGCTCTGGGACACTGACTTCAGTGATTGTGGCCCACAGACTTTGTTACTTCAAGGCACATGGGATCTTCTCAGACCAGGGATCAAAGTCATGTCCCTGGCATTGGCAGGTGGATTCTTAGCCACTGGGCCACTTTAGGGAAGTCCTAAAAACATGTTTAATATATATTTTACAGCTCTTGCAGTTCACTTCTGGAGTTGATGAAACTGATACATGGCGCCTCATACAAATCCAGTGAGTTCAGCTGGTCAGTAGCATGGGGCTCCCACAGCCTCTGCCCTGGCTGGATTCTTGCCCCCTGAGCAGAAGGCCACATGGTGCTGACTCTGTTTTCCTGCCAGTCAAGTAGACAGGCACGGCCTTAAAGCCCTAGATCCTGCCCCAAAAGGAAGTAGGCTAGCTGGGAGGTAAGTTAATAATTGACCAGTGATGTCTTATGATTTTATTATAAACAAACAGAGGTCAAGGGACCAACCTGGTGGTGAAGCTTTTTCTTTGTTAATGTTATAAGTGAAGAAGAGACTGGGCAGAGCAGGGGCTGGAGGGTCAGGGTTACAAAGCTTAAAGCTGGACGGCCATGGCAGGATTCTGCCTTTTTTTCCATTGCCCCCAGCATAATGGTCCTGGGGCTGAAGTCACAGAGAACACAGCTAAGCCACAGCACTCCATTTAGAAGAGAAGGCAGCCTCTGTATCCTCTCTAAATCCATCTTAATACCACACATAATGGGACTTCTCTGGTGGTCCAGTGGCTAAGGCTGCATGCTCCCAGTGCAGAAAGCCTGGGTTCAATCCCTGGTCAGGGAACTAGATCCCACATGCTACAACTAGAGTTTGCAAGCCGCAACTAAAGACCCAGAGCAGTCAGCCAAATAAATATTTTTAAAAATACCACACATTCTCAGGATGTTGTTAGGATGTAGAAGTCACATTTTTAAAATACATTTTTATAAATTTTTATTACCTATTTTTGGCTACATTGGCTCTCCATTACTGTGCACCGGCTTTCTCTAGTTACGGCAAGCGGGGGCTACTCTGTAGGTAGGGTGCTCAGGCTTCTCACTGCGGTGCCTTCTCTTGTTGCAGAGCACAGGCTCTGGGACACTGACTTCAGTGATTGTGGCCCACAGACTTTGTTACTTCAAGGCACATGGGATCTTCTCAGACCAGGGATCAAAGTCATGTCCCTGGCATTGGCAGGTGGATTCTTAGCCACTGGGCCACTTTAGGGAAGTCCTAAAAACATGTTTAATATATATTTTACAGCTCTTGCAGTTCACTTCTGGAGTTGATGAAACTGATACATGGCGCCTCATACAAATCCAGTGAGTTCAGCTGGTCAGTAGCATGGGGCTCCCACAGCCTCTGCCCTGGCTGGATTCTTGCCCCCTGAGCAGAAGGCCACATGGTGCTGACTCTGTTTTCCTGCCAGTCAAGTAGACAGGCACGGCCTTAAAGCCCTAGATCCTGCCCCAAAAGGAAGTAGGCTAGCTGGGAGGTAAGTTAATAATTGACCAGTGATGTCTTATGATTTTATTATAAACAAACAGAGGTCAAGGGACCAACCTGGTGGTGAAGCTTTTTCTTTGTTAATGTTATAAGTGAAGAAGAGACTGGGCAGAGCAGGGGCTGGAGGGTCAGGGTTACAAAGCTTAAAGCTGGACGGCCATGGCAGGCCCATTCTGCTTCCTTGGTTTTTATTGTTATAGATCACTAAGCATAGGAACATTTTCTAAAGATACTCTAATCCATACTTTATCTCAAACTTTTCTTTTTATTATTTCAATTTGGGAGTGAGTGTCACCTGGAGAGGGAGGAGACTGGGATGGGGTCATGTCCTCCTAAACCACTGTTTGGCATCCTTTCTGGTCTGGCCATGGCGGTGGGGCCGATGGTGCAGGCTGCGGGGGTGAGAGAGTGAGGCTGCGGGTGACGGCGGTGGGGCCGTCAACTCAGCTCTCCACTGGCCTCTGGAGGTCCTTCCCCTCCACCTTGCCATATTTAGAGGGCCCCTCCCTATCCAATATTGTTGGGTGGAAGGGAGAAGGGAGGTATGGGAGTAGCTAGGAGAAGACTTTGCAAGTCATTCACCCTTTGGCTTCCAGGCGTTTGTCAGGTTCTTCCTGGAGGAAAGGCTTTTATAGCCAGAAGAGTGGGGTTTCCTGGCTATCAAAGATACATGGTGCCTGCTGTTTGCTTTTGCTTCTCAATCTCAGGCACCCTTTTAGGTTCTGTTTCCTTAGAGAGTGTTCATTGTGGCGAAACTCTGCCCATCTCTCTCGACTCCTCCGAGCCTGCTCTCAGCTCCCCTCTTTGTGACAGCAATGCTGAGACACACCCAGCTGCATCCTCTCCTGAAACACCCTCTCCTGCCCCTCTCACCCCACAAAGGCAGGACTACGTGTTTTGCTGCCCCTGCCCCACCTGCCAGTAGCATGGGGCTCCCACAGCCTCTGCCCTGGCTGGATTCTTGCCCCCTGAGCAGAAGGCCACATGGTGCTGACTCTGTTTTCCTGCCAGTCAAGTAGACAGGCACGGCCTTAAAGCCCTAGATCCTGCCCCAAAAGGAAGTAGGCTAGCTGGGAGGTAAGTTAATAATTGACCAGTGATGTCTTATGATTTTATTATAAACAAACAGAGGTCAAGGGACCAACCTGGTGGTGAAGCTTTTTCTTTGTTAATGTTATAAGTGAAGAAGAGACTGGGCAGAGCAGGGGCTGGAGGGTCAGGGTTACAAAGCTTAAAGCTGGACGGCCATGGCAGGCCCATTCTGCTTCCTTGGTTTTTATTGTTATAGATCACTAAGCATAGGAACATTTTCTAAAGATACTCTAATCCATACTTTATCTCAAACTTTTCTTTTTATTATTTCAATTTGGGAGTGAGTGTCACCTGGAGAGGGAGGAGACTGGGATGGGGTCATGTCCTCCTAAACCACTGTTTGGCATCCTTTCTGGTCTGGCCATGGCGGTGGGGCCGATGGTGCAGGCTGCGGGGGTGAGAGAGTGAGGCTGCGGGTGACGGCGGTGGGGCCGTCAACTCAGCTCTCCACTGGCCCTGCGGAGGTCCTTCCCCTCCACCTTGCCATATTTAGAGGGCCCCTCCCTATCCAATATTGTTGGGTGGAAGGGAGAAGGGAGGTATGGGAGTAGCTAGGAGAAGACTTTGCAAGTCATTCACCCTTTGGCTTCCAGGCGTTTGTCAGGTTCTTCCTGGAGGAAAGGCTTTTATAGCCAGAAGAGTGGGGTTTCCTGGCTATCAAAGATACATGGTGCCTGCTGTTTGCTTTTGCTTCTCAATCTCAGGCACCCTTTTAGGTTCTGTTTCCTTAGAGAGTGTTCATTGTGGCGAAACTCTGCCCATCTCTCTCGACTCCTCCGAGCCTGCTCTCAGCTCCCCTCTTTGTGACAGCAATGCTGAGACACACCCAGCTGCATCCCCTCTCCCTGAAACACCCTCTCCCTGCCCCTCTCACCCCACAAAGGCAGGACTACGTGTCTCCCCATCCTGATGTTCCTGCGGAGCTTTGACATCTCTCTTTCCTAGAGGCACCTACACTTACCAACCCCAGTGGACCAGTGGTTCTCAAAGAGCAGGCCCCGGACCAGCATCACCACCATCCTCACCTAGGAGTCTGTTAGACTCTTGGGCCCCACCCCAGACGCCCTGACCCAGACACTCTGGAGGTGACGCCCAGCATCTGTCACTGAACGAGCCCAGGGGGGAATTGTGACGCTCGCAGATGGTTGGGAACCACCGTGCTGGGCTCTCAGCTTATCCTGTTCATTCTTGTATCCCCGACTCCTCCCACTGATCCCACACATCAAAGCGCACAGCAAATGGGTCTTGAACAACAGCACACCACTAATACGTTAGACAAGCTGCTGAGGTGGTCGCAGCCTAACCCCAGGAGGGAAATCTAGTCAGGCCCACCCCCTGTCCGTGCTCAGTACTTGTTACTCTCTTTGATCTTCTCTGGTTCACAAAGGAATCTTGGCCACTGAAAATGCGCTAGGTCCCCAGTGGAGCTCATCATCCTGCCCTCCTGTCCTAAAAAAAGAACATGGAAGGTATTCTTTCTCCAAGCTCAGGCCAGGATACCTCCGAATAGGAAGAACTGCAGACACCATCTTTTTTAATGCACTGTTACATGTGTCGTTATGGAAACATAATTATGGTGTTTGCGGTCATTTTTATTCAATGTTGAACCATTAGGAACATAACATCCTTTTCTAAATTTGTTTCCATGGCTCATTTCATGTCTTTGATCTTGTGTATGTATGTGTGGTAAAATATACATCAAATTGACCATTTTTAACCATTTTAAAGTGAATCCAGTGGTATTAATTACATTTACCCTGCTGTGCAACAACCATCATCATTAGCCCTTTCCAGAACTTCTTCCATCATCCCAAATGAACATTCCTGGTGGTGCAGCTGCTGTGGAAAATAGTTTGGTGATTTCTTTAAGAGGTAAACACAGAATTACTGACCTGACAATTCTGTTGTTGCTAAGTTATGTCCGACTCTTTTGTGAATTAAAAAATTTTACCTGATTCCCAATCCCCTGCCCCTCTCACCCCACAAAGGCAGGACTACGTGTCTCCCCATCCTGATGTTCCTGAGCTTTGACATCTCTCTTTCCTAGAGGCACCTACACTTACCAACCCCAGTGGACCAGTGGTTCTCAAAGAGCAGGCCCCGGACCAGCATCACCACCATCCTCACCTAGGAGTCTGTTAGACTCTTGGGCCCCACCCCAGACGCCCTGACCCAGACACTCTGGAGGTGACGCCCAGCATCTGTCACTGAACGAGCCCAGGGGGAATTGGACGCTCGCAGATGGTTGGGAACCACCGTGCTGGGCTCTCAGCTTATCCTGTTCATTCTTGTATCCCCGACTCCTCCCACTGATCCCACACATCAAAGCGCACAGCAAATGGGTCTTGAACAACAGCACACCACTAATACGTTAGACAAGCTGCTGAGGTGGTCGCAGCCTAACCCCAGGAGGGAAATCTAGTCAGGCCCACCCCCTGTCCGTGCTCAGTACTTGTTACTCTCTTTGATCTTCTCTGGTTCACAAAGGAATCTTGGCCACTGAAAATGCGCTAGGTCCCCAGTGGAGCTCATCATCCTGCCCTCCTGTCCTAAAAAAAGAACATGGAAGGTATTCTTTCTCCAAGCTCAGGCCAGGATACCTCCGAATAGGAAGAACTGCAGACACCATCTTTTTTAATGCACTGTTACATGTGTCGTTATGGAAACATAATTATGGTGTTTGCGGTCATTTTTATTCAATGTTGAACCATTAGGAACATAACATCCTTTTCTAAATTTGTTTCCATGGCTCATTTCATGTCTTTGATCTTGTGTATGTATGTGTGGTAAAATATACATCAAATTGACCATTTTTAACCATTTTAAAGTGAATCCAGTGGTATTAATTACATTTACCCTGCTGTGCAACAACCATCATCATTAGCCCTTTCCAGAACTTCTTCCATCATCCCAAATGAACATTCCTGGTGGTGCAGCTGCTGTGGAAAATAGTTTGGTGATTTCTTTAAGAGGTAAACACAGAATTACTGACCTGACAATTCTGTTGTTTCGTTGCTAAGTTATGTCCGACTCTTTTGTGACTTCATGACGGTAGCCTGCCAGGCAAGAACAATGGAGTGGGTTGCTATTTCTTTCTCAAGGGGATCTTCCAACCTAGGGATCAAACCCGTGTCTCCTGCACTGCAGGGGGGGATTCTTTACTGTTGAGCCACCTTGGGAAACCAAGGTAATCATAA
The DNA here is from genome assembly GCA_022376925.1 of Tragulus kanchil. Lineage (NCBI taxonomy): Eukaryota > Metazoa > Chordata > Mammalia > Artiodactyla > Tragulidae > Tragulus > Tragulus kanchil. The sequence continues at coordinate 284,466,662 of JAIOJX010000032.1, read as the reverse complement.
TCAAAGGAATTGAAAGGAGGGACTCAAACAGATACTTGTGCACTAATATTCGTCACAGAATTATGTGTAATAGCTAAAAGGTGGAACTGTCCCAAGTGCCCATCAAGAGATGAAGGGATAAATAAAATGTGGTATATACATACAATGGAGTACTATTTCATCATAAAAAGGCTCATCTCATTTTAATGTACACTTTCTTTCCCAAGAAAATGGGTTAAGGGTTTAAGGACAGATGAGGCAGGTATCTATATTTTTGAAGTATCAAAGAAGCAAACTTACAGTACATGCTCAATCAACAGTCACTGGTGGAGGAAAACTCTTTGTCCTACTTGGTCCAGATGCAGAACAGTTGGTGTCAGACTTTGTTGTCAGAATCCCCTGGAGGGTTTGTTGAAACCGGATTTCTTATTGAGACACATATGGTTAAAACAGTCTCATAGTTTCTGATTCAGAAGGGTTTGGGTGCAGTCCCCAATCTGCCCTTCTAACACATCCCCAGGCGACGCTGATGCTGCTGGTCTGGGGAGCCCACTTTGAGAAGCACTGGTCTAGTCTGGCTCAGTATTTCTCAACCCTAACTGTCGTTTTTAAAAAGGGGATTTTATTCAATGTTGAACCATTAGGAACCTTTTCTAAATTTGTTTCCATGGCTCATTTCATGTCTTTGATCTTGTGTATGTATGTGTGGTAAAATATACATCAAATTGACCATTTTTAACCATTTTAAAGTGAATCCAGTGGTATTAATTACATTTACCCTGCTGTGCAACAACCATCATCATTAGCCCTTTCCAGAACTTCTTCCATCATCCCAAATGAACATTCCTGGTGGTGCAGCTGCTGTGGAAAATAGTTTGGTGATTTCTTTAAGAGGTAAACACAGAATTACTGACCTGACAATTCTTTTGTTTCGTTCTAAGTTATGTCCGACTCTTTTGTGACTTCATGACGGTAGCCTGCCAGGCAAGAACAATGGAGTGGGTTGCTATTTCTTTCTCAAGGGGATCTTCCAACCTAGGGATCAAACCCGTGTCTCCTGCACTGCAGGGGGGGATTCTTTACTGTTGAGCCACCTTGGGAAACCAAGGTAATCATAATCAAAGGAATTGAAAGGAGGGACTCAAACAGATACTTGTGCACTAATATTCGTCACAGAATTATGTGTAATAGCTAAAAGGTGGAACTGTCCCAAGTGCCCATCAAGAGATGAAGGGATAAATAAAATGTGGTATATACATACAATGGAGTACTATTTCATCATAAAAAGGCTCATCTCATTTTAATGTACACTTTCTTTCCCAAGAAAATGGGTTAAGGGTTTAAGGACAGATGAGGCAGGTATCTATATTTTTGAAGTATCAAAGAAGCAAACTTACAGTACATGCTCAATCAACAGTCACTGGTGGAGGAAAACTCTTTGTCCTACTTGGTCCAGATGCAGAACAGTTGGTGTCAGACTTTGTTGTCAGAATCCCCTGGAGGGTTTGTTGAAACCGGATTTCTTATTGAGACACATATGGTTAAAACAGTCTCATAGTTTCTGATTCAGAAGGGTTTGGGTGCAGTCCCCCAATCTGCCCTTCTAACACATCCCCAGGCGACGCTGATGCTGCTGGTCTGGGGAGCCCACTTTGAGAAGCACTGGTCTAGTCTGGCTCAGTATTTCTCAACCCTAACTGCACCCTGGAATCTCCAAGAGCTAAGTTTGCTCTCGGCCCCAGCCCTTGAGATCTGCTATAATTGGTTTCAGGTGGTGTCAAGATACAGGAGGAGTTAACAAGCTGCTTGGGTGATTCTGCTCAGGTGCGCAGCCAAAGCTAAGAACTGCTGGTGAAAAGCCCTCATTACGCCAATGGCGTTGGGGTTGGAGACAGAGTTTTTTACTCTCCAGCGTCAAGGTAAGGTTGTTGGGTTTTTTTAATTCATTAATTTTTTTTATTGTGGTTATATATGCATAACATAACCGGGCTTCCCAAATGGCGCTATTGGTAAAGAATCTGCTTGCCAGTGCAGGCAACACAAGAGACGTGGTTCGATCCCTGATTTGGGAAGATCCCCTGAAGTAGGAAAGGGCAACCCACTCCAGTATTCTTGCCTGAATAATCCCATGGACAGAGGAGCCTGGCAGGCTACAAAACATGGGGTCACAAAAAGCTGGACGTGAGAGAGACTGAGCACACATATACGTGTGTGTGTGTGTGTGTATAAAACATGAATTTACATGAACGGCATTTAGTACATTCACAGTGTCGCACAACCACCACTGCTGTTTAGCTCCCCGACATTTTCATCACCCTGAAGGAAACCCTGGGCTCCCTAGCAGTCATTTCTCATCCTCCACCAAGCCCTCGGGAACCTCTAATCTACTTCCTGTCTATGAATTTGTCTCTTCTTGTGTCCGGCTTCTTTCACATGCTATACTGTTCTCAAGGTTCATTCATGATGTACTTCACTCCTTTTTATGACTGAAGAATATCCCATTGTATGGCCATATCATGCTTGTTTCTTCTTTCTTAGGGTTGCTCTTTGTTGTAGTTTAAGTATTTGACACTGGTTAACTTGCTCTTTTCAAACTTACAGGTGGGAGGAAAACTCTTTGTCCTACTTGGTCCAGATGCAGAACAGTTGGTGTCAGACTTTGTTGTCAGAATCCCCTGGAGGGTTTGTTGAAACCGGATTTCTTATTGAGACACATATGGTTAAAACAGTCTCATAGTTTCTGATTCAGAAGGGTTTGGGTGCAGTCCCCCAATCTGCCCTTCTAACACATCCCCAGGCGACGCTGATGCTGCTGGTCTGGGGAGCCCACTTTGAGAAGCACTGGTCTAGTCTGGCTCAGTATTTCTCAACCCTAACTGCACCCTGGAATCTCCAAGAGCTAAGTTTGCTCTCGGCCCCAGCCCTTGAGATCTGCTATAATTGGTTTCAGGTGGTGTCAAGATACAGGAGGAGTTAACAAGCTGCTTGGGTGATTCTGCTCAGGTGCGCAGCCAAAGCTAAGAACTGCTGGTGAAAAGCCCTCATTACGCCAATGGCGTTGGGGTTGGAGACAGAGTTTTTTACTCTCCAGCGTCAAGGTAAGGTTGTTGGGTTTTTTTAATTCATTAATTTTTTTTATTGTGGTTATATATGCATAACATAACCGGGCTTCCCAAATGGCGCTATTGGTAAAGAATCTGCTTGCCAGTGCAGGCAACACAAGAGACGTGGTTCGATCCCTGATTTGGGAAGATCCCCTGAAGTAGGAAAGGGCAACCCACTCCAGTATTCTTGCCCGGAAAAATTCCACAGACAGAGAAGCCTGGCAGGCTACAAAACATGGGGTCACAAAAAGCTGGACGTGAGAGAGACTGAGCACACATATACGTGTGTGTGTGTGTGTGTATAAAACATGAATTTACATGAACGGCATTTAGTACATTCACAGTGTCGCACAACCACCACTGCTGTTTAGCTCCCCGACATTTTCATCACCCTGAAGGAAACCCTGGGCTCCCTAGCAGTCATTTCTCATCCTCCACCAAGCCCTCGGGAACCTCTAATCTACTTCCTGTCTATGAATTTGTCTCTTCTTGTGTCCGGCTTCTTTCACATGCTATACTGTTCTCAAGGTTCATTCATGATGTACTTCACTCCTTTTTATGACTGAAGAATATCCCATTGTATGGCCATATCATGCTTGTTTCTTCTTTCTTAGGGTTGCTCTTTGTTGTAGTTTAAGTATTTGACACTGGTTAACTTGCTCTTTTCTACTATAATAGCTGATGGAAATAAAGCATTACTGTTTCTCTTCTATGGGTTTTTAGAAAGTAAACTGCAAACAGAGCCTGTGTGAAATGAAGGTGGAGATATTACAGCCTGGTTTCTTTGAAGCAAGTGTTTGGGGGCCAGGGAGGCTATTATTTGTAACAAACTTCTCAATGAAGAGGGAAAACTGAATAATCATGATACTAAAGGCACGTCCGACAGAAGGTGATGAAGCCATGTTCCCTAGGACCAAAGGGAAACCAAGGGGAGAGCAAATACCGTGAGAGGGGTTGCCTTCCCCTGGCCGAGAGCGTAGAAACTCACAGGTGCTTCTCATTGTCAATATCGTTGCCTCTTTTGACTGCCAGGAAGCTGCTCTCCGCTCTCTCCTTCTCCGCCAACCTCTCCACAACACTCATCTTTGTGAAAAGTGTGAGGCTGTGTGCGAGAAGCTGCCAAGACTGGACCAGGCTGTGAGAAGGCAGGTCAGGGGCCGCCCTGGGTATCTAAGTTGAAGGTAGCCCTGATCAAGCTCTTTAGCTGTGGACTTTGGATCTGTTTCCTAGCACGAGGACCCCCCCTTCCCTCTGGCTCTGTTTCCTCGCTGCGTCTGTGGCGGTGCTGGGTCTTTGTGGCTGCACATGGGCTTTTCTCTAGTTGTGGCAAGTGGGGGCTCCTCTCCAGTTGCAGTGCACGGGCTTCTCCTTGTGGTGACTTTTCTTGTTGGGATGCACAGGCTCTAGGCACGTGGGTTTCAGTAGTTGTAGTCGTTGGGCTCTGTGGTTGTGGTGCACAGACTTAGTTGCTCTGTGGCATGTGGGATCTTCCAGCATCAGGGATAGAACCTGTATCCCCTGCATTGGCAGGCGGGTTCTTTCCCACTGAGCCACCAGGGAGCCCCCACCCTCTTTTTAAATGCTTATTTATTTGGCTGCTCCAGGCCTTCATTGCAGCCCTCGGGATCTTTGATCTTTGTTGCAGCGTGCAGAATTTTCCCTGACCAGCGTCTTAGCCACTGGGAGGGAAGTCCCCCTCACCACCTCTCTGCAGCTAAGCATTGTATTAGAATCGTCTACACCGCTGGCTTCTGCATCTCCACTTCCCACTGAGCTCTCATGGCCCCAGGACTCTGACCTCCATGCCCACCTCCCACTGGATTCAAGTAGATTCTTCAGCCCTCACTTTTTTGTAGCCCTTGGCCCTGGTGACCCCGCACCTTTCTGAACCTCTCCTCTCTGGGTTAGGGGGATACTGTTTTGTCTGAGCTTTCTTCCCATTTCTCCTTTGCAGCTCTCAGTAACCACCTGCCCTTACTGCCAGTTGTCCCTGTGATTTGTCTTTGGCTCTTTCTCTCTCTCACCCACACTCGCCTGGAGCGATCCCGTCCCCTCCGTGACCTCAGCACCACCTCTGCCCTGCCCTTTACTCCTGAGCTGCAGACCCGTCACCTATGGGACACCTCCCTAAGACGTTCCGTGGCTTCCTGAAATCGGGCATGACTGGAGGGGGAGGCAGACAGGCAGACAGATAATTCGAAAAATAACCAAACCTGCCCTCGTTACCTCTCTCCCCGTCCTGCCCCCAAAACCTCCACGTCCTTCAAGATTCCCTGTCTCAGCTGACGGTACCACTCACCTGCCAGAAGCCAGGAGCCCCAGTCTATGCCTTCCTCTCCTTTGGTCCCCATTTTCAGGCACAGGGATGCAACAGTTTTTTCTTTTAGACGTGCTTTTTTTTAGGATAATATTTTGTCTTTATTTTTAAACCACTTTTAAAAATTGAAGTAGAGTTGATTTACAATGTGTTAGATTCAGGTGTACAGAAAAGTGATTCAGTTATATATATATATATATACACACACACACACATACATATGTATAATATATATACATTCTTTTCTATTATAGATTATGAAATAATCTATATAGTTCCCTCTGCTATACAGTAGGTTCTTGTTATTGACTCTATATGAGAGTAGTGTGTATCTATTCATCTGAAGCTCCTGGTTTATGCTTCCCCTCTTTCCCCTTTGGCAACCATGGGTTTGTTTTCTATGTCTTTGAGTCTATTTCTGTTTTGTCAATAAGTTCATTTGTATTGTTTTTTTTTAAATTCCATATGTAAGTGATATATTTGTCTTTCTCCGTCTGACTTCACTTAGTATGATAATCTCTAGGTCCTTCCATATTGCTGCAAATGACATTATTTCATTCTTTTTTATGGCTCAGTAATATTCTATAGTGTATATATGTATACATATGTATGTGTATCCCTATATAATATATAGACATACACCAGGCACATCACTTCTGAAATGACTCTTTTTGTGCTGAAATGGATCTCATGAGAAATCCTCAGACAAACCAAAATGGAAGGACATTCTACATGACATCTGGTCTACACATTTCAAAAATGTCAAGAGCATCAACGTTCCAAAGAGAAACCATAAATAAATGCAGTGAAATATCCCAGTTGACTCCTGGTTCAGAAAAAAAAAAATGCTATCAAGATCCTGTATTGAGTTTCTTTTCAACTTGGCCTTCATTTGCCTGCACTGGATCCCCCTGTTCGGATGCACAGCTCTGTGCCTATGGGCCTCACCGGCCTTGTTTCTCCAGCCTCCAGCCCCCACGCTAGATGCAGACCCAGACATTTCTTTGCTGAAAGTTCTTTAGTGGCTGCTCGAGCCTTCGGGCTTCGTCCCCAGGTCTGCATGCAGCCCCAAGCCCCTCCTGATCCCACTCCTCCTCTCGAGCTTCTGCTTCCCTACCGCGGCGTGTCCAGAAGTGGGGGTGGGTGTCAAAGACTCCATCCAGACTAACAAGCTAGCCTGCCACAGTTCACAAGGATATGAGACTCCTGAGTCAAAGCACGGTGTCACACTCACAGGGGTGACAGAGTGTCATCGTGCCTGTTTCCCAAGCCGAGTTCCGCGGGGTGAGGTAACGAGGGGCCTTGTGATGCCTGCTCTTGCAAGTTGCTCAGCGTGATACATGTGCCTCCCAGCTTAGGAAACCCGCGTGTTTGGAGGAGGCGATTAGCAACCCTGCCCAACCTTCGCCTCCAAGAGAGACAGTATTTTCTCGGACAGCAAAGCCATCAGGTCTGCCTTGGAGGGAGACACTGTCCTGATCTTACGGGATGACGTGCTATAGAAACATCTTTGAAAAGACGGTCTAAACAAAAGCTGTCCGAGCCTCTGCTCCCAGAGGGAATATTCTCCCCACACCACCCTCCAGTGCACTGCCCTGCCGTCTCTGACTTCACCCCACACTCTCCTCTGGTTTCAGAGCTCTGTTGCCTGCAGTGGAATCGCATCCCCATCCCATGCACATAAGCACCCGCACATACTCCTCATCCAGCTGATCCCCTTATCTTTCAAGAATCAGCTCCTCAGGCAAGCCTGACAGTCATATCACCCCCAAATGCAGGAATGCTGCCCCACCCTTGTATCCCCAGGGCCAGGCTATAGTATCTTAGGACTTCATCTGCTCCCTGGTCTTGGCCTTTTTACGTGTCTGCTTGATCCTCCCAGCTCTCAGCCCGTGGAAGGCATGGCTGTGCCCTGCTTGTCCCTGATGGCCAGTGAGTGGCCCACAAGGGGAATCCTTATGGTCAGTAAAAGAATAAGTAAATCAGTGACTAGGCTTATTTCACAGCTGCTGGGAGGTTCCTCTTGTTCCTTGAGCGGCAGGATGTAAAGATGGGTGAGGCTGGAACATCTGCACATGGTAAGGGGCAGGGCAGGCAGGGGGTTCATAAGCATTTTCGGTGTTTTGGGATAGGGACTAGAATTTTGTCTTCGGGGAGGCCCGCCCCCTATCATGGGACAGAGCGCTTGGCTTAGCCCCCTTAGGAACCCAGACTTGAGCAGGTGACTTATTCAGTGTTGCTGTGAAAGCTCATCCCCAGCTGTAACAGTCCACACACTGGCACTTCAGACCAAGAAGCCCAGCCTTCTGTGTAGCCCTCCAGCGATACAAGCTGGATGCATCTTGAATCACTCTGTGCCCTCGCAAAGAGCACTGTTTTTCCAGGGATTTAGCTGTCCTGGACTGGAATGCTGTTGCCTCCCCTGTGTTGTTACTACAGACTAAGCCAGTGGTTCTCAGCAGGAGCGATTTTGTCCCCTCGGGATGTTTGGTGACATTTGGAGACATTTCTGGTGTCACAAGGAGGAATGCTGCCGGCATCTGGTGGGTAGATGGACAGGCTGGAGATGCTGCTGGACACAGTGCTGAACACTGCACAATGCCCAGGACCGCCCCTCCCAGCCAACGAAATTGGCTGCCCTCAGTGTCCGCAGTGCAAAGGCTGAGAAGCCCTGGACTCCCATGATGGCCGCTCCTGGCCGGTGCAGAAGGAAGGAGCAGGTGGTCACACACTGCAGAGGAGGTGTTTCCTAAAAAGACTGAAGGGTTCTTGCTGTCAGTCTTCCTGGGGCCTGGCCCCGGGGAAGAGGAATCAGTCAGGACTGCAGGCCAGGGGAGCAAGACTGGCACCTAGGACTGATGGTAGGAGACGCCCGGGAACAGATCGTGGCTGCCCTCGGGGGGCACCGATGACAGACCCACCTGTTCTAGATTTTCCTTTTAGGCTTCCTGTGTCGCCCAAGGACCTCCGTCAAATTCTGTTAAACCCAAGGCCTAGTAGATTTTTTGTTGTTGTTAAAGCCACCATTTAATAAGCGTTTTCTACATGCCAGGCATCATTCTATATCTGAGGCTGGTTAACATTTTCTACAAAAGGCCAGATGGCAGATATTTTAAGTGTTGTGAGCTATATGGTCTCTGTTGCTACTACCCAACTCTAATGTTAAAAAAAAAAAAAAAAAAGAGCCATAGAGAATATGCAAACAGGTGGGTGGTGAGTGTGGCTGTGTTCCGAGAAAAGTGTATTTACAAAAACAAGTGGTGGACTGCATTTAGCCAAGGGGCTGTGGTCCACCAGCCCCCATTCTGCTGTTCAATAGGGATTAATGAACCTGCACAGCAAGCCGGTGACGGAGGCACTGTGTTTCTGTTAAGCAGATGAGATGACTGAGGCATGGAAGTTGACTGTTATGCTCAGAGTCACAGTGCCAGTGACCAGCCAGGCTGCTGCGCCCCCTGACCCGCAGGTTCTCCCCCACAGCACCCTTTGGAGGATTCAGAACCTGGGCCGTGGCTGCGGTTGTCAGGTGGTGAGAGGTGACCAGCAGATAAGCCCTGGCGATGGTCCAGAGCTAGAGGGGAGAAATGGCAGTCGAGGGATTTGTGACCTTGTCCACATTCCTGGGGACATCCAGAAATAACAGAAAGGAGGCGACCTGATAAAAGACGTGAGCTTTCTGCAGTTCCCCAGGGTGGAACCTGACCTCAGTGAACGCTCACTGGCCCCTCAATGTTGACTGCTGTTGAGCCCATTCTTCATTTACGAGCTTTCACAAAGAGGAAGGTCCTTCTGATATCTACCCTACAGCACTCTAGCTGTTATTTAAAGCTTCTCCCTCAACTGCTGTTTCAAACTTGCTGTCTGATGATTCTTCTCACATTTGAAGATCTTCAGTTAGGTTGCTTCTGTCTCCCTTCCGGAGGGGTGTGAAATGCAATAAGAAGGTCACGGACTTTGGAGCCATTGACCAATCCGCCAATCATAGCTCCACCACCTACTGGTCTTGTGACCTTGAACACAACTCTTAGGTTCCCTGAGCTTCGCTTACAAAAGGGAAGTGTCAGCACCCAGCGGGCAGGACCCCAGAACTGTTGGGAGGAATAAATGTGAGCACGTAAGATCCCATGTCTGTTTGTGATGGACTCCCAAGACCTGCTGGTCGCCAGGCCCTTCTGAATGGGATAGTCTCAGTCCTCTCCCGCCTCCCCACCCCGCTTAGGAACTGTTTTCCAACCTTTCAGAGCAAGTTCTTCCTTTCATCTCACCAGAAAACAACTCTAGGGCTCCTTACATGTCTCCTTTTAATTCTAATGAGCTGTGGATGGTGATGTGGCATTTCGTTTCAGACTGGTTTCACCCCTGAAATCCTACCGTCCCAGATCAAGTTATTACCTTTCCCCTGGCACCCTCCCTGACTCCCGGAGCCAAAAGCAAATAGAGAAACAAGCCATTCTTTCCTCATTCACGCCACACAGGTCTCCGCAGCTCCTCTCCTGGGCTGGGCTCTGTGCCTCTGCCCGAGCAGCCCTGTTGGGGAGGGTGTCACTTCCCACACGCTGTGCGTGATGTCCTCCTCCTGGATACCTCTCCTGGCGGCTAGAAAGGGCTCCTGCTCACCCCGTAACCCCCGAACACTGCCTTGCTTGCGGCAGGCTCCCGCTCACACACCATATGGAGGAAAACATTCTCCCGTGGTAACCTGGCACGTTAGCCTTAGCTGGAAAGTGAGCTGTCAACCCAAGAGGTACCTATGCTAATTAAGCAATGGAGTGAAGGGACAACATTCGATTCCTACAGGTCTCAATTTTTTTTTCCCAGAACGAGTTTTCTGACCAGACATCTCAGCACACACAGTCCCTGATGGGGCTTTCCCTGCTCCAGCCTTGCTGATGGCAATGTTTCAGCATTACACTAGAAGGTTCAAGAGCTGGTTCAGGGGAAAATGGATACATGTGTATACATGAGTCCCTGAGTCCCTCCGCTGCTCACCTTGAACTATCACAATATTGTCCATCGTCTATATCCCAATACAAAATGTAAAGTTTAAAAAAGAGCTAGAGGCTTGGGAGGGTGCAGTGGGACGGAGGCTCAAGAGGAATAGGATATGTGTATACATATAACTGGTTCACTTTGTTGTACAGCAGAAACTAACACAACATTGTAAAAAAAAGAGCTGGGAAGCTCTCGGGAGACTGCTAGAGGGAAGCACTGAGGGTAAGATCTCACCTCAGCACCACTGTAAGCAGTGAGATATTAGCATACATTCCCCTAGCCCAGAAACCATCAGAGAGGCTCACTGCAAGCTCAGGTGCAGCAAATGGAGGTGTGGGGTATGGACACACTAAGAATGGATGGTGGATACACAGGAACATGGATAGGCGCCTGCATGTGCGTGTGTGCATGTGTAAATGCATGCATCCACCTCTTTCCTGAATCACCAGGACTAAGCACGTGGTGGGGCCACTCTCCTCGTTCCGTCCCGGCCACCTTGCTGCGCGTGCAGCTGTGCTCACTCGAGGTTTCTCACCAGGCATGACCTCCAGCCCTACTCTCTGTCCCACGTCCACCTGCCCTCTTTGATCTGCTTTTCTCCTCCTGCTGCCTGTTCCCTGTTCTTCCTTCCAACTCTCCTCATTCTGACTCTTTCAGCTGTCCATCCTGCTCCTAAGGATCTGAAAACGGTCATTCCTGTCCCTGGGGGACCCCTGACATCCCTCCCAGACTGTGTGCTGCCACCGGTAATGATGACTTGATGTTATTAATTTTTTTTTTCCCTGCCAACCACACTGGTCTTTGATCCACATTTCCCATGAGTGTGTTACGAGGAACCGTATCGAATGTTTATTTATGTCAACGGGTATTACATCTATTGTGTTTTCTTTAACCACTAAGCCGTTTACTCTGATATAGAGAAGAAAAGCAAGTTATTTTGGCACAAGTTGTTTCTGGCAAATCTATATTATTTACTTTTTTGAAAAGTCACTGCATTTCCTCAACGACTTTTGCTCAGTGTTGTGACGTGTCGTGTAGGGCACACAATGCCTGGCATAAAATGAGCATCCACTAAATGACTGGGAAAGTACGTGAGACGGAAATCAGGAGACACAGGTTCTGCTCTCAGCTTCTCATGCGTGGGCCACTTGACAACTCTGAGCTTTCATCACCCCGTCTGCAAATGAGTGTGGGGCTTGGCTATATTAGCACTCCCCGCTGGGGTCGCACTTGGGCAGCACTCGCAGTGGATGCTACTTTGAATACTTCACAAGTCCCAGCAGAGACAGGCACTCATCCATAATCAGGCTGCTCTGGCCAACTACAACATTAGGTGTCTGTGTTTCCGGCTGGGTGATATCAATAGCTCAGGACCGCCATTGCCCCTCCCTTGGGTCAAACTCCCACACCCTTCTTCTGTGTCCCTCTGGCCCCACTTCCTCCAGTGTCTCACACTCAGTTCCCTCTCCACGTTGTAGCCAGGATGATCCTTCTGAAATGTTTATCTCAGTTTTCTACTTAGAATGTTTCCACTGTCCCCTGCTATCTCTAGTGAGGTCCTAACTCCTCAGCTCGTTTGTGAGTCCTTCACTCTCTGGCCCTGGTCCATCTCCCCAGCCCCTTTCCTTGGCTCTGAGGTCTTGGTAGTCCCTAGAACCTCACAGCCTAGGCGATCACTGCACAGTCTGTCCTTTAACTGCCAACACTCTTTCAGTCCCTGCCCTTTGCCTGGCTAGCTTTTACGTGTCCTCCAGGCAGGCCTCAGCTTGGACATCACCTCCTCTAGGAAGCCTTTTCTGATCCTTTCCCAAGACACTAGGCAAGGTCACTCGCTTCTGTGCTTCATCTGTCTGTGCTGTAAGGCCCTGTCTAATTCACTCTCTCCTCTCAGTCTTATTCACTCTCTCCTCTCCGTCTTATTTACGCCTTATTCATCATTTCCTCAGCATCTAGTCTCATACTTGGCACCGAGTATTTATAAATGCTTGCAGAATAAATATGAATTATTTATCTTGGGCTAACTGACACTTTGACGGGTTTTCAGATCTGTCTTTGATTAATAACAAACGGGAGGGACTTCCCTGGTGGCCCAGTGTCTGTGACTCCACACTCCCACTGCAGGGGGTGCAGGTTCAATCCCTGGTCAGGGAACTATTAATAGAGTCCACATGCCACATTAAAGGCCTCTCGTGGCCAAATAAATACATACATAAAAATTTTAAAAAATAGGAAAATTAACTATTGCATTCATAGATTAATTTGTTAAACCTTTTAAATAATGGTGTCCATGGAGGAAGAGGGGAGCAGAATAAAAGAGCCATGAATGTGTAGGGTACCATTACTCTCTGGTCATTTCTAGGTAATAATTCCAGAAATATATTTGTATAACACTTTGGCTCAGAATCAGGAAAAATCCCTGTGAATTAGAAGGGCATTGTCAATGAAGAACCTTTAGATCTGCAGGCCACAGGAGAATGGGCAGTTACTCAAGTTGGAATTATTAGTTTCCCTCTGGGCTTCCTGGTAGCCAAAGTCAAAAGAGGAAGCAGTCACTGGCATGGCTCCCTAGGCTTGCTACACAATGTCTTTGTTCCACAGCCTTCAGAATCACCTGTTCTCCTTTCTCCGTCTCTCACGTGGTCCCCAGTAGATGGGGCGCCAAGGAGGGGCCTCCCTACAAAAGCCCAGGCACCCTTTGCCAGTGTCACCTGCTGGAAGCAGGTCTCACTCTGGTCATGACCAAGGAAGCCTTGCTGAGCCAACTGTCCCAGAGGTAGGGGCATCGTGACCTCTTGCCCTGAAACTAACCACAGGCATCTTACCAGGTCCCATGGGTCACCTCCCATTCACTCAGAAGCCACGCAGCTGACCTACTCTCAAGTAAAGGATTACAAAATCATTTAAACAGTTAAAATGAGCTAAACGAACCATTTTATTTTATTTAGAGTGATGCCAGTTCTGAGTTAACCTTTATGGACACAAGGAGGTGGCAGCTTGTCCTTGTTCCTTCCTGGTTGGCAATAATCAAATGCTTGCCAGGTCATTGGAAAGCTTGATCCTTAAAGACCAAAAACAAAAAGAAAGAAAAGCCCACATAACTATGGGAATTCCCTGTGATTCGGTGGTTAGGACTCTGCACTCTCACGGGCATGGCCCGGTTCAGTCCCTGGTTGGGGAACTAAGATCCCATAGGCGGCAGGGTATGGCTGAAAAAAGCTAAGCACCTAACTGATTTTCTTTACAAATATTTGTAATACTGTTCCAATACTGCTTAAGTGTATAAGTGAACTGTGGCTTGACTGAAAACTGGGAGAAGTTAGAGTTCAGACTCTAGTTGGATTTCCCATGATTCCTCTCTGCTATGCACACTAGCTGTGATTTTCACATTTTCTTGCCGCCCCCTCCCCCTGTCACTGTGTCACTATTCAATTGTTGAAATTAAATCATTTCTGCTCCGTTCTCTGTGCTCTTAGCATCTAACAGGGTACTTCTCAGCGAGTCTTTGTGGAGCACCTACCATATTGCATTGCTTGTAGATGCCATGGATTATGAGGTACATTCCATTTACAGAGATGCTAAAATGTAAAATTTAAAAGATGCATCTGAACATCACTGCGGTACAGTCTTTGTCCACAGCAGGTGCTGGCTGGCTGTACTGGCCACGTGGCATGGCCATGGCAAGAGTCTGGCTGTGCTTTGGGGCTCCACAGTAGTGTCTGCGCCCTTCACCTTGTGGCTGCTCCTGCAGAGGAAGACAGTACCAAGCAGGAGAGGCCCCTTGCTCCCTCCGAAGAGACTGTGGGAGCCTGCTGAGACAACCTCTGATCCATTCTCTTCTTCATGGAAAACCAGACCTCCGGTCTCGGGGCTCCTTCACAGACCTGCTCTGAATTCAGCCTTTTTGCTTTCCATTTTTTCTTCTGAGCTGGTTTACCCCATGGGCTCCTCTCTCTCCCTATCCTGAGGATGGGCTGCCAAGGGCTTTAACTAGCTCCTGGAGGGCTGTGCCCTCCCCTCACCTAAATGCCTGGAGCTCGAGACCAGCATGCAGCAGAGAGGGCAAGTCTGAGCACAGTCAGAGGCCCAACAGAGCCCCTGGCAGGACCTGCTCCTGGGCAGCTCTCACCCCTCAGCTCCAAGCCTTGTCTCTGCCTCAGGTGAATGAGGGACCCTCCATAGGGATGGGCTTATGTAGCTCAGAGTCCCTGTATCCCAGGCCCAGGTCCACTCCTAAACCTAAGTCAAGACTCAGTCCAGAAGCTCAGTGGGGAGTAGCGCCCTCCCCTTGCTGGCTGGATGCTCTCGTGATCTTAGCTGCATGGCCAAGGTGGCCATGGCTCTGGAGCCAGATATCTGTCCCCTAGATGTCAAGAAAATGCCAGGGTGACTGGTCTCAACGACAAGCTTGGGAAGAAATTTCTGGCAAGTGAGACCTGTGGGACAAGAGCTTGGGACCCTTGAGGGGTTTTTTGTTTTTGTTTTTGTTTTGCTCAATCCCTTTTTTTTTCTCACAAGGGAAACGCCTTTTGTTCAGAATATGGATAGACCTAGAGTACTCTTGCCTGGAGAATTCCATGGACAGAAGAACCTGGAGGGCTACAGTCTGTGGGGCTGCAAAGAGTCAGACATGACTGAGCAACAGACTTTTTTTTTTTAAGGAGGTAGTATGCTGATACAGATAATAAGTCAGACAAGAGAAAGACAAATGTGGCATGACGGCACACATATACGGAGTCTAAGAAAATAAAATGGGCAGAAATAGTCGTAGATACAAGAGAACAAACAGGTGGTTGCCAGCGGGGAGGAGGGTAGGGAATGAAGTGAAAAAAAAGTAATTATGTGAGGTAATGAATGCTAATTAGCTTGATCGTGGTGGTCCTTTCACAGTATGTATTTACATGAAACGATCGCATCGTACACCTTTAATATATGTGCAGTTTTTTCCTACTATACCTCCACAAAACTGAAAAATGCTTTAAGAAAATAAAAAAAATTTTAAAGGGATCTGCCTCACTATTAACTCAGGCAATTCAGAAAAGCACGAAGAGGTCGATCCTTTCTAACAAAACGCAGGTTTGTTTGGTATTGTAGAGTTCACGAGGCACTTTCCCACCTCTTAGCTAATAGCATTCCGCCCCGTCCCTGCGATGTGAAGGGAAAGATGGTGATTAGCGACGCTGAGGGCACGCTGTGAGCCAGGCGCTGCCAGCCTGTTTCTGTGCATTCTTACTGAATCCTCACCGTGACACTGAGGGAGAACAGACATTCTGAGCCTCGAGTGTGCATCAGCATCACCTGCTGGGCTTAGGCAACCTCTGGCCCAGCCCCAGAGGTTTTGATTTGGAAGTAAATCTGGGATGGGCCTGAGAATTTGTGTTTCTAACACAGTCATGCACGATGCCTTCCTTGCTGCTAAAGAACAGGAGGTAAAGTGCTGTGGTTCTCCTCCCAGCCTCGTCCCAGCCTCCTCCGGTGAGCTTCCCTTGCAGTTTGGAGTGTCTGGGGGGAGCATCCTGAGCCCCACGTGATGCTGCCCATCCTGGTGCCACTGAGGCAGACACTCTTAGACTCCCATGTGGTAGCTGGGAAGACCAAGGTTCAGGGAGGTTAAGTTGCTTTCCTAAGACCATTCACCCAGAAAGCGGCCGAGCTGCAATTTCCAGGAACTGTGCCTGGTTCTGGACCCTGTACACTTTCCACTTCTCCCTTCTGCATTTCTGTCTTGCCTGCCCTTTGCCATCACCCCCACCCCCACCACGCCACACCCGCCTTTAGAAACAAATGCAAGCCTATTTTTTCACCTAGTTGGTAAGGCCAGCTGTGAACACGAAAATGCAAGCACCCAGAACACACAAACCTCAATTCTGCAACCCAGGAAAGATGAGAAATGAGGACGAGTGGGTGGACCACAGCACATCCAGGCAGACGCTGGATGTCACAACTTCAACTAGAATGCTAATTAGCTTGATCGTGGTGGTCCTTTCACAGTATGTATTTACATGAAACGATCGCATCGTACACCTTTAATATATGTGCAGTTTTTTCCTACTATACCTCCACAAAACTGAAAAATGCTTTAAGAAAATAAAAAAAATTTTAAAGGGATCTGCCTCACTATTAACTCAGGCAATTCAGAAAAGCACGAAGAGGTCGATCCTTTCTAACAAAACGCAGGTTTGTTTGGTATTGTAGAGTTCACGAGGCACTTTCCCACCTCTTAGCTAATAGCATTCCGCCCCGTCCCTGCGATGTGAAGGGAAAGATGGTGATTAGCGACGCTGAGGGCACGCTGTGAGCCAGGCGCTGCCAGCCTGTTTCTGTGCATTCTTACTGAATCCTCACCGTGACACTGAGGGAGAACAGACATTCTGAGCCTCGAGTGTGCATCAGCATCACCTGCTGGGCTTAGGCAACCTCTGGCCCAGCCCCAGAGGTTTTGATTTGGAAGTAAATCTGGGATGGGCCTGAGAATTTGTGTTTCTAACACAGTCATGCACGATGCCTTCCTTGCTGCTAAAGAACAGGAGGTAAAGTGCTGTGGTTCTCCTCCCAGCCTCGTCCCAGCCTCCTCCGGTGAGCTTCCCTTGCAGTTTGGAGTGTCTGGGGGGAGCATCCTGAGCCCCACGTGATGCTGCCCATCCTGGTGCCACTGAGGCAGACACTCTTAGACTCCCATGTGGTAGCTGGGAAGACCAAGGTTCAGGGAGGTTAAGTTGCTTTCCTAAGACCATTCACCCAGAAAGCGGCCGAGCTGCAATTTCCAGGAACTGTGCCTGGTTCTGGACCCTGTACACTTTCCACTTCTCCCTTCTGCATTTCTGTCTTGCCTGCCCTTTGCCATCACCCCCACCCCCACCACGCCACACCCGCCTTTAGAAACAAATGCAAGCCTATTTTTTCACCTAGTTGGTAAGGCCAGCTGTGAACACGAAAATGCAAGCACCCAGAACACACAAACCTCAATTCTGCAACCCAGGAAAGATGAGAAATGAGGACGAGTGGGTGGACCACAGCACATCCAGGCAGACGCTGGATGTCACAACTTCAACTAGAAGTAACTGGAACTATAGCACAGATTCAATGAATAATCATAGCGGGTTGGATTGCAAAGCCTCAAGGGAAATTCCCAAGATGCAAGCCTAGGGATTCAGTTCCGTGGTATGTAAAACATGTTCTGGCCTTTCTTGTTCTCTCTCTCTCTCCCTAAGAGTGCTTTGTGTCTCTTGTCATTCACCCTCAGGGTGGCAGTGGGAGGAGGGGAGAAGTCATGGTGGTTGTGTGAGTTAGCTAGGCCTCTAGCTTCCGCAGCACTCTCCTTAATGAAGTCTGCCATTTAATTGCATGTGCTCCATAACTGCTGTTTTAAGTTGTCCCTTTAGCTCTAAGTGGCAGTCATTTTTAATATAAATTTATTTTTAACTGGAGGATAATTACTTTACCATGTTGTATTGGTTTCTGCCATACAACAACATGCATCAGCCATAAGTAAACATACATCCCCTCCATCTTGAGCCTCCCTGGCCCCCAACACCTCCAGGTCATCACAGAGCACCGGGCTGAGCCTCTTGTGCTATGCAGCAGCTTCTCGCTAGCTCGCTATTAGTCTGTTTTTTATACTGCCTTTGAGTGTGAGGTCACGCGGTGCCTTTACCTACTACGAAAGCACAGAAAGGAGAGAGTTCTTGCTCCTAACTCCCTTGCATATATCCCATGTCTCGATCTAGCTCTGGAAGAATGTCCTCAACCACAGGGATAATTTGATAGCAGCAACTTAATACTCCAGCAGATTCAGGACAGGAGAAGGATGGAGGTAGGAGCCTGGAGAACCAATGAGGTTCACCCCGATGGAGGATCCCTTCCCAATTCCCACAGGAAATCCTTTAAGACAGAGCATCTATTGTCTGGGAGAAAGGAGAGCAGCTTGAGGAATGTGGAGGTAGTGCCTGGTCATAAGAATCCTGCCCCAGCCTGAGAAGCTGGGCAGGAGGGCCTAAGAGCCAGGCTCCCAGCACCCCCAGGCTGAGCTGCTGTCTTTCCAGAGTCCCCACCCTGGGCAGGAGGGCCTATGAGTCCAGGCCAGAACACACAAACCTCAATTCTGCAACCCAGGAAAGATGAGAAATGAGGACGAGTGGGTGGACCACAGCACATCCAGGCAGACGCTGGATGTCACAACTTCAACTAGAAGTAACTGGAACTATAGCACAGATTCAATGAATAATCATAGCGGGTTGGATTGCAAAGCCTCAAGGGAAATTCCCAAGATGCAAGCCTAGGGATTCAGTTCCGTGGTATGTAAAACATGTTCTGGCCTTTCTTGTTCTCTCTCTCTCTCTCCCTAAGAGTGCTTTGTGTCTCTTGTCATTCACCCTCAGGGTGGCAGTGGGAGGAGGGGAGAAGTCATGGTGGTTGTGTGAGTTAGCTAGGCCTCTAGCTTCCGCAGCACTCTCCTTAATGAAGTCTGCCATTTAATTGCATGTGCTCCATAACTGCTGTTTTAAGTTGTCCCTTTAGCTCTAAGTGGCAGTCATTTTTAATATAAATTTATTTTTAACTGGAGGATAATTACTTTACCATGTTGTATTGGTTTCTGCCATACAACAACATGCATCAGCCATAAGTAAACATACATCCCCTCCATCTTGAGCCTCCCTGGCCCCCAACACCTCCAGGTCATCACAGAGCACCGGGCTGAGCCTCTTGTGCTATGCAGCAGCTTCTCGCTAGCTCGCTATTAGTCTGTTTTTTATACTGCCTTTGAGTGTGAGGTCACGCGGTGCCTTTACCTACTACGAAAGCACAGAAAGGAGAGAGTTCTTGCTCCTAACTCCCTTGCATATATCCCATGTCTCGATCTAGCTCTGGAAGAATGTCCTCAACCACAGGGATAATTTGATAGCAGCAACTTAATACTCCAGCAGATTCAGGACAGGAGAAGGATGGAGGTAGGAGCCTGGAGAACCAATGAGGTTCACCCCGATGGAGGATCCCTTCCCAATTCCCACAGGAAATCCTTTAAGACAGAGCATCTATTGTCTGGGAGAAAGGAGAGCAGCTTGAGGAATGTGGAGGTAGTGCCTGGTCATAAGAATCCTGCCCCAGCCTGAGAAGCTGGGCAGGAGGGCCTAAGAGCCAGGCTCCCAGCACCCCCAGGCTGAGCTGCTGTCTTTCCAGAGTCCCCACCCTGGGATAGAGCGGCTGATCTGGGGAATGCCCCACGGGGCCCTAACTTGGGGAGTAGTGGAACTTGCTCACCTCCCAGGAGAGGGGGCTTGGCTTCCTCTTACCCTTTCATCTCCCATGATCTGCATGCATCCTAAGTCTCTCAGTCGTGTCTGACTCTTCGCAACCCTATGGGCTGTGACCCGCCAGGTTCCTTTGTCCATGGGATTCTCCAGGCAAGAACACTGGAATGGGTTGCCATGCCCTCCTCCAGGGGATCTTCCCAACCCAGGGATCGAACCCACGTCTCTTACGTCTCCTACAATGGCAGGTGGGTTCTTTACCACTAGTGCCACCTGGGAAGCTGTGAAGATTTGTCTTATTTCTCCCAAATAGCAGTGGCATTTGTCTCTTTCTGAGCTAGTCACATTGGAGGAGCATCAGAGCAGTGTCTGACATCCCTGGGAATGGAGCCCCAGGTCCGTTCTCTGTTCACATGACGTATTCTTGGCTCGTTCGTTTCTATACAGTCATTCCTTTTGGTTTCTCTGTTGTTTTGAACCCACTGAGGGTTTCTTGGTTGTTTCTTGTGGGAGGGCTGACTCTTCGCAACCCTATGGGCTAAGGATGACTCTCCCAGCCAGCTGGAATTTTTTAACTGTTTTATTGAATATAATATAATATAATATATACACAGAAAAGTGCATTATTGTAAGTTAGCCTCATAGCTTTTCACAAACTGAAGCCAGTTTGTGGAAAACATTAAGAAGCTGAAGGTGACCAGTGTCTCCCCTTCCAGTCACCTCCTCACCCCCAGGGCACCCCTATCCTGCCTTCTAACAGCATGGATGCACCTAAACAGGCTGGAGTCCTGCCTCCCTCGTGTGACAGCCTGACTTGCTTCAGAGTTGGTGGCTCAGCTGGTCGAGTTGGGACTGACTGCTGGGAGGCACTGACTCCGCACATGGAGCACGCGCCCAGCTGCTGCTCCAGCCTCCCAGGAGGGCACTCGGGGTAGGGTTGGCCCCATCCTGGCTGTCAGATGGTCCTCCTGTCTCCAGGGGGCCATCCAGGAAGCCAACATGGTGACTCAGTGTGGAGGGGCATGGGGCTCAAGTTCCCTTTCCATATGCTTCTAGAAGTCCTACCATGTGTTCCTGGCAGCCGGAGGCTCGCAGAGCAGGATGATTCAGCAGCATCTCTGTGCAAAGTAGCTGAGGTCTGCACCCTGGGAAAACCAGCACGCTGCCTCGGGTTGGACCTGCCCGTTCAGTGCAGCCTTTGTTGTTTGGAAGCCATCCCCCCCTCCCCCAGTCCCAGCACCTACGCCAGGCTCTCCGTTTACCTGTGTGACTGTGAGCCCTGGTGCCAGCTGCCAGCCTGGACCTGTTTGCCTCCTTAGCTATCCTCCATCTAGCCTCCTTCACGAGCCCCCACGGACCTGACTCCAGCACCTTTCACATTTGTCTTATTTTTTCCCAAATAGCACCGCTGGCATTTGTCTCTTTCTGAGCTAGTCACATTGGAGGAGCATCAGAGCAGTGTCTGACATCCCTGGGAATGGAGCCCCAGGTCCGTTCTCTGTTCACATGACGTATTCTTGGCTCGTTCGTTTCTATACAGTCATTCCTTTTGGTTTCTCTGTTGTTTTGAACCCACTGAGGGTTTCTTGGTTGTTTCTTGTGGGAGGGCTGACTCTTCGCAACCCTATGGGCTAAGGATGACTCTCCCAGCCAGCTGGAATTTTTTAACTGTTTTATTGAATATAATATAATATAATATATACACAGAAAAGTGCATTATTGTAAGTTAGCCTCATAGCTTTTCACAAACTGAAGCCAGTTTGTGGAAAACATTAAGAAGCTGAAGGTGACCAGTGTCTCCCCCTTCCAGTCACCTCCTCACCCCGAGGGCACCCCTATCCTGCCTTCTAACAGCATGGATGCACCTAAACAGGCTGGAGTCCTGCCTCCCCTCGTGTGACAGCCTGACTTGCTTCAGAGTTGGTGGCTCAGCTGGTCGAGTTGGGACTGACTGCTGGGGAGGGCACTGACTCCGCACATGGAGCACGCGCCCAGCTGCTGCTCCAGCCTCCCAGGAGGGCACTCGGGGTAGGGTTGGCCCCATCCTGGCTGTCAGATGGTCCTCCTGTCTCCAGGGGGCCATCCAGGAAGCCAACATGGTGACTCAGTGTGGAGGGGCATGGGGCTCAAGTTCCCTTTCCATATGCTTCTAGAAGTCCTACCATGTGTTCCTGGCAGCCGGAGGCTCGCAGAGCAGGATGATTCAGCAGCATCTCTGTGCAAAGTAGCTGAGGTCTGCACCCTGGGAAAACCAGCACGCTGCCTCGGGTTGGACCTGCCCCGTTCAGTGCAGCCTTTGTTGTTTGGAAGCCATCCCCCCCTCCCCCAGTCCCAGCACCTACGCCAGGCTCTCCGTTTACCTGTGTGACTGTGAGCCCTGGTGCCAGCTGCCAGCCTGGACCTGTTTGCCTCCTTAGCTATCCTCCATCTAGCCTCCTTCACGAGCCCCCACGGACCTGACTCCACATCACGCGCACTCCTTTCACTAATAAAAAGCCAGGTGTGCCTCTGTGCTCACCCCCACGCATGCCTTGCATCTTTAGACTCTGCGCTCTGCCTCCTCAGCAAAGAGCTGCCCTAACTGTACAGGGCAGGAGGGACAGAGGGCTGGCCAGTGCAAATGGTCAGGAAGAAATGTTTCTGGAATGGCCCATATGGCTGGACAGAGCCATATCGGGGCTCCTCCCCCAGGAGCCCCATGTCATGCTTAACTGGCAGTTAAGATTTTTCTCCCACAGCTTCTTGACACAGTGTCTCTCTGTGACTCCCTCGCCCTACCAGAGGGGCGTCCCACAGAGGCAGGGAGCCCTGCGGACACGAGGCTGGTGTCTCCACTCTACCTGGGAAGCCGGGGGAAGAGGTGGGGCAGGTTTCCTCTGACTCAGGCTAGAGAGGTCTCGGAAGCCATCTGGTCAGAGGCCCCCTAACAGAGAACCACCTGAAATCGACATGTTTTTCAGGTTCTCTCCCTGCCCCAGGTTCAGGCTCAAGTCCAGAAATCTGCATAGCTGGAAAATGTTTCAGGTGATTCTGATGGAGGCGACCCCAAGCCATAGCTGGAGGAAGACTGATAGAACAAGCCCTTCCTGATTCACAGGCAGGGAGAAAGCGGGACCCTAGGGGATCACACCAGACCGTATGAACTGAGGTCCAGAACTCAGAACTCAAGTCCCGCCTTCACGGCTCCCTGTCTCCTCCCCTACACTGAGCCTTCCCCGGGGCCCTGATTCCTAGACTCTGCAGATCCCTCCTTCCTCGGGCCTCTGGCTCCGCCCTGCCCTGCCCTCTTAGGCCACCCATGTAAACTGGACATTAGGACACAGGCTGGGGTTTCTTTAAGGGCCAGATGTCTTCCGGCTTCTCTCCCATTCTTCCTCTTCCATGCCCTATCACACCCTACTCTCCTTAAAGCACAGATTATCCCATGCCCGCCCCTCCATCCATGGGACAAAGTGGGAGAGCCTGGCCTCCTGTTGCCTCCCCTTTTAGCTATCCTCCATCTAGCCTCCTTCACGAGCCCCCACGGACCTGACTCCACATCACGCACTCCTTTCACTAATAAAAAGCCAGGTGTGCCTCTGTGCTCACCCACGCATGCCTTGCATCTTTAGACTCTGCGCTCTGCCTCCTCAGCAAAGAGCTGCCCTAACTGTACAGGGCAGGAGGGACAGAGGGCTGGCCAGTGCAAATGGTCAGGAAGAAATGTTTCTGGAATGGCCCATATGGCTGGACAGAGCCATATCGGGGCTCCTCCCCCAGGAGCCCCATGTCATGCTTAACTGGCAGTTAAGATTTTTCTCCCACAGCTTCTTGACACAGTGTCTCTCTGTGACTCCCTCGCCCTACCAGAGGGGCGTCCCACAGAGGCAGGGAGCCCTGCGGACACGAGGCTGGTGTCTCCACTCTACCTGGGAAGCCGGGGGAAGAGGTGGGGCAGGTTTCCTCTGACTCAGGCTAGAGAGGTCTCGGAAGCCATCTGGTCAGAGGCCCCCTAACAGAGAACCACCTGAAATCGACATGTTTTTCAGGTTCTCTCCCTGCCCCAGGTTCAGGCTCAAGTCCAGAAATCTGCATAGCTGGAAAATGTTTCAGGTGATTCTGATGGAGGCGACCCCAAGCCATAGCTGGAGGAAGACTGATAGAACAAGCCCTTCCTGATTCACAGGCAGGGAGAAAGCGGGACCCTAGGGGATCACACCAGACCGTATGAACTGAGGTCCAGAACTCAGAACTCAAGTCCCGCCTTCACGGCTCCCTGTCTCCTCCCCTACACTGAGCCTTCCCCGGGGCCCTGATTCCTAGACTCTGCAGATCCCTCCTTCCTCGGGCCTCTGGCTCCGCCCTGCCCTGCCCTCTTAGGCCACCCATGTAAACTGGACATTAGGACACAGGCTGGGGTTTCTTTAAGGGCCAGATGTCTTCCGGCTTCTCTCCCATTCTTCCTCTTCCATGCCCTATCACACCCTACTCTCCTTAAAGCACAGATTATCCCATGCCCCGCCCCCTCCATCCATGGGACAAAGTGGGGAGAGCCTGGCCTCCTGTTTGACCCACCCTATCTTTCTGACCTCAGAGTCCCCCCACCCCCAAAAGAGCTTCTCCACTGTCTCCCCTCAGTGCCACCTTGCTCTTTCTTACCTCCACTCATGTGACATCATCATCATCCTGGCCAGTAGCACTTCCTTCCGGCCACACTGAATCCTCCCCATCCCTCAAGGTCTGGCTGAAAGCCCTCTTCCTCCAGGAAGCTTTCCTTGGTCATCCACTCCTGGCACTCTTATTCTCCTCTGAACCATCAGAGCACTGAACCGTTTGCTTGTTGTCTGCTTTTATTACCTTTTATATTCTGCTTTGAATTGTGAGCTTTAAGTAATTCCCAGCTACAGACCAAAGCCTACCAGCCTACGCTTCTAATTACCTACCCACTTAGCAGTGTGCCTGGCATATAATAAGTAAGTACGGGGGGGATGTTATAGCTTGAGCTTTGCAGTACTCGGGGCCAGAAGACCTTGGCCTGGAGGCAACTAGCTAATTAGCTCAGGGAATTTTCTAGGCCTCTCAGGCTAATAAACCTTTAAAGGCTAACTAGAAAATCCAAGTCGGATCTTTGTCTGGATTCTGCTTCCTCTGTTGGAATCTGCTTCCCTGCCTCCTGTGCCAGTGCGGCCATATCCACCCTCCTGCCCCACAACAACCTCCTGCACACCCCTGTCACTCAGGCCCAAACAAGCCGTTATTGATATCCCTTCACTTGCCGCTGGACCCTGGGGCTCGGCCCTCATCCCCACGCCGGCTGATAGCCAGTTCCCATTCGTTGCACAAATGCAAGTAGAGCCAATGTATTTCAAAACTCCTTTGACGTCCCCATCTCTTCATTGAAGACAACCATTTCTCTCTCACGAAGAACTGATCATCATGGCTTGGTCCCCTGCTTGCTTACAAACACGGCAACAAGAAGTTGTTTGTTTGTTTGTTTGTTTTTTTAACAAAAAGTTAATGCTAAACACACTGACAGCGCAAGTTCTGGGACCTGAGCCTAACTTACAGAAAGGAGGCCTTTATTCTTTGTTTATTGTAGGATGAATGTCCTACAGAAGAGGATACTCCTGCCTAGGGCCCCTGCAGGCTGAAGGGAACCTGGGCATCCTCACCTGGGCAGTTTGCAGGAATCTGAAAACCTTTAATGCTGTGATTCACAGCTGAGTGCACAAAGCAGGCTCAGCTCCTCAGAGGAAGAGCTGTCTGTGACCCGTGCGGAGCATGTCTTTAGGGAGGATGTTGTGTCCTCTTTTGACAAGACCAGAACTGCTCTCCCGAACCCCCTAGTAATCTCCACAGATCAAGAAATTTCTTATTAAATACAGCCATCTCTTCAAAAAAATATTTAAGATCTCTACTTACCTATATAGGTCCACTTGGATCCTGCAAAGAAGAAAACAAAGCAAGTAAGTACAACTGAGCTTGAACAAGTTAGAGAAAATATGACAGATTTTATTATTATTTCGCTGGGGGCGGGGAGTGGGGGGTAGAGGGGCGGAGGGGGCCACCACGCAAATTGTGGGATTTTAGTTCCCCATCCAGGGATTGAACCCAGGCCGTCAGCAGTAAGAGCGCTGAGTTCTAACCACTAGACCACCAGAAAGTTTCCCAGATTTTGATTCTAAGTGGGTGAGATTGAAAAAGAGGTAGATGCTGAAAACTTCAGACTTTTTCATTGCGGAGAAAAGGGAAAAAACCCTTTTGCACTGCTGGTGTGTATGTAAATTGGTACAGACACTATGGTAAACAGTAGACAGTTTTCTCAAAAAAATGAAAAGCATAGCTACCATTTAATCTAGAAATTCCATTCC
This sequence comes from Tragulus kanchil, assembly GCA_022376925.1. Taxonomy (NCBI): domain Eukaryota; kingdom Metazoa; phylum Chordata; class Mammalia; order Artiodactyla; family Tragulidae; genus Tragulus; species Tragulus kanchil. Next base: position 284,440,675 of record JAIOJX010000032.1, on the reverse strand, counting down.
TGGGAATTTATCCAAAGAATACAAAAACACTGATTAGGAAAGATTTGTATATCCCTATGTTCATTGCAGCATTATTTACAATAGCCAACATATGAAAACAAACCAAGTGCCCATCAACAGAGGAATGGATAAAGAAGATATTATATATGCACACACACATACATACATACCATGGAATATTATGCAATCATGAAAAAACAGAATATTGCAATTTATGATAACATGGATGAAGCTAGGTATTATGGTATTATGCTAAGTCAAATAAGAGAAAGATAAATACTGTATAATTTCACTTATAAGTGGAATCTAAAATGAACAAACAAGACAGAAACAGTTATATACAGTGGACAAACAGGTGGTTGCCACAGGAGAGGTGCACAAGGGGGAGGAAAGAAATAGGTAAGGGAGATTAAGAGGTACAAATGTCCAGTTACAAAATAAATGAGTCACCAATGTGAAAGCGTACAACGTGAGGAATATAGTCAATAACTGTAATATCTTTGGACAGTGACATATTTTAAATGTATAGGAAAAGTTCTGCTGTGTAACACAGTGTTGCAGATGAATAGGTTTCAAACACAAACTCACTCATAGAAAAGGGGATCTGGATTTGTGGTTACCAGAGGCAGGGGGAACTGGATGAAGATGACCAAAAGGTTCTAACTTCCCATTATGAGTCCTAGGACTGTGATGTTATTAATATGACATGTTAAATATAATGAACATGCTGTATGTTACACATGAAAATTGTTGAGAGTATATCCCAAAGAGCTCTCATCACAAGGAAAAATTTTTTCTATGGCATTTTGTATCTATATGAGATAATTATGGCTTTTCACTAAAGATATTGTGATAAACAAGCAGTGTCAGAACAGCTGCTTCTCAGAGCACCTGTGCTCCCAAAGCAGGCCCAAGCAGCTATCCTCCGCAGGGGTCCAGGGCTCAGGGAGGGGGCTTATTGATCCAAAGCCTCCCATATATCTTAGGAAAGCCTCATTTCATTATCCGAATAGGTAATAAGTTCACAAGTCTCAAAAGCCACCAAAAGGTACAATGAAGGTGTTTCCTGCCGCATACTACATTTAATCTAGAAATTCCATTCCTGGGAATTTATCCAAAGAATACAAAAACACTGATTAGGAAAGATTTGTATATCCCTATGTTCATTGCAGCATTATTTACAATAGCCAACATATGAAAACAAACCAAGTGCCCATCAACAGAGGAATGGATAAAGAAGATATTATATATGCACACACACATACATACATACCATGGAATATTATGCAATCATGAAAAAACAGAATATTGCAATTTATGATAACATGGATGAAGCTAGGTATTATGGTATTATGCTAAGTCAAATAAGAGAAAGATAAATACTGTATAATTTCACTTATAAGTGGAATCTAAAATGAACAAACAAGACAGAAACAGTTATATACAGTGGACAAACAGGTGGTTGCCACAGGAGAGGTGCACAAGGGGGAGGAAAGAAATAGGTAAGGGAGATTAAGAGGTACAAATGTCCAGTTACAAAATAAATGAGTCACCAATGTGAAACGTACAACGTGAGGAATATAGTCAATAACTGTAATATCTTTGGACAGTGACATATTTTAAATGTATAGGAAAAGTTCTGCTGTGTAACACAGTGTTGCAGATGAATAGGTTTCAAACACAAACTCACTCATAGAAAAGGGGATCTGGATTTGTGGTTACCAGAGGCAGGGGGAACTGGATGAAGATGACCAAAAGGTTCTAACTTCCCATTATGAGTCCTAGGACTGTGATGTTATTAATATGACATGTTAAATATAATGAACATGCTGTATGTTACACATGAAAATTGTTGAGAGTATATCCCAAAGAGCTCTCATCACAAGGAAAAATTTTTTCTATGGCATTTTGTATCTATATGAGATAATTATGGCTTTTCACTAAAGATATTGTGATAAACAAGCAGTGTCAGAACAGCTGCTTCTCAGAGCACCTGTGCTCCCAAAGCAGGCCCAAGCAGCTATCCTCCGCAGGGGTCCAGGGCTCAGGGAGGGGGCTTATTGATCCAAAGCCTCCCATATATCTTAGGAAAGCCTCATTTCATTATCCGAATAGGTAATAAGTTCACAAGTCTCAAAAGCCACCAAAAGGTACAATGAAGGTGTTTCCTGCCGCCCACCTGACCTCCTTGCTCCCACGAGACTCAGCCAGCTTTAGAGCTGATGGGAACCCTTGCATGTGGGCCTGCACACACACAGATCTGTCTTCTGTTGCCCACTCGCCCCACACCAGCGCCGGCATCTGGGAAACTGTTTTGCATCTTGCTTTTCCCTCAGCTAACAACACAGCCTGGAGAAGAGTTCACCTCGGTACATGGAGAGGAGAAAACTAATTCCAAAGGAAGGCTTTTCTTTGAGGAAACTGCCTCAGTCATCAGAGTTAGAATTCCATGGGTGGTGGCTCTGTGGAGGAGAGGCCCTGCCAGGGGTGTGAGACAGTCACCCGGCACCTCCCACTCCACGCCCTTCACTCGTGAAAGTCCTTCATGCTAGCAACTAGATATAGTTTTAAAAACTCATTGCACAGATAACCAACAAGGACCAATGGAATAGCACAGGGAACTATATTCAGTATTTTGTAACAGGTATAAGGATAAAGAATCTGAAAAAGAATATATTATAAATGTGTGTGTGTATATATATATATATATTTTTTTTAAATCATTTTGTTGTACACCTGAGACTAACACAACATTGGAAATTAACTACACTACAATTAGAAAAAAAAAGTTGTTGCAGAGCTATGCTCTCCCTCTTTATCTCCAGGAGGAGCCTGAGACCCTGAATTGAGACTCAGCGTTCTCAGGACACATCCCAGTAAGGGGACGTTCCACTCCTATGTCCCTGTCCCCCAGCTTTTCCCAGTGCCTCCAGGATTCTGGGCCCACCAGGGTACAGCTGCAGGAAGACCCACATCTCCTTTCTCTCCTGGGAAATGATTTGCAGTAAAACTTACCTGACCAGTCACCTGGTGCTCACGTATCACAACTGGGCATTCCCTACTCAAGCCAATAGTGGCTTTGAAAAACTAAAAGAGAATTTTGCTTGTTTTTCTTTGTAAACTGGTTAATATCCTTTTTTTTTTTAATTGCCTTTCTGTTTCATTTCTTTGCCTCGATGTTTTTAATTTTCAGATTCATTTTCTTTGGTAACTTTTTTCAAGTTACACTTGTATGTGGTTGAAAGAGTCAGTGGTTCTATCAATACAAGGCTTTCAATAAATGTACTGGCCTCGCATTCCTAAGCCACTTTCCAATTCCCTGTGGCAACAGCTTTGAATATTTTAATATGATTGGATTCTTTTGTCATTATCTCCACGTCTCTGTAAGACATGCCCATATTGTGGCTTCATGATTTGCTCAGGTTTAGGCATTATTTGTTGACAGTTCACTTTAGAAGAGAAGGGTTGAGGGTTCCTTCATACACTTGCAGCCCGTCACCTCAATTTCTAGATGGGGCAATGAAAAACCACGAGGCGAAGTGGGTCAGTGCCTGTTAAGAAGTGTCTCTCTACATTTCCCATGACTTCCATGAACTTAGAGAAGCTTTGAGCTAGAGGGGTAGTCCAGACCCCTTCGATTATTTGCTAAGCCCTATGGACCTTTTCTTATCACAGATGCCCATAAGTTTGAACACAGAAAATTTCACGTACAGTTAATTTCAGGAGGTCCACACACCATGTTGGCTTTTTGTTGGTGTTTTTTATTTCTTTATTCTTTTTCTGTAAACTTCTTTGCCACAAACATATTTTCCATGAGCATTTTTGCCACAAATTGTTGCTGCATAATTAATTGGCAATAAGACAATTTTGCCATGAAAGATCAAGTAACTGGTTGACAACTTTTGGTTTGACAGTTTGATTTCCACTGGCTGAAATGTGTTAGCGTTTCTTCCAGTTCATGATGATACTCATGGCTTTATCCAGCTGACTGATGATGGCCATTTGCCCCAAGAATTAGTTTCTTATTTTGAAACACACTACAATGGAGGAGAAAGAGCCCAAGGGCCTCAAAGGTTCAGGGTTGAGCCAACATTTCCAACTTTGAAAGGTCTGTCAACAGATATGTGATCGAATCCACCACAATGTAGACCTTTCACACTGCAACACAAAGCTAGGTACAAACATGCACCCTTGTACTTGCAAACTGGTACCTCTCTTAAGGAAGGAATGATAGTAAGAACAAAAAGGTGCGATGACAAAGGAGGAGGTTAATCAATAAACCAAAAAAGAAGTGTACGTGGAAGACAAATGTTTCGATACAGCCCACAAGCTAAAATCAGCTATTTGTACAGTATTGTCATGAATCTACACCATTTGAAATATATTCAAATATTGTACATTTGCAATGAAGTCTTTTAAATTATCAGATCTTATGTTTCATTATATCATTTTTTTAAAAAAATTTTTTATTGGGCTTCCCTGGTGGTCCAGTGGGTAAGGACATCACCTTGCAGTGCAAGGGCCGCTGGTTCGATCTCTGGCCTGGGAAGATTCCATGTGCCACAGAGTGGCTGGACCGATGTGTCCAACTACTGAGCCAGAGCTCTGCAGTGCATGTGCCCAGAGCCGGTGCTCTGCAACGAGAGAGGCCCCTGCGATGGGAGGCCCACAGGAGCCAAAGAACAAAGATGGATGAAAATAAATAGATGAGAGACCAATAGAAGTGGCCAAAAAAAAAAAAATGTTTATTGGAGTCTAGTTGATTTACAATGTTATGCTAGTTTCAGTTGTTTAGCAAAGTGAATCAGATATGTATATATAAATACATATATAGACCTCCACTCTTTTTTTTAAACTTTTTTTGGGGGGAGGCCTCTTTTATTGTTCTTTATTTATTTATTTTCATCCATCTTTATCCTTTGGCCTGTGTGGGCCTCCCATTGCAGTGGCCTCTCTTGTTGCAGAGCACTGGCTCTGGGCGCATGTGGTCCAGAGTGCTAGCTCGTAATTGGACACACCGGTCCAGCCGTTCTGTGGCAGGTGGGATCTTCCTGGGCCAGGGATCGAAACAGTGACCCTTGCACTGCAAGACAGACTCTTTACCCACTGGACCATCAGGGAAGCCCCTACCTCCACATTTTTAAAGATTCTTTACCTTATAGGTTCATTGCAGAGTATTGAGTAGAGTTCCCTGTGCTTTATCTAAGTCCTTATTAGTTATCTATTGTATGTATAGTCATATAGTCACATGTATATGTCAATCCCAATCTCCCAATTTATCCCTCCTTCCTCTTCCCCCCAACCATAAGTTTTTCTACACCTGTGACTCTATTTCTGTTCATTATGTCCTTTCTGATGTCTTTTACTTTTTATTATTTAATTTTCTACAGCCAAATTGCCTTATGAGTCAACTAGCTATCCATCAAAATGCTTGTGGCAAAGATGCTCATGGTGAACGTACCCAGGACCCGATAGACCCCTTGAAGCCCGTTACGGACCAGAGAGGGATCCTCAAACTAAACCTCCTCTGAATCAGCAGTTGGATGAGGACACTCAGAACCATAAGGAACTCAAATTTGATTTTGACCCCCAAGTTTACTGCTAGCTTTTTATTAAAGTAATAGTGAAAAGGAACAACAACAACAGAAAGCATGGCTTTGGAACCAAGCTACAGAAGACTTCAAATCTCTTTTCTGAACATTTTCCTTCGGGCTTCTGTTTGAGGGGTTCTATTAAAATACAGCCATGGATTTCAAAGGCAGAGAATGCCAGATGATTGCCACTTAGCAGGCACAGCGCCTGGAGGCTCGGGATGTAAAATCTCACAAGGAGCAGGGTATTTCATCCTCAAGGCTTCCCTGGAGAGACAGAGGGCACGCGGTGATCCTGGGGGCCATCAGGGACAACATCTGCTACCTCTGAGCAGTCCTGCCTTGGCCAGACATTTTTATTGCATCTGCACCAAAATCAGACCATGGCCTCAGCAGCTGATGTCTTCTGCTGCCTTCCCCGCAGCTTGCTAAGCTGAGGTTTCCATCCTGGGGCAGCAGTGCTCATCCTTTGATGAGGCATCGGCACAGTACTCCGGTGAGCTCAGGGCCCAGGGTGGTCGAGGGATTCTGGGACGGCAAGGGCTCAGGCAGTGACATGGAACTCAGGCTGTGTTCTTTAAAAACAGCAGCCTCAGAGCAACCTTTCCTGCCCTCCTTTCTCTGAGCGACCCTGCTGGGCCCTCCACGTGGTGCTTCGGGTTTAAATGGCCATGTCTGGAGGGGCTCAGAAGCTGGAGTCAGGGGAGGAGAAGCTCTGTAGATGAAGGAGAGGGTGATCTGGGTCAGGGAGTCTCACTGAATGAAGGTCAGGACTCAGCTCGGTCCATTGGCAGCTAGAACTGAAGTCGGGAAGACTTTATAAAGGAAGGGTGCGCCTTTGCTTTATTTAAAATGGCCCCTCCTGGTTTCCCACTTCTAGCTTTAGGGGCAAGGGTCTTCACAGAATTAGGCTGCCCCCACCCCTACCCCCACCCCCGGCAGGGCAGGCAACGATTCCTCCCCCTGGCTTCACCTCAGTAGCTTCTGAGGCATCTGCTCTGAGAAGGTCATCGGTTCTGCCTGGAGCCCTGGGAGGTCCAGATGGACGTCTGTTAGAACCTGCAGCCCCAGCTTATTCCAGGCAGGGAGAACTGCCTGACTGCTTTAGGAGGAAATGACATTTACAAAGATTTGGGCCAGAGGTTCGGGCCCCAGCCTGCTTCCTGTCCTGGGTACTAAAACCTTCCCTGACTGACCGACATCTGAGTGGCCCAAAGCTGCCCAGCTCCCCATACCAGACTCAGGCAAACCAGGTTCTGCAGAATTCATAGACATGTTCCCCCTCCTCAGCAACTGAGAGTTCCTAGGTTGTCTCTGAAAGATGCTTGACTTCATTTTATTCCCTTCCCCTCCCTGACCCCCAGGTCCAACAAGCAGAGAGTGGACCACATTCTCACCCCATTACCCAGCTTAACCCCCCCTCCACGCCCACACTTGGGTTCATACTGACACTTAACATCTTGATGAGTTTTGCTTTGACTGAAAAGCCAAGCAACCTTGCCTGAGAAAGAACAGGATAAAAAGCTGTACTCTTAGAATCAAGGGGATATGCAGGCGGGCTACTCAGTCCAGGGAGAAAGTAGTTTTTTTTTCTTTTTTTTTTTTTGAAAACTTTCTCCAGCCCAACTGGGAGAATGAGGAAGGGAGAAGAAGAGGGAGAGGCAGGTTTGGAGGGTCACAGAAGCAAGAGCGGGTGGAGGAGCTGCCCCCAAAGTGAGGGGAATTGCAGGCTTTCGGGAAAGAGGATCGGTCAAGGGCTTCTCTTGTCTTGGAGCTAAAAGGCAGATTTCAAGTCAGACTTTGGGTCTCAGTACAGCTTTCTTTAGAGAGGAACATATGTCACAGTTTGTAGTTTTATAAACTGCTTTCACTTTTATAACTCCTTTCTCTCACCTATCTTTGCCCCACCAGACGAGGAAGGTACTACCAAGCATATCATGCCAGCTAGTGGACTGGAGTTGAATTAAGAGGAACGGCAAAGCTGCTCCCCTTGCCTCCCCTGGGTCGCCTCAGGGGTACCATGCACTCTGAGTGGACGGGGCTCCAGCTTTCATGCCTCTGAGCAGGACCAACTGCCCACCACCACCACCACCCAGCTAGGGAGGATGGACCGGCAACCATTCTAGTCATTCTGGGACCTTCTAGAATTATTTTAATCTAGCCTGGGTCCAGGAATGCTCACACCTACAAATGCCCATACAACTTGGGACAAACTCTGTCAAGGGCAGGAGCCAGCATCCATTACTCAGGAAGTGTCCACAAGTGACCATCTGCTTCTTCAGAAAAGCACTCACCCAGCTGTGGAGAGGCAGGCAGAAGCTGCTGCCTGCCTGGCTTTAGCTGCTGGCTGCAACTCACCTCCCAGACCCAACCTCCTCCACCATCTCCTGCTACTGGCTGGGCACCCTTCAGGGTTCAAAGCCCTAATTACATTCAGAAATAAAGTGCGTGTGCTTGCCTAGGGCACAGTACACATATGTACAACTTAGGAGTAGTAGAGCCTTTCTGGAGAAATACAACGATAAAGGAAGAGATGCATCACCAGTTGAACTTGGAGGTAAAACTTAATGAGAAAGAGTCCTCCAAAGAAAAATACACAGCACTGTGTAAACCCTTCCTGGTAAAGAGGCTGCTCTGAACACCATAGACACTCCTCCGCCATGCACGTGGATAGAGGCACAATATTTGAAATCCCGGTTCTATTTCTTCTCCCCGGATTAGCAAATTCCCAAGCCACCTCTGCAGAACTGAGCGTGCTCCGAGAACGCACAAACGTATTTTAAAGCGAAGACAACCTCTCCCACCCCAACCGGAGCAGATCCTGCATTTCAAAGGAAAATAAAGCATCCTTTGTAAAAATGTGCTGTTGGAGACCATGCAGGTCCTTCTCCGCTCCCCGCAGCTGACTTGACTTTATCATTAACGAGCCGCGTGGGGACTCCTTTTGCCCAGGTGTGCCTAAGCGCTCGAGATTGTTCGGAAAGAAGAGGCAGAAACTTTACCATTGAGAGGGGCTGGGCTGGAAGGCTGTTCCTTTAAGACCACGAGCAGGAGCACGGCGGCCGCGTGCAGGCTGCGGCGAGGCATCTTCGGGCGGCTCCCGGGGCGGGAGGAGAGCGCGGGCTGCCGGGGGCTGAGCTCCTTCTCGCTCTCTAGCTCGGGCGTTGGGGTTGGCGGGGCGCGCACCGGGAGCTTGTGCGCGCAGCCCGGGCGTCACGGCGAGCACGTCTGTTCTTTGGGCTCCTGGCTCCCCGCGGGCTGCTTTTATGGAGCGACTCAGCCCCGAGCCCATGATGTCATCCGGTGGGGGGGCAGCAGAACGCCCTGCCTACGGGAGGTCTGGCGCCCCAGTCCCAAGGTGAGTTGTAATCCTAACTTCAGCCGCTCTCCGCCGGGCTGCGGCCCGCGCGCTCCTCGGGCCGGGGTCTACCGGGACCCCAGTTCTCCGTGAAAGCCGTGGGCGGGCGCGGGAGAGAGAGACCCGCCCGTCTGGGCCCAGTCGGGAGGGGTGGGTCTAGGGACGCGCTTCAGTGGCCACGACCTTGGACTTGTCATTGCCTTTACTGAGGAGCCCCCTAAGTAAAATACCATCTGGGCAAGAGCCTCCTTCTGGGCCCCAATCGTGTGCCTGCCTGGACTGAGCACACGTTAGGGACTGGACGAGACCCCTGAGGCTTGGAAGGGGTGGGCTGCATTCAAATTCAGAATTTCTCTGAACCGCACGTCGTACCTTTCACATTTAGACGCAAAGAAATTCACAGGTAAATAGCACGCGGTTGGGGAGATGAATTGTGAAATAAAACAGATATATAGGTAAATAAATAAACAGCTTTACTTGGCAATTAGACTTTCCCCTCCTAGCCAGTAAGTAGGCAAGGCTTATACTAGTTCATAATATCAGTCCTTCTCTATGAAGCTGGGGAGAGAGCAGTGGGGGTCCCTTCTCTGGGACATAAGTGAAAGAAAGGGGCGTGCATGGTTTTTTGAGCCCCTACTTCATTTCGCAGGTGGCGCTAGTAGTAAAGAACCGCCTGCCTATGCCGGGAAACGTTAGAGACGCTGGTTCGATCCCTGGGTCAGGAAAATCCCCTGAATTTTTAGTATTCTTGTCTGGAGAATCCTCTGGACAGAGGAGCCAGGTGGGCTATGGTTCACAGGTGGCAAAGAGTCAGACACGTTTGAAGCAATTTAGCATGCAGGTGCTCAGTGTAAAATTCTGTACCAGGTATTTTACATCTTAGCTCAGATTAGTGATGGAGTTCTGTTTTCAGAGCATGTTCGCATCACCTGTTTTCAGTGCCTATCATCATCACCTGTTGCTCATTTCTACCCGCTTGCCTCACGTATCTGTGTTTGTTGAATGTATACATACATCTAGTCATATATGGATACTTGTGGTTCTGATCCCCTTTGTATTCAGTTCATGCTCAGGCGTTATGTCAAAGGTCTTATTTGTGCTGCCTCTGGTGCTCGCTGAACCGTCCTGCTGCTTGCTCTTCCCACCACTCCTCTTGTCGTCGGTGTTTCTAGCTTCCCTGGGTCCTTTGAGTGTGTCTGCTCCCCGTGGTGGGCTCTGTTTCCTTCTTGCTCAGTGACCTGACTGTTCCCTGCCACCCACAGGCATGGCTCAGATCACAGGGTCTGCTGAAGGGTGCCGACCCCAAGCCCTGGTACGGGACCCCTGCTTGAGTGACCTGGACCGTGCTGCCCTCTTCTCTGGGCCACAGTTGCCTCACCAGCCCTGTGCTGTCGTCAGCCTACATGGACTCGGGCTGGCCTCAGTGACCAGTGAATCTGCTTGTCCGTGGTAGTTTTGGAGGGCTAGATCAGCTTTTCTGCTGAAAGCCACAGGAAGCACATGCCACCGACATTTCAAGGAGTGCTACTGTCCTGTTGCTGTCTGCGCAGCCATTGTTTGGCTTAATAAAGGGCTATGACATCTTGTTAAGAGGAAGTAGTTACAAAGACAATCTTGTTACAAGAATTTTCAGACCAGGGTAGGCTTAAGGATGACCTTTTCTACCCCTAACTCTTGACCAAGAACCACGCCTCTGGGGTGAGTGAGCATTTCACTGTCGTTTCTCAAAGACATTAGCATCTCGGGTTTGTTATCAAGGTCTTTAGAAGGTGAAATGCACTAAAGGAACACAAGAGGTTGGGTAGGTGCCGCTGCAGGTTCAGAAATGCACACTGTGGAGGTGAAATCCCTCACCCCCCTTTTCACCCCTAGTTCAAGGGAAGCTGGGCTGGACACACAGATTTCGTTACTCCCACTCCATTCTGTCTGGCTAAACAGTGTCTCCAATGTGTCCTTGAGCATGCATCTCTAAGTGTTACCCAAGCAATCTCCAGGGATGGAGAAGTTTAAAAAGGTGATGGATTTAATAGAATATTGTGAACTGGGTCTGATTAAGAGAAAGGAGAGGGTTGGAATGTTAAGATCTGGTTAATTAGTAAAGAATGGATAGTAATTAAAAGAGAACTGAGAATATAAACAGAGAACCAGTTTTTCTAAGTGCTTTGTTTTTTTTTTCTTCTAGTTTTATTGACATATAATTGATATGTAAATTGATATATATATTTTAAATTTTGGCCTGTTTCATTGCTTTTCTATTTATTCTTTTCATTCATCTTTATTCTTTGGCCTGTGTGGGCCTCCCATTGCAGTGGCCTCTCTTGTTTCAGAGCACCGGCTCTGGGCACATGCGCTCCAGAGCACTGGCTGGTAATTGGACACACCAGTCCAGCTGTTCTGTGGCAGGTGGGATCTTCCTGGGCCAGGGATCGAACCAGTGACCCTTGCACTGCAAGGCAGACTCTTTACCCACTGGACCACCAGGGAAGCCCAGCATGCTATAATTTTAAGGTGTACAGCCTAATGATTGGACTCACATACATCATGAAATGTGTATAATAAGTATACAATAAGTTCAGTGAAATCCATTATCTGGTATATGTACAAAACAAAAGCAGGAAATTTTTTTTTCTCCTTCTGATGAGAGCTCTTTAAGATGTACCCTAACAGCTTTCATGTATAATATACAGCAGTGTTAGATTTATCATGTTATACCGTATAACCATATTATTAATATTTTTAATTTTTTAAATTATGAAAATATGATAACACATTTACAGGCGACTTGGAAAATACAGACCAAGGTTACATATAGTTTCACTACATATTGCAATTATTTTTAAGTAGGTAAATTACGATTTTTAGTTGGAGTTTCAATATCAAATTCTCAGAAATTAATTGAATATACAGAGAAATAGAACCTGAAAAGCACTATGAAGCAATTCAACATAGTCAAGATTTGCATGCATGCGTGCATTCTAAATTGCTTCCATCGTGTCTGACTATTGGCGACCCTCTGGTCTGTAGCCCACCAGTCTCCTCTGTCCAAGGGATTCTCCAGGCAAGAATACTGGAGAGGATTGCCACACCCTCCTCCAGGGATCTTCCAGACCAAGGGATCAAACTCTTATGTCTCCTGCACTGGCAGGTGTGTTCTTTACCACTAGAGCCACCTGGGAAGCCCTACTTAAGATTTACCTAGTATTAATCTTATAACTGGAAATTTATACCCTTTGACTACCTTAATCCAATTTTCCCACCTCCCTACTTCTGATAACCAGAAATCTGATCTCCTTTTTTAATGAGTTTGTTTGTTTGAAATATAATTGAACTACAGGAGTGGTTTTTTAGTTTAATCTTAGGGTATCAGAGAAGGGGAAAAGCAAACAGAAATGAAGTGATCAAACTTCTAAACATTGAAGCTGATTATCAAGCCTTCCCCTCCCACACTGCAGCAAACAGCACAAACCTAGCCAGCTTTAGACCCCAGCTCTGGGAACCCTCCCTCCCAGAGGTTTCCGGAGCCCTGTGTGACTGAACATGTATGGATTTGCCTTGCCATCAGCAGATGAGGCTGTTGTCAGTCGATTAATAGCCCATTGCTCAATGGAATAAGAAAGTAGACCGTCAGTGCTCAAGAGATGGCACCAGGCCACCAAATGACACACCCAAATGCAAGCTTCCTGGGAGCAGAGCTTCTCTAAAATGTTGCCATGTGTATCAACAGGAGGGTGAGGCTGGTGAGTCAAAGGGCAGAGGAGTGGAGGAAAGGTACACCGGGTTTGGTGCCAAGAGGTCTGAACGGAAGCCTCTGCCCCACTGCTTGCTGGATGACCTTGACAGTGGTACGACCTCTCTGAACTTCAGTATCCTCATCTCCAGAGTGCAGATTGTCATCGTGGCCCCGGGATCATTGACAGTATTCCTTTATGGCTGGAGGGAGATAAGGTGGGTGGAAACTCTTCTGTTCATTCATTCATTCACCCTGGAATGTGCCAGGCACTGTGCTAGGCATAGTCCTGGCTCTTGAAGAATGCACAAACATAAAACAATCTCATAAGGATTAACATGTAATTACTGGGTTGGCCAAAAAGTTCTTTTGGGCTTTTCAGTACCAGCTTACAGAATAACTAGAACGTACTTTTTGGCCAACCCAGTAGGATTATAAGAAGCTTAACGGAAGGTTGATGTATAACCCCAAGAGGCCTGCTCTGTCCTGGGGCTGTGAGGGATCACCTCATCAGTGTAAGGATTAGCTCCTTTGACTTGCTAAAGCCTCTGAAATACACAGCTAATGCAAGGTTCTTCTTTCTCAAAACTGGTGCCATCTGGCGGTATGTACCCTTTACACAAGCTAATTGTTGGCCTTTCAGTTGTGGGATTAGAGTATAGAGATTTTTATTTCTTAAGGTGAGAATTAATTCTTCAAATAGTATCACTCAGTGGGGAATGCCCCTTTGGATGGGGAAGAAGAAAGGGCCAGTGAGAGGAGATCTAACATTTATCGAGTGCTTACGGTTTGCCAGATTCTGTTCTTACAACAGCCTATGATGGGGATTAGTGTTATGTTTGCCATATCACAGACAAGGCACGTGAGGCTTGGAAAACTCAAGTCCCTTCCTTGCACAGGTTCACAAGGTTTGAGGCTTGTGAGGCTGCATGGTCAACTGGATAATTTTCTAGGAAGATGTAAGGTAAGAGGGTGGCAGAGGATGAAATGGTTGCATGGCATTACCAACTCAGTAGACATGAGTGTGAACAAACTCCAGGACATAGTGAAGGACAGGAGGCCTGGCGTGCTATAGTCCATGAGGCTGCAAAGAGTAGACATGGCTGAGCGATTGATCAGCAACAATTTTCTGTTTCCAAGACCCAGGCACACTTTCTCCACAGCTGCTGTAACAAACGCCTCAAATGAGGATGGTGTATTTCTGGGTCCCTCTGAGTTATGGGTTCTCCAGTTTTCTGGATGCTGCTGTTTGTTGTTTCTAGTTGGTTGTTGGTTGTTGATCTGCGGCACAGCATGCTGCTTCTTGCAATAACATGATGCTTTGCATAGGACACGGCTGTGTCCTTCTCCCCAAGTGCCATGGTTGGGGGCGGTGGGGGGACAGATGCTCCGGGGCCCTGCGCTCCAGTCACTGCATAGTGCATCTGCCCAAGTGGGATATGAGGAACCTGAGACCGCAGAACTTTGATTTGATAAGTTCTCCAGCAAAGGAGAATTTGAGTCCAACCATGTAGTTCTTTGTTCTATTAATGACCTCTTCTTTGACCAGCTAAAGAGGGTGTACAAGGAAGGTGAGGCAGAGGAAAGAAAGAAAGGAAGGAAAAGGCCAAGGGGATCCTTTGCCTGGGCATGGCTCAGGACCACAGGGTTAATTGCACAGCTAATGCAAGGTTCTTCTTTCTCAAAACTGGTGCCATCTGGTATGTACCCTTTACACAAGCTAATTGTTGGCCTTTCAGTTGTGGGATTAGAGTATAGAGATTTTTATTTCTTAAGGTGAGAATTAATTCTTCAAATAGTATCACTCAGTGGGGAATGCCCCTTTGGATGGGGAAGAAGAAAGGGCCAGTGAGAGGAGATCTAACATTTATCGAGTGCTTACGGTTTGCCAGATTCTGTTCTTACAACAGCCTATGATGGGGATTAGTGTTATGTTTGCCATATCACAGACAAGGCACGTGAGGCTTGGAAAACTCAAGTCCCTTCCTTGCACAGGTTCACAAGGTTTGAGGCTTGTGAGGCTGCATGGTCAACTGGATAATTTTCTAGGAAGATGTAAGGTAAGAGGGTGGCAGAGGATGAAATGGTTGCATGGCATTACCAACTCAGTAGACATGAGTGTGAACAAACTCCAGGACATAGTGAAGGACAGGAGGCCTGGCGTGCTATAGTCCATGAGGCTGCAAAGAGTAGACATGGCTGAGCGATTGATCAGCAACAATTTTCTGTTTCAAGACCCAGGCACACTTTCTCCACAGCTGCTGTAACAAACGCCTCAAATGAGGATGGTGTATTTCTGGGTCCCTCTGAGTTATGGGTTCTCCAGTTTTCTGGATGCTGCTGTTTGTTGTTTCTAGTTGGTTGTTGGTTGTTGATCTGCGGCACAGCATGCTGCTTCTTGCAATAACATGATGCTTTGCATAGGACACGGCTGTGTCCTTCTCCCCAAGTGCCATGGTTGGGGGCGGTGGGGGGACAGATGCTCCGGGGCCCTGCGCTCCAGTCACTGCATAGTGCATCTGCCCAAGTGGGATATGAGGAACCTGAGACCGCAGAACTTTGATTTGATAAGTTCTCCAGCAAAGGAGAATTTGAGTCCAACCATGTAGTTCTTTGTTCTATTAATGACCTCTTCTTTGACCAGCTAAAGAGGGTGTACAAGGAAGGTGAGGCAGAGGAAAGAAAGAAAGGAAGGAAAAGGCCAAGGGGATCCTTTGCCTGGGCATGGCTCAGGGAACACCCAGGCCAGGATGTGCATGGATCCATTGATCCCGGTACAAGTGTCAAGGTCTTTGAAAATACAATCACTGTTGTCATTTTCTTCACATTTGCTTCTTTATTTCAGCAGCTGTGGCTTAGAGTCATAAACTCTGTATGAACCCTAGCTACTGTGCTCAGTTTCAGGCAGGATCAGGTGGAGGGCAATGTGACCCACAGGAAAGAAGGCCAGACTCATGGCTTTGCCAGGAACCAGCTCTAAGCCTCTAGCCCAGTATATGCCCTGGTTTTCTGATCTGTAAGGTTGAAATAAGAATGTTGAAGCCCAGCCAGGGTGATGGGTGTAAAATAAGATCACATATGGGAAAGTACTTTGCAAACAAGAGCGTCTGACATACATAAGGTATTCCTCAGTGTGGGCTTGAAACAAAAGGAAGTCGTCTTGATCTCAGTCTTGGTTTACTAATTTAAAATGAAATCTGGTCTCCAGCAATAGACTGTAAGTTCTTACCTGGCCCCTGCCGCCAGTTACTATGGTAACTGGTGACTCTGGTCTAATTACTTGTCCATGGACTCCCAACTGCTGCTTCTGTTGATGAGGAGATAATGGTTTGTCACCAGGACTTTTTTTAAAAAATTTTTTCATTGGGACTTTTATAAAGCATTCTGCCTGATTGATAAAAATAACAATAAATCAAATCCTATGCATAGGGAAAACTTGCATTTTAAGTGAAAATAAACTTTGGTGCAACATGTGTTATCTCTTTCCAAGTAGATTGTTCTGAAATCCATGGTGAGCTGACACCAAGACTGCTTAGGAGATATCATTAGACTACAGCAGCTTAAGGTTTCTTACATCCATCTCTCCTTTCACACTGTCTGGTTGGATCCACTCTCCTCTAAGCTCTGAGGTTTGGTCCAGATCCTGTTATTCTTGTTCTCCATCTGCAGCCCTGTGCTCTCTTACTCCTGTGTTTTAAACCAAAGGGCAATCACAGGCCACATTCCAACAGGCTCACAGGAACACACAAAAAGCAAATAGTCCTCATATCCATTCTGACAACCTCCACCTATGGTTAGGAAGACCAAATGGTAGAGGGGAAAGAGCTTTCTTACCTCATGAACCTGGGATTTGAGACTCAGCTCTACTACTCCCTTCCTGTGTGACTTTGAGCCAGTCATTTAACCTCTCTGAGTCTCAGTTTCCTACTTTTTAAAGAGCTGAAGGCGATGGAGTAAGTACAGCCCAAAGAGCAATAGGAAGGAATAAGTAGAAAGAGCTAGGCAGGTGGAGAACTTAGCACAGCGGCTCGTGAGAAGCGCTGTGTGACTGTATCAGTGGTTCTCTGCTGTAGAAAGGTCTTGACAGGCTGAAGGGGGACCATTTCACCCCGTAGTTCCTAGTTTGGCCAACCTCACCAGCTTTCCTGGCCTGAGCAACCACACCAAGCTCATGAACCCTAGGAAAAGAATGAGTGATTTCCAAGTATCACTTCTCCCTGCAACTCTGCACATTGGCCTCACAGAGAAGGTACTAATGTTAGTGGGCTTAAAAAAATCGAATTTTTTTCTGGTCTCCAGCAATAGACTGTAAGTTCTTACCGGGCCCTGCCGCCAGTTACTATGGTAACTGGTGACTCTGGTCTAATTACTTGTCCATGGACTCCCAACTGCTGCTTCTGTTGATGAGGAGATAATGGTTTGTCACCAGGACTTTTTTTAAAAAATTTTTTCATTGGGACTTTTATAAAGCATTCTGCCTGATTGATAAAAATAACAATAAATCAAATCCTATGCATAGGGAAAACTTGCATTTTAAGTGAAAATAAACTTTGGTGCAACATGTGTTATCTCTTTCCAAGTAGATTGTTCTGAAATCCATGGTGAGCTGACACCAAGACTGCTTAGGAGATATCATTAGACTACAGCAGCTTAAGGTTTCTTACATCCATCTCTCCTTTCACACTGTCTGGTTGGATCCACTCTCCTCTAAGCTCTGAGGTTTGGTCCAGATCCTGTTATTCTTGTTCTCCATCTGCAGCCCTGTGCTCTCTTACTCCTGTGTTTTAAACCAAAGGGCAATCACAGGCCACATTCCAACAGGCTCACAGGAACACACAAAAAGCAAATAGTCCTCATATCCATTCTGACAACCTCCACCTATGGTTAGGAAGACCAAATGGTAGAGGGGAAAGAGCTTTCTTACCTCATGAACCTGGGATTTGAGACTCAGCTCTACTACTCCCTTCCTGTGTGACTTTGAGCCAGTCATTTAACCTCTCTGAGTCTCAGTTTCCTACTTTTTAAAGAGCTGAAGGCGATGGAGTAAGTACAGCCCAAAGAGCAATAGGAAGGAATAAGTAGAAAGAGCTAGGCAGGTGGAGAACTTAGCACAGCGGCTCGTGAGAAGCGCTGTGTGACTGTATCAGTGGTTCTCTGCTGTAGAAAGGTCTTGACAGGCTGAAGGGGGACCATTTCACCCCGTAGTTCCTAGTTTGGCCAACCTCACCAGCTTTCCTGGCCTGAGCAACCACACCAAGCTCATGAACCCTAGGAAAAGAATGAGTGATTTCCAAGTATCACTTCTCCCTGCAACTCTGCACATTGGCCTCACAGAGAAGGTAGCTTTTTTCATCACAAGCCAGTCTTCCTTCTGAAGCAATGAAGCCTTCTAGCTCAGTAGACTTGAATCCCTTTTCCACAGGAAACTCCCTATCACCAGACTCCTGGGGCTGGGAGGTATTCCTGAGCTCAGAGATGCCACCCTCCTCTGTTGGCATAAGCTGGCAATTTCCTCTTACTTGGTTGCTCTAGTTCTGTGCAATTGCAGGAATGTATGAGCTGATCCCTCGTTTCAGTTCCTTTCAAAGAAAACTAGCAAGCTCCCCTCCCCCAGATGCTTGCCTCTCAGTTTGCACTTGTCTCCCCAGGTTATGGGGTGCTGGGAGCATGGGTGCAGTTCTTCTGCTCCTCGGGCGTCTTGAGGCTGGAAGCCCGATGCGTGTGTAGCACTGCCAGCTTCATGACCTGGAGGTCGAGTGGCCTCTGTGGCCAGAGGCCAGCTCTGACAAGGATCCAGCTTCCTCTCAAGCTCTGAGGAAGGGCTCGGGTGTATCTGGTGACCAGCGGAGCAGGCAGGCAGCCAAAGGCTCATAGTTCTCTCACCCAAGGTGACACAGCCAGCGAACGAGAGATACTTGCTTGTGGAGTGACTGCATAGCCAAGCCCACTAAGATGAGTAAAGAAGTCTTACCTGTGAAGCTAATAATATCTTCTTTTTTTTTTTTTAAACTTTTATTTATTTATTTTTGGTTGTGCTGGGTCTTCGCTGATGTGTGGGTATAGCTGCTCTGCGGTATGTGGGATCTTCCCAGATCAGGGATCGAACCTGTGTCTCCTGCATTGGCAGATGGGTTCTTATCCACTGAGCCACAAGGGAAGCCCAATAATATCTTCTTTTAAAAATTTTATTTCATATTGGACTATCGTTGATTTACAATGTTGTGTTAGTCTCGGGCATACAGCCAAGTGATTCAGTTATACATACCCACATATGCCTTCCCCGCCATGCCCATGCACTCCCCAGCCTTGGGATGAGAGTGTGGAGCTCACTTTGTAGTGGAATCGATTATAACTAGATTACATATGTCTGCATCCTAGTATTTTTTTATTATTAAACATGGATATGCAAAACTTCTCTTTGATATCACCTATCTATTTTGTCTACTTGACACAGTTTGTGGGTGGTACAAATGAGGAAAGGATACAGAGAGAGTCCTTAAAGGGTTTTCAAAGCATCAGAAAAAACTCAGAAACTAAGGCTCACGCTTCAAATTCTGTTTCCCTGGGGAGATGGGAAGGGGAAATACCTGCAATTCTTCAGTTATTCCACTTTTATCATAGAGATTGTAGCCCTTAATTCCAATGAGGATTTGTGAGATTCTTTTGAGATGTTTAGGAAGGATACTAGACCCCACAGTTACAAAGTGTATTGATACCTATAACCAATTGAGCTGGTTGGTGGCTTTTAGTGGAGGCAAAAGGCTTGTTTGTGGTAAGAAGGATCCTGGGACGTATTCCTCCTCTGCCAGAATGAACAGGTTGATACAGGCCCAGTTTGCAGGACAGAAATCAATTCAGAGATCCTGAGCAGGAGAAATCCCATCGTAATAGGCCTCATGTAACTAGCTGTCAGCAGGAGAAAATGCTGAGGAAGGGCTCGGTGTATCTGGTGACCAGCGGAGCAGGCAGGCAGCCAAAGGCTCATAGTTCTCTCACCCAAGGTGACACAGCCAGCGAACGAGAGATACTTGCTTGTGGAGTGACTGCATAGCCAAGCCCACTAAGATGAGTAAAGAAGTCTTACCTGTGAAGCTAATAATATCTTCTTTTTTTTTTTTTAAACTTTTATTTATTTATTTTTGGTTGTGCTGGGTCTTCGCTGATGTGTGGGTATAGCTGCTCTGCGGTATGTGGGATCTTCCCAGATCAGGGATCGAACCTGTGTCTCCTGCATTGGCAGATGGGTTCTTATCCACTGAGCCACAAGGGAAGCCCAATAATATCTTCTTTTAAAAATTTTATTTCATATTGGACTATCGTTGATTTACAATGTTGTGTTAGTCTCGGGCATACAGCCAAGTGATTCAGTTATACATACCCACATATGCCTTCCCCGCCATGCCCATGCACTCCCCAGCCTTGGGATGAGAGTGTGGAGCTCACTTTGTAGTGGAATCGATTATAACTAGATTACATATGTCTGCATCCTAGTATTTTTTTATTATTAAACATGGATATGCAAAACTTCTCTTTGATATCACCTATCTATTTTGTCTACTTGACACAGTTTGTGGGTGGTACAAATGAGGAAAGGATACAGAGAGAGTCCTTAAAGGGTTTTCAAAGCATCAGAAAAAACTCAGAAACTAAGGCTCACGCTTCAAATTCTGTTTCCCTGGGGAGATGGGAAGGGGAAATACCTGCAATTCTTCAGTTATTCCACTTTTATCATAGAGATTGTAGCCCTTAATTCCAATGAGGATTTGTGAGATTCTTTTGAGATGTTTAGGAAGGATACTAGACCCCACAGTTACAAAGTGTATTGATACCTATAACCAATTGAGCTGGTTGGTGGCTTTTAGTGGAGGCAAAAGGCTTGTTTGTGGTAAGAAGGATCCTGGGACGTATTCCTCCTCTGCCAGAATGAACAGGTTGATACAGGCCCAGTTTGCAGGACAGAAATCAATTCAGAGATCCTGAGCAGGAGAAATCCCATCGTAATAGGCCTCATGTAACTAGCTGTCAGCAGGAGAAAAATGCTAAGAAGTGGGGAAGGGAGCAGAGGAGAGTTCTGGAGGGCAGAATTCTGACCTGTGGCTGTTTTCCAGACAGAAGGGAGATGCAGGGAAGGCAAAGATTGGCACCAGGGGCTTCCGCCTGGGCACTGAGCAACAGGTGGTCTTGTGGAGACTCAGTTCAGAAAATCTGATGCACAAAGCATGCCAGCCAAGACTGGAAACAGAGCATTTATTTATTTTTATTTTTTTATTATTATTTTTACAGGGTTTTACTGTTTACTGCCACACATAGACCCAAATCCTCCATAGGTATACATATGTTGCCCCCCTCCCGAGCCTCCCCCCATCCCCATCTCCATCCCACCCCTCCAGGTCAGCACAGAGCCCCTGTCTGAGATCCCCTAGACCCACAGCATGTTCCCCTCCCTCATACCAATGTCCGTAAGACTGTTCTCCGTGTCTGCTTCTTCATTGCTGCTCTGCATATTCATTTATCAGCACCGTCTTTCTAGATTTCATACATATGTATCAGTATATAATATTTATCTTTCTCTCTCTGACTGACTTCACTCATGTAATAGGTTCTAGATTCGTCCACCTCATTAGAACTGATTCAAATGCATTCCTTTTTATGGTTGAATAATATTCCGTTGTATGTATGTACTACATCTGCTTCATTCATTCATCTGTTGATGGACATTACGTTGCTTCCATGTTCTAGCTATTGTAAATAGTGCTGCAATGAACAGTGGGGTACATGTGTCTCTTTCAAGTTTGATTTTCTCAGGGCATATGCCTAATAGTGGGATTGCTGGGTCATATGGTGGCTCTATTCCTAGTTTTTTGAGGTCTCTCCATACTGTCTTCCATAGTGGCTGTATCAGTTCATATTCCTACCAGTAGTGCAAGAAGGTTCCCTTTTCTCCACACCCTCTCCAGCATATATTGTTTGTAGACTTTTTTAGTGGAGGCAAAAGGCTTGTTTGTGGTAAGAAGGATCCTGGGACGTATTCCTCCTCTGCCAGAATGAACAGGTTGATACAGGCCCAGTTTGCAGGACAGAAATCAATTCAGAGATCCTGAGCAGGAGAAATCCCATCGTAATAGGCCTCATGTAACTAGCTGTCAGCAGGAGAAAAATGCTAAGAAGTGGGGAAGGGAGCAGAGGAGAGTTCTGGAGGGCAGAATTCTGACCTGTGGCTGTTTTCCAGACAGAAGGGAGATGCAGGGAAGGCAAAGATTGGCACCAGGGGCTTCCGCCTGGGCACTGAGCAACAGGTGGTCTTGTGGAGACTCAGTTCAGAAAATCTGATGCACAAAGCATGCCAGCCAAGACTGGAAACAGAGCATTTATTTATTTTTATTTTTTTATTATTATTTTTACAGGGTTTTACTGTTTACTGCCACACATAGACCCAAATCCTCCATAGGTATACATATGTTGCCCCCCTCCCGAGCCTCCCCATCCCCATCTCCATCCCACCCCTCCAGGTCAGCACAGAGCCCCTGTCTGAGATCCCCTAGACCCACAGCATGTTCCCCTCCCTCATACCAATGTCCGTAAGACTGTTCTCCGTGTCTGCTTCTTCATTGCTGCTCTGCATATTCATTTATCAGCACCGTCTTTCTAGATTTCATACATATGTATCAGTATATAATATTTATCTTTCTCTCTCTGACTGACTTCACTCTGCGTAATAGTTTCTAGATTCGTCCACCTCATTAGAACTGATTCAAATGCATTCCTTTTTATGGTTGAATAATATTCCGTTGTATGTATGTACTACATCTGCTTCATTCATTCATCTGTTGATGGACATTACGTTGCTTCCATGTTCTAGCTATTGTAAATAGTGCTGCAATGAACAGTGGGGTACATGTGTCTCTTTCAAGTTTGATTTTCTCAGGGCATATGCCTAATAGTGGGATTGCTGGGTCATATGGTGGCTCTATTCCTAGTTTTTTGAGGTCTCTCCATACTGTCTTCCATAGTGGCTGTATCAGTTCATATTCCTACCAGTAGTGCAAGAAGGTTCCCTTTTCTCCACACCCTCTCCAGCATATATTGTTTGTAGACTTTTTGATGATGGCCATTCTGACTGGTGTGAGGTGATATCTCATTGTAGTTTTGATTTGCATTTCTCTGATAATCAGCGATGTTGAACATCTTTTCATGTGCTGGTTGGACATCTGTATGTCTTCTTCAGAGAGATGTCTGTTTAGATCGTTTTCCCATTTTTTTTGTTTTGTTTTTTATTTATTTATTTATTTATTTTGGGCGGGGGTCGGGTTGGGGAGGGGGTGGGCGGGCCACTTCTATTGGTCTTTCATTTCTCTATTTTCATCTGTCTTTGTTCTTTGGCTCCTGTGGGCCTCCCATTGTGGTGGTGTCTGTCGTCGCAGAGCACCGGCTCTGGGCTCATGCGCTCCAGAGCTCCAGCTCGGTAATTGGACACATCGGTCCAGCCGCTCCACGGTACGTGGGATCTTCCCAGGCCAGGGCTCGAACCGGCGCCCCTTGCACTGCAAGGCGGTGTCCTTACCCACTGGACCACCAGGGGAAGCCCGTTTTCCCATTTTTTGACTGGCTTGTTCGTTTTTTTAGAGTTGAGTTGTCTGAGTTGCTTGCATATTTTGGAAATTAATTCTTTGTTGGTTGTTTCATTTGCTGTTATTTTCTTCCATTCTGAAGGTTGTCCTTTCACCTTGTTTATAGTTTCTTTTGATCTGCAAAAACTTTTAAGTTTAATTAGGTCCCACTTGTCTATGTTTGTCTTTATTTCCATTACTCTAGAAGGTGGATCATAGAAGATCTTGCTTTATGTCATTAAGTGTTCTTCCTTTGTTTTCCTCCAAGAGTTTTATGGTCTCTGGTCTTACAGTTAGGTCTTTAATGCATTTTGAGTTTATCTTTGTGTATGGCGTTAGGTAGGGTTCCAACTTCATTCTTTTACATGTAGTTGTCCAATTTTCCCAGCACCAGTTATTGAAGAGGCTGTCTTTGCCCCATTGTATTTGCTTGCCTCCTTTGTCAAAAATAAGGTACCAATAGGTGCATGAGTTTATCCAGAGCATTTATTTAGTTATTTTTATTTAGTTATTTTTTACTTTTTTTTTTTGGAGGGGGTGAGGGGGTGGGTTGGGGATGGAGGTGGGTAGGTGGGCCGCTTCTATTGGTCTTTCATTATCTGTTTCCTTTGTTCTTTGGCCTATGTGGGCCTCCCATCTCAGTGGCCTCTGTTGTCGCAGAGCACTAGCTCTGGGCGCATGCACTCCAGAGCTCCGGCTTGGTAATTGGACACATCAGTCCAGCTGCTCTGTGGCACATGGGATCTTCCAAGGCCAGGGATCGAACCGGCGCCCCTTGCACTGCAAGGCGGTGTCCTTACCCACTGGACCACCAGGGAAGCCCCAAAGCATTTATTTTTAATTGAAGTACAGTTGAGTTACAATATTATATTAGTTTCAGGTGTATAACACCCTAATTCAATACTCCATTTTAAATTGTAACAAAATACTAAGTGTATTCCCTGTGCTATGCAATATATCCTTATAGCTTATTTACTTTACATATTACTGTGTTTGTGGCTGTTAATCTCCTAGCCCTATCTTGTCCCACTCCCTTCCCTTTAAAGTACTCTGGAGACAGAACTTTCATTTTTTAAAACTTTTTATTTTCTACTGGGATGTAGCCAATTAACAACATTGTAATAGTTTCAGGTGAACAGTGAAGGGACTCAGCCGTACCTATACACGTATCCATTCTCTCCCAAACACCTCTCCCATCCAGGCCGCCACGTAACGTTGAGCAGAGCTCTGGAAACAGAACTTTGAACATAGAACTAACAGAGAGAAGCATTTCAGCTATGTGATTTTTACATACAGAACTATTTAGAGGAAATCCATAAAGAGAAAGAATCACCCACTAGTCCATCCTACCTGACAATAACTTCATTCTTGTACCTTCCATTTTTGCTCTTGTCCATGTCAACAAAAAATATTTACCAAGTTACTACCAGTAAATAGACTGTTTTATACTATTTTTTTGGAAGTTAATAGTGGGTCATAAGGATTTTCCCACATTTCTGCATAACGTTAGAAATATTTTAACATCAACAACATCTTAAAACAAGTTTCCCCATGTATTAAAGTCTAGGAAGACTAGCGATTTAAAACAGGGAGTCAAGATTCTTCAATGACTTTCAGGAAACTCCTAGGAGAGCAGTAATGATGTGGTTTGACAGATTCAGATAAATATGACACTGGGTAGATTGTCTGTAAGTCTGCAGCTTGGCCTTGGGGACAAGGAAAAGTGAGTGCACACACAGGGCTGGCTGGGTGGGGACAGTGAGCCCTAAGGATGGGTCCAGGTTCACAGCTGAGGCAAGAGGTGGCCACGTGCAAGACAGTGAGTCTTCATTCTAAGTTTACATGCTGAACGGTGTGTTCTCTCTAGTCCCCCTGAAGAAGCTAAGCTTCTGGGCCTCAGAGCTCCTCAAAGAGTCCAAGAGCTGCGACCAAAAACAAAGATGTCCAGTAAGAAAAGGCTTGGAGAGTCTCAGACTGGGTATCCAGGAGGGACATTTCATTCTCTTCTCACTTCCAGGTGACTGCTTGCCATGCTCGCATTCACTCTGGCTCTGTCGTGCTCTCTTCTCTTTCATTAGCTCCTTCACTTTAATCTTTCTCTGTCCTTCAGCCTGAAGAGTCCGTGGCAGCAGTCTTCTGGGTCCATAGAGTGAGTGCTTTCCCAGGGAACCTGAGGCAGGGAGGAGTGAATACAAACCCCACAGAGGGATCTGCTGGAGTAGTAAGAAATAAACTGTGAAGAGGGTGTCCCAGGAAACAAGAGAACAGGGGTGCTTGCTGCACTTCTATATTATTTGGGTTTTTTAATCAGAAATTCTGTTATACATTAAAACAGTCAAAGAAGTTAATTTTTTTTTTTTTAATTTAAAGAGGCACACATCTTGTTTTTCTAAAAGAAGCAACAGACTGTCTCAGGAGAAAAGGGCGTCAGTGATGCAATGAAAGCAGCAGAGAGATCACACGCAGCAGGTGCCGAGAAAAGGCCTTAGGACAGGGATGATGGTCCTCAGTGCCTCTGAGAACCTGGTTCTGCACACAGAGTGAACGGACACTAGAGTGAGCGAAAGAATTCTGCAAGGAGCGAAACGGTGACTGATGAAAAGGGGTGAGTCACTTCAAAACCTTAACTGGGAGGACAGGGAGAGAGGGCAAGAGCAGAAGGAGCCTCAAGGGCTGGGAAAATCTGAGGCATTTGAGGAGAACAGGAGCGTGACCATTTCTGAAGCAGAGAGGAAATGTTCCAGGTGGATGAGAGCTGGAAAGGGACCAAGGGGAGTGAAGGGAGCTGAGAAGGGGGCACAGGGGAAAAGCACTTTGGATTTTTAAAGACTTTTATTATGGGAAACTTCCATATATATATATATATATAAGTAGAGAGTATGGCCATAATGAACCCCCATGTGGCCATTCCCCCCAGCTCCAACATGGGTCAGCTCATGATCCAATTAGTTTCATCCGTACGTATCCCCACCAGCCCATCAGCCCTTCCTCGGGTTGTTTTGAAAGAAATTCAAGACGTCACATTATTTCCCTGGAGAAAGGAATGGCAACCCACTCCAGTATTCTTGCCTGGAAAATTCCATGGACAGAGGAGCCTGGCACACTGCCGTTCATAGAGTTGCAAAGAGTCAGACATGACTGAGCCACTGAGCGTGCACGCGCGTTATTACAGTGATTGTTAAACGGGAGCACGCACCAGAATTCCCTTCATCATACAGACTGCTGAGCCCCACTCCCAGAGTTTCTGACTCAGCCGGTCTGGGGTGGGGCTGAGAATTTGTATTTCCACCACATTTCCAGGTGATACCAATGCTGCAGATCCAGGGGTCACATCTTGAAAACCATTGTATTATTTTATTTATGCATTTCTCTTTTAAAAAGGGCTTGCTTTTAAAAAGCAGTTTTTGCATTTTTTAACAGCTTTATTGAAGTATACTAGTAAACTGTATATATTTAAAGTGTCTCAATTTGAGAAGTTTTGACATATATATCCTCGAAACCATCATAATCAAGATAAAGAACATTTCTAGCACTCCCTAAGATTTCTTGTGCCCCTTTCTAATCCCTCAGGCTGTCGTACTGATTCTAACCCTCTACCCAAGAGCCAGGGAGCTGCCTTCTGTCACTATAGGTTATCTAAGCTTTACAAGTATTTTATCTATGGGGCATACAATATGTATCTTCTATATGTTTTCACTGTTACTCACCATAATATTCTTGAGATATATCCAACTGTGTGTGTATAGGGCAGAGAGGGCGGAGCCTCAAGGGCTGGGAAAATCTGAGGCATTTGAGGAGAACAGGAGCGTGACCATTTCTGAAGCAGAGGAAATGTTCCAGGTGGATGAGAGCTGGAAAGGGACCAAGGGGAGTGAAGGGAGCTGAGAAGGGGGCACAGGGGAAAAGCACTTTGGATTTTTAAAGACTTTTATTATGGGAAACTTCCATATATATATATATATATAAGTAGAGAGTATGGCCATAATGAACCCCCATGTGGCCATTCCCCCCAGCTCCAACATGGGTCAGCTCATGATCCAATTAGTTTCATCCGTACGTATCCCCACCAGCCCATCAGCCCTTCCTCGGGTTGTTTTGAAAGAAATTCAAGACGTCACATTATTTCCCTGGAGAAAGGAATGGCAACCCACTCCAGTATTCTTGCCTGGAAAATTCCATGGACAGAGGAGCCTGGCACACTGCCGTTCATAGAGTTGCAAAGAGTCAGACATGACTGAGCCACTGAGCGTGCACGCGCGTTATTACAGTGATTGTTAAACGGGAGCACGCACCAGAATTCCCTTCATCATACAGACTGCTGAGCCCCACTCCCAGAGTTTCTGACTCAGCCGGTCTGGGGTGGGGCTGAGAATTTGTATTTCCACCACATTTCCAGGTGATACCAATGCTGCAGATCCAGGGGTCACATCTTGAAAACCATTGTATTATTTTATTTATGCATTTCTCTTTTAAAAAGGGCTTGCTTTTAAAAAGCAGTTTTTGCATTTTTTAACAGCTTTATTGAAGTATACTAGTAAACTGTATATATTTAAAGTGTCTCAATTTGAGAAGTTTTGACATATATATCCTCGAAACCATCATAATCAAGATAAAGAACATTTCTAGCACTCCCTAAGATTTCTTGTGCCCCTTTCTAATCCCTCAGGCTGTCGTACTGATTCTAACCCTCTACCCAAGAGCCAGGGAGCTGCCTTCTGTCACTATAGGTTATCTAAGCTTTACAAGTATTTTATCTATGGGGCATACAATATGTATCTTCTATATGTTTTCACTGTTACTCACCATAATATTCTTGAGATATATCCAACTGTGTGTGTATGCGTAGCCCCCATCCCACCCCAGGGCACCCTTATTTAAAACATAATCATGGTGTTACCATCACTCACAAAAATCAGTAATAATTCCTCAATATCACATTTCCTCATTGTCTTCCTCATTTTCACCTATTAGTTGATATTGATAATGGTGCCTATCATTATCATTCATCTTAAAATAGTCAAATCCCTCAGTTTTTCCCTTGGCCTTTATTTGTACTTTGTACCTTGCCCCCCCCCCGCCTTTTTTTCTTTTAAGAATTCTTTCCCACTTTAAAAATCACAGCTATATTCTCCTGTAAATATTTCTGTTTGTTTTGTAGGGTTGCCTTTAACATTTGTGTCTTTAGTGTCTCTGAAGTTGACCTTTGTTTATAGTATTAGGAATTTAAATTAATTTTCCTCCATCAAGTGAACCAGTTTTCCCTGCACTGCCTACTAAGCAACCTATCCTGTCCCCATTGATCTGTAATGTGTTCTTGTCCATACATCAGGTACGCTCCCATCCAAAAGCATAAACACACACATATGCATTTCTGACCGCTTTCTGGCCCGTGGTCTATGTGCACAGTTTTGCACCAGTACTATAGTGTTTTGGGCTTCGCTGATGGCTCAGCGGTCAAGAATCCGCCTGCAACACAAGAGACTCAGGTTTGATCCCTGGGTCAGGAACACACCCTGGAGGAGGAAATGGCAACCCACTCCAGTATTCTTGCCTGGGAAAGTCCATGGACAGAGGAGCCTGGTGGGCTACAGCCCATGGGGTTGAAAGAGTCAGACGCAACTGAGAGCAAGCACAGACAGACCTGTATGTTTTATTACATGGCATTAGAGCAGAGTAGGGAAAGTCCTTTTGCTTTATTATTCTCTCAAAATCAACTCAATTAATTACAGACTTTCAGTTCTTTTTTTTTTTTTTTTTTAACTTTTATTTATTTATGTTTGGCTGTGCTGGGTCTTTGTTGATTTGTGGGTTTAGCTGCTCTGCGGTATGTGGGATCTTCCTGGATCAGGGCTTGAACCTGTGTCTCCTGCATTGGCAGACATCTTCCTGGGGTTTCTATGTATCTTCTATATGTTTTCACTGTTACTCACCATAATATTCTTGAGATATATCCAACTGTGTGTGTATGCGTAGCCCCCATCCCACCCCAGGGCACCCTTATTTAAAACATAATCATGGTGTTACCATCACTCACAAAAATCAGTAATAATTCCTCAATATCACATTTCCTCATTGTCTTCCTCATTTTCACCTATTAGTTGATATTGATAATGGTGCCTATCATTATCATTCATCTTAAAATAGTCAAATCCCTCAGTTTTTCCCTTGGCCTTTATTTGTACTTTGTACCTTGCCCCCCCCCCGCCTTTTTTTCTTTTAAGAATTCTTTCCCACTTTAAAAATCACAGCTATATTCTCCTGTAAATATTTCTGTTTGTTTTGTAGGGTTGCCTTTAACATTTGTGTCTTTAGTGTCTCTGAAGTTGACCTTTGTTTATAGTATTAGGAATTTAAATTAATTTTCCTCCATCAAGTGAACCAGTTTTCCCTGCACTGCCTACTAAGCAACCTATCCTGTCCCCATTGATCTGTAATGTGTTCTTGTCCATACATCAGGTACGCTCCCATCCAAAAGCATAAACACACACATATGCATTTCTGACCGCTTTCTGGCCCGTGGTCTATGTGCACAGTTTTGCACCAGTACTATAGTGTTTTGGGCTTCGCTGATGGCTCAGCGGTCAAGAATCCGCCTGCAACACAAGAGACTCAGGTTTGATCCCTGGGTCAGGAACACACCCTGGAGGAGGAAATGGCAACCCACTCCAGTATTCTTGCCTGGGAAAGTCCATGGACAGAGGAGCCTGGTGGGCTACAGCCCATGGGGTTGAAAGAGTCAGACGCAACTGAGAGCAAGCACAGACAGACCTGTATGTTTTATTACATGGCATTAGAGCAGAGTAGGGAAAGTCCTTTTGCTTTATTATTCTCTCAAAATCAACTCAATTAATTACAGACTTTCAGTTCTTTTTTTTTTTTTTTTTTTAACTTTTATTTATTTATGTTTGGCTGTGCTGGGTCTTTGTTGATTTGTGGGTTTAGCTGCTCTGCGGTATGTGGGATCTTCCTGGATCAGGGCTTGAACCTGTGTCTCCTGCATTGGCAGACAGGTTCTTATCCACTGAGCCACAAGGGAAGCCCCAGTTTATTCTTTTGAATAGGCTTTTTTATTCCCTCAAAATATTTGTTGGTAGGGTATTTAAATTGCCTTAAGCTTTTTTTTTTAAAGATTTATTTATTTATTTATTTGAGGGGGGGTAGGGTGGGGAGGGAGAGGGGCGGGCAGGTCACATATATTGGTCTTTCATTTGTCCATTTTCATCCATCTTTGTTTTTTGGCCCGTGTGGGCCTCCCATAGCGATGGCGCCTGTCGTCGCAGAGGGCTGGCTCGGCGCATGCGCCCCAGAGCTCCGGCTCGGTGATTGGACACATTGGTCCAGCCACTCCGCGGCACATGGGATCTTCCCAGGCCAGGGATCAAACCAGAGCCCCTTGCACTGCAAGGTGGTGTCCTTACCCACTGGACCACCAGGGAAGCCCTAAATTGCCTTAAGTTTTGACATTAACTTCAGAGAGTTGGTATCTTTACATGTTAAGAAGTCTTGCCCACCACCATGGCGTGTCTTTGTCTATTCAAACCTTATATTATGAACTTTAATAGTTTTACATTTCTCTCTAAAAAATTGTTATGCTTTTAAGTTACTTTTAGGTGCTTTATTGATTTCTAAAAAATTTTTATCCTATATTGGAGTATAGTTGATGTACAATGTTGTATTAGTTTTAGGTGTATAGCAAAGTGATTTAGTCATTCATATACACATGTCTATTCTTTTTCAGATTCTTTTCCCATATAAGTTACTACAGAGTATTTTCTTAAAAGCCTTCATTTTACTTTTAACTTTTACAGAGTTTTGTTGTTTACAGATATGTATGTTCCCAGATTAGTCATATGTATATCCCCCACTTCCCACCCCTCCCAACCATCACACAGCACCCCTGAAGGATCCCCTTTTCTCACAGAGCAATGACTATTGCTATTTTCTTCACATATGATAGTACAGGCCTTCATGCTACTTCCTTTACGCCTCCCACCTCTGTTCTTTCCCCACAATGTCCATATGTCCCTCACATATGATAGTACAGGGCTTGCTGCGCGTATGTGGGATCTTCCTGGATCAGGGCTTGAACCTGTGTCTCCTGCATTGGCAGACAGGTTCTTATCCACTGAGCCACAAGGGAAGCCCCAGTTTATTCTTTTGAATAGGCTTTTTTATTCCCTCAAAATATTTGTTGGTAGGGTATTTAAATTGCCTTAAGCTTTTTTTTTTAAAGATTTATTTATTTATTTATTTGAGGGGGGGTAGGGTGGGGAGGGAGAGGGGCGGGCAGGTCACATATATTGGTCTTTCATTTGTCCATTTTCATCCATCTTTGTTTTTTGGCCCGTGTGGGCCTCCCATAGCGATGGCGTCTGTCGTCGCAGAGGGCTGGCTCCCGGCGCATGCGCCCCAGAGCTCCGGCTCGGTGATTGGACACATTGGTCCAGCCACTCCGCGGCACATGGGATCTTCCCAGGCCAGGGATCAAACCAGAGCCCCTTGCACTGCAAGGTGGTGTCCTTACCCACTGGACCACCAGGGAAGCCCTAAATTGCCTTAAGTTTTGACATTAACTTCGAGAGAGTTGGTATCTTTACATGTTAAGAAGTCTTGCCCACCACCATGGCGTGTCTTTGTCTATTCAAACCTTATATTATGAACTTTAATAGTTTTACATTTCTCTCTAAAAAATTGTTATGCTTTTAAGTTACTTTTAGGTGCTTTATTGATTTCTAAAAAATTTTTATCCTATATTGGAGTATAGTTGATGTACAATGTTGTATTAGTTTTAGGTGTATAGCAAAGTGATTTAGTCATTCATATACACATGTCTATTCTTTTTCAGATTCTTTTCCCATATAAGTTACTACAGAGTATTTTCTTAAAAGCCTTCATTTTACTTTTAACTTTTACAGAGTTTTGTTGTTTACAGATATGTATGATCCCAGATTAGTCATATGTATATCCCCCACTTCCCACCCCTCCCAACCATCACACAGCACCCCTGAAGGATCCCCTTTTCTCACAGAGCAATGACTATTGCTATTTTCTTCACATATGATAGTACAGGCCTTCATGCTACTTCCTTTACGCCTCCCACCTCTGTTCTTTCCCCACAATGTCCATATGTCCACTGTCCATGTCTGTGTCTCCATCATGTCACTGCATGTGCCATCATCACCATCCTACTAGATTCCATATGTATGTGTTAATATACTGTACTTGTCCTTCTCTTTCTGACTGACTTCACTTTTTAGGATACATTCTAGATCCAGCCACCTCATTAGGACTGATTCTTCTGCATTTCTCTTTACAGCTGTGTAGTATTCCATTGTATGTATGCACCAGAGCTTCAGTATCCATTCGTTTGTCAATGGGCATCTAGGTTGCTTCCATGTTCTAGCTATTGTATAGAGAGCTGCAATGAACATTGGGGTACAGGTGCTTCTTTCAGTTTTGATTTCATCAGGGTATAAGCCTAAGAGTGGGATTGCTGGGTCGTATGGTGCTTCTATTTTTAGTTTTTTAAGGAATCTCCAGACTGTCTTCCATAGAGGCTGTATCAGTCTACATTCCCACCAGCAGTGCGAGAGGGTTCCCTTTTCTCCACACCCTCTCCAGCATTTATTGTCTGTCAATTT
Organism: Tragulus kanchil; assembly: GCA_022376925.1. Taxonomy (NCBI): domain Eukaryota; kingdom Metazoa; phylum Chordata; class Mammalia; order Artiodactyla; family Tragulidae; genus Tragulus; species Tragulus kanchil. Next base: position 284,407,751 of record JAIOJX010000032.1, on the reverse strand, counting down.
GTGGATGATGGCCATTCTGAGGGGTGTGAGGTGATATCTCATTGTAGTTTTGATTTGCATTTCTCTAATTATAAGTGAAGTTGAGCATCGTTTCATGTGCTTTTGGGCAATCTATTACAGAGTATTGAGTAGAGCTTCCTGTGATACACAGTAAAGTCTTGTTGATTATTTTATATATATTCGTGTATATATGTTAAGCCCAATCTTCTAATTTGTCCCTCCCCACTGCCTTTCCCTTTTGTAATCATGAGTTTGTTTTCTACTTTATGAGTCTGTTTTTGTTTTATAAATGTTTGTGTCATTTTTAGAAAGTGTTCACATAAGTGATATCATATGATATTTGTCACTCTTTAACTTACTTCACTTAGTATGGTAATTTCTAGATCCATCCATGTTGCTACAAATGCCATTATTTCATTCTTCTTTGTGGCTGACTAATATTCCATCATGGGCTTCCTAGGTTGTTCAGTGGTAAAGAATCTTCTTGCCAATGAAGGAGACATGGGTTCAATTCCTGGGTCAGGAAGATCCCCTAGAGAAGGAAATGGCAACCCACTCCAGTATTCTTGTCTGGGAAATCCCATGGACAGCCCTGGTGGGCAATAGTCCATCAGGTTGCAAAAGAGTCAAACACTATTTAGAAACTAAACAAGAGCAATAGTCCTTTGTCATAGGACGAGCACTGAGGTTGCTACCATGTCTTGGCTATTTGTAAATGGTGCTTCAATGAACACTGGGATACTTGTATCTTTTCAAAGTATGTTTGTCTCTGGATGTGTGGTTTTCTCCAGATATATTAATTTTTAGGTACTTAATAGCTTTGTTGCTCTTGTGAAAGGTGTCTTATTTTCTGTTATATTTTCTGGTTGAATATTACTAATGTAGAAGAATGCTACTGATCTTGGTAAGGAGATCTTGTTCCTGTCATCCTCGCAGACAGTAAGTAGTAGTTCTAAAAGTTTTTCCATTAGTTCTGTGAGGTTTTCCATGTAAGAATAAGGATACCTTTGTAACTTTTTTGCAAATCCTCACACCTGTTACTTCTTCATGTCATGTCACATAGGTCAAGCCTTCTAGTACTCTGTTGCGTTGTAGCAGCTCCTCTTCTTAAGGGCACCGTGGGCCTGTCTGCACCTGTTATCTCCTTTCTGTCCCCATGGGGAAGGCCTGCCCTAATGTACCCACAAGATCCATCTTCTGCTGGTACAGAACTGATGATTCTGTTTTGTCTTGTCATGGAGTTGGGGTGGACAGCAGTCTACCCATGAAAATATGAAGGAGAAAAAAATCCCGAGATGAAAGCCTCCCCACCTGTGGCATCTTTCCTCTCCCCCTATAAGCTGCAGTCACGGACACACATACCCTGGAACCCAGCCATTTGCTGTCCTTCTAGGGGCTTCTCACAGTTACTACATTGGATACTCAGGTCCAACAACTGCCCTATATCTGAGGCACTCTGAAAGCTCAGTTGAGGGAAATAGCCAGTAGCCAAAAGTGCATTGCCATTTTCTCAGGATCCAGAAGCCAGAGGGATATTTCTCAAATAACTATGGTCATGAGAATACTTTAACCCTAGGCCATTGAAGACTCTCATTGTAAGCTCTTTAATAAGATCATTCGAAAGTCCTGACAAGCTGGCCTTATCTCCTTTCCCACTTACCACAACTTATCACACATTCAAACCACTCTGGGTGATCTCCTTTCCCTGAACATGTGTGCTTTAAACTTCATCTATTTACCATATGGTTACCATACATAGAGTTCTCTTATCCTGTGTCCATATTGAGAAATCCGACTTATTCATCATGGCTCAGAACAACTCTTCATTCTTTTTGTTTGTTTGTTTAAAGGCTCCTCCTTTTTGTTTGTTTTTGGCCACTTCTATTGGCCTTTCATTCATTTCCATCTTTGGCCTGTGTGGGCCTCCCATTGCAGTGGCCTTTCTCACTGCAGAGCACTGACTCTGGGCGCATGTGCTCCAGAGAGCTGGCATGGTAGTTGGACACATCAGTCCAGCCACTCCATGGCACGTGGGATCTTCCCAGGCCAGGAATCAAACCGGCACCCCTTGCACTGTAAGGTGGTGTCCTTACCCACCAGACCACCAGGGAAGCCCACAACTCATCATTCTTATGAAGTCTTCTCAAGTTCATCCCATGAGCATATATCATTTCTTCCCCAGCACCCCCCATAGCACTTCTCTGCCCAATGTGTCTTGTAGCTTGTTGTTAGTTATCTAACGTTCCCGTTAGACAGTGGCTTCCAGGAGGGCAAGGACTCTGTTTTATTCATCTCAATCTCTGTAGCAGTGCTTTACACCTACTAGATGCTCCAGAAATTTTTCTTCATCAAATTAAATTCTAGAGGTTACAAATGACAGAAAAGGTGTCAGGGTGACGCACTGCTCTTGCCCAATCTTGGTACCAGTAGGGTTGAACGGGTTGAACGTGAATTTGCAGAGGTGTCCTTCCCTTGAGTAATACCTAGCAACATGCAGATAGGAAGAAGACGCTGATAAATTGTTGGAGTGCTATACTAACAGTGTTCAGTAGTGCTGAGCAACTGTTTAATAGGAAACGTACCTGCGAAGTCTAACATATAGGGGCATTTGTGGAATTTAGCATGTAGACTGACATTCCTGGGTCTCTTTTCCTGAGTTATACTCCTACTTAGAGCGTTAGGTAGATGCCTTTACATACCGCCCTTGAAATGTACCTATTTTTAGGAGGAGATTATGAGATAAATGGCAGCTTATTTTGAAAATAAATTGGTTTTCCTTAGTGACTCAGACAATAAAGAACCTGCCTGCATTGAAGGAGACCTGGCTTTGATCCCTGGGTCGGGAAGATTGTCTGGAGAGGGGAATGGCTATCCACGCCAGTGTTCTTACCTGGAAAATCCCATGGACAAAAGTGCCTGGCAGTCCATGTGGTCAGAAAGAGTCAGACACAAGTAAGTGACTAGCACACACACATTTTGAAAACAGTACCTTTCAGTAGGAATTTCCAGTAAGTAGAATAGATCAGTTATGTTATGGAGGAGACATGAGACAGGTAAATGAAGAAACTGAAGTAAAATTAATAAGGTTTATATTGTTCCTTTTCTTTGAATGATATATAGCAGTTTCTTCTATGTGTTTATTTCTTTTGGATCCCTTGACAGTGGGTAAAGTAGGTATTATTATCATTATGCTGAAAAACTGAGATAAAGAGAAATTAAATTAATTTTCTTCAGTAGATTGTTGGAGAAATGGCTGTCAGTTTGTTCATACCTCTTTGAATCTACCCCATTGAATCTCACTTTTCCCACTAATTCAGGCTTGGCCATGTAAATTGTTTTGGCCAATAAAACGAGAACAAATATGCTACACACAGAAAATTTTAAGTGCTTACCGGGACTTCCCTGGTGGTTCAGTGGTTAAGAATCCGCCTGCCGGGCTTCCCCTGGTGGTCCAGTGGGTAAGGACACCGCCTTGCAGTGCAAGGGGCGCCGGATTGATCCCTGGCCTGGGAAGATCCCACGTGCTGCGGAGCGGCTGGACTGATGCGTCCAATGACCGAGCTGGAGCTCTGGCGCGCATGCGCCCAGAGCAGGCGCTCTGCGACGACAGACGCCACCGTGATGGGAGGCCCACAGGAGCCAAAGAACAAAGACGGATGAAAATGGAGAAAATGAAAGACCAATAGAAGTGGCTCGTCCGCTCTCCTCCCTCCCCAACCCGACCCCCGTCCAAAATAAATAAATAAATAAATCTTTAAAAAAAAAAAAAAAAGAATCTGCCTGCCAATGCAGGGTACACAGGTTCTATCCCAGGTCAGAGAACTAAAGATGCCACATGCCATGGAGCAACGAAGTCCATGCACTGCATCTGCTGAGCTGAGCTTGTGAGCCACAACTACTGAAGCCTGTGCACCCTCGAGCCTACGCTCTACAACAAGCAAAGCTGCGCAGTGAAAAGCCTGCACACTGAAGAGTAGCCCCTGCACGCCACAACTAGAAAAAGCCTGAGCACAGCAACAAGGACCGAATGAAGCCAAAAGCTAACTCATTCATTAAAAAAATTAATTGCTTGCATGTTGGAGCGTGCCCTCTGTTCCTGCTCTTTGGCACCCTGAGACCATCATGGTGAGACCACCATGTGAAGCTGCAGAAGGAGCCGTCTCATAGAGCAGAGGTGAGTCAGCCCGCTGGGTCCCCCTTGACCAACCAGATGATCCGTCTCCAGGCCTGTGAGTTGGCCAGTCAGCTCCAGATGAGCCACCTTCAGACCTCAGAGATCCACCACATCTACCTGGGTCAGATTAACTGATAAAATGACTTGTGAAATTATGAGAAATGAGAAGTGTTTGCTATACTTAAGTTCCAGGTGGTTTGTGACACAGCAAAACCTAAATGGCACTTTTCCCAAGAAAGCTTAATCAGGTTAGATCTTGAAATCTTGGTGCCTAGGTTCACATTCAATTGCTGCTGCTCCTTTGATAGTCAAAGGTCAGGTTGAAATATGTAGATATATTATTTTGTATCTTAGGTGTGATCAAGCCTCCTCTTGAATTTCTCAAGGGCAAAGGCCATGCCTTGATTTTCTCAATACATCTGTAAAATATGTTCAGTGAGGCATATAACTTTTCTGAAAAGGAATGAACAGTTTTTATGAGGCTGGAAGGTAAAACTCTACGTGCTGCGTTTAACTCTTGATATGTGTATGTGTGTGTGTTCAGTTGCGTGGTCATATCCAACTCTTTGCAACCCCATGGATTGAAGCCGGCCAGGCTCCTCTGTCCATGTGATTTTCCAGGCAAGAATACTGAAGTGGGTTGCCATTTCTTTCTATATGGTGTGTTTAACTCTCAAAATGTGTATGGGACACAGATATTTTTAGTTACAAATATGTTTTGGCTAACATTGTTTCCTAAGAGAGAAAACAGAGAAAGAGAAAAGCAGGCACTATTCTTTGTCCCCAAGGTCAGACCAAAATCTTGCAGAGCCTCTGGGTTTAACAACTTCAGGCATTCACAGTAACATCTGTGTGAACAGTGTGTCTCTGGAATTGTGCAATGCTCATCAGCTTACATGAGACCCCCTACTTGACACTTAGGAAATATTGACTGAATGAATGACCAAGCAAGCTGCGGAGCATGCGTGTGTTCATACATATCACATTTGTGACATGTAGCAGAGTTTTAACTAGAAAGAAAAGTAAACCAAACTAGAATGAGTATGCCTATTTAGCAGGCTCCCAGAGAACAAACCACTTTGCTTTTAGTGTGACCGAGTGTGAAAAGAGCCACATAAATTGTGTAAATGAAATATAAACTCAAAGAAGACACTTTCACCACATTTTGCAGATCAAAAAAAAGTAACACGCCTTTTGGTTAATGGTGACACCTAGTGGTGCAACAAAACTGCGGGTTTTCCTTGGAGTAAAGTCTTTTAGTTCTGTAAGTAAGGGAGGAGGAGTCCTTGGAGTCTTGGACCCCTGCTCTCTTCACAGATTGCTGGAGGAGCTGAGGCCCCTAGGGCTCCCATGGTCAGCATGGGTAGGATCTTGTCCTAGAATTTAATGCTCTAGAGTCTGTTCCAGGGGTGCTGGTGCAGAGACCTCAGAATAAATCCCCAGGAGTTTGGTGGGCGGGGAGGGGGCCTCCAGTAGTGCAGGTTACTCGTTGTCACTTAAGACGGTTGTTCTCCACTGTCTGCTTTTCCCCTGCATCTTACCCTTTTCCCATCTTCTTCCCCTCGCTTCTTCTACTTGTTCCTTTGTTCTCTTCCCCTCTCCTTGGCCTCTGGCAAGACCCAACGGCTTCTTCTTCTTGTCCCTGCTCTCCCCTTCCCTTCTTTCCTCATCAGCTTTCACTTTCCCCTCCTTGATCTCTCTCCGCTTTTCATTCCCTCCTCTCTGAGGTCATTGATGCCTCCTAGGGATGCCGCCCTGTCTGTGCTGGTGACCGCGAGCCCACGTGGCTATATAAATTCAACTGAACTATAATGAGCAATCCAGCCCTCAGTCACACTGGTCACATTTCAAATGCTCTGTAGCACCCGTGGCTGCCCTATCCGATGCGAGAGAAAGCAGGCACTATTCTTTGTCCCCAAGGTCAGACCAAAATCTTGCAGAGCCTCTGGGTTTAACAACTTCAGGCATTCACAGTAACATCTGTGTGAACAGTGTGTCTCTGGAATTGTGCAATGCTCATCAGCTTACATGAGACCCCTACTTGACACTTAGGAAATATTGACTGAATGAATGACCAAGCAAGCTGCGGAGCATGCGTGTGTTCATACATATCACATTTGTGACATGTAGCAGAGTTTTAACTAGAAAGAAAAGTAAACCAAACTAGAATGAGTATGCCTATTTAGCAGGCTCCCAGAGAACAAACCACTTTGCTTTTAGTGTGACCGAGTGTGAAAAGAGCCACATAAATTGTGTAAATGAAATATAAACTCAAAGAAGACACTTTCACCACATTTTGCAGATCAAAAAGTAACACGCCTTTTGGTTAATGGTGACACCTAGTGGTGCAACAAAACTGCGGGTTTTCCTTGGAGTAAAGTCTTTTAGTTCTGTAAGTAAGGGAGGAGGAGTCCTTGGAGTCTTGGACCCCTGCTCTCTTCACAGATTGCTGGAGGAGCTGAGGCCCCTAGGGCTCCCATGGTCAGCATGGGTAGGATCTTGTCCTAGAATTTAATGCTCTAGAGTCTGTTCCAGGGGTGCTGGTGCAGAGACCTCAGAATAAATCCCCAGGAGTTTGGTGGGCGGGGAGGGGGCCTCCAGTAGTGCAGGTTACTCGTTGTCACTTAAGACGGTTGTTCTCCACTGTCTGCTTTTCCCCTGCATCTTACCCTTTTCCCATCTTCTTCCCCTCGCTTCTTCTACTTGTTCCTTTGTTCTCTTCCCCTCTCCTTGGCCTCTGGCAAGACCCAACGGCTTCTTCTTCTTGTCCCTGCTCTCCCCTTCCCTTCTTTCCTCATCAGCTTTCACTTTCCCCTCCTTGATCTCTCTCCGCTTTTCATTCCCTCCTCTCTGAGGTCATTGATGCCTCCTAGGGATGCCGCCCTGTCTGTGCTGGTGACCGCGAGCCCACGTGGCTATATAAATTCAACTGAACTATAATGAGCAATCCAGCCCCTCAGTCACACTGGTCACATTTCAAATGCTCTGTAGCACCCGTGGCTGCCCTATCCGATGCTATAGAACATGATCCCATCCACCGTTGCAGAAAATCCTGTAGGAAGGTGCTGGTGCCGGGCTTGGCTGACCTACCTCCCCAGGGTCTCGTCTCTATCCCTTCTCAGCCCCTCTTCTGTAAGTAACTGTTGAACAGTCTGCCTTCTGCCCCTCCCCCTCCCTCCCGGCTCGCTCCACTTTATTTGGTGACTTTGTTTTCTGTGTGTTATTATATAAACTTGTCAAGGTGACCCTGCCAAGGAAGACAAAAATATATAATCATATCGGACAGTTTATTTGGGACAGGGAATGACTCACAGCATCTTGTTTTCCATGCGTTGGGACACATCAAAATATTTTTAAACTGGGTGCATCAGCACAGCGTTTAAAACAATTATGCTTCAGACCTCTTTTTCTTCTTTTTGAATCCACAGGTTTCTACCTTTCTGCCTTGTTTTGAGTTTAAGTAGCTTTATGAGTAAAAAATACAATTTTTAATGCCTGAACAAATATATTTTGTATATAGAATGACTTTAAAATAATACACAAGAGACTTATTACAGATTGGCGTTGGCTGGGATGGAATGGACACTTACTTCTTGCTGAATACCCTATTATAGGATGGGAATTTTTACCAGATTTTTGTGTGTGTCTGTTCAGGACTTATTAAATTGAATTCTAAATGACTTTTGAAATTAAAAGTAGTCTCTGAATATGTCATGGCACCAAGAGGCTCAAACCATCACCATCCAGGAAAATGAGCTCTCTGGGAAGGTGGTTTCTGAACACGCCTGCAGGGCTGGTGGTGATGTGTCTCTTTAAAGAGATAGTGGAGGGGGCATAGGACTGCATTAATGTAGATTTATGTCCGGTGATAACTTACCAAGAATCAGAATGTCCTGACACAAGTCCCCTTCTGACCGCTGACAGATTTATATTAGAGAGTCTTCCTGGGGCTTCCTTGGTGATCCAGTGGCTAAGACCTCACCTTACAGTGGGTGCGGGTTAGATACCTGGTTGGGGAACTAAGACCCCAGATGCCTCGTGCATGCATGCTAAGTCACTTCAGTCATGTCCAACTCTTTGTGACCCCATGGGCTGTAGCTCGCCAGGCTCCTCTGTCCATGGAATTCTCCAAGCAAGAAGACTGGAGTGGGTTTGCCATGGTCTCCTCCAGAAGATTTGCCTGATCCAGGGAGTGAACCCATGTCTCTTACATCTCTCCTACATTGACAGGCAAGTTCTTTACCATTAGTGCCACTGGGAAGCTCAAATAATATTCTTAAGATCTGCATATCTCAACCTGACCTCTAACTAGGTGTGTGTGCTCAGTTGCTCAGTCATGGACTGTGTGCAGCCCCATGGACTGTAGCCTGTCAGGTTCTTCTGTCCCTGGGATTTTCCCAGGCAAGAATACTGGAGTGGGTTGCCATTTCCTCCTCCAGGGGATGTTCCTAATTCAGGGACCAAACACAAGTCTCCCTGCATTGGGAGGAGGATTCTTTACCACCAGGGCCACCTGGGAAGCCCCTGATGCCTCAGGACCAAAAACCCAAAGCATAAAACAGAAGCAGTATTGTAATAAAAGTTAATAAAGACTTTTTAAAAAGTCTTAAAAAGAGAGAGAGAGGCTTCCTTTTCCTTCCCACCCACAACTGAGAGCCTGTCCCATTGTGCCCACCTCCAAAGGGATGGAAAATGCTAACAGCCATCAAGCTTCCTTGCTGGGGTCCACTCACCCACCTCTATTTTCAGTAAAGTTTTTTTTTTTAATTTTAGCCTCTCTTTATTGATTTTTTAGTCATTTATTTTTCATCCATCTTTTTTCTTTGGCTTGTGTGGGCCTCCCACTGCAGTGGCCTCCCTCATTGCAGAGGACCTTCTCTGGGTGCATGCACTTCAGAGCGCTGGCTCATAATTGGACACATGGGTCCAGCTGCTCCACGGCACATGGGATCTTCCTGGGCCAGGGATCGAACCAGAGCCCCTTGCACTGCAAGGCGTACTCTTTACCCACTGGACCACCAGCAAAGCCCTCAGTAAGGTCTTAATAAACAAAATGAAAGTTATCCTTTCTCTTCCCTTTCCTCTGGCCTCCCGGGCTAATCCTGGTCACATAGCCTCTGGATCTTCAAGGAAGAAAAGAAGGTGGAGCCTGCAGTTTCACCTAACTTCAAAACTGCAGCCCACAGGTATTTCGAAACTTGGAATACTGTGGCATTTCCAGTAGAGACTTGAGGTTCTTGAAAAAGAGATTTGGGAATAGGACAGTCATACTCATAAGATATGTGACAACTGTGCTGCCAGTTTGAGAAAAAGGGAAATCGAGGCCATGCAGCACAGTAGATGTGGTGTGAACTGGATTCACACTCAGTGTTCTTGACTTCCCCAAAGACCATATGGCATCCGAACCATGTCATCCTATGTCCGCACCGAACTGTAGCACCTCTGTGAGCATCCATCTAAATAAAGCGCCGCCCAGACCTTGCCACCCAGGGGACTTGGTCTGTGGTTGTTTCTGACTGTGGACTGCTGTGGTGCCAGCCTGGCCTCGGGAGGAATCATGGTTCTCCTGAAAGAACAAAGGTTTTATGCTCTGGCTCTGTGGGACACACAGACGTCTGTTTCTAACGAAAGGTTCTCTGGTGCTCTCTGTTGGGAAGACACATAGCAGCACATCTCTTCAGCAGAGGACCAGCCCTGTCCTTACTCCAGGGAAGACTGTCCATAAGAGATGGAGAGGTCAGGATCACCAGGGCTATGAGGGCTCTTAAAATGCTTCTAGTCGACCCTCACATTTTATAAAGAGAAAAACGGAGGCCCCAGTGGTTAGGAGGCAAAATGGTCGCCATAAGATTATGTTAGGGGCTTATTCCTTATAGGGCTGGAGCCTCCTACCAGGCTCCCTAGCCCAGTTGGGGCTGCTTACCCTGCACCATCCCAGCAACCCTGAAGACTCTTCCTCTAGTCTCACGGAAAGACACAAACACCTCACAAGTCACAATGTGTCCTCACTGATACGAACATTCACTGATAGGAGATTGAGAAGCCAAGGATCACTCAGTGTAGCCTGTCAGATTCTGAAGGCACACCGGGGCTGATACACTGCTTCACCGTCCTGCGTGGCTGCTGAGCTCTTGGGATGTGAGTAGCACAGATCAGCATGTGCACTAACTGTGAAACACACATCACATCTTGAATACTTGGCGTGAAAAATTGTGAACCCTTTCACTGGTGATTTCTATACTGAGTACATATTGAAATGATAGTATTTTAGATATGTGAGGTTAAAAACAGGTTAATTACCTGGTTTTTTTTTTTTTTTTCATTTTAAAATGTGGCTACCATAATGTATATTTACTTACTTATTATTGGTTGCCCCAGGTCTTAGTTGCAGTGCGGGCTTTTCTCTAGTTACGGCAAACAAGGACTATTCTCTAGTTGTGGCATTGGGCTTCTCATTGCGGTGGCTTCTCTTGTTGCCGAGCCTGGGCTCTAGGAAACTCAGGCTTCAATAGCTGTAGTATGTGGGCTCAGTAGTTGTGGCTCCCAAGCTGTAGAGCACAGGCTCAAAAGTTGTGTCACATGGCTTAGTTGCTCTGAGGCATGTGGACCTTCTCCGATCAGGGATTGAACCTGTATCTCCTGCATTGGCAAGCAGATTCTTGACCCCTGAACCACCAGGAAAGCCTCTAGAAAAACATTTAAAATGACACTTGGGCTCATGTTATATTTCTGTTGGAGAACTCGGAGATCTAGGACATAGACCCTGCTTTTGCTTGGCATCTAAGACATTGTATTACAGCAGAAGCATCTCATGAACATTTGACATCCTTGCCCTAGAAGGAGAGAAAGAGGGAGAGACAGACAGACATAGGCAAGAAAGAGGTAAGAAGAACAGTGACTGTGTATGTGTGCTGAGTGGGTATGAAATGGACAGAATGTTCCATTGTTCCCTCAGATGGTCCGAATTCCTGTGTTCTCACAGGGTGAGTACCATTGGCCCCCATATCCACAAGTTCCTCATCCAAGGATTCAACCAACCTTGGATCGAAAGTATTTTTTTTTTAAATTCCATAAAGTTCCAAAATGCAAAACCTGACTCTGCTGCATGTAACAACTATTCACTGATAGGAGATTGAGAAGCCAAGGATCACTCAGTGTAGCCTGTCAGATTCTGAAGGCACACCGGGCTGATACACTGCTTCACCGTCCTGCGTGGCTGCTGAGCTCTTGGGATGTGAGTAGCACAGATCAGCATGTGCACTAACTGTGAAACACACATCACATCTTGAATACTTGGCGTGAAAAATTGTGAACCCTTTCACTGGTGATTTCTATACTGAGTACATATTGAAATGATAGTATTTTAGATATGTGAGGTTAAAAACAGGTTAATTACCTGGTTTTTTTTTTTTTTTTTCATTTTAAAATGTGGCTACCATAATGTATATTTACTTACTTATTATTGGTTGCCCCAGGTCTTAGTTGCAGTGCGGGCTTTTCTCTAGTTACGGCAAACAAGGACTATTCTCTAGTTGTGGCATTGGGCTTCTCATTGCGGTGGCTTCTCTTGTTGCCGAGCCTGGGCTCTAGGAAACTCAGGCTTCAATAGCTGTAGTATGTGGGCTCAGTAGTTGTGGCTCCCAAGCTGTAGAGCACAGGCTCAAAAGTTGTGTCACATGGCTTAGTTGCTCTGAGGCATGTGGACCTTCTCCGATCAGGGATTGAACCTGTATCTCCTGCATTGGCAAGCAGATTCTTGACCCCTGAACCACCAGGAAAGCCTCTAGAAAAACATTTAAAATGACACTTGGGCTCATGTTATATTTCTGTTGGAGAACTCGGAGATCTAGGACATAGACCCTGCTTTTGCTTGGCATCTAAGACATTGTATTACAGCAGAAGCATCTCATGAACATTTGACATCCTTGCCCTAGAAGGAGAGAAAGAGGGAGAGACAGACAGACATAGGCAAGAAAGAGGTAAGAAGAACAGTGACTGTGTATGTGTGCTGAGTGGGTATGAAATGGACAGAATGTTCCATTGTTCCCTCAGATGGTCCGAATTCCTGTGTTCTCACAGGGTGAGTACCATTGGCCCCCATATCCACAAGTTCCTCATCCAAGGATTCAACCAACCTTGGATCGAAAGTATTTTTTTTTTAAATTCCATAAAGTTCCAAAATGCAAAACCTGACTCTGCTGCATGTAACAACTATTTACATAGCATTTACACTGTATTAGATATTATAAGTAATTTAGAGGGCATTTAAAGTGTATGGGAGAACATATATAGGTTATATGCAAATACTAAGCCATTTTGTGTAAGGGACTTGAGCATCTGTGGGTTTTGGTTGCCACAGAAAGTCCTGGGACCAGTGCCCCGTGGATGCTGAGGGACAACTGTATCTCCCCCCGCCCCATTATTATTATTTTTATTGTCTTACAAATGCACATCTCTGTTTTGATATCCAGGTAGAGATACCCAACCTCCAGATACAAAAACAAGTCTATAGTTATTAGTATACTGAACATATTTAACAGAAGTAGAATTTTTAAAAATATGTCATCAAGCTCAATTTTGTCATTCCTTAGAACACCATTAGGCAAACTACAGCTTGTGGGCCAAATTTGTCCAGCTGCCTTTGATTTTTACAGTTAGCCAAGAATGGTTTTTGCATTTGTATTTATTTTGATTAATTTTTAAATTGGAGCATTGTTGATTTACAGTGTTGTTTAGTTTCTCCTGTGCAGCAAAGTGAGTCAGCTATAATGACTGTACCTTACTCTTCCAAGAATAGAGTCCAGTGGGTTACCACCTGAGCCAACAACGATAAACCTCAAAAACCTGACCCTGAAGAATGAAAGCAAGTTGTAGATGCATATGGATGATTCATTTTACATAAAATTACAGAACTCCAAAGCTATATATTAAATATGGATGTACATGGGAATGATAAACATCCATTAGCAACTGTGACTCCCTCCAGAGAGAGAAGGGAGAGAAGAGGGTTGGGGAGGGACATTCATCTTATCTGTCATAATCTTGATATTTAATTTTTATCCTTTGTGTAAACTGGAAATATTTCATAATGAAAGTGCTTTACCAACAGAAGAAAGTACGTTAGGTGCGTACTTTTCACACACAATGTTTAGGTAGTTGAAGAGACAGCCGGTAGTGTTTATGTATATGTGTTCCATTTGCCGGCTGCTTTTGCCAGTTCCTAGACTGTCCACTATTTACCCCTTAAAGAGCCCATTTCTTTTTTTTTTTTGCTACCCATAAGAGAGATACAACTTTTGTTATTATTATTATTTATTTATTTATTTGGTTTTATTTTTTATTTTTTCATTTTTTAAAAATTCTTTATTTTAAAGATTTTACAGAGTTTTGTTGTTCACCGACATGTATGTTCCCAGATCATTCATATGCATATCCCTGTTCCCCCCACCCACCCAGTTCCCCCTCTCCCATCCCTCCAGACCATCGCCCCAAGTGATTGTAGGCACTCCTATTCCCTTAGCACAATGACAATAGCTATCTTTCCCACACGTGCCAGTATAGGTTTCAGTGTTACTTCCTGTATGCCTCCCTCTCACTGTTTTTTCTCCACAATGTCTTTATGTCTATTCTTTGTTCCATGAGTTCACTGTGTGTGTTATCATGACCATCTTACTAGATTCCATATATATGAGTTAGTATACAGCTTGTGGGCCAAATTTGTCCAGCTGCCTTTGATTTTACAGTTAGCCAAGAATGGTTTTTGCATTTGTATTTATTTTGATTAATTTTTAAATTGGAGCATTGTTGATTTACAGTGTTGTTTAGTTTCTCCTGTGCAGCAAAGTGAGTCAGCTATAATGACTGTACCTTACTCTTCCAAGAATAGAGTCCAGTGGGTTACCACCTGAGCCAACAACGATAAACCTCAAAAACCTGACCCTGAAGAATGAAAGCAAGTTGTAGATGCATATGGATGATTCATTTTACATAAAATTACAGAACTCCAAAGCTATATATTAAATATGGATGTACATGGGAATGATAAACATCCATTAGCAACTGTGACTCCCTCCAGAGAGAGAAGGGAGAGAAGAGGGTTGGGGAGGGACATTCATCTTATCTGTCATAATCTTGATATTTAATTTTTATCCTTTGTGTAAACTGGAAATATTTCATAATGAAAGTGCTTTACCAACAGAAGAAAGTACGTTAGGTGCGTACTTTTCACACACAATGTTTAGGTAGTTGAAGAGACAGCCGGTAGTGTTTATGTATATGTGTTCCATTTGCCGGCTGCTTTTGCCAGTTCCTAGACTGTCCACTATTTACCCCTTAAAGAGCCCATTTCTTTTTTTTTTTTGCTCCCCATAAGAGAGATACAACTTTTGTTATTATTATTATTTATTTATTTATTTGGTTTTATTTTTTATTTTTTCATTTTTTAAAAATTCTTTATTTTAAAGATTTTACAGAGTTTTGTTGTTCACCGACATGTATGTTCCCAGATCATTCATATGCATATCCCTGTTCCCCCCACCCACCCAGTTCCCCCTCTCCCATCCCTCCAGACCATCGCCCCAAGTGATTGTAGGCACTCCTATTCCCTTAGCACAATGACAATAGCTATCTTTCCCACACGTGCCAGTATAGGTTTCAGTGTTACTTCCTGTATGCCTCCCTCTCACTGTTTTTTCTCCACAATGTCTTTATGTCTATTCTTTGTTCCATGAGTTCACTGTGTGTGTTATCATGACCATCTTACTAGATTCCATATATATGAGTTAGTATACTGTACTTGTCTTTCTCTTTCTGACTTACTTCACTTTTTATGATAGGTTCTAGAGCTAGCCACCTCATTAGGACTGAGTCTTCTGCATTTCTTTTAACAGCTGAGTAGTAGTCCATTGTATATATGTACCAGGGCTTCTGTATCCATTCATTTGTCGATGGACATCTAGGTTGCTTCCATGTTCTGGCTATTGTATAGAGAGCTGCAATGAACATTGGGGTACAGGTGCTTCTTTCAGATTTGATTTCATCAGGATATAGGCCTAATAGTGGGATTGCTGGGTCATAGGGTGCTTCTATTTTTAGTTTTTTAAGGAATCTCCATACTGTCTTCCACAGAGGCTGTATCAGATACATTCCCACCAGCAATGCAGGAGGGTTCCCTTTTCTCCGCACCCTCTCCAGCATTTATTGTCTGTCGATTTATTGATGATGGCCATTCTGACGGGTGTGAGGTGGTATCTCATTGTGGTTTTAATTTGCATTTCTCTAATAATAAGCGAGGTTGAGCATCGTTTCATGTGCTTTTGGGCCATCTGTATGTCCTCTTTGGAGAGGCGTTTCTTTAGGTCTTTTTCCCATTTTTTAATTGGGCTGTTCGTTTTTCTGGTGCTGAGTTATCTGAGTTGCTTGTAGATTTTGGAGATTAATTCTTTGTCGGTTATTTCATTTGCTATGATTTTCTCCCACTATGTGGGGTTTCTGTTGAGCTTTTCTTGTAATTTCTTTTGCTGTACAAAAGCTTTAAGTTTCATTACATCCCACATGTTCATTTTTCTTTTCAGTTCCGCTGTTCTGGTAGGTGGGTCAGAGAAGATCTTGCTTTGATTGATGTCCTTGAGGGTTTTGCCTATATTCTTCTCTAAGAGTTTGATGGTTTCTGGTCTTATATTTAGGTCTTTAATCCATTTTGAGTTGATCTTTGTGTATAGTGTGAGTGAATGTTGCCACTTCATTTTTTTGCATGTAGCTGTCCAATTTTCCCAGCACCACTTGTTGAAGAAGCTGTCTTTGTCCCATTTTATAGTTTTGCCTCCTTTGTCAAAAATAAGGTACCCATAGGTGCGTGGGTTTATCTCTGGGTTCTCTATCTTGTTCCATTGGTCTATAGTTCTGTTTTTGTGCCAGTACCATACTGTCTTGTTGACTGCTGCTTTGTAGTAGAGTCTGAAGCTAGGGAGGCTGATCCCTCCAGCTCCGTTTTTCTTTCTCAGGATTGCTTTGACTATTTGAGGTCTTTTGTGTTTCCATATGAACTGTGTGATTCTTTGGTCTAGTTCTGTGTAAAATGTCAATGGTAGTTGGATAGGTATTGCATTGAATCTATAGATGATATTTGGTAGTATGGTCATTTTCACAATATTGATTCTTCCGACCCAGGAACATGGAATATCTCTCCATCTGTTTAAGTCTTCTTTAATGTCTCTCATGAGTGTATTGTAATTTTCTGTGTACAATTCTTTTGTTTCTTTGGGTAGGTTTATTCCTAGGTATTTGATTCTTTTGGTTGCAATGGTGAAGGGGGTTGCCTTTTTGATTTCGTTTTCTGATTTTTCATTGTTTGTGTATAGGAATGCCAGTGATTTCTGTGTGTTGACTTTGTATCCTACGACTTTGCTGAATTCATTGATTAGTTCTAGTAGCTTTGTAACCATGTCTTTGGGGCTTTCTATGTATAGTATCATGTCGTCTGCAAAAAGAGAGAGCTTGACTTCTTCCTTTCCAATCCGGATTCCTTTTATTTTTTTCTCTTCTCTTATTGCTGTTGCTAGCACTTCCAGGACTATGTTGAATAGTAGTGGTGAAAGTGGACACCCCTGTCTTGTTCCTGATCTTAGAGGGAATGCTTTCAGTTTTTCACCATTGAGGATAATGTTCGCTGTGGGCTTCTCATATATGGCTTCCACTATGTTGAGATAGGTTCCTTCTATGCCCATTTTCTGAAGAGTTTTTATTATAAATGGGTGTTGTACTTTGTCGAAGGCTTTTTCTGCATCTATTGAGATGATCATGTGATTTCTGTCTCTCCATTTGTTGATATGGTGTATCACATTGATTGATTTACGGATATTGAAGAATCCTTGCATGCCTGGGATGAACCCGACTTGATCATGATGTATTAGTTTTTTGATGTGTCGTTGAATTCTGTTTGCTAGGATTTTGTTGAGGATCTTGGCATCTAAGTTCATCAGTGAAATTGGCCTATAATTTTCCTTGTTTGTGTTGTCTTTGCCTGGTTTGGGTATCAGGGTGATGGTGGCCTCGTAGAATGTGTTTGGAAGTTTTCCTTCCTGTGCAATTGTTTGGAAGAGTTTTAGAAGTACAGGCATTATCTTTTCTTTAAATGTTTGGTAGAATTCAGCTGTGAAGCCATCTGGCCCTGGGCTTTTATTTTTGGGTAGATTTTTAATCACAAATTCAGTTTCTGAACTTGTGATTGGGTTGTTCAAAGTTTCTGTTTCTTCCTGGCTCAGTCTTGGGAGATTGATCTTCCCCAAGAAACTGTCCATTTCTTCCAGGTCGTCCAGTTTGTTGCCATAGAGTTGCTCATAATATTCTCTTAGAATCCTTTGGATTTCTGCATTATCTGTTGTAATCTCTCCTTTTTCGTTTTTGATTTTGTTGATCTGGTTCTTCTCTCTTTCTCTTGATGAGCCTGGCCAGTGGCTTGTCAATTTTGTTTACCTTTTCAAAGAATCATTTTTTTTTTAAATTAATTTATCCGTGCTATAGTTTCTTTCATTTCTTTCTCATTTATTTCTGCTCTGATTCTTGTGATTTCTCTTCTTCTGCTGGCTTTGGGGTGTTTTAGTTCTTCTTTCTCCAATTGTTTTAAGCATAGGGTTAGGTCATCTGCTTCATATTTTCCTAGTTTCTTGAGGTGGGATTGTATTGCTATAAATTTCCCCCTTAGAACTGCTTTTGCAGTATCCCATAGGTTTTGCACTGTCGTGTGTTCATTGTCATTTTCTTCTAGGAATTTTAAATTTTCTCCTTTGATTTCCTCAGTGATCAGTTGGTGTCTTAGGTATGTGGTGGTTAATCGCCATGTGTTGTACTTTGTCGAAGGCTTGTGCTGCATCTTGTGAGATGATCATGTGATTTCTGTCTCCATTTGTTGATATGGTGTATCACATTGATTGATTTACGGATATTGAAGAATCCTTGCATGCCTGGGATGAACCCGACTTGATCATGATGTATTAGTTTTTTGATGTGTCGTTGAATTCTGTTTGCTAGGATTTTGTTGAGGATCTTGGCATCTAAGTTCATCAGTGAAATTGGCCTATAATTTTCCTTGTTTGTGTTGTCTTTGCCTGGTTTGGGTATCAGGGTGATGGTGGCCTCGTAGAATGTGTTTGGAAGTTTTCCTTCCTGTGCAATTGTTTGGAAGAGTTTTAGAAGTACAGGCATTATCTTTTCTTTAAATGTTTGGTAGAATTCAGCTGTGAAGCCATCTGGCCCTGGGCTTTTATTTTTGGGTAGATTTTTAATCACAAATTCAGTTTCTGAACTTGTGATTGGGTTGTTCAAAGTTTCTGTTTCTTCCTGGCTCAGTCTTGGGAGATTGATCTTCCCCAAGAAACTGTCCATTTCTTCCAGGTCGTCCAGTTTGTTGCCATAGAGTTGCTCATAATATTCTCTTAGAATCCTTTGGATTTCTGCATTATCTGTTGTAATCTCTCCTTTTTCGTTTTTGATTTTGTTGATCTGGTTCTTCTCTCTCTTTCTCTTGATGAGCCTGGCCAGTGGCTTGTCAATTTTGTTTACCTTTTCAAAGAATCATTTTTTTTTTAAATTAATTTATCCGTGCTATAGTTTCTTTCATTTCTTTCTCATTTATTTCTGCTCTGATTCTTGTGATTTCTCTTCTTCTGCTGGCTTTGGGGTGTTTTAGTTCTTCTTTCTCCAATTGTTTTAAGCATAGGGTTAGGTCATCTGCTTCATATTTTCCTAGTTTCTTGAGGTGGGATTGTATTGCTATAAATTTCCCCCTTAGAACTGCTTTTGCAGTATCCCATAGGTTTTGCACTGTCGTGTGTTCATTGTCATTTTCTTCTAGGAATTTTAAATTTTCTCCTTTGATTTCCTCAGTGATCAGTTGGTTTTTTAGGTATGTGTTGTTTAATCTCCATGTGTTTGTGTTTTTAGCGGGTTTTTTCCTGTAGTTGATCTCTAGTCTCATTGCATTGTGGTCCGAGAAGATGGTTGATATAATTTCGATTTTCTTGAATTGACTGAGGTTTGATTTGTGGCCCAAGATGTGGTCTATCCTGGAGAATGTTCCGTCAGCACTTGAGAAGAAAGTGTATTCTTCTGCTTTTGGATGGAATGTCCTAAAGATATCGATGAGGTCCATCTTTTCTAGTGTGGCATTTAAGGCTTGTGTTTCTTTATTAATTTTCTGTTTGGATGATCTGTCCATTGGAGTGAGAGGAGTGTTAAAGTCTCCTACTATTATTGTGTTATTGTTGATTTCTTCTTTTATGTCTGAAAGTACCTGTCTTATGTATTGAGGTGCCCCTGTGTTGGGTGCGTAGATATTCATGACTGTTATGTCTTCCTCTTGGATGGATCCCTTAATCATGATGTAGTGACCTGCCTTGTCTCTTAGAATCTTCTTTACTTTAAAGTCTATTTTGTCTGATATGAGGATAGCTACTCCAGCTTTCTTTTGATTTCCATTTGCATGGAATATCTTTTTCCAGCCTTTCACTGTCAGTCTGTGAGTGTCTCTAGGTCTGAAGTGGGTCTCTTGTAAACAGCATATATATGGGTCTTGTTTCTGGATCCATTCAGCCAACCTGTGTCATTTGGTTGGAGCATTTAGTCCATTTACGTTCAAAGTAATTATTGATACGAATGTTCCTATTGTCATCTTCTTAGAAGTTTGGGGTTTGATTTGTAAGGCTTCTCCTAGTCTTGTATTTATTGGCTATATCAGGCCGTTTAACACTTGTTGTAGGGCTGGTTTTGTGGTACAGAATTCTTTTAGTTTTTGCTTGTCTGTGAAGCTTTTGACTTCACCATCAATTCTGAATGAGATTCTTGCTGGGTAGAGAATTCTTGGTTAGAGGTTATTCTCTTTTAGCTGTTTAAATGTGTCTTGCCATTCTCTTCTGGCCTGCAGGGTTTCTGTTGAAAGATCCGCAGTTAAACGTATGGGGTTTCCTTTATATGTTATTTGTTGTTTACTTCTAGCTGCTTTTAGTATTCTGTCTTTATATTTAGTTTGCGTTAGTTTGATTAGAATGTGCCTTGGTCTGTTTCTTCTGGGGTTTCTTCTGTATGGAACTCTTTGTGCTTCTTGGACTTGGTTGACTGTTTCCTTTCCCATTGTGGGGAAGTTTTCAACTATAACCTCTTCAAGAATTTTTTCGTAGCCTTTCTTCCCCTCTTGTTCCTCTGGAACTCCTATAATTCTAATGTTGGTGCGTTTTCAACTATAACCTCTTCAAGAATTTTGTCATAGCCTTTCTTCCCCTCTTCTTCTTCTGGAACTCCTATAATTCTAATGTTGGTGCGTTTGATATTGTCCCATAGGTCTCTGAGGCTATCCTCAGTTCTTTTAATTCTTTTGACTTTATTCTGTTCTGCAGCACTTATTTCCACCATTCTTTCTTCCAGCTCACTTACCCATTCTTCAGCCTCTGATACTCTACTGTTGAGACCTTCTATAGTATTTTTGAGCTCAGCAATTGAGTTGGTGGTCTCTATTTTTTTATTTTTCATTTCTTGCATGTCTCTTCTCAATGCACTAATTTCCTCTAATATTTTGTTTTTGGTGTTTTGCACCCTCATTAGTATAGCTTTTCTGAATTCTCTTTCAGGTAATTTGTCTATCTCCTCCTCTGTCATTTGAAGCGGTGTTTCTCTAGCTTGGTCCTTCATTTGTGCAGTGTTTCTCTGTTGTTTCATTATTAGGTTAATTTTTGTTTTCTTTGTGTGTGTCTGTGTGTGTGGAGTTCTTTTTCCCCCACCAGGCTTCTTGGTTGAATTCTCCCTTCCTTTGGGTTTCTGTCCTTCTAGAAGGGTTCAGTGGTTTGTGACTTGGATGGTGTTAGGTTTTGTTATAGATGAATAATCTCTAATGTTGTATGTTCTTTGATAGTGTGGGGTCTTGGAGTCTGGGCTTCCACTCTGAGGATCCTTGGTTTGATGATTGGTCAGGGGGTGTAGGTTCTATGTCTGGTTTGCTATGGTGTTCTGTGATATTAGTTCAAATACTAGCATCTGAGGAACAAGAGGTGCATCCCTGATGGGTGACAGTCATAAAAGCATGCAGATGTTTTCTAACATAATCATAAGATATACATACATACACAGCAATGCCCACAACTGACCAGTTTTACAGAAATAAAGCACAGGAAATCTTTCTGACAAATCACGCAATCAAAGATGATACTTGCCCGTTAAGCTCTGTATTAATTAAAATAGTGCCTGGGTAAATAGATCCAGGGCAAGGTCCTGGCTTGGATAATTACAATGAGAGCAATTTTTAACTAGGACATGTGTTGGGGGTGACGAGGAGGAGAGTGTGTGGGTAATGAGAAGGAATAGATTCATCTTGGAAGGATTTTATAGGGTTAGGAAGCAAAGATTAGTGTGTTGTATTGTTTAGTGCAGCTGGGAGAGAATAGTGGAGACAGGAAGATAGGAAATACTTTATCTGGAGAATATTGGTAGATAAGAAAAGGTTTTACATTTAGAACATAGAGGGAGAAAGCAGTGGCAAAGAGGAAAGAGAATTAGAGGTTTCCAAGAATTAAGATTTAAAACAAACAAACAAACAAACAAAAAAAAACAATAAAATAAAATAAGTCAAAAAAAGAAATTAAAAATTAAAAAGGGCAGAAAAAATTAAGAGACCAAAAAATGAACAAAAAAACCCACAACAAACAAACAAAAGAAAAAAAACAAAAACAAAACAAAAAAAAACCCAAGCAGAACAAACAAACCCCAAACCAGACCAATCAATCGAATAAACATAATAGTCCACAACAAATAAACAAGCAAAAAAAGCTAACTACTGTCCCTGGTTTTTATCTTCTCGTCTGCCTGTTGGAAACCAATCTGCTCTTGATGGTGATGTCTTGATGACGTAGTCTTTCCCTTACAGCACCATTGCTATGATTTCTGTTTTTGTTTTCAGCAAAACGAAGGCTTTGCTGTGAGCTTGGGTGCTGGCTGGGGCGGTGGGCTGATCCCAGTTCGTCGGGCGGGGGCCGCGGTGCTCTGCAGTCCCCTGTTGGAGGGGGGCGCCCCAGCTCTACTGCGCACCCACCAGTAGTGTCCAATCCCTGCTCTTTCCCCGGCCTCCTCTGCTGCTACTGCTGCTCTAGGGGAGTGTGGGCTCCTCCGCCACTGGCACACGTGCCCTGCCGGTTACGTGTCTAAGTCCCAAAGGCGGGCGCGAGCTTTCCCGTCCAGCTCATGCCCGGTCCCTGGTCAGCAACCCGTGGGCGACTTCCCTCTCCATTCAGCAAGCCCTCCACTAGGAGTGGTTGAACTTACCCGGCGCGGCAGCGCAGCTTCTCGGTCCTGTTGTTATTATTAAATTTTGTAAAATTTTAATTGAAATAGAGCTGACATACAGTATTATATTCATTTCAGGCATATAAAAGTGATTTGATATTTGCATCCATTATGATATGATCATCACAGATCTAGAAACCAACTGCTCCTCTACAGAGTTGTTAAAATATTATCAACCATACTGCTTATGCCATACATTCCATCCCCAAGGCTTATTTGTCTTATAACTGGAGATATGTACCTCTTAATCTCCTTCACCTACTTCACCCTCCCTCCCCCTATGGCAGTCACTCGTTTACTGCCTGTATCTATGAGTCAGTTTTTGCTTCATTTTATTTGTTTTTAGATGCTACATAATAAGTGATATCATAGTATTTGTCTGTCTCTGTCATTTCATTTAGTATAATATACTCTGAATTTATCCATGTTGTTGTAGATGGCAAGATTCCTTTTGTAATAGCTGGTAAGTATACTGGAACAATTAATATTCCATCACGTGTACACACACAACATCTTCTTCATTCATTCATCAATGGATCAACACTTACATTGCTTCCATATCTTGGCTATTTTAAAGAATATTGCAGTGAACATTGGGGTGCATATATCTTTTCAAATGAGTGTTTTTGTCGTCTTTTCCAGGAATGAAATTGCTGGGTCATACAGCAGTGCTATTTTTAATATTTTTGAGGAATCTCCATACTGTTTCCCATAGTGGATGCACAAATTTACAGTTCCACCAGCAGTGTCCAAGGGTTCTGTTTTCTCTCTGCATTCTCATCAACAGTTTTTATTTGTTGTCATCTTAATAATAGCCATTCTGACAAGTGCGAGATGCTATCGCATTGTGTGTTTTCTTTTTTTTTTGAACTTTAGCCTATTTTTATTTATTTTTTAGTTATTTATTTTCATCCATCTTTATCCTTTGGCCTGTGTGGGCCTTCCATTGCAGTGGCCTCTCTTGTTGCAGAGCACCAACTCTGGGCACATGCACTCCCGAGCGCTGGCTTGTAATTGGACACACTGGTCCAGCCGCTCCTCTGCATGTGGGAGCTTCCTGGGCCAGGGATTGAACCTGCACCCCTTGCACTGCAGGGAAGCCCTCTCACTGTGGTTTTGATTTGCATTTTCCTGATGATTAATAATGTTGACCACCTGTCCATGTGCCTGTTGGACATCTGTATGTCTTCTTTGGATAGTCTATTCAGATCCTCTGCCCATATTTTAATTGCAAGTTTGTGCCTTTGATGTTGAGTTTTATAAGTTCTTTGTGTATTTTGGATCTTAACACCTTTTGGGTGTATCATTTGCTAATATCTTCTCGGTAGGCTGCCTTTCATTTTGTTGATGGTTTCCTTTGCTCTGCAAAAGCTTGTTTGATATAGTCTTAATTGTTTATTTTGGCTTTAGTTGCCCTTGCCTGAGGAGAAGGATAGAAAAAATATTACTAAGAGCAATTTAAAAGAGCTTATGGCCTATGTTTTCTTCTTGTTTCTTCTTCAGTTTCAGGTCTTTTTAAGTCTTTCATCCACGTTGAATTTATTTTTCTGAATGGTGTGAGAGAGTAGTCGAGCTTCTTTTGCATGTAATTGTTCAGTTTTCTTAACATTATTTATCGAAGGGTCTGTCTTTTCCCTGTGATACAGTCTTGCCTCCTTTGGCACAGATTTTGCCTGTTTAAGTGTATTTCATTTCCCTTTTTCGATTTAGAATATTGCAGTGAACATTGGGGTGCATATATCTTTTCAAATGAGTGTTTTTGTCGTCTTTTCCAGGAATGAAATTGCTGGGTCATACAGCAGTGCTATTTTTAATATTTTTGAGGAATCTCCATACTGTTTCCCATAGTGGATGCACAAATTTACAGTTCCACCAGCAGTGTCCAAGGGTTCTGTTTTCTCTCTGCATTCTCATCAACAGTTTTTATTTGTTGTCATCTTAATAATAGCCATTCTGACAAGTGCGAGATGCTATCGCATTGTGTGTTTTCTTTTTTTTTTGAACTTTAGCCTATTTTTATTTATTTTTTAGTTATTTATTTTCATCCATCTTTATCCTTTGGCCTGTGTGGGCCTTCCATTGCAGTGGCCTCTCTTGTTGCAGAGCACCAACTCTGGGCACATGCACTCCCGAGCGCTGGCTTGTAATTGGACACACTGGTCCAGCCGCTCCTCTGCATGTGGGAGCTTCCTGGGCCAGGGATTGAACCTGCACCCCTTGCACTGCAGGGAAGCCCTCTCACTGTGGTTTTGATTTGCATTTTCCTGATGATTAATAATGTTGACCACCTGTCCATGTGCCTGTTGGACATCTGTATGTCTTCTTTGGATAGTCTATTCAGATCCTCTGCCCATATTTTAATTGCAAGTTTGTGCCTTTGATGTTGAGTTTTATAAGTTCTTTGTGTATTTTGGATCTTAACACCTTTTGGGTGTATCATTTGCTAATATCTTCTCGGTAGGCTGCCTTTCATTTTGTTGATGGTTTCCTTTGCTCTGCAAAAGCTTGTTTGATATAGTCTTAATTGTTTATTTTGGCTTTAGTTGCCCTTGCCTGAGGAGAAGGATAGAAAAAATATTACTAAGAGCAATTTAAAAGAGCTTATGGCCTATGTTTTCTTCTTGTTTCTTCTTCAGTTTCAGGTCTTTTTAAGTCTTTCATCCACGTTGAATTTATTTTTCTGAATGGTGTGAGAGAGTAGTCGAGCTTCTTTTGCATGTAATTGTTCAGTTTTCTTAACATTATTTATCGAAGGGTCTGTCTTTTCCCTGTGATACAGTCTTGCCTCCTTTGGCACAGATTAATTGCCTGTTTAAGTGTATTTCATTTCTGGGGTCTCTGTTCTGTTCCATGGATTTATGCGCCTGTGTTTGTTTTAGTAAAATTCTGTTTTGATGACGGTAACTTTGTAGTTGGAGATCAGGGATCGCAGTACCTCCAGCTCTGTTCTTTCTAAAGGTATCTTTGGCTCTTCAGGGTCTTTTGTATTTCTATACAAAATTGGTATTTTTTATGCCATTGGTATGTTTATAGGGATTGTATTCTATATTACCTCAGGTGGTATAGTCATTTTAGTCACTGATTCTTCCAATCTATGAGCACAATATATTTTTCCACTTACTTGCAATATTTTCGATTTCTTCTATCATTGTCTTTTAGTTTTCTGAGCACGGGTCTTTTACCTTTGTGGTTAGATTTTATTCTTTCTGATACAGCTATAAATGGGACTGTTTTCTTAAATTTCTTTTTCTGATATTTTATTATTAGTGTATATGTGTATATATGCAACCAGTTTTTTGTATATTACTTTTGTATTCTATGATTTTACTGAGTTTGTTTAGTTCTAATAGTTTTTTGGTGGCATCTTTAGGATTTTCTGTATAAAGTGTAATGGCATCTGCAAGCAGTGAGTTTTGTTTCTTCCTTTCCAGTTGGATTCCTTTTGTTTCTTTTCCTTTTCTGACTGCTGTGCCTAGGACTGCCAATAGTATGTTGATTGAAAGAGTGCAATAGGGTACTGACAGCAGGAGTGGGCATCCTTGTATTATTCCTGATCTTGGCATTTTTTCAGTTTTCCACCATGGAGTATGATGTTGGCTGTGGTTTTGTCATATATGGACTTTATTATGTTAAAGTACATTTCTTCCATATGCACTTTGTTGAGAGTTTTTACCACAAATGGACGTTGAATTAAAAAAGCCCATTTCTAATCCGTACCCTGAATATGGGGAGCTTCCAAAGGGAGTAATTTGCCTTTAAGGTCTAAGCAACTATTTTTGCTTTAAAATGCACACATGCACGGACACCCTCTCTCACAGTGACTTGAGGATGTCACATTGCACTTATATATTGCTATTTAACAAACCACTCCCAAAGCCTAGTGGCTTAAGAAAAAATGGTTTGTTATTATTATAGACTTGCTGGATGGAAATCTTCTGGTCTCACTTGGGTTCATGCAGGTGGAAGGTCTCACCTGGGTTCATGAGCTGAAAGGTCCAAAATGGCCTCACTCTTGTCTGGCAGTTGGTACTGGGTTCTCCTCCAGGTGGCCTCTCACCTTCCAGTCGAGTAGAGTGACTTCTTTATACGACAATTTCAGGACCACATTCTCAGTGACAAAGGCAGAAGCTGCAAGTTCTTTTAAGGTCCGTGTCCCTGAACTCACTGGATGCCAGTTCAGTCACCTGTTATTGGTCAAAACAAGTCACAGGTCCAGCCTACATTCAAAGGGTAGGAAAATAGACTCCACTTCTTGGTGGGATGACTCGCAAAGAATCTGGGATCAGATTTCATCCACTGCCTACATGTATTAAAATATTCATTTGACATAGAAATATACATAATATACAGCAAACATCAAAAGCATAGCCCAAATTTCCTTAACTGGTCCAGAAAAAGCATCTGTTACTTAACTATTCTCCCAAATGCCGAAGTTTTCAGTTTTTACATCTAGATAATGTTCTGTTGTTGTTGTTGTTCAGTTGCTAAGTCTTGTCCAACTCTTTGCAAACCCATAGGCTGCAGCACATCAGGCTCCCCTGTTCATTATTATTTCCCAGAGTTTTCTCAGATTCACGTCCATTGAGTCGGTGATACCGTCTAACCATAGTGAAAGGGTACTGACAGCAGGAGTGGGCATCCTTGTATTATTCCTGATCTTGGCATTTTTTCAGTTTTCCACCATGGAGTATGATGTTGGCTGTGGTTTTGTCATATATGGACTTTATTATGTTAAAGTACATTTCTTCCATATGCACTTTGTTGAGAGTTTTTACCACAAATGGACGTTGAATTAAAAAAGCCCATTTCTAATCCGTACCCTGAATATGGGGAGCTTCCAAAGGAGTAATTTGCCTTTAAGGTCTAAGCAACTATTTTTGCTTTAAAATGCACACATGCACGGACACCCTCTCTCACAGTGACTTGAGGATGTCACATTGCACTTATATATTGCTATTTAACAAACCACTCCCAAAGCCTAGTGGCTTAAGAAAAAATGGTTTGTTATTATTATAGACTTGCTGGATGGAAATCTTCTGGTCTCACTTGGGTTCATGCAGGTGGAAGGTCTCACCTGGGTTCATGAGCTGAAAGGTCCAAAATGGCCTCACTCTTGTCTGGCAGTTGGTACTGGGTTCTCCTCCAGGTGGCCTCTCACCTTCCAGTCGAGTAGAGTGACTTCTTTATACGACAATTTCAGGACCACATTCTCAGTGACAAAGGCAGAAGCTGCAAGTTCTTTTAAGGTCCGTGTCCCTGAACTCACTGGATGCCAGTTCAGTCACCTGTTATTGGTCAAAACAAGTCACAGGTCCAGCCTACATTCAAAGGGTAGGAAAATAGACTCCACTTCTTGGTGGGATGACTCGCAAAGAATCTGGGATCAGATTTCATCCACTGCCTACATGTATTAAAATATTCATTTGACATAGAAATATACATAATATACAGCAAACATCAAAAGCATAGCCCAAATTTCCTTAACTGGTCCAGAAAAAGCATCTGTTACTTAACTATTCTCCCAAATGCCGAAGTTTTCAGTTTTTACATCTAGATAATGTTCTGTTGTTGTTGTTGTTCAGTTGCTAAGTCTTGTCCAACTCTTTGCAAACCCATAGGCTGCAGCACATCAGGCTCCCCTGTTCATTATTATTTCCCAGAGTTTTCTCAGATTCACGTCCATTGAGTCGGTGATACCGTCTAACCATATTGTCCTTTGTCGCCCCCTTCACCTCCTGCCCTCAATTTTTCCAACCATCAGGGTCTTTTCCAATGAGTCAAATCTCCACATCAGGTGGTAAAAGTACTGGAGCTTCAGCTTCAGCATTAGTTCTTCCAATGAATATTCAGGGTTGATTTCCTTTAGGGTGGACTGGTTTGTCTCCTTGCTGTCCAAAGGACTCTCAAGAGTCTTCTCCAGGACCACAATTCAAAAGCATCAATTCTTCAGTGCTTAGCCTTCTTTATGGTCCAACTCTCACATCCAAACATGATTACTAGAAAAACCATAGCTTTGACTATATGAACTTTCGTCCTCAAAGTGATGTCTCTGCTTTTTAATATGCTATCTAGGTTCGTCATAACTTTCCTTTTGTCTTCTAATTTCATGGCTGTGGTCACCATCCACAGTGATGCTGAAAACCAAGAAAATACAATCTGTCGTTGCTTCCACTTTTCCCCTTTCTATTTGTTTTTTCTTTTTTTAGTACAAAGCTGAAAAGGGGGAAATTCGCTGTCTTTTAGAGGGAATGATGAAACACAGTCCTGAAAACTGAGCCTCCAGCAGGGACCATCTGTTACCACTTAATGTATAATGGTGTAAGTCCCAGACAATAAGAATGGGTGGGATTTTGTAGTTTGGGACTTACTATTAAATTAATTTTTAGTTGATGTGGAATTTTGTGTTTTAGGAAGATAATTTGAAGGACGCAGAATAAAACTAAGAGGGATAGAAGTGAGCACACCCGGAGACAACTCTAACAGGGAGCAGGTAGAGGGCTCCGCCTGCGGGGACCTTCCGCAGGCAGGAAGGCAGCGGGATTGCCCCCGGCTGAACCGGGAGATCTCGGAGAGTGGCGAGTCTGCTGCCTGCCACCCAGCCCCCCAGTGAACGCAGGAGACAATCAGACAAGGCAGGGGTTCTGTCAAAGCAGTTCCGTTTTATTAGTGAAGACTTACAGCTTTTATAGGCAAACGAAGGAGGTTTTGCAAGGGACTTCCTATAGATACACCAATCAAGCTGAAGGTCAAGCAATTATGTATTTACATCGCAATAGGAATTTATGGTGAACATGCATTGCCCATGAGCGGGGAAACCAGGGGGATCAATCAGAAGTTTTGCCAATCGACTGTAAATTATGCCCTCGTCTCTTCCTGTAGGCGTCATCTTAGCCCCAAACCACAAATATGTCCTTAAAGGAGCTTCAGCTTCAGCATTAGTTCTTCCAATGAATATTCAGGGTTGATTTCCTTTAGGGTGGACTGGTTTGTCTCCTTGCTGTCCAAAGGACTCTCAAGAGTCTTCTCCAGGACCACAATTCAAAAGCATCAATTCTTCAGTGCTTAGCCTTCTTTATGGTCCAACTCTCACATCCAAACATGATTACTAGAAAAACCATAGCTTTGACTATATGAACTTTCGTCCTCAAAGTGATGTCTCTGCTTTTTAATATGCTATCTAGGTTCGTCATAACTTTCCTTTTGTCTTCTAATTTCATGGCTGTGGTCACCATCCACAGTGATGCTGAAAACCAAGAAAATACAATCTGTCGTTGCTTCCACTTTTCCCCTTTCTATTTGTTTTTTCTTTTTTTAGTACAAAGCTGAAAAGGGGGAAATTCGCTGTCTTTTAGAGGGAATGATGAAACACAGTCCTGAAAACTGAGCCTCCAGCAGGGACCATCTGTTACCACTTAATGTATAATGGTGTAAGTCCCAGACAATAAGAATGGGTGGGATTTTGTAGTTTGGGACTTACTATTAAATTAATTTTTAGTTGATGTGGAATTTTGTGTTTTAGGAAGATAATTTGAAGGACGCAGAATAAAACTAAGAGGGATAGAAGTGAGCACACCCGGAGACAACTCTAACAGGGAGCAGGTAGAGGGCTCCGCCTGCGGGGACCTTCCGCAGGCAGGAAGGCAGCGGGATTGCCCCCGGCTGAACCGGGAGATCTCGGAGAGTGGCGAGTCTGCTGCCTGCCACCCAGCCCCCCAGTGAACGCAGGAGACAATCAGACAAGGCAGGGGTTCTGTCAAAGCAGTTCCGTTTTATTAGTGAAGACTTACAGCTTTTATAGGCAAACGAAGGAGGTTTTGCAAGGGACTTCCTATAGATACACCAATCAAGCTGAAGGTCAAGCAATTATGTATTTACATCGCAATAGGAATTTATGGTGAACATGCATTGCCCATGAGCGGGGAAACCAGGGGGATCAATCAGAAGTTTTGCCAATCGACTGTAAATTATGCCCTCGTCTCTTCCTGTAGGCGTCATCTTAGCCCCAAACCACAAATATGTGCTTAAGCTTCCTTATGCTTGCAAAGGCCCTCTTTCATTTAGGGCCCCACAAGGCCTCTGCCCACCGGTAGCCGGGTGTTAATCAGATGTTGTTATTCGCATTAAGAGAAACTGAAAATGTCAGTTTTTACACCACAGAATACAGGGGAGAAAAAGAGGAAAGGGAACACGGTGAGAGTAGGGGGATATTAAATTGCTAAAAGTACAATTTGTGTAAAAGTTTCACTTCCAAGAAAAAAAAAAATCATATCATTTTGAAAGAAACTGTTGTAGAACAACTGCTGTGTATTCCTCAAAACCTGTCCTCGATTTGGAGACTGTAGTCCATTAAAGAAACGTGTCCTGAAAATGACTTATACACTCGGGTACCAGGAAACTCACTTATCAGCAAATGTGTGATTTTCTTTTCTTTTTTCTTTTTTTTTTTGAGAGTTGTGAGTTAAGTTTTATTTGGGGCAGAATTAGGACCGCAGCCGGGGAGGCAGCTCCCCAGATCGCTCTGAGAGACTGCTCCAAAGAGGCAGCGGGAGGAAGTTCAGTATATAAGATTTTGAGAAGGGGGAGTTCAGTATCATTAAACAGTCATTTTACTGAGGATCTGATGTCACCATGAGGAGATTTAGTGCTTTTCTAAATATGAGGATTGCGATGATAAAATCTGTTCCTAAAAGCATCCATCTATCTAAAGACCTGCCCCACCAGATTCCTTGGAGCACAGAGTGCCTCTACCCCACCCGGATCTCCTTCAGTGGGTACTGAAGGTCAGCAACTCTCAACAGCCCAGGGTCTGGTCTCTGCAGAGGCAGAGGGCAAATGTCCTTGTTGTCCAGTCATTGGCAATGTAATTAGTAAATGCCAGTTTGTAGCTGACATGCCCCCCTTGTAGTCATAAATCCAACCACACTTTTGGGACATTTCATGACCATTTTGTCCCGCATTGCTGGGAAGGCTCATTCCCAGGTCTAGTGAAGAAGAAGGTTTTTGCTGATAGGTCACTCAATGTGCTATTATGGACTAGCTCTTAATAGTCAAAAGTTCTCTGAACACCTGCCTCCTAGTTATGGTCCAGAAAAGTACTCCCAGTCGTTGCATCTTCCCACACCTAGAGCTGCACTATTATAATCATTGATCACATACCAAGTTATACATTTGATCGACTATTTCCGGTCTAGTCATCATTATTTTTGTTGGAGGCTCAGTTATAACACTCGGCATTTCAGGAAACAATCATCTTGTAAAACAGGCAAAATACAAATAATATAAATAAGTGAATATGCTAACCGCGAGCCTCTCACACCAAACCAGTTTTTGAAAAGATAGTCAAAACTAGGGAATGGGTCACTTAAGGCAGAAACCTGATTTTTCATATGGTTCATCAAATAAACATTAAAATATTCATCATGTATAGAAATATAGTACTCAGTTTGAATTAAAGCACAGACAACCTCCCTGAGATGGTATATGGCACCAAGGACCTTGCATCGTGCAATACTGCCTTTTTCAACATAGACATCTCAGAATTTCACGTGCTAATAGCCCAGTTTCTATCATTTAAAGCTTATGAAAATTGTTAAGGTTTTGATATGGCCAGTTACATTTTTAATTCCATTGAAGGCACAAAGAATCTTTGTTAAGTTGTCATACCAGTAGAATATAGTGCTTTTTACCCATTGGGCTGGTGCTAATGGTAGATTGGTTGGGGTTGCCCCTAATTTGTTAATACATATGGTCTTAAATTAATGCAAATCCCAAACTGCACCTTTGTATCCATCCCTGTAAATATCAAGCCATAAATTACTGCCACAAATCCACTGAATTCCATACCAATTAATCTCTTTCAAGGGTAATAATAGGCATAGTTCATAAAATACCCAACCTAGCTTTCTAATATTACTAGGTTGATCATCTTTTTTTTAAGCACGGTTTATTTGTTCCCAACTTTTAGTTTAAATGACCATAGTCTGTACTAACCATATTGTGTGATTTTCTTGAGCAGAAAATGACCACAGCAACTCAAAGGGCTGAAGTTGGGACTTCCTTGGTGGTTCAGTGGTTAAGCCTTGGCCTTCCAATGAAGGAGGTGCAGCTTCATTCCCTGGTCAGGGAGCTAAGCTCCCACATGCCTCAGGGTGAAAACACCAAAACTTAAAACAGAAGCAATACTATAACAAATTCAATAAAGGCTTTTAAGTCTTCTGAGAAACAAAACAAGAAAGAGTGGAAAATAAAGTCAAGGGCTTGTTGAACCAGGCTGGAAACAAGAGAAAAAAAGTAAGCCAGGTGAAAATAGTCTGATTTGAAGGCTGCAGGAAAGGGAGTTATCTGTACATGCAAGAATCTACCCACTCCCTCTTCACCAAAGTCCTGGGAAAACATTAACTGGCCTTCTAAAAATGAAACGAGAAGGAAAACCCTGAGACTTAACCAACTTGGAGAAACTGCCAAAATGGGTCACTTAAGGCAGAAACCTGATTTTTCATATGGTTCATCAAATAAACATTAAAATATTCATCATGTATAGAAATATAGTACTCAGTTTGAATTAAAGCACAGACAACCTCCCTGAGATGGTATATGGCACCAAGGACCTTGCATCGTGCAATACTGCCTTTTTCAACATAGACATCTCAGAATTTCACGTGCTAATAGCCCAGTTTCTATCATTTAAAGCTTATGAAAATTGTTAAGGTTTTGATATGGCCAGTTACATTTTTAATTCCATTGAAGGCACAAAGAATCTTTGTTAAGTTGTCATACCAGTAGAATATAGTGCTTTTTACCCATTGGGCTGGTGCTAATGGTAGATTGGTTGGGGTTGCCCCTAATTTGTTAATACATATGGTCTTAAATTAATGCAAATCCCAAACTGCACCTTTGTATCCATCCCTGTAAATATCAAGCCATAAATTACTGCCACAAATCCACTGAATTCCATACCAATTAATCTCTTTCAAGGGTAATAATAGGCATAGTTCATAAAATACCCAACCTAGCTTTCTAATATTACTAGGTTGATCATCTTTTTTTTAAGCACGGTTTATTTGTTCCCAACTTTTAGTTTAAATGACCATAGTCTGTACTAACCATATTGTGTGATTTTCTTGAGCAGAAAATGACCACAGCAACTCAAAGGGCTGAAGTTGGGACTTCCTTGGTGGTTCAGTGGTTAAGCCTTGGCCTTCCAATGAAGGAGGTGCAGCTTCATTCCCTGGTCAGGGAGCTAAGCTCCCACATGCCTCAGGGTGAAAACACCAAAACTTAAAACAGAAGCAATACTATAACAAATTCAATAAAGGCTTTTAAGTCTTCTGAGAAACAAAACAAGAAAGAGTGGAAAATAAAGTCAAGGGCTTGTTGAACCAGGCTGGAAACAAGAGAAAAAAAGTAAGCCAGGTGAAAATAGTCTGATTTGAAGGCTGCAGGAAAGGGAGTTATCTGTACATGCAAGAATCTACCCACTCCCTCTTCACCAAAGTCCTGGGAAAACATTAACTGGCCTTCTAAAAATGAAACGAGAAGGAAAACCCTGAGACTTAACCAACTTGGAGAAACTGCCAAAATGGGGCTGTTGAGAGTGCAAGGCATTCTGGGTAGGGGAGATTAAGAGCCTGTGCTTGCTTTGGGGTCTTGACCTCACCAGCTCTTTGACCTTGGGTGAGTCATATATTATCTCTGAGCTTCAAGTATTTATCTGTAAAATGGGTACCTAAGGTAACTGCACACAGCATGTCTGGCACTCAGAAAAGCCTGGGTACTTAAAAATATCTCCTCACTAAATTCTCGTTATCCTCTTTGGGAAAGGATAAGCTCCTGACTAGTTAGTCCCAATTCCTGTCTCCTGGCCAGTCCTAACATTGACGCTCATATGAGACAGGCTATGATTCAAGCAGAGCAACTTTGGGACTCCCAAGGGAACTGCTGAATAGTTCTCCTTCTGGCTGGGACCCACCCGTCTCCAAGTGGCAAACCTCATATGGCTTCAGTTTTTAAACATCTCGTTGCCTTTAGAGGCTCAGTAGATTTCCAAGTGCTGCCATGTTGCTGCATCTCTGTTTCACTCCAGACATAAAATGCTAACTTTTCAGTGTGTATTTTCCTTCCCAAGAAGTCTTTAAAAATAATATAGATATCCACGCATCTGAATGCTTTGTGCCAGGAGACAAGAGAGTAGAAGGAATGATGTGCTGAGTTTTATTTTTAAGCAAAGATAATCTTTAACAGTGATTGAATTCAGGTAATATTTATTGAACATTTAGTGTGTGGCAGACAAATACAAGTGCTCAGGCGAGACAAAAAAGTAAAACATAGTCCTTGCCCCTGAAGAGTTTATGGTCCAAAACTAGTATACTGTAATGATTACATTCAGGGAATAATGTAATAATTGGATCACAAACCAAGTGGGGACAAGGTAAATCAGAGATTGTGAAGGAAGGTTAGCATAGTTTTTTTGTAGACTTTTTACTCTGTCAACATCATTCTAAAAAAATAATTCCCTAAGTAGTGATTTTTCTTTCTGTGTTCCTTTACACATTCCTTACACATCCGTATACGTGATTTTTATAGTATCTTTACAGTACAGTTTCATGCTCTTATAGGCATTATGTGATAAGCATTTCCTTTTGCTAATTGTTTTCATGGTGGTGAAAGTGATTTCCTTTATAGTCCCTTGGTGTGGGGTAGCTGGGCTCTTTCTCCAGCTTCTTCACAATTGACAATTATATGTAAGGGCCGTCTTTCATTATGTATGTAGCTTTTTGATTCTTCAGTATCGTTTTTTTTTTTTTTTTAAACATGTGTATGTTATTTATTTGACTGTACTGGGTCTTTGTTGTTTTCCTCTAGTTGCGGCAATTGGGGGCTACTCTCTAGCTGTGGTGTGTGGGTTTCTCATTGCAGTGACTTCTCTCATTGCTGAGCGTGGGCTCTAGGGCGCGTGAGCTTCAATAGTGGCAGCATGTAGGCTCAGTAATTGCAGCTTCTGGGCTCTAGAGCACAGACTCAGTAGGTGCGGCACAGGTGCTTAGTAGCCCTGCAGCGTGTGGGATCTGCCCAGACCGGGGACCAAACTCGTGTCTCCTAAATTGGCAGGCAGATTTTTCTTTCTTTTTTCTTTTTGTTCTTTTCTTTTTTTTTTTTTTTACCACTGAGCCACCTGGAAGCACAGTATCATTTCCTTTAGCTTAGCTCTGCAAAGCAGGATTGATGGGGGCTAACGGGCGTGAACATGACTATTCCCCTTGAAACATATTGCTCCACTGTTCCCCCAGAAAGTTTGGACCCGTTTATACCGTCCCTAGCAATAGGTATACCCGCTACATCAGAAGTGTGTCAGCACTGGGTAATTCTTGGTTTTTGAGGATTTTTTTTTTTTTTTTTCGGCGAAGCTAGTGGCTTAGCCATGCCATGGTGCCTTGTAACAAATTTTGATTCCCATTTCTTTGATGATTATGCTTCCCTGTCCTTTCTGGCTTTAACTCTTACATGACTGGCCTGTTGAGGTGAGATGAGCAGAATTTCCACAGGTGAGAGCTGGCGAGCGAGTTCTGTGAGGAGAGCAAGCAACTTACTCAGGCAATGATGTGGGAAAGCGCCACATATAAAGGAACGCAGACTTTTGTTTCTGTTTTGCAAACTTTAAACTTTTTATTTTATATCGGGGTGTAGCTGATGAACGATGTTGTGATAGTTTGAGGTGAACCCTGAAGGGGCTCAGCCTTACACATACAAGTATCCATTCTCCTCAAGGCCCCCTACTGTCCAGGCTGCCACACAACTTTGAGCAAAGTTCCATGTGCTGTGCAGTAGGTCCTTGTTGGTTACCTGTTTTGAATGTAGCAGTGTGTACATGACCTTCCCAAAGTCCCTAACTATCCCTTGCCTCCAGCAACCAGAAGCCTGGGAGTCTCTTGGAACACAGACTTTCTGACCAGGGCATAGGGTGGACAAAAGAGAGAAACAGCGGAGGTGAGACCAGAAGGGCGAGTGGAGGCAAGCATGTGCCAAAAGTTGGTTTTGAATCCTAGGGGATGTTCAGTTTAACTTGGACCATGTGCCTCGTAGGAGTAAACATGCCTTTAACCGATGCCGCAGGTCCAGCAACCAGAACCACCAGCTCCACATGCCCCTGTCGCCACTAGCTCAACCCCTGCGCCCTCACTTCTTTTCCTTCTGGGGTCACAGCTCCGCACCCCTGCCTCCCCTCCTCGGCCTTCACTTCCACACGCCTGGAGCCAGGCCCCCGCCCCTCCTCGGGCGCCCTCTGACGCTCCGTGTGTGGCATGGCTCCGTCTACTTCCTCTTTGTCTTCTGTCCTTTGGAACCCAGCTCTGGATGCAGCGTCAGTCCTGGGCACCGGACCCCCAGTTCTGCACTCCCCTACCCTGCCCCTCTGCCCCCCTTAGCCTCCTCGGGGATATGATCTGTCATCTCGCAAGAGGGCTAAAAACCCCAGGACTGGGACAGAGGGAGTCACAGTCACAGTCTCTTTCCTTCTCTACTGAGAAAAAGCAAGGCAGCCTGCAGTAGAACTGTTGAGGAGATGGATGTTGTCCTTTGAGAAAACAGCTAGGCCTGTGAGCCGCTAAAGTCCCAGGGGCGTGTTTCTGACCCCACGGAGCTGATGGATAGGCCTTTCCAAGAATCATATTTCTCCTGTCACATTTCCAGCCAGACTCTCATGAGCTGCTGAAAGAGGCAAAGGCTGACACATAGCACCGGGCCCATTCCCAGGCTCCGTCTTGGTAACCACAGGGCCGCCAGAAGGTGTGGAGAAGGCCCTGGACCGGAGCCCCAGACCGTGGGAGCGAGCCAGGCCAGGCCAGGCTGGGCCTCTAGGGACAGGGAGGTGACGCACGACAGCTGCCACACGGTGAATTTTGTGGAATTGTAGGTGACAGTGCTTCCAAGTATGGAAACCTCAGACGTCAAAATAAGCATCCCTAAGCCATGCCCTGTGGGCACCTTCGACCCAAGAGATGCACTCCTGGCCTTCTATAAACCAGATTTTTGATAGAAAGTTCTTGGTTCCACCACTTACAGCTGCATGCTTTGGGAAATTTCTCTGCCTCACCAAACCTCATTTTCCCTATCTGTGAAATGGGAATAATGAAACCAAGGTAAGGTGTAGAGATCATGTATATGAAGTGCTTGGAGGCGCTAAAGATTAGTGTGATCATTTGGGTGACTTTGGCCCGCTGCCTGTCTTTACACATCTTCTATGTATATCAGCCATGAGGTTGTTGAGCCTCTGGCCCCATGCCCTGAGAGGCACCCTGTGTCCAGGACCATGCCCGCCAACCAGATTTGTAGCACAGGGCGCCCTTTCAGGCATCGGTGGTTCAGAATGTGGGTCTCAGGATGCCCGCGTGGGTTACAAGCATCCGTTCCTCCAGGGCAGGCAGGAGAGACGAAACCCCGGATCCAAGGCACACGCCTCCCCATTAGCCAGGGCTTCATGGGAGGGTCTACACTCAGGGGCCCCAGGGTGGGGGTTTCACTGAAGGATCGTGCTTCCCCGTTGGTTGGGGGTCTTGTGAGAGGGTGGCACAGCTGAATGCCAGCGGCACCTGATTGGCACTTACTGAGAACTGTCTCCTGTCCAACCCCCAGAGCCAATGTGATAGTCTCCAAACATTCTCCCAGTGAGACTTTGGAGAATGCAGAAGGTTGCATCCCTGGGTTCTCTGTGTGGTGAGCACCACTCTGTCTCTATATGAAGATGATGGGAAATCTGTGGAAACAGCCAAGTTGCTGTGCAAGTGGAAGGCTGTGATTTCTGGCGTGACCTACATCCCCTGAAACCCCACTGGCCTTTGAAGACTATCCTGGGGTAACATGGTTTGATGGTTTAGCAGACTGCATGGCTCATCTGCATGGGTTTCCAGCTCTTCCTTTCTTTTCAGTCAAGACAGATTAAACCGCACGCTAATCAAGCTGGATAGGTGCCCCCAGCTGGAGTCTGGTGTGAGCCATGTTGATAAGCTCAATCAGATTCTAAGCTTGTCCCTCTGAAAAGTAGAGAAACAGTTGCCTTTTTTTTTTTTTTTACACCAAACACATTTTTATTGGGGTATAGCCAATTAACAATGTTGTGATAGTTTCAGGTAAACAGTGAAGCGGCTTGGCCATAGATACACATGTATCCATTCTCCCCCCAAGCCCCCCTCCCATCCAGGCTAACACGAGCAGAATTCCGTAGGCTATACAGTAGATTTTTGTTGGTTATCCATTTCAAACATGACAGTGTTTATATGACTTTCCCAAAGTCCCAAACCATCCCCTTCCCCCTGGAACCATACGTTTGTTTTCTAAGTCTGTGAGTCTCTTTCTGTTTTGTAAATAAGTTCATTGGTATCATTTCTTTTTAGAATTCACATAAAAGGGATGTCATATGATATTTTTCCTTCTCTGTCTGACTTACTTCACTCAGTATGACACTGTCTAGGTCCATCCATATTACTGTAAGTGGCCTTATTTCATTCTTTTCAATGGCTGAGTAATATTCCATTATGTATATATATATGTATGTATATACACACGCACCACATCTTCTTAATGCATTCTTCTGTTGATGGGTGTGTAGGTTGTTTCCATGTTTTGGCTGTTGTAAACAGTGCTGCAGTGAACATCAGGGAGCATGTATCTCTTCCACCCATGTTTTTCTCTGGATATATGCCCAGGAGTGGGATTGCAGGGTCATATGGTAGTTCTATGTTTAGTTTTTTTTTTTTTTTTTTTTTTTTTTTAATTTTGGCCTCTTTTATTGGTTGTTTATTCATTTTCATCTGTCTTTATTCTTTTGGCCTGTGTGGGCCTCCCATTGCAGTGGACTCTCTGGTTGCAGAGCACCGACTCTGGGCACATGCGCTCCAGAGCACTGAGTCGTAATTGGACACACAGTCCAGCCACTCTGCGGCACGTGGGATCTTCCCAGGCCAGGGATCGAAACGATGCCCCTTGCACTGCAAGGCAGACTTTCTACCCACTGGACCACCAGGGAAGCCCTATGTTCAGTTTTTTAAAGAACCTCCACACAGTTATTCATATTGACTGTACCAATTTACATTCTCACCAACAGGAGGGTTCCCTTCTCTTTGCACCCTCTCCAACACTTGGAAAACAGTTGCTTTTGGTCCCAGATTACAGTTTGCTCTCATATTGTGGGTGAGCAGTTATTAATTTGGCTATTTTGACACATAAAAACATCTTAGTGTCTGTTTTTCTAACAGCTGTATCCTACCAGACAATATGAGAGTAGTGAAGGAAAAGGTGAAGAAAGCTTTGAACAGTATCGTAGGCACCAGCTGGAGGAAACTAGAAACAGAACAGTCTTATCAGCGTGTACTAAATGCTTACCTCCTCTAAATACTACCTGCATTCTCAGTTTATCCTCGCACGAATGAGGGGCCTATGGCCAAAACCGGAGGCTGGGGAGCCTGATGTGGAGGCTGAGAGCCCTCACTACGGTGCAAGGACTTCTTTGGTAATCTTCTTTGCTTGCTCGTGAGTCGCCCACCCAGCAGGCATAGGATTTGACTTTATCTCAGCTCCTCCCCTCCCACCACTTTGTTGTGGCTTCTCTTTCGTCTTTGGATAGGGGGTATCTTTTCTTGGTGGGTTCTGGTGTCTTCCTGTCGACTCCTCTTCAACCGCTAGTTGTAGTCTTGGTGCTTCAGCAGGAGAAGACAAGTGCCCATCCTTCTGCTCCGCTATCTTAATCTCGTTTTAGGGGCCTATTAGTGCCAATTTTTTCAACAAATGAATCTCAGTGATTAGAGTGGTACATTTTCTTCTGACCTTAAGCATGAAAAATAAATGAAGCTTTAAGATCAGATTTATCAGTGCAGTGGCTTCGGGAACAATTTTCTCCTGACACCAAAGCAGGAGTTCTAGGAAATGTGTTGGTTTCATGCTTCTTGAGCTTTCTCTGGATACCTCCCCTTTGCTCCTCTTGGGGCCTGCCCACTACTCACATCTGCAGAGACTAAGGCAAGAACGTAAGCAAGAGCTCCCTGGCCTGCAGTTCATGCTGCCTCTCTCCACCCCTTTCGCTCTGTACCTGGTGACAGAGGGCCTTGCAAGCATGGCTGCAGACAGCCCTGTGCAGACTTGATGGGCATGCTTCCAGCAGAGCCCGCTTTTGCCACCTGTAGGATGGACCTGTAGAAGAGTTCTTTAAGGGCCCTAGAAAAGGAGTGGGGTCCTTTCAGCAGAAGTTCCATGGCCCTTGGTACACAGAGCCTGATCTGAAAGGGCCTCCCTGCCCTTGGCTCCCTGGCTCCTTGTTCTCACTCCAGGGGCCGGTCCCAGCCACAGGAAGGCCTGAGCAGATGGTCCTGAACACAGGTGTAGGACAGGCACCTTGGCCAGCCCGATCTAGGGTTAATCCTGCCTTTGTGCTCCATGTGGGTGCCACTGACCCCCTGTGTCAGTTGGGAAGCCGGGAAGCTCTGGCTATCCTGGATGGGGCCTATGGCCAAAACCGGAGGCTGGGGAGCCTGATGTGGAGGCTGAGAGCCCTCACTACGGTGCAAGGACTTCTTTGGTAATCTTCTTTGCTTGCTCGTGAGTCGCCCACCCAGCAGGCATAGGATTTGACTTTATCTCAGCTCCTCCCCTCCCACCACTTTGTTGTGGCTTCTCTTTCGTCTTTGGATAGGGGGTATCTTTTCTTGGTGGGTTCTGGTGTCTTCCTGTCGACTCCTCTTCAACCGCTAGTTGTAGTCTTGGTGCTTCAGCAGGAGAAGACAAGTGCCCATCCTTCTGCTCCGCTATCTTAATCTCGTTTTAGGGGCCTATTAGTGCCAATTTTTTCAACAAATGAATCTCAGTGATTAGAGTGGTACATTTTCTTCTGACCTTAAGCATGAAAAATAAATGAAGCTTTAAGATCAGATTTATCAGTGCAGTGGCTTCGGGAACAATTTTCTCCTGACACCAAAGCAGGAGTTCTAGGAAATGTGTTGGTTTCATGCTTCTTGAGCTTTCTCTGGATACCTCCCCTTTGCTCCTCTTGGGGCCTGCCCACTACTCACATCTGCAGAGACTAAGGCAAGAACGTAAGCAAGAGCTCCCTGGCCTGCAGTTCAT
Organism: Tragulus kanchil; assembly: GCA_022376925.1. Lineage (NCBI taxonomy): Eukaryota > Metazoa > Chordata > Mammalia > Artiodactyla > Tragulidae > Tragulus > Tragulus kanchil. The sequence continues at coordinate 284,366,146 of JAIOJX010000032.1, read as the reverse complement.
GCTGCCTCTCTCCACCCCTTTCGCTCTGTACCTGGTGACAGAGGGCCTTGCAAGCATGGCTGCAGACAGCCCTGTGCAGACTTGATGGGCATGCTTCCAGCAGAGCCCGCTTTTGCCACCTGTAGGATGGACCTGTAGAAGAGTTCTTTAAGGGCCCTAGAAAAGGAGTGGGGTCCTTTCAGCAGAAGTTCCATGGCCCTTGGTACACAGAGCCTGATCTGAAAGGGCCTCCCTGCCCTTGGCTCCCCTGGCTCCTTGTTCTCACTCCAGGGGGCCGGTCCCAGCCACAGGAAGGCCTGAGCAGATGGTCCTGAACACAGGTGTAGGACAGGCACCTTGGCCAGCCCGATCTAGGGTTAATCCTGCCTTTGTGCTCCATGTGGGTGCCACTGACCCCCTGTGTCAGTTGGGAAGCCGGGAAGCTCTGGCTATCCTGGGCCCAGAGGGCCAATACCCACCTCCCTGGACCCAGTGACAGACCCCAGAGTGAAACGCAGAGGGACTGGATGCCCTCTCTACTGAAAAATTTTTCCTCCATTGCTGAAACTTTATGTTTTGTTTTCAAAATGATTTATTTTTTTGACAAAATAATTTTTTATTGAAACATAGTTGATTTACAATGTTAATTTCTGCTGTACAGCAAAGTGATTTTGTTACATTTTTTTGTTATATATATGTAATATATATATGTATTCTTTTCCATTATGGTTTACCATTGAATATTGAATAAAGTTTCTGTGTAATAGAGTAGGACTTCGTTGTTTATCCATTCTCTATGTAAAAGTTTTTTTTTTTTTTTTAATTTATTTTTTTGGGGGGTGAGGTGGGGAGGGAGGGGGATGAGTGGGCCACTTCTGTTGGTCTTTCATTTATCTATTTTCATCCGTCTTTGTTCTTTGGCCCATGTGGGCCTCCCATCGCGGTGGCCTCTGTCGTCGCAGAGCGCCGGCTCTGGGTGCATACGCCCCAGAGCTCCAGCTAGGTAATTGGACACATCAGTCCAGCCTCTCCGCGGCACATGGGATCTTCCCAGGCCAGGGATCGAACCGGTGCCCCTTGCAGTGCAAGGCGGTGTCCTTACCCACTGGACCACCAGGGGAAGCCATTATATAAAAGTTTGTATCTGCTAACCACAGTCTCCAACTCCATGCCTTCCCCAACCTCCTCCTTTTTGGCAATCACAGGTCTGTTCTCTACGTCCACTTTTCTGTTTCTGTTTCATAGGTATGTTCATTTGTGTTTTATTTTAGATTCCATATATAAGTGATATCATATGTTGTCACTCTTTCTGACTTCACTTAGTATAATGATCTCTAGTTATGTTCATGTTGCTGCGAATGGCATTATTTTGTTTTTTATGACTGAGTAGTATTCCATTGTATATATATACCATATCTTCTTTACCCATTCATTTGTTGATGGACATTTAGGTTGTTTCCATTGTCTTGGCTATGGGTGCCACTGACCCCTGTGTCAGTTGGGAAGCCGGGAAGCTCTGGCTATCCTGGGCCCAGAGGGCCAATACCCACCTCCCTGGACCCAGTGACAGACCCCAGAGTGAAACGCAGAGGGACTGGATGCCCTCTCTACTGAAAAATTTTTCCTCCATTGCTGAAACTTTATGTTTTGTTTTCAAAATGATTTATTTTTTTGACAAAATAATTTTTTATTGAAACATAGTTGATTTACAATGTTAATTTCTGCTGTACAGCAAAGTGATTTTGTTACATTTTTTTGTTATATATATGTAATATATATATGTATTCTTTTCCATTATGGTTTACCATTGAATATTGAATAAAGTTTCTGTGTAATAGAGTAGGACTTCGTTGTTTATCCATTCTCTATGTAAAAGATTTTTTTTTTTTTTAATTTATTTTTTTGGGGGGTGAGGTGGGGAGGGAGGGGGATGAGTGGGCCACTTCTGTTGGTCTTTCATTTATCTATTTTCATCCGTCTTTGTTCTTTGGCCCATGTGGGCCTCCCATCGCGGTGGCCTCTGTCGTCGCAGAGCGCCGGCTCTGGGTGCATACGCCCCAGAGCTCCAGCTAGGTAATTGGACACATCAGTCCAGCCTCTCCGCGGCACATGGGATCTTCCCAGGCCAGGGATCGAACCGGTGCCCCTTGCAGTGCAAGGCGGTGTCCTTACCCACTGGACCACCAGGGGAAGCCATTATATAAAAGTTTGTATCTGCTAACCACAGTCTCCAACTCCATGCCTTCCCCAACCTCCTCCTTTTTGGCAATCACAGGTCTGTTCTCTACGTCCACTTTTCTGTTTCTGTTTCATAGGTATGTTCATTTGTGTTTTATTTTAGATTCCATATATAAGTGATATCATATGTTGTCACTCTTTCTGACTTCACTTAGTATAATGATCTCTAGTTATGTTCATGTTGCTGCGAATGGCATTATTTTGTTTTTTATGACTGAGTAGTATTCCATTGTATATATATACCATATCTTCTTTACCCATTCATTTGTTGATGGACATTTAGGTTGTTTCCATTGTCTTGGCTATTGTGAATAGGGCTACTATGAACACAGAAGTACATGTATCCTTATTTTTTTTAAAGATTTATTTATTTATTTATTTTGGACGGGGTTGGGGAGGGAGAGGAGCAGGCAGGCCACTTCTATTGCTCTTTCATTTCTCTGTTTTCATCCGTCTTTGTTCTTTGGCTCCTGTGGGCCTCCCATCGCGGTGGCCTCTGTTGTCGCAGAGCACCGGCTCTGGGCGCATGTGCTCCAGAGCTCCGGCTCGGCAATTGGACACATCGGTCCAGCTGCTCCGCGGCACGTGGGATCCTCCCAGGCCAGGGATCAAACCGGCGCCCCTTGCACTGCAAGGCGGTGTGGACCACCAGGGGAAGCCCACGTGTATCTTTTTGAATTATGGTTTTCTTTGGGTTTATACCTAGGAATGGGATTTCTGGATCATATGGCAGTTCAGTTTTTAGTTTTCAGAGGAACTTCCATGCCATTTTTCACAGTGTCTGTATCAATCTGTATCAATTTACATTCTCCTTAACAGGATAGGAGAATTCTTTCAAAATGATGTTTTAAGTCTGAAATTCCATGGTCCTTACTTTGTATTCACAAGACAATTCAGTGGAATAACCTCAAAGCAACTGAGAACAATTTTACAGACAGACAAATCAGTTACCAGAGAGGCTCCCCATCCAGAGGTCTGGGAGAGGGACACGTGGCCTTGAGTCTAGAGATCCCTGTTTTCAGCCTCTGATGATGCGTCCTCACTCCTTCAGAAAGAACAATGACTCAGGTATGTAGGTGCATGATGACCTCTGGGTCTGGAATAGCTGACCTGAATGAACAAAGCAGATCTTGGATTTATAAGGACTGGAATTTCCAAGAAATATAAGCCCTTTTGCTTTTAGAAGAACCAGTGTGTGGACATGGCAGGAAGCCAGAGTTTTCCAGGTGTAGAAGCCTCAACCATCAGTTGGGGAAAATGAAGATTGGGAAACGGTATGTTCATTTGTGTTTTATTTTAGATTCCATATATAAGTGATATCATATGTTGTCACTCTTTCTGACTTCACTTAGTATAATGATCTCTAGTTATGTTCATGTTGCTGCGAATGGCATTATTTTGTTTTTTATGACTGAGTAGTATTCCATTGTATATATATACCATATCTTCTTTACCCATTCATTTGTTGATGGACATTTAGGTTGTTTCCATTGTCTTGGCTATTGTGAATAGGGCTACTATGAACACAGAAGTACATGTATCCTTATTTTTTTTAAAGATTTATTTATTTATTTATTTTGGACGGGGTTGGGGAGGGAGAGGAGCAGGCAGGCCACTTCTATTGCTCTTTCATTTCTCTGTTTTCATCCGTCTTTGTTCTTTGGCTCCTGTGGGCCTCCCATCGCGGTGGCCTCTGTTGTCGCAGAGCACCGGCTCTGGGCGCATGTGCTCCAGAGCTCCGGCTCGGCAATTGGACACATCGGTCCAGCTGCTCCGCGGCACGTGGGATCCTCCCAGGCCAGGGATCAAACCGGCGCCCCTTGCACTGCAAGGCGGTGTGGACCACCAGGGGAAGCCCACGTGTATCTTTTTGAATTATGGTTTTCTTTGGGTTTATACCTAGGAATGGGATTTCTGGATCATATGGCAGTTCAGTTTTTAGTTTTCAGAGGAACTTCCATGCCATTTTTCACAGTGTCTGTATCAATCTGTATCAATTTACATTCTCCTTAACAGGATAGGAGAATTCTTTCAAAATGATGTTTTAAGTCTGAAATTCCATGGTCCTTACTTTGTATTCACAAGACAATTCAGTGGAATAACCTCAAAGCAACTGAGAACAATTTTACAGACAGACAAATCAGTTACCAGAGAGGCTCCCCATCCAGAGGTCTGGGAGAGGGACACGTGGCCTTGAGTCTAGAGATCCCTGTTTTCAGCCTCTGATGATGCGTCCTCACTCCTTCAGAAAGAACAATGACTCAGGTATGTAGGTGCATGATGACCTCTGGGTCTGGAATAGCTGACCTGAATGAACAAAGCAGATCTTGGATTTATAAGGACTGGAATTTCCAAGAAATATAAGCCCTTTTGCTTTTAGAAGAACCAGTGTGTGGACATGGCAGGAAGCCAGAGTTTTCCAGGTGTAGAAGCCTCAACCATCAGTTGGGGAAAATGAAGATTGGGCTTCAAAAGAAGCGTGAGAACTCTTACATTACAGAAAAAAAATAAACTTTTCTTATTTTGATACCTAAGCTTGTGGCCTGGGAAACATAATATCCACATGTGTGTTATCTATATAATTCTCTCAACTACCCCTGCAAACTTAGTATCATTCCCATTTTACAGATGAAAAACCCAGTTCAGAGACGTTAAATGACTTGCTCAAGAATATGCAACTTCTCAGGTACAGAACTGAGGTCTGAAGCTAGAGTCCAAGCTGACACCTTGTCAGGACTCCAAATTCCCTTTTAAGTGGGGTTTGTTTTAGCACTTCTAAGAGAGGTTCACACATCTGCCAAGCAAGAGTCTGGTTAGCTTTTAAGGACCAAATTATTCTCTCAGGTTGAGGGTAGAAGAGACAGAAACAGGATGAATGGGAGAAAATAAATAGAAGGAAGTGAACGCTCCTACTCCCTCCCAGCTCTCTTTCCCTTCCTGGAAAAGGGGCTTGTCTGGCTGGTTCCTTCTCCCTTCTCCACCATTTGATCTTGATGTGCTTACCCACTCTACCTTGCTTCCTGGCAGACTGTTTGGGGGCCTCATGTGGGAAGGCTTGAGTTGACAGGATAGCCCATGGTGTCATGCAGTGGGATGTCTGTTATTGCCACAGTGTCCTCCCAAGGGACCGTGAGGATCTGGGTGCACCCTGATGGTAATTTCCTCTGAAGACAAGTGAATTATGAGGTCTCAGAAAATCTTCTGACTTGCTTATGGTTAGCAATAAGAGAGCTTCATATTTACCTAACGCTTTTTCCTGGTGCCAGAGTTACTGAGTGCGGCTTCCCTGTTCTCATGTTTTGGCCTATTGTCTGCCCTCCAGGGTAGTTAACTCATTTCCCCTCACTCCTTTGCTGCGCCCTCCATTCTGATAGAACTAAATGACATGAGTCTGATTTTTCTTCTTCTATGAGAGACAGGTTTTGAAAATCTCAAACAATCGTCGTGGATTTTTCTCTAACTCCATGTAGTTCTATCAGTTTTTGTTTAATGTACTTTGGAAACTCTATTATGAGATATACAGAGATTATTAAGATTATTAGGTCGTCTTGATAAATTGACCCCTTTGTCATTATGAAATTACCCGCTTTATTCCTGGTAATACTGTTTCTCTGAAATCTGCTTTGTTGCCAGTGGGAAACATAATATCCACATGTGTGTTATCTATATAATTCTCTCAACTACCCCTGCAAACTTAGTATCATTCCCATTTTACAGATGAAAAACCCAGTTCAGAGACGTTAAATGACTTGCTCAAGAATATGCAACTTCTCAGGTACAGAACTGAGGTCTGAAGCTAGAGTCCAAGCTGACACCTTGTCAGGACTCCAAATTCCCTTTTAAGTGGGGTTTGTTTTAGCACTTCTAAGAGAGGTTCACACATCTGCCAAGCAAGAGTCTGGTTAGCTTTTAAGGACCAAATTATTCTCTCAGGTTGAGGGTAGAAGAGACAGAAACAGGATGAATGGGAGAAAATAAATAGAAGGAAGTGAACGCTCCTACTCCCTCCCAGCTCTCTTTCCCTTCCTGGAAAAGGGGCTTGTCTGGCTGGTTCCTTCTCCCTTCTCCACCATTTGATCTTGATGTGCTTACCCACTCTACCTTGCTTCCTGGCAGACTGTTTGGGGGCCTCATGTGGGAAGGCTTGAGTTGACAGGATAGCCCATGGTGTCATGCAGTGGGATGTCTGTTATTGCCACAGTGTCCTCCCAAGGGACCGTGAGGATCTGGGTGCACCCTGATGGTAATTTCCTCTGAAGACAAGTGAATTATGAGGTCTCAGAAAATCTTCTGACTTGCTTATGGTTAGCAATAAGAGAGCTTCATATTTACCTAACGCTTTTTCCTGGTGCCAGAGTTACTGAGTGCGGCTTCCCTGTTCTCATGTTTTGGCCTATTGTCTGCCCTCCAGGGTAGTTAACTCATTTCCCCTCACTCCTTTGCTGCGCCCTCCATTCTGATAGAACTAAATGACATGAGTCTGATTTTTCTTCTTCTATGAGAGACAGGTTTTGAAAATCTCAAACAATCGTCGTGGATTTTTCTCTAACTCCATGTAGTTCTATCAGTTTTTGTTTAATGTACTTTGGAAACTCTATTATGAGATATACAGAGATTATTAAGATTATTAGGTCGTCTTGATAAATTGACCCCTTTGTCATTATGAAATTACCCGCTTTATTCCTGGTAATACTGTTTCTCTGAAATCTGCTTTGTGTTTATGACTATAAACACTCCAGTTTTCTTTTGACTAGTGTTAGCATGGTATATTATTTTCTATCCTTTTACTTCTAATCTACTTGTGTCTTTTCATTTAAAATGGGTTTCTTGCAGACAGCATCTCATTAGGTCTTTCTTTTTTATCCAATATGACTATATATACTTTAATTTGGAATGTTTAGCCTGTTTAAATGTGTTGTGATGTTGGATATGGTTAGCTGTAATTCCACCGTCTTGCCATTTGTTTTTTTTTTTTTTCCCATCTATTTTTTTGTTCATTTTTCCATCTTGTTCTGACACTTTTTGGATTAATTGGATACTTTTCATGATTTCATTTTGTCTCCATTGTTGACTTATTAGCTATAACTCTTTATTGTTCTACTTTAGTGGTTGCTTTAACTTACAGTGGTTTACCTTCAAGAGACATTACACCACTTCATGTGAAAATATGACAGCCTTGTAACAGCTGTTTCTATTTCTCCTCTCCCGACCATTGTTCTTGTTATCATACATTTACTTCTGCATAATGGTATTGTTATGCTTTGAATAGTCAATTATCTTTTAAAAAGATTTAAATAAGTTAAATTACCTAGGTAGGGAATTCCCAGAAGGTCCACTGGTTAGGACTCAACACTTCCATTGTGGGGGGCACATGTTCAATCCCTGGTTGGGAAACTAAGACCCCACAAGCCATGCAACACGGCCAATAATAACAATAATGATTACCCATGTAGGGTCATTTCTGACGTTCTTTATTCCTTTATGAAGATACAGATTTCCCTCTGCTATGACTTTCCCTCTGCTAGTCAAACATCCAATAACATTCCTGATAGAATAAGTTTAGTGGTGGTGAATCCTTGCACTTTTTGCATATCTGAAAAAGTATTTCCCTTAACTTCCTCTTATAATTCTTAAAGATTTATTTATTTATTTATTTGGGCAGGGGTCGGGTTGGGGAGGGAGGGGAGCAAGTGGGCCTCTGCTATTGGTCTTTCATTTATCTATTTTCATCCGTCTTTGTTCTTTGGCTCCTGTGGGCCTCCCATCGCGGTGGCCTCTGTTGTTGCAGAGCGCCGGCTCTGGGCGCATGTGCTCCAGAGCTCCAGCTCGGTAATTGGACACATCGGTCCAGCTGCTCCGCGGCACGTGGGATCTTCCCAGGCCAGGGCTCGAACCGGCGCCCCTTGCACTGCAAGGCGATGTCCTTACCCACTGGACCACCAGGCGAAGCCCTGTAATTCTTTATATGTATATATATATATATATATATATAAAGATTTGGGTGTTTTAGAGCACTTTTATGTCCACATAAAAATTAAGAGGAAGGTACAGAGGTTTCCCTTATATTCCTTGCCTCCACACATGCATAGTCTCCCCCATTATTAACACCCCCAACCAAATGGCACATTTGTTGCAGCTGATAAGCCTACACTGACCCATCATAATCACCCAAAGCCCACAGCTTGCCTAGGGTTCATTCATGGTAATTTACATGGTATGGTTTTGGACAAAAGCATGATTACATGTATCCACCATTATAGTATCATACAAAGAATTTCCACTATTCTAAAAACCCTCTGTACTCTGCCTATCCATCCTTTACCCCCTTCTCCAACCTCTGATAATCACTGACCTCTTTACCATCTCTGCCTTTTCCAGAGTGTCATTATTGAAATTATACAATACATAACCTTTTCAGACTGGCCTCTTTCACTCAGTAATATTCATTTTTTAATGACTTGAGAGCTTGTTTCTTTTTAGTGCTAAATAACAGAGCACTGTCTACACACACTACAGTTTATCCATTTACCTTTTGAAGGGCATCTTTTTTCTTTTTTTTTTTTCACTGGAGAATGACCTTAAAGGCATTTAGACAGATGGTCTATTTTATTTTATTTTATTTTACTTTTTTGGAGGGTGGGGAGGGAGGGGGCGGGCCACTTCTATTGGTCTTTCATTTATCTGTTTTCATCCATCTTTGTTCTTTGGCCCATGTGGGCCTCCCATCGCGGTGGCCTCTGTTGCTACAGGGGCAGTGGCTCTGGGCGCATGCGCTCCAGAGCTCCGGCTCGGTAATTGGGCACATTGGTCCAGCCGCTCCGCGGCACATGGGATCTTCCCAGGCCAGGGATCGAACCGGTGCCCCTTGCACTGCAAGGCGATGTCCTTACCCACTGGACCACCAGGGAAGCCCCTTTATTTTACTTTTACCTTTTACAGTGTTTTGTTGTTTACAGATATGTATGTCCCCAGATTGGTCATATGTATATCCCTCCCTTCCCACTCCTCCCGACCATCACACAGCACCCCTGAAGGATCCCCTTTTCTCACGGAGCAATGACTATAGCTATTTTCTTCACATATGATAGTACCAGTCTTCATGCTGCTTCCTTTATGCCTCCCACCCACTGTTCCTTCCCCACGATGTTCATATGTCCACTGTCCATGTCTGTTTCTCCATCACTTCACTCCATGTGCCATCATCACCATCCTACTAGATTCCATATATATATGTTAATATATTGTACTTGTCTTGAAGGACATCTTGACCGCTTTCAGGTTTTGACAGTTATGAATAAAGCTGCGGTAAACATCCTTGTGCAAGGTTTTGTGAACATAGGTCTTCAGCTCCTTTGGGTAAATACCAAAGAGCATGATTTCTAGATCATATGGTAGGACTGTGTTCAGTTTTGTAAGAAACTACCCAGCTCTTCCAATGTGGCTGTTCCAGTTCACATTCCCACTTGAATGAGAATTCCTGCTGCTCTACACCCTCAGCAACATTTGATGTCATCAGTGCTCCCTCCATGTTTGGGCCATTTTAATAGATGCATGGGACTTCCCTGGTGGCTGCGTGGTAAACAGTGCCTTAGTGTTAAACAATGCCTACCAACGCGGGAGACATGGGTTCTATCCCTGGGTCAGGAACATCCCCTGGAGGAGGAAATGGCAGCTCAAGTCCAGTGTTCTTGCCTTGGGAAATCCCATGGACAGAGGAACCTGGAAGGCTACAGTCCATGGGATCACAAAAGAATCGGACAGAACTTAGCAACTAAACAAGGTTCATAGAGGTATTTCATTGGTTTTTAATTTGCATTTCCCTGTTGACGTGTAATGTGGAGCATCTGTATATCTCCTTTGATGAAATGTCTGTTAAGGTCTTTGGCACTCTTTTTTTTACAAACCCTTGTGTGGAGGGCTGACTTTCAGTAGATCTCAGCGAGGGAGCTCTCTGCTATGTACGAAACCCCGACCCAGAAACAGGTCGTCTACGAATGGTTTAGCACCAGGTTCACCACGAACGTGCGGTGCGTGATGGGCGAGGCCGCGCCCCATGTCCCAGGACGAAGGGCTTTCCACACCGGACCCCGTCCTGGCTATTCGAGGCCACCAGGTTCACGCCGGGCGACTCTTTTTCACGGAGCAATGACTATAGCTATTTTCTTCACATATGATAGTACCAGTCTTCATGCTGCTTCCTTTATGCCTCCCACCCACTGTTCCTTCCCACGATGTTCATATGTCCACTGTCCATGTCTGTTTCTCCATCACTTCACTCCATGTGCCATCATCACCATCCTACTAGATTCCATATATATATGTTAATATATTGTACTTGTCTTGAAGGACATCTTGACCGCTTTCAGGTTTTGACAGTTATGAATAAAGCTGCGGTAAACATCCTTGTGCAAGGTTTTGTGAACATAGGTCTTCAGCTCCTTTGGGTAAATACCAAAGAGCATGATTTCTAGATCATATGGTAGGACTGTGTTCAGTTTTGTAAGAAACTACCCAGCTCTTCCAATGTGGCTGTTCCAGTTCACATTCCCACTTGAATGAGAATTCCTGCTGCTCTACACCCTCAGCAACATTTGATGTCATCAGTGCTCCCTCCATGTTTGGGCCATTTTAATAGATGCATGGGACTTCCCTGGTGGCTGCGTGGTAAACAGTGCCTTAGTGTTAAACAATGCCTACCAACGCGGAGACATGGGTTCTATCCCTGGGTCAGGAACATCCCCTGGAGGAGGAAATGGCAGCTCAAGTCCAGTGTTCTTGCCTTGGGAAATCCCATGGACAGAGGAACCTGGAAGGCTACAGTCCATGGGATCACAAAAGAATCGGACAGAACTTAGCAACTAAACAAGGTTCATAGAGGTATTTCATTGGTTTTTAATTTGCATTTCCCTGTTGACGTGTAATGTGGAGCATCTGTATATCTCCTTTGATGAAATGTCTGTTAAGGTCTTTGGCACTCTTTTTTTTACAAACCCTTGTGTGGAGGGCTGACTTTCAGTAGATCTCAGCGAGGGAGCTCTCTGCTATGTACGAAACCCCGACCCAGAAACAGGTCGTCTACGAATGGTTTAGCACCAGGTTCACCACGAACGTGCGGTGCGTGATGGGCGAGGCCGCGCCCCATGTCCCAGGACGAAGGGCTTTCCACACCGGACCCCCGTCCTGACACGCAGCAGGGACGGCGGGAAACCGGCTATTCGAGGCCAACCAACCGAGGCTCCCTCCACGCTGCGGGATTCTGACTTAGAGGCGTTCAGTCATAATCCCACAGATGGTAGCTTCGCCTCATTGGCTCCTCAGCCAAGCACATACACCAAATGTCAGAACCTGCGGTGGCACTTTTTTAAATTGGGTTATTTTTATATTGTTGAATTTTAGGAGGTTTTTTTTTTCTGTGTGTATATTTTGGATAATGGTCTTTTATCAGTTGTGTCTTTTGCAAATATTTTTTGCCTGCTTGTGGCCTCTTTTCTTATTCTCTTGACCATCTTCTTCTTCTTTTTGTTTTTAAGAGTGAGAGGGATGTAAAGTTTATTAGAGTGCTGGAAGGGAAAGTTGCTGCCAGTATAGTGGGCTGGCTTAAGGGAGAACAGACTGACCATCTTCATTTTTGAAAGCTATTTTCATTAAGTATAGAAGTCGTTTGACAGGTTTTTTTCCCCTCTCTTTTTAGTACTTTAAAGATAATCATTCTACTATCTTCTAGCTTACTCTGTTTCTGACAGGAAATCTGTCATCTTTATTTTGGTTTCTCTGTAATGATAAGTCTTTTCCCCCCAGCTTGTTTTGATTTTCTAGCTAGCTTTAAGCAATTTGATAATAGTATGCTTTAGTGATATTTTCTTCAAGTTTCTGTGCTTGAGGTTTATTTGGTTTCTTTGGATCTGTGGGTTAATAGTTTTCATCAAATTTAGAACATTTTTTATCACTACTTCCTCAAATATCATTGGCCCCCTACCCCCTTGTCATTTCAGGGACTCCAGTCTCTATGTGTATGTTAGGCCACTTAAAATTATCTCACAGTTCACTGATGCCCAGGTTCTTTATTTTTAACCTTTTCCGTAAGTTCTTTTTTTGAATAATTTCTATTGCAGTATCTTCATACTCACTGTTCATTTTTTTCTGCAGTGCATACTATTAATATTAGCAAGTGCATTTTTCATCTTGGACATCATAGTTTACATCTCTGATAGTTCAGTTTGGGTTATTTTATACGTTTCCTGTCTCTACATATCATGCGCTGTCTTTCCTCTATCTTCTTGGAACATGGAATATAGTCATAATAACTTTAAAAATATTATAATGTGTAATTCTGTCATCTGTATTCTTCAACTCAGCTTTGATGAACTAATTTTTCTCCTCATTCTGGATTGCGTTTTTCTGTGTTTTTGCATGCCTGGTACTTTTTGTTGGGACGCCAAACATTGTGACTTTTATCTTGCTGGTTGTTGAATATTTTTGTAGTCGTGTAAACATTCTTGAACTTTGTACTGGAAAACAGTTAAGTTACTTGGAAACAGCATTGTAGGGGAGCAGCAGTTACCACACACAATGTCTCTCTAGCATACAGACTATTTTGAAGAGAAACAATCAAGGCCCAAAAGACTCAGGGAGAAATTTTGACCCCTCCCTGAGTTCCCTAAAAAAATTTAGATAAAGGCTCTGTTTCTGGAATAGAGCTAGCACCGGAGATCTTTGCGAAGATATGAGCTAGGCTGGTGGGGAGAGCTCCAGGCAGGACCCGAGATCGGAGTTCCACTGTCTCTGCATGGCTTCTCCAGACAATTGCTTGTTTTTTGTTTTTTTTTTTTACAGAGTTTTGTTGTTCACCGACATGTATGTTCCTAGATCATTCATATGCATATCCCTGGTCCCCCACCACCACCCAGTTACCCCCCTCCCACCCCTCCGGACCATCGCCCCGAGTGATTGTAGGCACTCTTATTCCCTTAGCAATCTTGTCAATTGCCTACCTCTCCTCCGAGTCTCAAACCACTCCTCCCAGCTTCCTCTTTTGTCTTTCACTGAAGATGGTATTTAAGGTGAAGGCTTAGGCTGTTATGGTGAATGACACAGTTTTCCTGGGTCTCTTCCATATGTACATGTTTTTAAACTTTTGTTTAAATTTTCTCCTCTTTATCTCATGTCCATTTAATTCTTAGACCAGCCAGAAGAACCTAGAAGAGCAGAGGAAAATGTCTCCTCTCCAACAGTTTGTTCATTTCAGGGTTTGTTTTTTTTTTTTTTCCAATTTTGTTAGGCCAAAATTTAGAATTTGTTTCTTCCCCCAAGGCAAGACCGTCCGTGGTACTCAAGTCAGTGCCTCCTGAATTACGAGATTTTTTACTCTGGCTGCAAGGAGAAGATATTATCCTTGGCACTATGAGCTCTGAACACGGTTCCCCCAAGTCCTTTTGGGTGGTTCGTTCCTTCATTTCAGCAAAAGTCTGCCCAGGCCAGGGCTGGTCAGTACTCAAATGGCTGCTCAAAGGACCCTCTGCATCTCTTCAGAATTTGCTTATGTGCAGCTCTCTCCTCTGCTGCTCTGCCCTGTGAGCGCTAGCTGCCTTGGCTGCCCTGAACCCCATCTCCTGCAACACAGGGAGACTTCCAGCCTCTGTCTAGGTTCCCCTCCATAGGTCACAGATGGAAGACTTTCTCTAGGCAATAAGCTAAGTAATTGTAGGGCTCCCCTTATGTATTGCCGTTGTTTCAAATATTTTGTCCAACTTATTTGTTGTTTTGCATGGGAGAATAAATTCAATCCTTGTGACTCCATTGTGAATAGAAATAGAAGTCCTTTAACTGATTTAGAAGTCCCTTTGCACTGATGGGAATGAACAGAAGACCTTCCCATAGCGTGGTCCATGGCTTGGAAACTCAATTACAAACCCACCTGACCTAGGCAATGTTTATAGACAAATGTCACAGCACCCTCAAATTGACAGTCTAACATTATATCTGGAACAACAGAAAACAGAGTGAAAAATCAGTTGGTATTTAAGACAGACCTACTCTTGCAAAACCATACTGGTTTTTATCTTTCTCCAAGCCAATAGTGAGGCATAACCTGAAATGGACACTACTCCCCAAATCCAAATTCTGTGGTGAATCTCTAGACCTTTTAGTAGCATAATATTACACCCCTAAAGTATCTTAATGGTACAGTCTACAGGCTTCTCCCTTCTGTAGGCCATTTCTTTTTTACCCCATTCTCTTGGCAATGATCAAAGAGAATCATAAATCTTTTACTTTGGTAGTTGATAGCCTCCTAAATCAGACTCATTCTTAAGAGCCTGATACTCAGTGTGAGGTCCATGGAGCAGTAGCAGAACCTACAAGTTTACACATCAGAATTTCAGGTCCCAACCTAGACTTACCAGATCAGAATCTACAATGTAACAAGATCCCCAGGGGAGTTGTCTGCACATTAAAGTTTCAGAAGCTCTGCTCTAAGAGGAAGGATTCTGAGGGTCTGTCTGATGAGGTCCCATTTGATAAAGAACCTTCTCAGTATGAGACTGTCTCCCCTCCCCAGTATATCCTTATCCTCAACCTTGACCTCAGCTCCAGGGCCTTGGTCCAACCCCTGGTAAACTTGAAGACACGTACCCCTGTTTTCAAAGAACTATAACCCAAGAGCTGTGCCTCCAGGTATTTATTTTAAAGCTCCCACAGCATATATGAAAGAAGACTGGTACAAGATGGTCCAGTGCAGAATAGTGTGCATTAGCAAAAGATCACAGACAACCGGGATGTCCATTAATGGGAGCAGGGTAGTGGTGTAGCGGGGGAATGGATACGTACACTGGGATACATTCACCGTCTTGTTTGAGTTCCCCCAAAAGTAGAACCTGAGACAGAATACAAGTACAAGGAGTTTATGTGGTAGGTGATCCCCAATGTCTGACAGAGGAAGAAGCCAACAACAGGTGCATTCTTATGGTGCACATGAGTGTGCTGCCCGGTGCTCTCTTTAAGGGAAAGCCTTGCTGCTCAGCACCTGGGGTCGCGGCCTCTAGCTGTCAGGCACTGCCTCAGCGGTCTGAGCAGCCTTGCCCAAGGTCACATCCTCCCCAGGGCAGCCCACAGCCAGGGACTGAGTAAGGCAGAGGTCTCGAGACCCAGCCCTTTGGAGCTTCCATGGGACACTCTGCAGTCCACCACTCCCTCCCGGGTCCCCCTGCAGGTTGGCCAAGGCTTCATCTGGCCCGCATCACGGTTCTGTTTCTCCCAATCCTGCTGCCTTCCCACTTCTTTTTGCAGGTGTTGATTCCTCACAAACACCTTGTGCCCCAAGTTGTGGTTCAGTGTCTGCTTCTGGAGAAGAGGGCCTGAGTCAATTATCAAGCCAGTCATTGCTGTGGGCAGCCACCCAGAGCTGAATCCTACCCAGAAACTCCCCAAGACAGTGTGACGGTCCCTGATGTGGGGTGATGGCAACGGGGAGCCAGGCCTGCAGGCAGGGGACTGGAGAGGACAGAGCTGGGCAGGACACCGGCAAGGATGCTACAGTCACACACAGGAGTAGCCAACAGTGGCAAAAAATGAATGAACTGTTTGTACCAGTACAGATAATTCTCACAAAAAATATACTGAGCAAAAAGAGCAAGTTGCAGAAAGCTGTAGAAAGTTTAAAACATGCAAAACAAGAACAAATATTTTTGAGAGCTTTATATACATAGTAGAAGTTAAAAATATGATGAACAGCAAATTCAAGAGTCGTGACCACCAAGAGGGTGGGAAAGAGACATGGGATTAGGGAGGTATACATGAGAGGTCTTAAAATAAAGCTGTATTTTAAGTGTTTTGTTTTTATACTGGGTAGTAGGTACATAGATGACCATTACATTATATTCTGATTTTTTTGTATGTGTGAAAAATTTTCAAATTAAAAAATGTGAGTCACCAGGCCCCTTCACTGTTCACCTGAAACTATCACAGAGTTGTTGATTTGGCTGTACCCCAATAAAAATGTTTTGGGTGTAAAAAAATAATAATATTAGTTTTATGCCATACAGTTTGATATATTTTCATTATATATTTCTTATATTCTTTATTATATCCATTTTAACTCAACAGTTATTTATTCATATACTAAAATTTCAAACATAGGAAATTTTCCAAAAAAAGATGGCTTTGTTATTGGTATTGCATTTTATTGCATGGTGGTCTAAGAACTTAGCTGGTATTACTGAAAAAAAAATAACAAAATTGAAATCGTGGGGCTTCCCTGGTGGTCCAGTGGATAAAGAGTCCCCCTTGCAGTGCAAGGGGCACTGTGTTTGATCCCTGGCCTGGGAAGATCCCACGTGCTGCGGAGTAACTGGACCGGTGTGTCCAATTAGGAGCCAGTGCTCTGGAGCGCATGCGCCCAGAGCCAGTGCTCTGCAACGAGAGTGGCCACTGCAATGGGAGGCCCCCACAGGCCAAAGAATAAAGATGGATGAAAATAAATAAATAAAAATCCAATAAAAGAGGCCAAATTTACAAAAAAGAAAAAATCTTACTAAAAGAATGCAAAGGATCTGAAATAGATACCAGCTGTTGTGAAGGAAATGACTTCTTTTGCTTAAACTAAAAATACATTAAAGATCTTTATAAATTTAAAACTGCATCCATGAAATGGGCACAAGAAACTGTGATAGGAGCTACTATTGCAGAATAGAAGTACTTTCAACGTTGCACCTTCTTTATTGCTTGAAAATGTTTTAAATGTGACAGAAATTGCTTACGAATAAAAGCACTTATACTTCTATCAACCTGACAGCACTGCTTACATCTTCATTAATTCTTTCCCAGACTTTGCCCCTGCACACATCTGTTTACTGTTGTGCTCAGTTGCAATCAGCTTGCACATACATTTGAGGCTCTGATGTTTTCACTGAATCCTATGTCATAATGTCTGTACGTGCTTCTCCATGTCTATATGAACTAAATAATGTCATTGTAATGGCTGCGTTATATCCAGTTGTGTTGATGCATAGTGGGCCATGGCAGTTCCTTATTTTGGACATTGATGGTGTTTCTAAATAGATATTGAAATAACTTCATGACAAATATATTCGTGGAAGCTCTTGTTTATGGTAAATATAACCTTAGCAGAATCCCAGGGATGCAATTACTAAGTCAAGGGGTGGGACCGTCTGCATGGCCTTTGCCATGTAACATGGAACTTTCCCTTTGACAATGGCTGTTTACTTAAAGCCCTGGGTCCTCCCAAATGCCTAGGCACCTTCATTTTAGAAATAATCTATTTGGGGCTTGTTTTTGTTTTACTGGGTTGTGGGGAGGCTTAAAGAAGACAGCTGGGAGGAGATGAGCCAACCCCAGTTTGCCCAAAGAAATGTCTATTTTCTCAGGGGCATGAAGAATTTAGGAGTCAGGCAGACCTCATTTCTAATCCTGACAGCCAGTAGCAAGGTGTGTGGCCTTAGCAAAGTGGCCGGCCCTCTCTAAGACTCAGCTTCTTCTCTGAAGCAGCAATGTCAACAGTCTCTCCCTCCCAGCTCTGCTTTGAGGATGAGGTGAAAAAATGCCTCTACTGCTGGTCGTAGTTCTTAATTTTTTTTTTTTTTGTGGGGAGGGAGTGGGGAGGGAGGGGGTGGGTGGGCCACTTCTATTGGTCTTTCATTTATCTATTTTCATCCATCTTTGTTCTTTGGCCTGTGTGGGCCTCCCATCGCGGTGGCCTCTGTTGTCGCAGAGCACCGGCTCTGGGCACATGCGTTCCAGAGCTCTGGCTGGGTCATTGGACACATCGGTCCAGCCGCTCTGCAGCATGTGGGATCTTCCCAGGCCAGGGATCGAACCGGCGCCCCTTGCACTGAAAGGCGGTGTCCTTACCCGCTAGACTACCAGGGAAGCCCCTGGTCGTAGTTCTTGTCCCCATGGCAAATGCTCTAAGGATGTGAGCCGATTCTAAGATCAGTAAAAATGTTCCTCCCACAGATCGCATCCAAGGTCAGAGCCTAGCCCTGCTAAGGCCAAAGCTGAGGAAGCTGGGCCCACAAAGCTTCCTGGTGACAAAGGAGATTCCTGGAGGAGGGACTGATATATCTGATGGCTCTGAGGCTGGTGAAACTTAAGTGATCAAAGTATTATTGGCTTTAGTCCCCAGATGAGAAAAAAGTAGTAAGCAATGAGCAACTGTTATGTCCAAGGTGTTTCATAGGCACTTTCTCCCCCAGACCTCCCTGCAGAATCTCCTAGCCCAGACCCACAACCAGGGGAACTGCCTTGACCTGTGTGTAGCATCTCCGTGTGTGTAAAATGGGGTTGATAATCACGCTGGGAAGACACCATTTCTATAAAGCGCCTGGCATGTGGGCGCCCAGGGGTCGCCTATCCTCAGAAACTTGCCCCTGGCTGCACAGCTGGAAAGTGACAGTGCTGGCGTGGGGGCCAGGGCTCCTCCCTCCAAAGCCTATGCTGTTTCTACCACATCATGTGTTATCTTTTTGCAAATACTATGGTTCGTGCGGCACAAAACACTCAAGAAATGCTTTTGTGGTGATTCAGATCAAAGGTTCTTCTGGGCTTTTTGTATTCTGTGCAGAGTGTTCTGTAATTGAGAAAGCCATCTCTCCAGTTACTTCTGAACATTTCCATTTTTATTCAAGAGCTTAGAAAGGATGGAGTCCCCCACAATGTTATAAAGAAATTGTACTCCAATAAAATAAAAAATAAAAATTAAAAAAAAGGATGGAGTCTCCTAAATCTAAGAAAACTTCCTTGAAATCAGAATAGCCAGCCAGGAAGAGCAATGCAGTCACCTGGAACTCTCCCCACCTTTTCCTGGATGACAACATTCTCTGAAATTATGAGACATTCACAAGAAGGGAAACACCTTCAGAGAAATGGGCAACTTCATTTTAGAGCTTAAGGGATGTTCACGACACCTTGTCCGACCTGTTTGTCTAATCGATAAGGAAATTGAGGCCCTGTCAGTCACGTTGGTCACGACTGCTCCATGCTTTCATGTCTGAAATGAAATTACTAACCACTCTTAGGTTTCTGGTAAACAGTGTTTAAGGTTTAGTATCAATATGCACGATCTTATATGAGAACATCTCTGGCTGTGCAGTTAAATTACCACCTTTCTGAAGTAATCTCTACCTGAAATACATTGTGGCTGGAGTAGTCCATTGCACGTGAGGTGACCATGGGCTCCACAGGCAGGCAGATGTCTGAATTAGGAGAATGGTGTTCCTCTTGTGAAGATGCAAGGAAACTGCATGTATTTCATCTTTCTGGTGCATGCATGAATGCTCAGTCACTCACTCGTGTCCAGCTCTCTGTGATCCCATGGACTGTTGCCCACCAGGCTTCTCTGTCCATAGGATTTTCCAGGTAAGAATACTGGAGTGAGTTGCCATTTCCTCTTCTTGAGTCTTCCCACCCAGGAATTCAACCCATGCCTCCTGCATCTGCTACACTGACAGGCAGATTCTTTACCACTGAGTCCCTGGGAAGTTCTGTCTTTCTGGTACTAGATTCAGTACAGGGTCAAATAACTCCTCTTCGCAGTGGTCCTCATATGAGGGGCGTGATCCATCATACTAGGTTTTTTCAGTCTGCTGGACCTGAGTTGGGGTTGCTTAGTAGGGGAAGGTCAGGCTTTAAAGATCTGGCTCTGCTCATAGTTGGTACTGTGCTTTCTTCATAGCCTCTGTTTCCTGATCTCTAGAAGAATGCAATAGTATTTCCTGCATTCAGTTCTATGGTTTTCAAGACGGTCAATAGACTGATGTCTCCCAACTTTGAATCTCTAACCCCAGCTTCTCCCTTGAGCTCCAGCTTCATTTTATGACTCTACTGCACCCCTGCTCTTGGGTGTCCCAGAGACCCCAGACACAGCTTTCCAGTCCCTGCTCCTCCAAGCCTGCTTCCTCCTCATCTTCCTCTTCTCTGTAACACCGTCAATTTTCACCCACCTTCTCAGGCCAAAGATCCAGGATGGCCAGCTTCTCTTCTTTCTCATTCCACACTTAATCCATCAGCTGGTTCTGCCAGCTTTCCCTGCAAAGTATAACTAGAGCCTGACCATTTCTTACCACGTATTCTATTTCATGTCTGAAATGAAATTACAACCACTCTTAGGTTTCTGGTAAACAGTGTTTAAGGTTTAGTATCAATATGCACGATCTTATATGAGAACATCTCTGGCTGTGCAGTTAAATTACCACCTTTCTGAAGTAATCTCTACCTGAAATACATTGTGGCTGGAGTAGTCCATTGCACGTGAGGTGACCATGGGCTCCACAGGCAGGCAGATGTCTGAATTAGGAGAATGGTGTTCCTCTTGTGAAGATGCAAGGAAACTGCATGTATTTCATCTTTCTGGTGCATGCATGAATGCTCAGTCACTCACTCGTGTCCAGCTCTCTGTGATCCCATGGACTGTTGCCCACCAGGCTTCTCTGTCCATAGGATTTTCCAGGTAAGAATACTGGAGTGAGTTGCCATTTCCTCTTCTTGAGTCTTCCCACCCAGGAATTCAACCCATGCCTCCTGCATCTGCTACACTGACAGGCAGATTCTTTACCACTGAGTCCCTGGGAAGTTCTGTCTTTCTGGTACTAGATTCAGTACAGGGTCAAATAACTCCTCTTCGCAGTGGTCCTCATATGAGGGGCGTGATCCATCATACTAGGTTTTTTCAGTCTGCTGGACCTGAGTTGGGGTTGCTTAGTAGGGGAAGGTCAGGCTTTAAAGATCTGGCTCTGCTCATAGTTGGTACTGTGCTTTCTTCATAGCCTCTGTTTCCTGATCTCTAGAAGAATGCAATAGTATTTCCTGCATTCAGTTCTATGGTTTTCAAGACGGTCAATAGACTGATGTCTCCCAACTTTGAATCTCTAACCCCAGCTTCTCCCTTGAGCTCCAGCTTCATTTTATGACTCTACTGCACCCCTGCTCTTGGGTGTCCCAGAGACCCCAGACACAGCTTTCCAGTCCCTGCTCCTCCAAGCCTGCTTCCTCCTCATCTTCCTCTTCTCTGTAACACCGTCAATTTTCACCCACCTTCTCAGGCCAAAGATCCAGGATGGCCAGCTTCTCTTCTTTCTCATTCCACACTTAATCCATCAGCTGGTTCTGCCAGCTTTCCCTGCAAAGTATAACTAGAGCCTGACCATTTCTTACCACGTATTCTATTTCCATCTTGTCATCCCTGTATCTGAATAGTGTTTTTATTTTTTATTTTATTTTTTGCCTCTAAGTCATCATTTATTTTCATCCATCTTTATTCTTTGGCGTATGTGGGCGTCCCATTGCAGTGGCCTCTCTCGTTGCAGAGCACCGGCTCTGGGTGCATGTGCTCCAGAGTGCTGGCTCACAATTGGACACACCGGCCCAGCTACTCCGTGGCACGTGGGATCTTCCCAGGCCAGGGATCCTATGAATAATGTTTTTAAATATCTAAAAAATATATATATACTGAGGATTGCAAAGGAAATCAATCATATTGAAGTATAGTTACCAAAATATTTTAAAGAATAAACTTGTGATATATTAATATCTGTGCTTTATGATTGCCACGTGAAGTGAAAGAGCCAGTGGCAAGTCTAATAACTATTATAATTCCAAGGTAGTGATGAATACAGACAGTGTTTTTAGACCTGCAGTAACTATATATAATGTGGTATAAAAACATCTGTGATTTCTAGTGGTGACAGAGTCACAGGCAATGCTCATATTAATGTGATTTGTTTTCTACATTGATCATGGAAGGGAAGGCTAAATTTAGTCAGAGGGTAATGAAAATAGAGATATATATATATTCTGTCACCCTTCCTGCCCCCACCTCAGTGCATGAAGTCCCTGAATCCCAGGATGAGATCATCTGACCGAGCCTGCACGGCCAGAGACTCTGACTTAGGAATTTGCAGGAGTCTCCAGGCTCCGACCTGGCCTCCCTCTGTCCACAGCAGTCTACACAGGAGCCCCAGGGGCTCCCTCCCTACATCATATCGGATCACTACCCGGCTTCAAACACTCCAGCCACATCCCATCACCGAAAATAAACCCAGAAGTCCTGGCCACAGCCAGTGCGGCCCTACGTGAGCCAGGCCCTGGCCACCTCTCTGTCCTCATTCCTGTCGCGCTTCCCCATCACTTGTTTCCCTCTGCTCTGCCCCCAGGGCATTCACCCAGGGCCAGGCCCTGGCCATCCTCTCTGTCCTCAGTGCCCCCACACTTAATCCATCAGCTGGTTCTTAATTGAGCCTGACCATTTCTTACCACGTATTCTATTTCCATCTTGTCATCCCTGTATCTGAATAGTGTTTTTATTTTTTATTTTATTTTTTGCCTCTAAGTCATCATTTATTTTCATCCATCTTTATTCTTTGGCGTATGTGGGCGTCCCATTGCAGTGGCCTCTCTCGTTGCAGAGCACCGGCTCTGGGTGCATGTGCTCCAGAGTGCTGGCTCACAATTGGACACACCGGCCCAGCTACTCCGTGGCACGTGGGATCTTCCCAGGCCAGGGATCCTATGAATAATGTTTTTAAATATCTAAAAAATATATATATACTGAGGATTGCAAAGGAAATCAATCATATTGAAGTATAGTTACCAAAATATTTTAAAGAATAAACTTGTGATATATTAATATCTGTGCTTTATGATTGCCACGTGAAGTGAAAGAGCCAGTGGCAAGTCTAATAACTATTATAATTCCAAGGTAGTGATGAATACAGACAGTGTTTTTAGACCTGCAGTAACTATATATAATGTGGTATAAAAACATCTGTGATTTCTAGTGGTGACAGAGTCACAGGCAATGCTCATATTAATGTGATTTGTTTTCTACATTGATCATGGAAGGGAAGGCTAAATTTAGTCAGAGGGTAATGAAAATAGAGATATATATATATTCTGTCACCCTTCCTGCCCCCACCTCAGTGCATGAAGTCCCTGAATCCCAGGATGAGATCATCTGACCGAGCCTGCACGGCCAGAGACTCTGACTTAGGAATTTGCAGGAGTCTCCAGGCTCCGACCTGGCCTCCCTCTGTCCACAGCAGTCTACACAGGAGCCCCAGGGGCTCCCTCCCTACATCATATCGGATCACTACCCGGCTTCAAACACTCCAGCCACATCCCATCACCGAAAATAAACCCAGAAGTCCTGGCCACAGCCAGTGCGGCCCTACGTGAGCCAGGCCCTGGCCACCTCTCTGTCCTCATTCCTGTCGCGCTTCCCCCATCACTTGTTTCCCTCTGCTCTGCCCCCAGGGCATTCACCCAGCGGTGCTCCTCTCCCCAGTGCCCACCTGGGCCTTCACTCCCTTGGGCCTCTGCACAACACACCTCCTCAGGGAAGCCTTCCATGATCTCTTCCCTCCGCTCCACATCTAAGACTGCCCCGCCTCTCATCACGCGCTGTCCTCACTTCCTGCTTTATGTTCTTTAGAGCAGAGGTCCAGGTCTGTGGCCTGTTAGGAACTGGGCTGCGTGGCCAGAGGTGAGCTATGAGTGAAGCCAAAATCATCCCCTACCCATATCTGAAAACGATGTCTGAAGAAACCGGTCTCTGGTGCCAAAAAGGCTGGGGACTGCTGCTTTAGAGCAAGATGCCTCCCTGACACGTTGTATGTGTTTCTGTCTTTCGTGTGTCTTCCCTTCCGGAATGTCAGGCCTATTCTCTGCTCTTGGAGGAAAGCATTCCCTCCCTGCAGAGGGGCCTCTGTACAGGGCAAATGGAGAAATGTACAGTCCAGACTCGTCAGCCATGAGCACTCTGGCAAGAGAAAGGGCAGTCAGGGAGGTGTTTGGGGAGACTGGCAGGTCAGCCCTGCCGGCTGAAGTTGTCCCCTGCTCCAGTGCCTCTCTCCACACGCTCAGTCCCCACGCCACTTGTACCACCACGGGACTCCTCATCTCAGGGCTCGCAGATCGCCCGAGGAGAGCAGGGTGCCAAGCTGGAGGAAGGCCGGGAGGTGCTGAACCGGCTCCTCAGAAGGTGTCCCTGAATCTGCTGTGGCAGCACCGCCCCAGGGTCTCTGCTCCCACCCCGCAGAGGCTGACCGAGCCTGCACGGCCAGAGACTCTGACTTAGGAATTTGCAGGAGTCTCCAGGCTCCGACCTGGCCTCCCTCTGTCCACAGCAGTCTACACAGGAGCCCCAGGGGCTCCCTCCCTACATCATATCGGATCACTACCCGGCTTCAAACACTCCAGCCACATCCCATCACCGAAAATAAACCCAGAAGTCCTGGCCACAGCCAGTGCGGCCCTACGTGAGCCAGGCCCTGGCCACCTCTCTGTCCTCATTCCTGTCGCGCTTCCCCCATCACTTGTTTCCCTCTGCTCTGCCCCCAGGGCATTCACCCAGCGGTGCTCCTCTCCCCAGTGCCCACCTGGGCCTTCACTCCCTTGGGCCTCTGCACAACACACCTCCTCAGGGAAGCCTTCCATGATCTCTTCCCTCCGCTCCACATCTAAGACTGCCCCGCCTCTCATCACGCGCTGTCCTCACTTCCTGCTTTATGTTCTTTAGAGCAGAGGTCCAGGTCTGTGGCCTGTTAGGAACTGGGCTGCGTGGCCAGAGGTGAGCTATGAGTGAAGCCAAAATCATCCCCTACCCATATCTGAAAACGATGTCTGAAGAAACCGGTCTCTGGTGCCAAAAAGGCTGGGGACTGCTGCTTTAGAGCAAGATGCCTCCCTGACACGTTGTATGTGTTTCTGTCTTTCGTGTGTCTTCCCTTCCGGAATGTCAGGCCTATTCTCTGCTCTTGGAGGAAAGCATTCCCTCCCTGCAGAGGGGCCTCTGTACAGGGCAAATGGAGAAATGTACAGTCCAGACTCGTCAGCCATGAGCACTCTGGCAAGAGAAAGGGCAGTCAGGGAGGTGTTTGGAGAGACTGGCAGGTCAGCCCTGCCGGCTGAAGTTGTCCCCTGCTCCAGTGCCTCTCTCCACACGCTCAGTCCCCACGTCACTTGTACCACCACGGGACTCCTCATCTCAGGGCTCGCAGATACGCCCGAGGAGAGCAGGGTGCCAGGCTGGAGGAAGGCCGGGAGGTGCTGAACCGGCTCCTCAGAAGGTGTCCCTGAATCTGCTGTGGCAGCACCGCCCCAGGGTCTCCCTCCCACCCCCTCCGACCCCCGCAGAGCTCTCCACGAGAAGCCGGTTGGGAAAGACATTTCCATCAGGCCACTAGCTTAGTCCATTTGGGCTACTGTGCCACAGCCCGGGTGGCTTCTACACAACAGGATTTTTTTTTACCTTTTTATTTAATTGGAGGATAATTGCTTTACGGTTCTGCCATACCTCCGTGCAAATCAGTCATACTCACATATATTCTCTCTCTCAAACCTCCCTCTCCATCCCCCATTCCACCCTTCCAGATTGTCACAGAGTGCAAGCTCACGCCCTGGATTCTACAGCAGGCTGCCTTTAGCTGTCTATTTCCCACGTGGCGGTATATGCACGTCAGTGTCTCTATTTGTCCTGCCCTCTCCTTCCCCCACTGTTCCACCAGTCCCCTCTCTACACCTGCATCGCCGTGTCTGCTCTGTACATAGGCTCATCAGTGCTATATTTCTAGATTCCACACGTATGTGTTGATAAACAGTACTCCTTTTTCTCTTTCTGCCTCACTTCACACTAGATAGCAGGCTCTAGGTTCATCCACCCCACCGCAACTGACTCAAATTCATTCTTTTGTATGACTGAGTGATATTCTATTTATTGCATGTGCCACAACTTCCTTTTTGACTTTTTTTTTTTAATTTTGGCCTCTTTTATTGGTTTTTTATTTATTTATTTTCATCCATCTTTATTCTTTGGCCTATGTGGGCCTCCCATTGCAGCGGCCTCCTTTGGTGCAGAGCACCGGCTCTGGGTGCGTATGCTCCAGAGCGCTGACTTGTAATTGGACACACTGGTTCAGCAGCTCTGAGGCACATGGGATCTTCCTTGGCCAGATATTGAACACAGTGCCCCTTGCACTGCAAGGTGGACTCTTTACCCACTGGGCCACCAGGGAAGCCCCCTTTTTGACTATTTTATACCATTTTATTTGTTTTTGTAACTTTAAACTTTTTATTTTCTATTGGGGCGTAGCCAGTTAACAATATTATGATAGTTTCAGGTGAACAGTGAGGGGACTCAGCTATACCTATACATGTATCCATTCTCCCCAAAGCCCCCCTCCCAGCCAGCCTGGCACAGAACATTGAGCAGAGTTCCATGTGCTATACAATAGGTCTTTGTTGGTTATCCATTTTAAATATATCAGTTGTACCACAGCTTCGTTATCCCTTTATCTGTCAATGGACATCTAGGTTGCTTCCATGTTCTGGCTATTGGAAATAATGCTGTGATGAACACTGGCGTATATGTCTTTGTGAATTGTGGTTTTCTTAGGGTATATGCCCAGTTGTGGGATATCTGAGTCATATGGTAGTTTAAGGGCTTCCTCAGAGGCTCAGCAGTTAAGAATTCACCTACACGGAAGGAGACATAAAAGATGTGGGGTCGATCCCTGGATCAGGAAGATGCCCTGGAGGAGGGCATGGCAGCCCATTCCAGTATTCTTGCCTGGAGAATCCGATGAACAGAGGAGCCTGGTGGGCTACAGTCCAGAGGGTCACAAAGAGTCAGACACGACTGAAGCGACCTAGCACGCACACTGCGTAGTTTTATTCCTAGTGGGTTAAGGAGTCACCGTACTGTTCTGCATAGTGGCTATACCAATTTACATTCCCACTAACAGTGCAAGAGGATTCTCTTTCCTTTACACCCTCTCCAGCATGTATTCTTTGTAGATTTCTTTGATGATGGCCATTCTGACTGATGTAAGGTGATACCTCATTGTAGTTATGACTTGTATTTCTCTAATAAGGAGTGATGTTGAGCATCTTTTCATATGTTTATTAGCCATCTGTAGGTCTTCTTTGAAGAGATGTCATAAACAGGATCTTATTTCTCACAGTTCTGGAAGCCAAAGATCAAAGTGCCAGCATGATGGTGATCTGCTGAGGGCCCTCCTCTGGTTCATGACTGGGAATTTCTCACTGGGTCCTTGCTTGGAGGAAGGAGCAAACACGTTCTCTAGGTCTCTTTCTTTTTTTAAAAAAATTACTTACTTCACTGTGTTGGGTCTTAGTTGTAGCACATGAGATCTCCGTTGTGTCATGCAGGGTATTTCATGGTGGCACAGGGACTCTCTAGTTGTGACATGCAGGCTCCATAGTAGTGGCACACAGGTTTAGTTGCCCCACGGCATGTGGGATCTTAGTTATCTCACCAGGGATTGAACCCATGTCTCCTGCATTGTAAGGCAGACTCTTAACCACTGGACCACCAGGGAAGTCCCCTAGGTCTTTTTTATAAGAGTATAAGCTCAAACATCAGGATTCCTCTCTTGTGACCTAATTACCTCCCAAAGACCCCACCTCTTAATACCATCACCTTAAAGGCTGGGACTTAGCATGTGAACTTCAGGGAGATGTAAACATTCAGACCTGAGCAGGTACGACTGCCCTTCATGCACCAATATTCAGCTGATCCTCCTATAATTAACTCTGTGGTGACTTTCAAGGCCTCCCTTATCATCTTGCCCTGGATCTGGGCATGGTACTCTCCTGACCTGAACCACCTGATCTCTCAACTTTAGTTTTCGGCAGAGCCCCAGCCACCTTCAGCTTCCTCCAGCCATCGTGCTTTCCGTGCCCCCAGATCCCCAATGGAGTCCCCTGAGGAGCCCAGCCTCCCCTTTACTAATCTCCCATATCTTGCAGCATATATATAGGCAATGGTCTAGTTCAAGTCCCAGCCTGATTCACCAGGTTTGGCTCCCACTTGTGAAAATTTCCTTTCCAGGGCTCTCAGGAACGAGAGCTGGGTGGAGTGGTTGGGTGGGGCTGGCCCTGGGCCTTGTGGGAAACATATAAATCAGGATCTGGGGTGAAGTCGGGGTCTTCCAACAGGGCTGGGCTGAGGGGTAGATCCCCCTTTTTCCCCACAAGTAGGCCTTATTTTTTGTAGTTATGACTTGTATTTCTCTAATAAGGAGTGATGTTGAGCATCTTTTCATATGTTTATTAGCCATCTGTAGGTCTTCTTTGAAGAGATGTCATAAACAGGATCTTATTTCTCACAGTTCTGGAAGCCAAAGATCAAAGTGCCAGCATGATGGTGATCTGCTGAGGGCCCTCCTCTGGTTCATGACTGGGAATTTCTCACTGGGTCCTTGCTTGGAGGAAGGAGCAAACACGTTCTCTAGGTCTCTTTCTTTTTTTAAAAAAATTACTTACTTCACTGTGTTGGGTCTTAGTTGTAGCACATGAGATCTCCGTTGTGTCATGCAGGGTATTTCATGGTGGCACAGGGACTCTCTAGTTGTGACATGCAGGCTCCATAGTAGTGGCACACAGGTTTAGTTGCCCCACGGCATGTGGGATCTTAGTTATCTCACCAGGGATTGAACCCATGTCTCCTGCATTGTAAGGCAGACTCTTAACCACTGGACCACCAGGGAAGTCCCCTAGGTCTTTTTTATAAGAGTATAAGCTCAAACATCAGGATTCCTCTCTTGTGACCTAATTACCTCCCAAAGACCCCACCTCTTAATACCATCACCTTAAAGGCTGGGACTTAGCATGTGAACTTCAGGGAGATGTAAACATTCAGACCTGAGCAGGTACGACTGCCCTTCATGCACCAATATTCAGCTGATCCTCCTATAATTAACTCTGTGGTGACTTTCAAGGCCTCCCTTATCATCTTGCCCTGGATCTGGGCATGGTACTCTCCTGACCTGAACCACCTGATCTCTCAACTTTAGTTTTCGGCAGAGCCCCAGCCACCTTCAGCTTCCTCCAGCCATCGTGCTTTCCGTGCCCCGAGATCCCCAATGGAGTCCCCTGAGGAGCCCAGCCTCCCCTTTACTAATCTCCCATATCTTGCAGCATATATATAGGCAATGGTCTAGTTCAAGTCCCAGCCTGATTCACCAGGTTTGGCTCCCACTTGTGAAAATTTCCTTTCCAGGGCTCTCAGGAACGAGAGCTGGGTGGAGTGGTTGGGTGGGGCTGGCCCTGGGCCTTGTGGGAAACATATAAATCAGGATCTGGGGTGAAGTCGGGGTCTTCCAACAGGGCTGGGCTGAGGGGTAGATCCTAGGCCAAAGGGGCCTGCCCCAGCTCAGGCCACTTTAACATACAAAGGTAGGAATACAAACAGATGCCACAGTCCATATGCTTCCTTATTTGAAGGTGATAAATCAAGCTCACAAAAAGAGAAATAAGATTTGACCTATCCTCCCACATTGACAAATATAAGCCTTCGTAACAAGATGGAATGCCAGGCTCAGATGTAGAATATTTATACTCTTTGAAGTTCTTCGTCCAAAAAGGATAGCACAGTCCCTAGTGCCCTGGCCTGGAGACCCCCCTGCTCTTTTCTTTTCACTCTTAGCTCTGTCTCACACCATGAGGAGCCTTAGGTGAATGCACCTCCACACCCGAGCCCCACGCACAAAGTACTTGGCCAACACAAGCACCTCTCCTCAGCCCTCTCTTAGCCTGAGGGAAGCACAGCGGCCCTGTCATCTGAAAAACTGCAGTGAGGCTTGGAGACCCTTGGTCAGGGAATAGGAAGTTCCTGATACCCTGAGGGTGGTCTTAGAGGGAGGCACAGGCTGCCAGGGCCATAGCGCTTGGACCTATGACCTTCTTACCCACGTGGGGAAGGGCAGGGCTGGAGGAGG
This sequence comes from Tragulus kanchil, assembly GCA_022376925.1. Classification (NCBI taxonomy): domain Eukaryota; kingdom Metazoa; phylum Chordata; class Mammalia; order Artiodactyla; family Tragulidae; genus Tragulus; species Tragulus kanchil. The sequence continues at coordinate 284,336,183 of JAIOJX010000032.1, read as the reverse complement.
ACCAGAGCAAGCCCTGTAAAGTGTGAGGCCCGGGGAGAGCGCCCTCTTCCCTGGTCTAAAGGCAGTCGCTCCTGAGGCCACAGCTGAGTAGGCAGACTTGGGAGGGTCTTGGAGAATGGAGCCTAGAGGCTTAGCCCCAGGCAGGGAGAGGGGCCTGAACCTCTATTTGAGAGTGCTAGGGACAGCGCTGATCTCTCAACTTTAGTTTTCGCAGAGCCCCAGCCACCTTCAGCTTCCTCCAGCCATCGTGCTTTCCGTGCCCGAGATCCCGGAGTCCCTGAGGAGCCCAGCCTCCCTTTACTAATCTCCCATATCTTGCAGCATATATATAGGCAATGGTCTAGTTCAAGTCCCAGCCTGATTCACCAGGTTTGGCTCCCACTTGTGGAAATTTCCTTTCCAGGGCTCTCAGGAACGAGAGCTGGGTGGAGTGGTTGGGTGGGGCTGGCCCTGGGCCTTGTGGGAAACATATAAATCAGGATCTGGGGTGAAGTCGGGGTCTTCCAACAGGGCTGGGCTGAGGGGTAGATCCTAGGCCAAAGGGGCCTGCCCCAGCTCAGGCCACTTTAACATACAAAGGTAGGAATACAAACAGATGCCACAGTCCATATGCTTCCTTATTTGAAGGTGATAAATCAAGCTCACAAAAAGAGAAATAAGATTTGACCTATCCTCCCACATTGACAAATATAAGCCTTCGTAACAAGATGGAATGCCAGGCTCAGATGTAGAATATTTATACTCTTTGAAGTTCTTCGTCCAAAAAGGATAGCACAGTCCCTAGTGCCCTGGCCTGGAGACCCCCCTGCTCTTTTCTTTTCACTCTTAGCTCTGTCTCACATCATGAGGAGCCTTAGGTGAATGCACCTCCACACCCGAGCCCCACGCACAAAGTACTTGGCCAACACAAGCACCTCTCCTCAGCCCTCTCTTAGCCTGAGGGAAGCACAGCGGCCCTGTCATCTGAAAAACTGCAGTGAGGCTTGGAGACCCTTGGTCAGGGAATAGGAAGTTCCTGATACCCTGAGGGTGGTCTTAGAGGGAGGCACAGGCTGCCAGGGCCATAGCGCTTGGACCTATGACCTTCTTACCCACGTGGGGAAGGGCAGGGCTGGAGGAGGACCAGAGCAAGCCCTGTAAAGTGTGAGGCCCGGGGAGAGCGCCCTCTTCCCTGGTCTAAAGGCAGTCGCTCCTGAGGCCACAGCTGAGTAGGCAGACTTGGGAGGGTCTTGGAGAATGGAGCCTAGAGGCTTAGCCCCAGGCAGGGAGAGGGGCCTGAACCTCTATTTAGAGAGTGCTAGGGACAGCGCTGCTAAAGCTTCAGAGGCAACTCCAGCTCATTCCTGGCTGTTTCCAAAAACCTGCTCTTAATGAAAGATTTTGCTCTTATTGAGGATCTAAAGAAAAATCCCTTGCTAATCGTTTCAAAACATTCTGTTGTAAAAACTCTAGTATGTTGGTGAAAAGTAAGTTCTGTCGCATGATGTTTTCACCATTCATAAAATAACCTATCCAACTTTTTAAAATGTCAGAGCAGGGTATTTAAAGCTTTCAATAAACACAGGTAAGAACAATGAACCTTGAATTGTTGCTAATCTTACTGGTTTTAACTGCAGTGTAGTTGATTTACAATGTTTTGGGTGTACAGCAAGGTGATTCAGTTATACATATATATACACATATTCATCTTCGTATTTTCTCCTTTATGGTTCATTACAAGATACTGAATATAGTTCCCTGGGCATACAGTAGGTCTTTGTTGTTTATTGATTTTATAGATAGTAGTGTGTATCTGTTAACCCCCAACTCCTGGTTTATCCCTCCCCTCTTTCCCCTTTGGTAACCGTAAGTTTGTTTTCTATGTCTGTAAGTTTATTTCTGCATTGTTGTTAACCTTATTTTTAAATTATGACCCATTCAAGGGATAAATACCCAGGGAAATGGAATAAAAAGTTAAAGTAATTTTTAAAAATAAGTGAAATGGGATAGACATGAGAGGAAACAGCTGTTTGTTGAGACTAGGAGAAGCAGCAGCACAGGAGACCTAGATACACAAATGGATATTCTTACACCGGTGGCTTTTAAAACACTGTCGCTGAAGACTTCAAAACCGTGTTACATTTTACAAGAGGCGCCAATAGCTATCGCTCTCATCTCGAGGGAGGCACAGGCTGCCAGGGCCATAGCGCTTGGACCTATGACCTTCTTACCCACGTGGGGAAGGGCAGGGCTGGAGGAGGACCAGAGCAAGCCCTGTAAAGTGTGAGGCCCGGGGAGAGCGCCCTCTTCCCTGGTCTAAAGGCAGTCGCTCCTGAGGCCACAGCTGAGTAGGCAGACTTGGGAGGGTCTTGGAGAATGGAGCCTAGAGGCTTAGCCCCAGGCAGGGAGAGGGGCCTGAACCTCTATTTAGAGAGTGCTAGGGACAGCGCTGCTAAAGCTTCAGAGGCAACTCCAGCTCATTCCTGGCTGTTTCCAAAAACCTGCTCTTAATGAAAGATTTTGCTCTTATTGAGGATCTAAAGAAAAATCCCTTGCTAATCGTTTCAAAACATTCTGTTGTAAAAACTCTAGTATGTTGGTGAAAAGTAAGTTCTGTCGCATGATGTTTTCACCATTCATAAAATAACCTATCCAACTTTTTAAAATGTCAGAGCAGGGTATTTAAAGCTTTCAATAAACACAGGTAAGAACAATGAACCTTGAATTGTTGCTAATCTTACTGGTTTTAACTGCAGTGTAGTTGATTTACAATGTTTTGGGTGTACAGCAAGGTGATTCAGTTATACATATATATACACATATTCATCTTCGTATTTTCTCCTTTATGGTTCATTACAAGATACTGAATATAGTTCCCTGGGCATACAGTAGGTCTTTGTTGTTTATTGATTTTATAGATAGTAGTGTGTATTTGTTAACCCCCAACTCCTGGTTTATCCCTCCCCTCTTTCCCCTTTGGTAACCGTAAGTTTGTTTTCTATGTCTGTAAGTTTATTTCTGCATTGTTGTTAACCTTATTTTTAAATTATGACCCATTCAAGGGATAAATACCCAGGGAAATGGAATAAAAAGTTAAAGTAATTTTTAAAAATAAGTGAAATGGGATAGACATGAGAGGAAACAGCTGTTTGTTGAGACTAGGAGAAGCAGCAGCACAGGAGACCTAGATACACAAATGGATATTCTTACACCGGTGGCTTTTAAAACACTGTCGCTGAAGACTTCAAAACCGTGTTACATTTTTACAAGAGGCGCCAATAGCCGTATCCGCTCTCATCTCTAAGTATTGATAACTTGCCCTGTGAGTTGTATGAGCTTGTTGTGTGACAAATTTCTCAACCCTTTCTAGAACTGTCTGGGCATGATCTGGTGGCCCAGATCATGGAGGTGGTTCGCCTTATTTCATAGTCATATTAAAATATTAAGCAAGTTCTGGGAGTCAGGCATCTGAATCAGCAGGACTCTCCCCTAGAGCAATCCTTCATTCACAGTGACTAGTTTTTAGGTAGGACTAGAGCCTTTTTTAAAAGAAAAAATTTCATTTATTCAGATATTTTGGCTGTGCTGGGTCTTCATTGCTACACATAGGTTTCTCTAGCTGTGGCGAGTGGGGGCTACTCTCTGGTTGCAGCGTGGGGGCTTCTCACTGTGGGGGCTTCTCTTGTTGTGGCGCACAGGTTCTAGGTACACAGGCTTCAGTCCCAGTAGGTGCAGCACACAAGCTCAGTAGTTTCATCACACGGGCTCAGTATGTGTGACACATGGGCGTAGTTTTTCTGTGACTTGTGGTGTCTTCCCAGACCAGGGATTGAACCGGTGTCCCTTGCATTGCATGGCAGCTCTTAACCACTGGACCACCAGGGAAGCCACAGGACAGGGACCTTTTAACACCTCACCTCACACTGCCTCTAGTGGTCCTCCCTTATACCCCTGTAGCCAAGGGCAGTTACCCATCCTTGAGCTACAGATAAAGAAACTGAAGAAAAGGGAATTTGCTTGTCTGGGGTCTGAAAGCAAGTTAGTTACTGGCAAAGCCAGGACGGGAACCAGGAAGTTCCCAGGTCTCTGCTTCCTGGGGCTGTGGGCGCACCATTTTGCCTGACAGTCTCCCTCCCCATCTCCTGCCTTCCCCCACCTGTCAGCAGTGGAGAAGCGCTCAGTGCATCCTTGCTCCTGACAGCCATGTGACTCAGGCGTGGATACTCAGCAGTGACAACAGGGAGGCATCATTCTGGGCTCTTCGGAGGGGTATGGGTGTAACATTTTAGGAGAAGCAGCAGCACAGGAGACCTAGATACACAAATGGATATTCTTACACCGGTGGCTTTTAAAACACTGTCGCTGAAGACTTCAAAACCGTGTTACATTTTACAAGAGGCGCCAATAGCCGTATCCGCTCTCATCTCTAAGTATTGATAACTTGCCCTGTGAGTTGTATGAGCTTGTTGTGTGACAAATTTCTCAACCCTTTCTAGAACTGTCTGGGCATGATCTGGTGGCCCAGATCATGGAGGTGGTTCGCCTTATTTCATAGTCATATTAAAATATTAAGCAAGTTCTGGGAGTCAGGCATCTGAATCAGCAGGACTCTCCCCTAGAGCAATCCTTCATTCACAGTGACTAGTTTTTAGGTAGGACTAGAGCCTTTTTTAAAAGAAAAAATTTCATTTATTCAGATATTTTGGCTGTGCTGGGTCTTCATTGCTACACATAGGTTTCTCTAGCTGTGGCGAGTGGGGGCTACTCTCTGGTTGCAGCGTGGGGGCTTCTCACTGTGGGGGCTTCTCTTGTTGTGGCGCACAGGTTCTAGGTACACAGGCTTCAGTCCCAGTAGGTGCAGCACACAAGCTCAGTAGTTTCATCACACGGGCTCAGTATGTGTGACACATGGGCGTAGTTTTTCTGTGACTTGTGGTGTCTTCCCAGACCAGGGATTGAACCGGTGTCCCTTGCATTGCATGGCAGCTCTTAACCACTGGACCACCAGGGAAGCCACAGGACAGGGACCTTTTAACACCTCACCTCACACTGCCTCTAGTGGTCCTCCCTTATACCCCTGTAGCCAAGGGCAGTTACCCATCCTTGAGCTACAGATAAAGAAACTGAAGAAAAGGGAATTTGCTTGTCTGGGGTCTGAAAGCAAGTTAGTTACTGGCAAAGCCAGGACGGGAACCAGGAAGTTCCCAGGTCTCTGCTTCCTGGGGCTGTGGGCGCACCATTTTGCCTGACAGTCTCCCTCCCCATCTCCTGCCTTCCCCCACCTGTCAGCAGTGGAGAAGCGCTCAGTGCATCCTTGCTCCTGACAGCCATGTGACTCAGGCGTGGATACTCAGCAGTGACAACAGGGAGGCATCATTCTGGGCTCTTCTGATGAGGGGGTATGGGTGTAACCAGCTATATGTGGCAGGAGAGGACCCGAGAGGCAGCTCTTCTGTTTCCGAGAAGCAGAGAAGAAAACGGATCCAGTGATGCTTAGAAATTAAACACATGACATCCAGGTGGACCAAATATGGAAACAAAATAATAGCCGTGCTTTAGGAAATCACCATCCTCACCACATCTGAAGACGCTGACCCAGAATAAAAGGGAAAGAAGGAGGGAAGGGGTAAACCAAGGAAGCCAACCTACGGCTCTGAGTCAGGATCGCCCCTGAGGAGAGGCGCCAGGCTACTGTTCTCAGCGATGGCCAACTGTGCCTGCTGGACAAGCCACAAGTAACTCAAGAGGTGGCCTTAAAGAGTCAGAGCTGAATACATGTGTGTGGGTTGGAAGACTGACAGATGGGTGGCCTGATGGATGGAGGGCGGGACCAGAATGAGGGCATCCGTGCTTTGCCATCTGTGTTTCTGCAGGCAGAGGACTCTGGCTGCATTTGCTCATCTCTATTTCTGGAACTGCTTTTCAGGTTGGAATATTGGATGCTGCCTTTAACCAGATTTTTTTTAATTCTTATTTTTAAATTGAAGTGACAATTTAATAAGAACAGCTGAAACCCCGTGAAGGCAGTCCCTCACTATAGCTGAGTGAAGGAAGTCAGCTGACCTCTCATCTCGCTCCAAACCCTCCTTCCTCAGGGCAGCTTAGAACGAGCCCAGACTCTGCCCACGGATCCTCTTTGGGGAAAATCGATCATCTCTCTGAGGTTATCTTGTACAGAACCATTGTCACCTGGCCGGTTCCACCTGCCTTGGCCGCTCTGAAAAGCTACAGATACTGGGGTAGGGAACCCAACACTCACAAGCCACATGGAAACCTTTGCTTGATTTTATCTAGCCCTTGACAAGAATTTACAAAAACATCGACCTCTGACTTGAGTCAGAGGAAACAAAATAATAGCCGTGCTATTGAGTGTCATGAGCTTTTGCTGTTTAGTTTTAAGGTATTTTTTGCCCAGACTGCAGAGAAAGAGCCCCGGTTAGGGATCAGAACACCTGGGCTCTGGTCTGGGCAAGGCAGTTTATCCATTTGAATCTGAGCTTCCTTACTCGTAAAATGGTATGATTCTTTGGCTGCCCTAGGATGTTTAGGAATCCCATGCAAATTGGATGCTTCTAAGCTTTCTCTTCAAATATAGACTGCTAATCATAAGAGTATTTATTGAATACCATCTTGATGCCAGGCACTGATCCAAGGGCACTGATCCAAGAGCTTTACATGGATCCATTCATTTAATCTTTAGAACCTCACTGTGAAGTGGGGGACCTTGTCATCACCCTCATTTCCTTTTTATTTTATTTTATTTTATGTCTTTATTTTTTACTTCATTGCTGTTGCGGTCTTTCTCTAGTTACAGAGAGTGGGGCCTACTCTCTTGTTGCAGAGCGTGGGCTCTAGGGTATGTGGGCTCAGGAGCTGTGGTTCCCAGGCTTTACAACACAGGCTCAGTAGTTGTGGTGCACGGGCTTAGCTGCTCTGCGCATGTGGGATCTTTCTGGACCAGAGATCAGACCCGGGGCTCCTAGACTGGCAGGCAGATTCTTTCCTGCTGAACCACCAGGGAAGCCCTGCCTTCATTCCTTTTTGTGTGTGTGTGTATTTTTTTTTTTTTTTTGGGGGGGGGGGCGAGTTGGGGAGGAAGGGGGACGGGCAGGCCACTTCTATTGGTCTTTCATTTATCTATTTTCATCCATCTTTGCTCTTTGGCCTGTGTGGGCCTCCCATCTCAGTGGCCTCTTGTCGCAGAGCACCGGCTCCAGGCGCACATGCCCCAGAGCTCCGGCTCGGTAATTGGACACATGGGTCCAGCCGCTCCGCGGCACGTGGGATCTTCCCAGACCAGGGATCGAACCGGCGCCCCCTGCACTGCAAGTTGGTGTCCTTACCCACTGGACCACCAGGGGAAGCCCCCTGCCTTCATTTCTAGAGAACCAGGATGACAACCCAAGATCACTAAGCCAGAAAGTGGGAACATTCAGATACAAGCCAAAGAGTCTGGCGGCAGAGCCCGCCCTGCACATACTACACCCGTGCTTACGAGCGTCACTGCCATCACCGTCTGACTGTGACTTAGTCAAGCCTATCGGTGTGGGAAGGGGTGCTTGGGTGGCATTAGTACTGATATCGCCCCCAAAGGCCAGTTTCAAAGCCTGTCATTATTGCCTATATTTGTATTTCCTGAAACCATTAATAGAGATGTTCCTGTAGATTGATGGCCTGTGAAGTTGTCACAGAAAAGGAAACTGAGGCTCAAAGAGAGGAAGAGCCTTAGACCACGGTCACCTAGCCAGGAAATAGAGGGAGTGGGATTCGAACCAAGTCCCCAGAAGCCCTGCAGCTGCCCTCACACCAGGCTACCTCCTCTTGTCTGTGCATCCCACTTAGATCCTGAGCCCTGGCAGGCTGAACCCTGGAACCCCTTTCCCTGGTTACTAGGGTTCTACAAAAAGATAGATCCTAAGGCAGAGAGTGGGGCCTACTCTCTTGTTGCAGAGCGTGGGCTCTAGGGTATGTGGGCTCAGGAGCTGTGGTTCCCAGGCTTTACAACACAGGCTCAGTAGTTGTGGTGCACGGGCTTAGCTGCTCTGCGCATGTGGGATCTTTCTGGACCAGAGATCAGACCCGGGGCTCCTAGACTGGCAGGCAGATTCTTTCCTGCTGAACCACCAGGGAAGCCCTGCCTTCATTCCTTTTTGTGTGTGTGTGTATTTTTTTTTTTTTTTGGAGGGGGGGACGAGTTGGGGAGGAAGGGGGACGGGCAGGCCACTTCTATTGGTCTTTCATTTATCTATTTTCATCCATCTTTGCTCTTTGGCCTGTGTGGGCCTCCCATCTCAGTGGCCTCTTGTCGCAGAGCACCGGCTCCAGGCGCACATGCCCCAGAGCTCCGGCTCGGTAATTGGACACATGGGTCCAGCCGCTCCGCGGCACGTGGGATCTTCCCAGACCAGGGATCGAACCGGCGCCCCCTGCACTGCAAGTTGGTGTCCTTACCCACTGGACCACCAGGGGAAGCCCCCTGCCTTCATTTCTAGAGAACCAGGATGACAACCCAAGATCACTAAGCCAGAAAGTGGGAACATTCAGATACAAGCCAAAGAGTCTGGCGGCAGAGCCCGCCCTGCACATACTACACCCGTGCTTACGAGCGTCACTGCCATCACCGTCTGACTGTGACTTAGTCAAGCCTATCGGTGTGGGAAGGGGTGCTTGGGTGGCATTAGTACTGATATCGCCCCCAAAGGCCAGTTTCAAAGCCTGTCATTATTGCCTATATTTGTATTTCCTGAAACCATTAATAGAGATGTTCCTGTAGATTGATGGCCTGTGAAGTTGTCACAGAAAAGGAAACTGAGGCTCAAAGAGAGGAAGAGCCTTAGACCACGGTCACCTAGCCAGGAAATAGAGGGAGTGGGATTCGAACCAAGTCCCCAGAAGCCCTGCAGCTGCCCTCACACCAGGCTACCTCCTCTTGTCTGTGCATCCCACTTAGATCCTGAGCCCTGGCAGGCTGAACCCTGGAACACACTTTCCCCTGGTTACTAGGGTTCTACATGAATACAAAGCAATAGTTTCATGAGACAGGTGCGGTAAGGCAGAGAGCTCATGGTGGGCGCATGGTGGGTGCACAGGGCACCATCTGGGAAAGGAAGACACGGGAGGACTCAGCAGTGACAAGAGGGCACCACAGGACGCCAGAGGCTAACCCTCCCTGTTTCACAGGCTTCCCCAGGCCAGCCTGGTGTTGAAAAGACGTTTGAAATGGACATGTTTACCACCCCGCCGTGCCCCTGCCTTGCAGCTCCTCTCCTCAAAGGAGTGTGGTTCTGGTCATGTAGCTCATGTGGTTCCTCAGGTAGGATCTGGTCTCTGGGCTCACCTTGGTGTGTTTGCACACTCCATCTTCTCTGCTTTGGAAAGCTAGAAACACTTTTCTCTGGATGGGCAAGTCCCACCCCTGCTATTTAAAAATAAGAGTGGGCAATAAAACAGGCAACTGGGCTCCCAAACAGTGTTTTCCATCCTGGCCCCCAAATCTGGAGGGGTGGCTTCCAAAAGCTCTTTCAGTTGCTTAACACGGTGTCTACCTCGGACCATCCTAAGACATTGTTCAGAATAGCCCCAGACAGGAGCCCAGGGCATTTTGAGCATCTCAGGAGCTCAACTGAGTCACACCTTTGACTTTTTTTTAGGTCAAGACTCTTCATTTAAATAAGGCACAAGAGAGGGTGGTGTTTTAAGCCATTGGAACACGTTGAAAATAGCTCCCCCACCCTCCCTCGCCTTCACTGTTCCACCTCCGACACCTGACACAGGCGTCACGGGGCCCTCAGCCAGGCTCTGTAATCCAACCTGTGGTGATGGGAACACCCACCCAACTGTGGTAAAGGGGACACTCCCCTGTTAGCTTTGGATCCATAATGAGGACAGGCTTCGGGCCACTGGGCTCTGCGCAGCCCACATCTGAGACACGAGCGCTGGCATGTGTGGAGCTCTGATCATTCCGTATGAGGGCACCAGGTGGCCAGACTGAATGACATGCCATCAGCCAGGGGCTTGAAAGAGATCTGGGTTTGGCTAGTGAGCAAAAGTAACTGCCTTTTCTGGAGCTTATGTATAGTAGAGATTTACATTAGAGACTCATTGCTAAGGTCAAGTTGGAAAAGCAACCACCCTGACTTCATTGACCATCACAAAGCAATAGTTTCATGAGACAGGTGCGGTAAGGCAGAGAGCTCATGGTGGGCGCATGGTGGGTGCACAGGGCACCATCTGGGAAAGGAAGACACGGGAGGACTCAGCAGTGACAAGAGGGCACCACAGGACGCCAGAGGCTAACCCTCCCTGTTTCACAGGCTTCCCCAGGCCAGCCTGGTGTTGAAAAGACGTTTGAAATGGACATGTTTACCACCCCGCCGTGCCCCTGCCTTGCAGCTCCTCTCCTCAAAGGAGTGTGGTTCTGGTCATGTAGCTCATGTGGTTCCTCAGGTAGGATCTGGTCTCTGGGCTCACCTTGGTGTGTTTGCACACTCCATCTTCTCTGCTTTGGAAAGCTAGAAACACTTTTCTCTGGATGGGCAAGTCCCACCCCTGCTATTTAAAAATAAGAGTGGGCAATAAAACAGGCAACTGGGCTCCCAAACAGTGTTTTCCATCCTGGCCCCCAAATCTGGAGGGGTGGCTTCCAAAAGCTCTTTCAGTTGCTTAACACGGTGTCTACCTCGGACCATCCTAAGACATTGTTCAGAATAGCCCCAGACAGGAGCCCAGGGCATTTTGAGCATCTCAGGAGCTCAACTGAGTCACACCTTTGACTTTTTTTTAGGTCAAGACTCTTCATTTAAATAAGGCACAAGAGAGGGTGGTGTTTTAAGCCATTGGAACACGTTGAAAATAGCTCCCCCACCCTCCCTCGCCTTCACTGTTCCACCTCCGACACCTGACACAGGCGTCACGGGGCCCTCAGCCAGGCTCTGTAATCCAACCTGTGGTGATGGGAACACCCACCCAACTGTGGTAAAGGGGACACTCCCCTGTTAGCTTTGGATCCATAATGAGGACAGGCTTCGGGCCACTGGGCTCTGCGCAGCCCACATCTGAGACACGAGCGCTGGCATGTGTGGAGCTCTGATCATTCCGTATGAGGGCACCAGGTGGCCAGACTGAATGACATGCCATCAGCCAGGGGCTTGAAAGAGATCTGGGTTTGGCTAGTGAGCAAAAGTAACTGCCTTTTCTGGAGCTTATGTATAGTAGAGATTTACATTAGAGACTCATTGCTAAGGTCAAGTTGGAAAAAGCAACCACCCTGAGCAAAGGAATAAATTGGAGCTGGGGAGTGACTGTACCCATCCAACTCCATCAACCGTGGGCTCCACAAGGACAGCACCACGTCCACCCCATGCACTGTCCTTCCCAACCCTCAGTGCCCAGCCCATAGTAAACAGAAGCCAAACTGTACGTAGTTACTGAATGGACTCAGTCTCTCCTCTTGTAGCTACTGGAAGCAGTGTGCTTTCTTGGAAATAGCAGATATTTCAGACCTACCTTTAGTCCACAGTTTATCTGTAAAATGGGTATAAGGCTCCCCTGCCTTTCCTCCAGGGTTACTGCATTGAATATGGGAAATGCTTTGAAAACTAAAGCATCTTATTTATACATTTAAGGGATTATGACTATTGTTGATGGTGGATCTCTTCCCCTAAGCTCTGTTGTACCTGGCTTTTTTCTTTGCCTCTAAGTTTTCATCCATCTTTATTCTTTGGCCTGTGTGAGCCTCCCATTGCAGTGGCCTTTCTCGGTGCAGAGCGCTGGCTCATAATTGGACAAACCTGTCCAACTGCTCCGCAGCATGTGGGATCTTCCCGGGCCAGGGATCGAACCAGTGCCCCTTGCACTGCAAGGGGGACTCTTTACCCAATGGACCGCCAGGGAAGCCCTGTGACTTTTTGGCTGTGCCGGGCCTTTGTGGCTGAACAGGCTTTTCTCTAGTTGAATGTTAAGGCTTTTCACTGCAGTGACTTTTCTTGTTGTAGAGCATGGGCTCTAGGGCTCCTGGGCTCTGTAGTTGTGGTTCCTGGGCTTAGAGCACAGGCTTAGTACTTGTGACACTCAGGCTTAGTTTCTCCGAGGAGTGTGAGCTCTCCCCAGATCAGGGATTGAACCTGTGTCTTCTACAATGGCAGGAAGATTCTTTACCACTGAACCACCAGCAAACCCCTGTGCCTGACTTTAAAAGCAGTCAGAATCTGAAAGTATATCAAATAGGTTTCTTTTCTTTTCTTTTGATCATGAAAGATGATATCTTTAAAGATTTTTACACTTTCCAATTTTCTGTTATGGTACTGAGACAGGCTTCCCAAGTGGCTCAGCGGTAACCAATCTGCATGCCTGCCAGAGCAAGAAATGCAAGAGATGTGGGTTCAATACCTGGGTCAGGAAGATCCCCAGGAGAAGGAAATGGCTACCCGCTCCAGTATTCTTGCCTGGAGAATCCCATGGACAGAGGAGCCTGGTGGGCTACAGTCCATGGGGTCGCAAAGAGTCAGACACGAGTAAGCACGTGTGTGTGTGTGTGTGTGTGTGCGCGCACACAGAGAGAAATGTTAGGGTAATGTTGAATCAATATCCACTGAGGAACATTACGATCATAAATGACTGTGAACTGATTATGCACATCTGAGCAATTAAGAGTGAAGACCTGGAAATTCTTCGCCTTTCTTACGTACATTAAAATACAACAGATTAATTGTCTTTAAAAGCAAACTTTTTGAGTCTTTTCTATTATAATGAAAGGTCTGGCCAATCAATGAGTACAAATGTTAGCTATTATTCAGTAGGAGGGCACTGGGCCAGGAGTTTAAGCAGCGTAATTTCTTTTACTCCTTTCTTCAACACTTTGAGGTCAGTATGATTCCCATTTTCTGGATAGGAGTAATATCCACGAGTCTGGTAACCTTGGGGACATTATTTATTGTTTCTGAGCATCAAAGTCACCTTCTCAAGATCACCAGCAGACGCCTGGATTTTTCCAGCAGCAACGAGGAAGAAGCAGAGTCACCTTGAGACCAACCAGTGGAATGATGGCAAGACCCTTCTGTTTTGTTACAGGCCATTTCTTTATTCCATTTTCCACCTCTGTATTCTGCTTAGTTGCTCAGTCATGCCCGGCTGTTTGTGACCTCATGGACTGCAGCCTGCCAGGCTCCTCTGTCCCATGGGATTCTCCAGGCAAGAATACTGGAGTGGGTTGCCATGCCCTCCTCCAGGGCATCTTCCCAACCAGGAATGGAACCCAGGTCCCCCACATGGCAGGTGTGACAGGCTGGAGCCATCTCTAAGGTACCGTGCAGGACTGTTCAACTACAGTGCTGGGTCTGGCTGCATCAAATTGATCTGTGAAACGACCCCAGGTGTACCCACTGTTAAGGGTTAACTGGACTAACAGGTGCTTAAGGAGCGTTTGGAGCAGTCGTGTGGGAACTTGGATCTCCAAGCCACTGCTGTCCTTTCCAAAGGATGCCACGAGAGACTCCACTCATTCCACGGGTTTGCGGGGCAGGGCGTGTGTTGTAACTGGCCACGTTGGAACCACCTGGGGAGATTTAACTACTGATGCCAGGTCAACCTCCCGAGGTTCTGGTTGAATTATGCAAGCAGGGCTGGAGACAGCGGGAGGGTGTCACATCTCCCCAGGTAGTTCTGACACACAGGGGTTGACAATTACTGCAGCAAGCCTTTCGGGAGAGCTTTCTATAGAAATGCTTTTAAAGTCCCCTAGAAATTTGTCCATGAGATTCTTACCATGAAGACAGACTGGAGTTTTATTTTAAAGAGGTTCAGAACTTGATCTGTGAAACAGGAGTGAACTGCTAGTCTTTGTCCTCAAGAGGGGAAACCTCAGAAACACCAGAGGAAGGTTCCTTCTGTGGCTTCCTTGGCGGTTTCAAAGGTCATCGTTCACTGAGCCCAAGCCAGAGGCTGCGCTGGGGCCAGAGCTATCCAGGAGAGCAGAGCTGGTTCTCCAGGCGACTGGAGGCCAGGACCCAGGTCTTGGATTCCCCTGCCCCTGGGGCTTCCTCACAGTGGCATCTATTTGAGGGGCTTTGCTAAATGCCCTGGCCTCCTCCTGCCACGTAGCCATGTGCCCTCAAGATGTTCCTGGTTTCTGAGGCAAAGGTGCTGGGTGACCAGCCTCTCTCCAGGCTGCCCTAGAGCCTGAGCCGTGGCCTGGGACTGAGGGTGAGGGATCTCCTGTCCCCTCCATCGAGCCCGCACACAGGTCCTGCCCATTTTGCCTCATCCCTCGATGAAGGGGGTCCCAGAAGTAGGTTCTCGAAAAGCAGTCGAAGTGTCAGATAGGAATGAAACTCTGGGGTGAGCTGACAAGGGGGAAGAAATCACATGACTGAACTTGTCTGGGTAATGTTGTGTTCTGACCTCTGATTTCACACTGTAATCTTCATGGGTGTCTAATAGCTCTAGACCTCGGTCTCCCCAGCTGTAAATAAAGGAGATTTAAATGCATCATCTTTTTTCCTTTTTTGGTTTTTTAATAATGTTGTGTCAGTTTCAGCATTCCCAGTGCTATTCAGTAGGTCCTTGTTTTTTATCAATGCTATTCATAGTAGGGTGGATCTGTTAATCCCAAACTCCCAGTTTTTTCCTTCCCCTTCCCTTTCTTTCCGGTTTGGTAACCATCAGTTTGTTTTCCATGTCTGTGAGTCTTTGCACCCCGATGCCACGAGAGACTCCACTCATTCCACGGGTTTGCGGGGCAGGGCGTGTGTTGTAACTGGCCACGTTGGAACCACCTGGGGAGATTTAACTACTGATGCCAGGTCAACCTCCCGAGGTTCTGGTTGAATTATGCAAGCAGGGCTGGAGACAGCGGGAGGGTGTCACATCTCCCCAGGTAGTTCTGACACACAGGGGTTGACAATTACTGCAGCAAGCCTTTCGGGAGAGCTTTCTATAGAAATGCTTTTAAAGTCCCCTAGAAATTTGTCCATGAGATTCTTACCATGAAGACAGACTGGAGTTTTATTTTAAAGAGGTTCAGAACTTGATCTGTGAAACAGGAGTGAACTGCTAGTCTTTGCCCTCAAGAGGAAACCTCAGAAACACCAGAGGAAGGTTCCTTCTGTGGCTTCCTTGGCGGTTTCAAAGGTCATCGTTCACTGAGCCCAAGCCAGAGGCTGCGCTGGGGCCAGAGCTATCCAGGAGAGCAGAGCTGGTTCTCCAGGCGACTGGAGGCCAGGACCCAGGTCTTGGATTCCCCTGCCCCTGGGGCTTCCTCACAGTGGCATCTATTTGAGGGGCTTTGCTAAATGCCCTGGCCTCCTCCTGCCACGTAGCCATGTGCCCTCAAGATGTTCCTGGTTTCTGAGGCAAAGGTGCTGGGTGACCAGCCTCTCTCCAGGCTGCCCTAGAGCCTGAGCCGTGGCCTGGGACTGAGGGTGAGGGATCTCCTGCCCCCTCCATCGAGCCCGCACACAGGTCCTGCCCATTTTGCCTCATCCCTCGATGAAGGGGGTCCCAGAAGTAGGTTCTCGAAAAGCAGTCGAAGTGTCAGATAGGAATGAAACTCTGGGGTGAGCTGACAAGGGGGAAGAAATCACATGACTGAACTTGTCTGGGTAATGTTGTGTTCTGACCTCTGATTTCACACTGTAATCTTCATGGGTGTCTAATAGCTCTAGACCTCGGTCTCCCCAGCTGTAAATAAAGGAGATTTAAATGCATCATCTTTTTTCCTTTTTTGGTTTTTTAATAATGTTGTGTCAGTTTCAGCATTCCCAGTGCTATTCAGTAGGTCCTTGTTTTTTATCAATGCTATTCATAGTAGGGTGGATCTGTTAATCCCAAACTCCCAGTTTTTTCCTTCCCCTTCCCTTTCTTTCCGGTTTGGTAACCATCAGTTTGTTTTCCATGTCTGTGAGTCTGTTTGTTTTCTAAATAAGTTTATTTGTATCATTTTTTTTAGATTCCATGTAGAAGTGATATCATGATATTTGTCTTTGTCTGTATGACTTCACTTACTATGATAATCTCTAGGTCCATCCATATTGCTGTAAATGGCATTATTCCATTCTTTTTATGGCTGAGTAGTTTCCTTCTTGTATATATACATATGTGTATGTGTGTATATATATATATATATATATATATATATACACATACATACACATATTTTTTAGGTTGCTTCCATATCTTGGCTATTGTAAATAGTGCTGCAGTGAATACTTGGGTGCATATATCCCTCGAACCATGCTTTTCTACAGATACAGGCCCAGAGGTAGGACTGCCAAAGCATACGGTAACTCTGTTTTTAGTTTTTTAAGGAACTTCCATATTGTTCTCCATAGTGGCTGCACCAATTTACGTTCCCATCAGCAGTGCAGGAGGGTTTCTTTTTCTCCACATCCTTTCCGGCATTGGTTATTTGTAGACTTTTAAATGATGGCCATTCTGACAGGTGTGGGGTGATACCTCTTTGTAGCTTTGATTTGCCTTTTCTCTATTAGTAAGAGATAGTGAACATCATTTCATGTGCCTAGGGGTCATCCATATATCTTCTTTGGAGAGGTGTCTGTTTAGGTCTTCTGCCCATTTTTTGATGGGGTTGTTTTGGTTTTTTGTTGTTGCGCTGTGCAAGCTGTTTGTATATTGAGGAACTAAGCCCTTGTCAGTCACATCGTTTACAAATATTTTCTCCCAGTCCATAAGTTGTCTTTTCATTTTGTTTATGATTTCCTTTGCTATACAAAACCTTCTAAGTTCAGTCAGGTCCCATTCGTTTATTTTGGCTTTTATTTCTTGTGCCTTCTGAGACTGATTTAAGAAAGTGTTACTGCAGCTTATGTCAGGGAATATTGTTTGTTTTTTTTTTTAAACATTTATTTTATTTATTTATTTATTTATCTTTTTTGGGGAGTGGGGTTGGGAGGGAGGGGGACGGGCGGGTCACTTCTATTGGTCTTCCATTTCTCTATTTTCATCCGTCTTTGTTCTTTGGCTCCTGTGGGCCTCCCATCGCGGTGGCCTCTGCTGTCACAGAGCGCCGGCTCTGGGCGCATGCACGCCAGAGCTCCAGCTCGGTGATTGGACACATCAGTCCAGCCGCTCCGCGGCACGTGGGATCTTCCCAGGCCAGGGATCAAACCGGTGCCCCTTGCACTGCAAGGCAGTGTCCTTACCCACTGGACCACCAGGGGAAGCCTGTCAGGGAATGTTTTGCCTGTGTTCTTTTCTAGAATCTTTATGGTGTCGTGTCTTATATTTAAGTCTTTAAACCATTTTGAGTTTATTTTTGTGTATGGTGAGAGAGAATGTTCTAACCTCACTGATTTACATACAGCTGCCCAGCTTTCCCAACACCACTTGCTAAAGAGACTGTCTTTTTTCCATTGTGTATTTTTGCCTGCTTTGTCGAAGATTAATTGACTGTGAGTGTGTGGGTTTATTTTTGGGTTCTCTATTCTGTGTAAATGGGTAATCTTTTGCATCCTTTCCAGCTTTAAAATTCTGTGTGTAAGATTCTATGAGCCAGAATTTTAAAAATCAAGACTCAATTTTAAGATAAACTCATTACAAGTCTGACCTCTGCTGACCTGGGGGACCAGAAGCAGATGGACACAAAAACAGCGTGTCCATGTAGCGTACGAGAGCCAGAGACGAGTCTTGATGGCCTGTGTTCTAGACATGTCCATGCAGTGAGTTTCCAGAGGAGGCTGGGAAGTACCCTGAGGCCAGAGGGAGAAAAATGCTCCCCTTGCTGCCTGCTCTGTAACTCTTGGCGCATCTTCGTGGTGGTGGTCATGGAGATGAGAGGCAGCCCTTCTGGAAGCAGGGCAGGACTTCTACAAGTACCCCCTCTCAGCTTGATGGTTTTAGGGAGAGGCCAGACTTGCTCATGAATCCCCTGTAGCGCAGATGAGGTGGTGGAACTGAAAACCAGGGCCTCATGGGATCCTGTAGTTTAATGTTGAGAGTGGAGTCTGTCAGTCAACCCTGGTTCCCAGTCTTGCCACTAACTGTGTAACTTTGGGCAACTTATTTCACCTCTTGGGGCCTTGGTTTTATTATTTGAGAATAAGTAGGGAAAATACCCACCCAGGACTTCCCAGGTGGCATTAGTGGTAAAGAACCCACCTGCCAGTGCAGGAGACATGGTTCAATCCCTGGGTTAGAAAGATCCCCTGGAGGAGGACAAGGCAACCCAGTCCAATATCTTTGCCTGGAGAGTCCCATGGTCAGAGGAGCCTAGCAGGCTACAGTCTCTAGGGCCACAAGGAGTTGGACACAACTGAAGCAACTAGCATGCACACATACCCACCCTGCTGGTATAGGGCCGGACACAACAATGCCCACAAAGCAGCAAGCACATAGTAGGTGGTCAATGCACAGTAACAAAAAGTGCCACCACCTCCAGGTGTGGTGTCAACCTGATAGTTCGAGAACTACCTGCACTATTTATCACGTGATTTACCCAGCTGGGCTCACCACAGACAAAACCAGGCATTTACCCGGGGAATGGAAAGATCTCCAGAAAGCAAAGACCTCTGCTCAAGGGAGAAGCGAGGAACCCTAATAACCAAGACCCCTGGATTTTGTTCTGGCTCTTTGTGCCACCTGTTTGACAAAGCAAGGGGACACTGGCCTCCTGTCTTTGAGGGCAAAGGCGCTTAGTGATAGCCACTCCAAAAAATGCACTACCAAGAACATAAACACAAAGCTTCACTGTAATTCAGGAACACAAATTATTCAAATGTGAGCCAGGCTCCAGCTGAGCCTGGGAGGGTGTGATGGGGGAGGGGGGCACCCGTGTGGTCTCCTGGAAGCCTCTGGCCAACAGCACAACGTGTGGTCAGGTCTCTGGCTAACCCCAGGTCACATGCATAATGTGCTTGTCATACGTCTAAGTAGATTGTTGATGTTTTGAACAGGCACCTTCAGCATCATTTCGGTAGATCACTATCATTAAGGAGAGTTTTTAAAAATAAGATCCTTTGTCCTTGGGATGAACCCTGTAGCGCAGATGAGGTGGTGGAACTGAAAACCAGGGCCTCATGGGATCCTGTAGTTTAATGTTGAGAGTGGAGTCTGTCAGTCAACCCTGGTTCCCAGTCTTGCCACTAACTGTGTAACTTTGGGCAACTTATTTCACCTCTTGGGGCCTTGGTTTTATTATTTGAGAATAAGTAGGGAAAATACCCACCCAGGACTTCCCAGGTGGCATTAGTGGTAAAGAACCCACCTGCCAGTGCAGGAGACATGGTTCAATCCCTGGGTTAGAAAGATCCCCTGGAGGAGGACAAGGCAACCCAGTCCAATATCTTTGCCTGGAGAGTCCCATGGTCAGAGGAGCCTAGCAGGCTACAGTCTCTAGGGCCACAAGGAGTTGGACACAACTGAAGCAACTAGCATGCACACATACCCACCCTGCTGGTATAGGGCCGGACACAACAATGCCCACAAAGCAGCAAGCACATAGTAGGTGGTCAATGCACAGTAACAAAAAGTGCCACCACCTCCAGGTGTGGTGTCAACCTGATAGTTCGAGAACTACCTGCACTATTTATCACGTGATTTACCCAGCTGGGCTCACCACAGACAAAACCAGGCATTTACCCGGGGAATGGAAAGATCTCCAGAAAGCAAAGACCTCTGCTCAAGGGAGAAGCGAGGAACCCTAATAACCAAGACCCCTGGATTTTGTTCTGGCTCTTTGTGCCACCTGTTTGACAAAGCAAGGGGACACTGGCCTCCTGTCTTTGAGGGCAAAGGCGCTTAGTGATAGCCACTCCAAAAAATGCACTACCAAGAACATAAACACAAAGCTTCACTGTAATTCAGGAACACAAATTATTCAAATGTGAGCCAGGCTCCAGCTGAGCCTGGGAGGGTGTGATGGGGGAGGGGGGCACCCGTGTGGTCTCCTGGAAGCCTCTGGCCAACAGCACAACGTGTGGTCAGGTCTCTGGCTAACCCCAGGTCACATGCATAATGTGCTTGTCATACGTCTAAGTAGATTGTTGATGTTTTGAACAGGCACCTTCAGCATCATTTCGGTAGATCACTATCATTAAGGAGAGTTTTTAAAAATAAGATCCTTTGTCCTTGGGAGTGGGGCGAAGTACATCAACATTGTGCTGCAAGCAGACCTTTTTAGCTTTCAAATGATGTCACTGAAATTCGACTGAAATACACTCACAAAAAAGGCAGCCCCAGTGCGCAGCTGCTGGGTGTTTGAGGGAATCTGAAAGACTTGTCCGTTCTAAAGTGCCTGCCTCGTCACTTGCCCCAGACCTAGCGTTGCCATTGTTACCCTTTTGGGTCATCGCCCCACAGGAAGAGAAGGGACGGCAGGAGTTAAGTTTACTAGCTTACTTAACCTTGGAATCACATGGGGAGCTTTAACAAGTAGTGATGCCTGGGCTTACCACTGAGAGAGTCTGATATAATTGCCCTCAGGTGCATCCTGGGAGCTGGGAGTGTTTAAGTGTTCTCCACATCATTCTAATGTACAGCCATGATTGGGCATCACTTTCCCATGCCCTCTTTCCCCAACATTCAACCCTCACCCCCTTCCACCTCCCACGTCAGCCCCAGTCAGTCAGCAAGCCCTTTAGCTCAGCAGACAACACCCCACAACAAACCACAAGGTTGGTACTGTTATCCCATTTTACAGATGAAGAAAGTGAGGCTCAGAGAGGTTAAGTGGCTTTGCCCAAGGACACACAAATAATTATTGGCAGATTGGATCTCTGACTTCAAACTGATTCCCAGTTCTTCAGGCTGCCTTGATAACTTGGGAGCGTTAACTCATGAAGTTAATAATACATCAGAAGATTTCATTTATAGTAGTAACAGCCCTCACATCTTTATGGAAGTGATAGGGTTAGCAGAGCACTTTTGTCTTAGTTGATGATATTAAGGATGATTCCTGCATTTTATGGGTGAGGAAACTGAGGCCCAGAATTATTAACTTGCTCGTGGTTACACATATAGAGAAACTGGAGTTTGAGTCCAAATCCTTTTCTTCTATTTCCAATGAATATACCACATTGGAAAATGCTGTGGGTGGGGTGAATTGGGCGGTGGGCGTGGGGCGGTAATGAGAAGGTTGGAAAGTTTCAGAGCAGGACAAGCTCTCAGGTTCACCAAAGGTGGAAACCCAGGAGGCAGCAAAAGAGGGCAGGAGGCCGCAAAAATGTTCCATCATTTCTGTGGTTGGGCCTCTCTCATCCAGCCCATCTCAGGGAAGCAAGCATGGGGAATGAAAGATGTTAATATCAGAGGCCTGCCAGCTAAAGACAAGAAGAACAGGAGGAAGCTTTTGTCTCTCTGCAGCTGCCCTCACACGACCTGCCGTTTCATTTGATTTTTCTATTAATAAAATACATTCTCTACCAGACCCAGCACCCAAAATGTTGGTTTCTAAAAGCCATTCTCCACTAAAAGGAACAAGCACTCCTTGGAGAAATGGTTGATTTCAGGACGAGGGCAAGGAAATACCAGATGAGACTGGAACATCTTGTGAGGCCAGAAAATAAGGGAGTTAGAGTTTTAAAATTCATGGAAAAATACCCTAGTCAATTAAAAAAAAAAAACCCACAAGAGCCACTGTGAAAGAGTTATTATCGGAAAAACCAGGGACAATTTGGACATCAGCTTAAATAATAACTGTAAAATATTATAACATATCCTATTAAAAGAACCTGTTAGCCCATACTGATACTTAAAAATATGAACATACAGACAGATAGGTAATTATGGGATAGAAAATGGTATGGCAAAGGAGAGCTCATCTTCACATCAGATAACAAGTGTAGAAAAAATAAGCAAGAAAATCACTATTTTGAAACTATTATACTACTAAAGGATTTGTGCAAAAAAAATCCTCAGGGCTTCCCCTGATGGCCCAGTGGGTAAGGACACTGCCTTGCAGTGCAAGGGGCACCGGTTCGATCCCTGGCCTGGGAAGATCCCATGTACCGAGGAGCGGCTGGACCCATGTGTCCAATCACCGAGCCAGAGCTCTGGAGCGCATGTGCCCAGAGCCGGCGCTCTGCAACGTCAGACGCCACCATGATGGGAGGCCCACAGGAGCCAAAGAACAAAGACGGGTGAAAATAGAGAAATGAAAGACCAATAGAAGTGGCCCTCCTGCTCCCCTCCCTCCCCAACCCGACCCCCGCCCAAAATAAATAAATAAATAAATCTTTAAAAAAAAAAATCCTCAAAGGATGTTAAAATTATTGAGTGAGAATTTGGGAAGCAAGATATTTACACATTCATATATCTTTTCCCAAATATTAATAGCAAAAGGGAAAGTGCCTCTTGACAGCTGAGAGATGTAGAAATACAGCCTTAACCAAAAGATCGAAGTTAACATCACCAGTAACAAGATAACCAATCTCAGGTGCCTCCTGAAGAAGCATTGCAAAGGACACATGTTTCCCAAAGTCACAAACTGGGTCTCATCATGAGAACAATCAGACACATCCAAGTGGAGGAATATACTACAAAACATCTGGCCCCATACACTTAAAACATGTAAATATTCTGAAAAACACAAATGTGTAAGGAACACTGCCAGGCTAAAAAAGGATCAGAGAGAATGAAAAGTACATAAGATATCTGTGTGATCTTGAATTGGATACTGGATTGGGGGAAAAACATGCTTTAAAGGATATTGTTGGAATAATTGCAGTTTGATTAAAAAATGTGCATTATTGAGGTTGAGTTTCTTAAATTTGATTATTGTGGTTATATGAAAGGAGATCCTTGTGCTTCTAAGTTACTTCACTTTGGGTGAAGAGTTGTGATATCTGCAACTTACTCTCAAATAGTTCAGCATCAAAAACGGAAGTATTAGGTGAGGATGGACTGCATATGTGAGTATGTATATAAATGTGTGTGCTTATGAATATGTATAATGGTGAAATGTTAACAGCCAGTGAATCATACTGAAGGATATACAGGCATTTGTTGTAATATCTTCACAACTTTTCTGTTTATTAGGTTTTTTTAATAAAAGGTAAAAATAAGAAAGGGGAGGAAGTATGGTACTTTTAGAAATAGTGAGACAATATTCAAGGTGAACTTGAACTGGGGAGGATCAGGGAAAGTACTTCGATTCTGAAACTTGGCTACTGTTTCTAAAAGTGTAAACATTACTGAATCATTTGTCTGCATCACTGCGGAAGTGGGAAAATATCGTAAGCCTGGGGAGCACAGGTGCATGCTAGTAGTTACTGGGTGAAGTTCTTCCCCCGCAAAAGTTTTTTTTAATTGAAAATGAGAAGGATGGAAAATGGGAAAATGAAAATAAAAATAGTATGTATTATTCTATAGACTTGGTAGATTTGCTCAGACTTAGCAATTATTTGGCAGGACTTATAATTTAAGAGAAATGAAAATATATGCTACATTACTATATTAAAACAACTACCCATAGAATGGATCTACTTTAATTATTGGTTATATAAATAAAGCCCCATGGGAATTTTTGTTCTGGGACACTGATGTGCACCCTGTGACTTTAAAAACATGTTAGAAGTGGAAACTTTTGAAATATATAATTCATTGCAAAGGACACATGTTTCCCAAAGTCACAAACTGGGTCTCATCATGAGAACAATCAGACACATCCAAGTGGAGGAATATACTACAAAACATCTGGCCCCATACACTTAAAACATGTAAATATTCTGAAAAACACAAATGTGTAAGGAACATTGCCAGGCTAAAAAAGGATCAGAGAGAATGAAAAGTACATAAGATATCTGTGTGATCTTGAATTGGATACTGGATTGGGGGAAAAACATGCTTTAAAGGATATTGTTGGAATAATTGCAGTTTGATTAAAAAATGTGCATTATTGAGGTTGAGTTTCTTAAATTTGATTATTGTGGTTATATGAAAGGAGATCCTTGTGCTTCTAAGTTACTTCACTTTGGGTGAAGAGTTGTGATATCTGCAACTTACTCTCAAATAGTTCAGCATCAAAAACGGAAGTATTAGGTGAGGATGGACTGCATATGTGAGTATGTATATAAATGTGTGTGCTTATGAATATGTATAATGGTGAAATGTTAACAGCCAGTGAATCATACTGAAGGATATACAGGCATTTGTTGTAATATCTTCACAACTTTTCTGTTTATTAGGTTTTTTTAATAAAAGGTAAAAATAAGAAAGGGGAGGAAGTATGGTACTTTTAGAAATAGTGAGACAATATTCAAGGTGAACTTGAACTGGGGAGGATCAGGGAAAGTACTTCGATTCTGAAACTTGGCTACTGTTTCTAAAAGTGTAAACATTACTGAATCATTTGTCTGCATCACTGCGGAAGTGGGAAAATATCGTAAGCCTGGGGAGCACAGGTGCATGCTAGTAGTTACTGGGTGAAGTTCTTCCCCCGCAAAAGTTTTTTTTAATTGAAAATGAGAAGGATGGAAAATGGGAAAATGAAAATAAAAATAGTATGTATTATTCTATAGACTTGGTAGATTTGCTCAGACTTAGCAATTATTTGGCAGGACTTATAATTTAAGAGAAATGAAAATATATGCTACATTACTATATTAAAACAACTACCCATAGAATGGATCTACTTTAATTATTGGTTATATAAATAAAGCCCCATGGGAATTTTTGTTCTGGGACACTGATGTGCACCCTGTGACTTTAAAAACATGTTAGAAGTGGAAACTTTTAAAATATATAATTCATTGTAGCAGTCTTGATCATAATGAGACCATATACAAAACTGTTAAACACATCCTATGAGGTTGCTCTCCTCCTTAGAGCCTCTCAGAGGATCCCATTAAGCCAGCAGAAGCCCATGCTCCTTACCTAGGCACTCATGCCCTCACCAAGGGCTGCAGCCCACTTTCTGGAATCATTTCCCTCCCAAGTCCCAACCACTCCACAGTCCAGCCAGGGGGTGGGTACTCCTGACACTTCCCCGGATAGGCCCTGCCTTTCAGGGCCTAACATTTTTACCAAATTGGGAAGCTCCTCCCCTCTTTCCAGCAGGTACCTTGCTTCTTCAAGTCTCAGCCCAACCTCAGCCCCACCCCGCTCTCACCCCTGCCAAGGAGAGGTGGTCCTGCCCGCCTCCTGCTAGAAGGGTCCCTGGTATAGCACCCACCTCACTGTATTTTAATAGTATATCATGATAGTGGATCTTCCCTTTTTTTCCAGAATTGCCTCTGAGAGCCCACAGCTGGAAACTTCACATGTTTAGAGCAACTCTAGCTGTGGGTCCACATAACCCCTGTAAAAGCTTTCTGAAAGGTGAAACATCATTTCCACAGAACCAGCACGCCATTTCTCCCACCAGACTCCGTTACTCCATTCCTGTCTCTGTAGGATGCACTGGGGTGGGGTGGATGTTGAAGTTTGGGGGGTGCCCTTTATGTAAAGTGAGATCATTTTTTGCAATCTCCTCCCATTGTGAGGGGGTCACTTGATGGGTCCTGTGCCCTGAAACCAACAGGGGAAGAGCCAAGATAATAACCCCAAGGCAGCCTCGTGTTGACCCGCAAAGCTTGCTGGCCTGATCAGAACTGGGGAGAGGATGAGATAAAGAGAAGGATCAAGTCCACCTTTTTTTTTTGTCATTATTAGAGGATAATTGCTTTACAATGTTTCATTGGTTTCCACTGTACAACAGTGTGAATCAGCTATAGGTGTATATATGTCCAGGGCTTCCCTAGTGGCTCAGTGATAAAGAATCCACCTGCCAATGCCCGTTCAGTCCCTGGGTCAGGAAGATTCCCTGGAGAAGGAAATGGCAATCCTCTTCAGTGTTCTTGCCTGGGAAATCTCATGGGCCGAGGAGCCTGGTGTGGGTCACGTCCATGGGTTGTGAAAGAGTCAGGCACAGCTTCCCAAATAAACAACAACGAGAACATACATGTGTCTCTCCCTCTCGAGACTTCCTCCCACCCCATCTCACCCCTCTCAGTCATCACAGAGCACCGAGCTGAGCTCCCTGGGTAAGGCCACCTCCTTTAATCATAGTTCTTGAAAACTACAGCTGGGCTGGGGACTCCGGAGCTGGGGGCCTTGAAAGTGGAGAGATTGGGATATCAGGGTGGGGATGGGGTGCTGCCCACTGGGGACGGAGTAGGGCAGCTGAAAAGATCATGGGCCAGCCAGCCTCAAGCAGACTGCTGGAGTCCCTGCATTCAGAACCTGCTGACAATAGTTAACCCAAGGGTGCCAGTACCTGGGTCACCCTGGAGATCAGCAAATAGAGCAACAAAGAGGACCTGCCACAGTCAATCGTCAGATTATTTCCTTTCCATGTCTCCAAGCCCAGAAGAGCAAGAGCAGGCAGGGTGAGGGTGGGGCAAGAAAGGGCACACCTCCCCAGGGAATCAATCAGGAGCCGTGGAACTGGGGGAAGGTGAACAGAGCCTGTGAGAGAGAAAATGGGAGTTTGCTACAAAACTGCATGTTTGTAGATGTTTATGTTGAACAGTTTGAAAACAGTTAAAAACCTACATATTTCCAAAGTATGTCTGCATATATTTTGGTTGGCTTTATTGTGAGAAAATGTTGAACACATAACTGCAATGCACACATTCTTTTATTTGATTTTTTAAATTTTTAATAATTTTTTTATTTTTAAAATTTATTTTTATTTATTAAATTTATTTTATCAAAGTATAGTTGATTCACAATGTTGTGTTAATTTCTAATGTACAGCAAAGTGATTCAGATATATACATATTACACTCTTTTTCATATTATTTTTCATTATGATTTATCAAAGAATATTGAATATAGTTCTCTGTGCTATATGGTTGAAACTTACTGTTTATCCATTTTATATATATACTAGTTTGCACCTGCTAATCCCACACTCCTAATCCATCTCTCCCTGACCCTTCTGCCCCTTGGCAACCACAAGTCTGTCCTCTATGTCTGTGAGTCAGTGAGTCAATTCATTTCTGTCATGTTAGATTCCAAAAACACGTCCATGGGTTGTGAAAGAGTCAGGCACAGCTTCCCAAATAAACAACAACGAGAACATACATGTGTCTCTCCCTCTCGAGACTTCCTCCCACCCCATCTCACCCCTCTCAGTCATCACAGAGCACCGAGCTGAGCTCCCTGGGTAAGGCCACCTCCTTTAATCATAGTTCTTGAAAACTACAGCTGGGCTGGGGACTCCGGAGCTGGGGGCCTTGAAAGTGGAGAGATTGGGATATCAGGGTGGGGATGGGGTGCTGCCCACTGGGGACGGAGTAGGGCAGCTGAAAAGATCATGGGCCAGCCAGCCTCAAGCAGACTGCTGGAGTCCCTGCATTCAGAACCTGCTGACAATAGTTAACCCAAGGGTGCCAGTACCTGGGTCACCCTGGAGATCAGCAAATAGAGCAACAAAGAGGACCTGCCACAGTCAATCGTCAGATTATTTCCTTTCCATGTCTCCAAGCCCAGAAGAGCAAGAGCAGGCAGGGTGAGGGTGGGGCAAGAAAGGGCACACCTCCCCAGGGAATCAATCAGGAGCCGTGGAACTGGGGGAAGGTGAACAGAGCCTGTGAGAGAGAAAATGGGAGTTTGCTACAAAACTGCATGTTTGTAGATGTTTATGTTGAACAGTTTGAAAACAGTTAAAAACCTACATATTTCCAAAGTATGTCTGCATATATTTTGGTTGGCTTTATTGTGAGAAAATGTTGAACACATAACTGCAATGCACACATTCTTTTATTTGATTTTTTAAATTTTTAATAATTTTTTTATTTTTAAAATTTATTTTTATTTATTAAATTTATTTTATCAAAGTATAGTTGATTCACAATGTTGTGTTAATTTCTAATGTACAGCAAAGTGATTCAGATATATACATATTACACTCTTTTTCATATTATTTTTCATTATGATTTATCAAAGAATATTGAATATAGTTCTCTGTGCTATATGGTTGAAACTTACTGTTTATCCATTTTATATATATACTAGTTTGCACCTGCTAATCCCACACTCCTAATCCATCTCTCCCTGACCCTTCTGCCCCTTGGCAACCACAAGTCTGTCCTCTATGTCTGTGAGTCAGTGAGTCAATTCATTTCTGTCATGTTAGATTACACACAGAAGTGATATCATATGATATTTCTCTTTCTCTTTCTGACTTATTTCACTTAGTATGATAATCTTAGATCCATCCATGTTGCTGAAAATGGCATCATTTCATTCTTTTTATGGCTGAGTAGTAGTCCATTATATGTATGTACTACATCTTCTTTACCCTTTCATCTGTCAGTGGACATGCAGCTTGTTCCTGCATTTTGGCTATTGTGAATAGGCCTGCTCTAAACTAGGAGTACATGCATTTCTTGTATTATAGTTTTGTTCGAATATATGTCCAGGAGTGGGATTTTGGGCTTTCCAAGTAGCGCTAGTGGTGAAGACTCTGCCTGCCAGTGTGTAAGAGACGCAAGAGGCTCTGGTTTGATCCCTGGATCCAGGCAACCCCCTGGAGGAGGCAATGGAAACCCACTCCAATATTCTTGCCTGGAAAATTCCATGGACAGAGGAGTCTGGCAGACGACAGCCTATAGGTCTGCAAAGAGTCGGACAGGACTGAATGACTGAGCACCCAGTTGTTATTTTTTTTTCTTTTAACTTTTATTTTACTTTTTAACTTTGTATTACAGAGTTTAGTTGTTTACAGATATGTATGTTCCCAGATTAGTCATATGTATATCCCCTCCATCCCACCCCTCCAGACCGATATACTGCTCCAGAGAAGGATCTGCTTTTCTCACAGAACAATGACTATTGCATAAATGCACACATTCTTTTATTTGATTTTTAAATTTTAATAATTTTATTTTTAAAATTTATTTATTAAATTTATTTTATCAAAGTATAGTTGATTCACAATGTTGTGTTAATTTCTAATGTACAGCAAAGTGATTCAGATATATACATATTACACTCTTTTTCATATTATTTTTCATTATGATTTATCAAAGAATATTGAATATAGTTCTCTGTGCTATATGGTTGAAACTTACTGTTTATCCATTTTATATATATACTAGTTTGCACCTGCTAATCCCACACTCCTAATCCATCTCTCCCTGACCCTTCTGCCCCTTGGCAACCACAAGTCTGTCCTCTATGTCTGTGAGTCAGTGAGTCAATTCATTTCTGTCATGTTAGATTACACACAGAAGTGATATCATATGATATTTCTCTTTCTCTTTCTGACTTATTTCACTTAGTATGATAATCTTAGATCCATCCATGTTGCTGAAAATGGCATCATTTCATTCTTTTTATGGCTGAGTAGTAGTCCATTATATGTA
This sequence comes from Tragulus kanchil, assembly GCA_022376925.1. Lineage (NCBI taxonomy): Eukaryota > Metazoa > Chordata > Mammalia > Artiodactyla > Tragulidae > Tragulus > Tragulus kanchil. The sequence goes on along the minus strand of JAIOJX010000032.1, from coordinate 284,306,904 downwards.
TGTACTACATCTTCTTTACCCTTTCATCTGTCAGTGGACATGCAGCTTGTTCCTGCATTTTGGCTATTGTGAATAGGCCTGCTCTAAACTAGGAGTACATGCATTTCTTGTATTATAGTTTTGTTCGAATATATGTCCAGGAGTGGGATTTTGGGCTTTCCAAGTAGCGCTAGTGGTGAAGACTCTGCCTGCCAGTGTGTAAGAGACGCAAGAGGCTCTGGTTTGATCCCTGGATCCAGGCAACCCCCTGGAGGAGGCAATGGAAACCCACTCCAATATTCTTGCCTGGAAAATTCCATGGACAGAGGAGTCTGGCAGACGACAGCCTATAGGTCTGCAAAGAGTCGGACAGGACTGAATGACTGAGCACCCAGTTGTTATTTTTTTTTCTTTTAACTTTTATTTTACTTTTTAACTTTGTATTACAGAGTTTAGTTGTTTACAGATATGTATGTTCCCAGATTAGTCATATGTATATCCCCTCCATCCCACCCCTCCAGACCGTCATACAGCACCTGTGAAAGATCTGCTTTTCTCACAGAACAATGACTATAGCTATTTTCTTCACATATGATAGTACAGGCCTTCATGATGCTTCCTTTACGCCTCTCACCCACTGTTCCTTCCCCACAATGTCCGTATGTCCACTGTCCACGTCTGTCTCTCCATCACATCACTGCATGTGCCATCATCACCATCCTACTAGATTCCACATATATGTGTTAGTATATTGTACTTGTCCTTCTCTTTCTGACTAACTTCACTTTTTTTGTTTTTTAAGATTTTATTTATTTATCTATTTTGGGGGAGGGGCGGGTTGGGGAGGGAGGAGGGCGGGCGGGGCCCCTTCTCTTGGTCTTTTCATTTATTCATTTTCCATCCATCTTTTTTCTTTGACCTGTGTGGGCCTCCCATTGCAGTGGCCTCTGTTGTCACAGAGCACCTGCTCTGGGCGCATGCGCTCCAGAGCTCCGGCTCAGTAATTGGACACATCGGTCCAGCCGCTCAGCGGCACGTGGGATCTTCCCAGGCCAGGGATCGAACCAGCGCCCCTTGCACTGCAAGGCGGTGTCCTTACCCACTGGACCACCAGGGAAGCCCCACTTCACTTTTTATGATAAGTTCTACATCCAGCCACCTCATTAGGGCTGATTCTTTTGCATTTCTTTTAACAGCTGAGTAGTATTCCATTGCATATATGTACCAGAGCTTCTTTATCCATTCATTCATCGATGGGCATCTAGGTTGCTCCCATGTTCTGGTTATTGTATAGAGAGCTGCAATGAACATTGGGGTACAGGTGCTTCTTTCAGTTTTGATTTCATCAGGATATAAGCCTAGGAGTAGGATTGCTGGGTTGTATGGTGCTTCTATTTTTAGTTTTTTAAGGAATCTCCAGACTGTCTTCCATAGAGGCTGTATCAATTGACATTCCCACCAGCAATGCAGGAGGCTCTGATCTCCAGATTTTCAATGAATGCACCCAGTTGTTATTTTTTTTCTTTTAACTTTTATTTTACTTTTTAACTTTGTATTACAGAGTTTAGTTGTTTACAGATATGTATGTTCCCAGATTAGTCATATGTATATCCCCTCCATCCCCCCCTCCAGACCGTCATACAGCACCTGTGAAAGATCTGCTTTTCTCACAGAACAATGACTATAGCTATTTTCTTCACATATGATAGTACAGGCCTTCATGATGCTTCCTTTACGCCTCTCACCCACTGTTCCTTCCCCACAATGTCCATATGTCCACTGTCCACGTCTGTCTCTCCATCACATCACTGCATGTGCCATCATCACCATCCTACTAGATTCCACATATATGTGTTAGTATATTGTACTTGTCCTTCTCTTTCTGACTAACTTCACTTTTTTTGTTTTTTAAGATTTTATTTATTTATCTATTTTGGGGGTGGGGCGGGTTGGGGAGGGAGGAGGGCGGGCGGGCCACTTCTCTTGGTCTTTTCATTTATTCATTTTCCATCCATCTTTTTTCTTTGACCTGTGTGGGCCTCCCATTGCAGTGGCCTCTGTTGTCACAGAGCACCTGCTCTGGGCGCATGCGCTCCAGAGCTCCGGCTCAGTAATTGGACACATCGGTCCAGCCGCTCAGCGGCACGTGGGATCTTCCCAGGCCAGGGATCGAACCAGCGCCCCTTGCACTGCAAGGTGGTGTCCTTACCCACTGGACCACCAGGGAAGCCCCACTTCACTTTTTATGATAAGTTCTACATCCAGCCACCTCATTAGGGCTGATTCTTTTGCATTTCTTTTAACAGCTGAGTAGTATTCCATTGCATATATGTACCAGAGCTTCTTTATCCATTCATTCATCGATGGGCATCTAGGTTGCTCCCATGTTCTGGTTATTGTATAGAGAGCTGCAATGAACATTGGGGTACAGGTGCTTCTTTCAGTTTTGATTTCATCAGGATATAAGCCTAGGAGTAGGATTGCTGGGTTGTATGGTGCTTCTATTTTTAGTTTTTTAAGGAATCTCCAGACTGTCTTCCATAGAGGCTGTATCAATTGACATTCCCACCAGCAATGCAGGAGGGTTCCCTTTTCTCCGCACCCTCTCCAGCATTTATTGTCTGTCGATTTGTGGATGATGGCCATTCTGACAGGTGTGAGGTGATATCTCACTGTAGTTTTGATTTGCATTTCTCTAATTATAAGCGAGGTTGAGCATCATTTCATGTGTTTTTTGGCCATCTGTATGTCCTCTTTGGAGAGGTGTCTGTTTAGGTCCTTTCCCATTTTTTGATTGGGTTGTTCATTTTTCCTGTGCTGAGTTGTCTGAGTTGTTTGTAGATATTGGAGATTAATTCTTTGTCTGCTGTTTCATCATATGCTATGATTTTCTCCCATTCTCTGGGCTGTCTGTTCAGCTTTTTTGTAATTTCTTTTGCTGTACAAAAGCTTTTAAGTTTCATTAGGTCCCACATGTTCATTTTTGTTTTTAGTTCCGCTATTCTAGTAGGTGAGTCAGAGAAGATCTTGCTTTGATTTCTGTCCTTGAGGGTTTTGCCTATATTCTCCTCTAAGAGTTTGATGGTTTCTGGTCTTACCTTTAGGTCTTTAATCCATTTTGAGTTGATCTTTGTGTATGGTGTCAGGGAATGTTCCCACTTCATTTTTTTGCATGTAACTGTCCAATTTTCCCAGCACCACTTGTTGAAGAGGCTGTCTTTGTCCCATTTTATATGTTCGCCTCCTCTGTGAAAAATAAGGTATCCACAGGTGCATGGGTTTATCTCTGGGTCTATATTGGTCGATTCCATTGGTCGATATTTCTGTATTTGTGTCAGTACCATACTGTCTTGAGGACTGTTGCTTTGTAGTAGAGTCTGAAGTTAGGGAGGCTGATCCCTCCAGCTCCATTCTTCTTCCTCGGGATTGCTTTGGCTATTCGAGGTCTTTTGTGTTTCCATATGAACTGTGTTATTCTTTGGTCTAGTTCTGTGAAGAATGTCATTGGAAGTTTGATAGGGATCGCATTGAATCTATAGATGACATTTGGTAGTATGGGGAAAAAAAACATTGTTTCAGTATTGCTGGGTTGTATGGTGCTTCTATTTTTAGTTTTTTAAGGAATCTCCAGACTGTCTTCCATAGAGGCTGTATCAATTGACATTCCCACCAGCAATGCAGGAGGGTTCCCTTTTCTCCGCACCCTCTCCAGCATTTATTGTCTGTCGATTTGTGGATGATGGCCATTCTGACAGGTGTGAGGTGATATCTCACTGTAGTTTTGATTTGCATTTCTCTAATTATAAGCGAGGTTGAGCATCATTTCATGTGTTTTTTGGCCATCTGTATGTCCTCTTTGGAGAGGTGTCTGTTTAGGTCCTTTCCCATTTTTTGATTGGGTTGTTCATTTTTCCTGTGCTGAGTTGTCTGAGTTGTTTGTAGATATTGGAGATTAATTCTTTGTCTGCTGTTTCATCATATGCTATGATTTTCTCCCATTCTCTGGGCTGTCTGTTCAGCTTTTTTGTAATTTCTTTTGCTGTACAAAAGCTTTTAAGTTTCATTAGGTCCCACATGTTCATTTTTGTTTTTAGTTCCGCTATTCTAGTAGGTGAGTCAGAGAAGATCTTGCTTTGATTTCTGTCCTTGAGGGTTTTGCCTATATTCTCCTCTAAGAGTTTGATGGTTTCTGGTCTTACCTTTAGGTCTTTAATCCATTTTGAGTTGATCTTTGTGTATGGTGTCAGGGAATGTTCCCACTTCATTTTTTTGCATGTAACTGTCCAATTTTCCCAGCACCACTTGTTGAAGAGGCTGTCTTTGTCCCATTTTATATGTTCGCCTCCTCTGTGAAAAATAAGGTATCCACAGGTGCATGGGTTTATCTCTGGGTCTATATTGGTCGATTCCATTGGTCGATATTTCTGTATTTGTGTCAGTACCATACTGTCTTGAGGACTGTTGCTTTGTAGTAGAGTCTGAAGTTAGGGAGGCTGATCCCTCCAGCTCCATTCTTCTTCCTCGGGATTGCTTTGGCTATTCGAGGTCTTTTGTGTTTCCATATGAACTGTGTTATTCTTTGGTCTAGTTCTGTGAAGAATGTCATTGGAAGTTTGATAGGGATCGCATTGAATCTATAGATGACATTTGGTAGTATGGTCATTTTCACAATATTGATTCTTCCGACTCAGGAACATGAAATATCTCTCCATCTGTTTCAGTCATCTTTAAATTCTCTCATGAGTGTCTTGTAATTTTCAGTATACAGTTCTTTTGTTTCTTTGGGTAAGTTTATTCCTAAATATTTTATTCTTTTGGTTGCAGTGATGAAGGGGATTGTCTCTTTGATTTTGTTTTCTGATGTTTCATTGTGTATAGGAATGCCAGTGATTTCTGTGTATTGAATTTGTATCCTGCGACTTTGCTGAATTCGCTGATTAGCTCTAGTAGTTTTGTAATAGTGTCTTTGGGATTTTCTATATATAATATCATGTCATCTGCAAATAGAGTTTGACTTCTTCCTTTCCAATTTGGATTCCTTTTATTGCTTTCTCTTCTCTTATTGCTGTTGCTAGAACTTCCAGGACTATGTTGAATAATAGTGGTGAAAGTGGACACCCTTGTCTTGTTCCTGTGATCACACAGTTTTTCAAAGAACTTCCATATTGCTCTCCATAGTGGCTGTACCAATTTGCATTCCCATTTACCAACAGTGTAGGAGGCCTCCCTTTACTCCACACCCGCTCCAGCACTTGTTATCTGTAGAGTTTTTAAGATGGCCATTCTGACCCATGTGGGGTGATACCTCACTGTAGCTTGTATTTGCATTTTGACTTGTATTTCTATAATAATTAATGCACAAATCCTTTACCTGTTTGGTGCTTGTGCATTTTTTTGGAGGGGGTGCCACTTCTATTGGTCTCTCATTTATTTATCTTTGTTCTTTGGCCTGTGTGGGCCTCCCATCACAGTGGCCTCTCTCGTTGTAGAGCACCAGCTCCGGGTGCATGCGCTCCCGACCCCAGCTGGGTAGTTGGACACATCGGTCCAGCCGCTCTGCAGCACATGGGATCTTCCCAGGCCGGGGATCAAACCGGCGCCCCTTGCACTGCAAGGTGGTATCCTTACCCACTGGACTACCAGGGAAGCCCGTGCTCATGCATTTTTACAGGAAGTTCTATGATTTTATGATTGGTCATGAAAGAGCTGCATGTGGAACTGCAGTGGTATTAAAATTGTTATAGTTATTTCAAAGTTGTGTTTATTTTATACAATGGGTTTTTCCCCGATGTCATAATCCTTACTTTAATTTCCCCTCTTCATGTGTCTACATTGTCACATATTATTAAACTATATATAAAATCCTCATAACTTTGCTATAAATTTGAATTATAAAAAATAAAATGTTACCGCCCAAAAACATCATTATAAAGGCCATGGCAACTATTGCTAATGTTTGGAAATAGATGATCGTGCATTAGTCTCTTTTATTAATCCATTTGAAATTATTTAGCTATCAGATCACCTTTTCAAAAACTTCAGTGGAAATGGAAAGAGAACCTTTGTTAAAGGTAATAATAACTGGTTCTATTTTTTTTTTAACAGTTTTATTCAGATATAATTCACACATCATACAGTTCACCCATTTAAAGTGTTAACTTAAGGCTTTCAGGTATTGTTTTAAATTGCAGCAAAATATATAACATAAAATTTGCTATATTAATCATTTTAAGTGCACAGTTCAGTGCATTACATTCACACTCCCTGTCATCTCTCTATTTTTCTTAATAGAAAAAAATTGATTTTTTTCAAGTTAAGTGCCTTTAATTTTCAGCAGAGGGAATAAAATCTTTGTGTTTTGATAGATATATAGTTTATGTGAAAGATGAGGAACAAATTAGGAGAAGCCTGAAAGCAAATTTAAAAGCACTCAGATCTCTTGCTCACTAGCCTAATGCCTTATGAGGTTTTTTTTAGAAAATCAATTATTTGTAGTTTCTACTTAATATAAAGGTATGCGCTTTGAAAATATTTCATTCCTCCAGAGAAAATGTCATTTTTAAAGGAGAAAAATCCCTTTTACTGTAAGAAAGTCAGCTGTGTTAGCAGGTGTGCCCATGTTCCAACATGCTGATTACTATGATTAATATAGTATAAGTCGATTAATTTTTACCTCTCATGGAAGAAAAAGGCAGTCCACTACACTGCATATACGTACACATTCAGAAGGGAAATACGAATGTAGTTGCATTTTTTTTTTTTGGTGGGGAGGGGGCGGGTTGGGGAGGGAGGGGAGCGGGCGGGCGGGCCACTTCCATTGGTTTTTCGTTTGTTCAGTTTCATGCATCTTTGTTCTTCGGCCCCTTGTGGGCCTCCCATTGCAGTGGCCTCTGTTGTCGCAGAGCACCGGCTCTGGGCGCATGCGCTCCAGAGCTCTGGCTCGGTAATTGGACACATCGGTCCAGCCGCTCAGCGGCACGTGGGATCCTCCCAGGCCAGGGATCGAACCGGCGCCCCTTGAACTGCAAAGGCGGTGTCCTTACCCACTGGACCACCAGGGAAGCCCTGTAGTTGCATTTTGATAAAGATCCTCGATATCTTAATTCAAAGAGACAGCAGAAGAGTGGGAGTCTGAGTTACAACAGCAGACCCGAAGAAGGACAGTAGTTGACAGGGAGCATGAGGCACAGACAACCTGGAGCCTGAACCCTGAGACAGCTGGGCCTAGGGACCCTTCCCTGATGTCTACCAGCTGTGCCGTGCCGTGCCGGGCAGGTCCTCTGCCTCCTTAGGTTTCTACCTGCTCTTATCTATAAGAGGGACTGTCTCAATGAAGATGCTTTCAGCTGTGGAGAGCAGGAAACCCAACTGGAAACAGCTGAAACAATAAGGAGTCTGATTATAACATAATGAGAACAGGGAGGAAGGGCGGTCAGGCTTGGCTTTATTGGTTCAGTGCGGTTAGCAAGGGCCGGGGTTCCTTCCATCTTCATGCTCTGCCGGCCTCTGCGCCACCTCCAAACCACATCCTCGGACACAACACAGTTTAGCAGCAAAAGAGCAGGACAGCAGCTCTACGAAGAGCAAGGAACCCATACTCCAAGACCCTCAACGCCGCCGTGTCTGCATTTCATCAGTTAGAAGCATGCCAGGGGCGTAATGTGGAGATTAGCAAAGGAAGGGGCCCACCACGGTGGGCTCGGACCAACCACAGTCCTCTCTCCGACCTGAAAGTGGGGCCGCCCTCTTCTGAGTCCCGGAAATGGCGGAGAGGAGCAGAGCAGCTCTGTAATGGTCACCAGCAAGAAGAGGCAGACGGGAACCACGGAGTGACTGGTGAGTGGGCGTCCCCCTGTGTCTGCTGCCTGGGGTTAAGAATAACACCTCTACAGTCTGGAGAGGCAAAGATGAAGTGGTATACATGTAAACCATGTGTAATCTTTAAGACATTGCACCCATGTTAGTTACTAAAAAGACAAAGCGTTAAGTTCATGCAAGGGTGTAATTTTTACTCATCTGTTTTCATGTGATAAATCAGATTATTGGTTGAGAACTAGAACTTTCCTTTTTCCCTTCCCCCTCCTCCTTTCTTCCCTCCTTCCTTCCTCCTTCCCTCCCTCTCTTGCTTCCTTCCCACCTTCCACCAGCAGTACCAGGAGTAAGTGAAATAAACCAAGGTTCATTAAGCTCACATTGCCTCGTTACTCCCAGTCTGCTGGAAAGCATTTAGAATTTGTCTTATCACATAAGCACTATAAGGCAGGAAAAAAAAAAGCACCAGAGAGCACAGAGCCTAACTGTGGCTGAGTGGTAAGGAGTGAGTAGGGCTGCCAGACAAAACACAGCGTGCTTACATTTGAATTTTTATTTTAAAATATTTCAAACTTATTTCAAATTTAAATTTGAGTACAGCATGAGACATACATCCAAACTTTGGCTTGATGACCTAAAATTCAATTTAACTGGGTGTCTTGAGTTTTGTTGTTATTAAATGTCAGTTCTGTGAGTGGAAAGAAGTTAGAATAATTGAACTTTATCAAATTAAGTTGCTTTGACCAGTTTGGAAAACTGTGAGGATTAAGGGGGCGGGGGTCGGGGGGCAGAGTAGTGGGATTGAATTGAGTTAGCTTAAATAGAAAGGAATGGAAGTTTTTTAATTAAAAAAATCTGTTATTGAACTACAGTTCATTTTTTAAGTTGTGTTAATTTCTGCTGTACAGTGAAGTGGTTCAGTTATACATGTATATTCTTTTTCATTACGGTTTCTCACAGAATATTCCCTGTGCCATGCAGTAGGACCCTGTTTCTCTCTCCTTTCTATTAATAGTCTGCATCTGTTAATCCCAAACTCCCAGTCCTCCCCTCCCCCACCCACCTCCCCGTTGGCAACCACAGTTCTGTTCTCTATGAGAAAGGAATGGAGCTTAATTGGTTGGAGGGGGAATAAAATACAGTTAATTTGGCTAAGTTAAAAGTTGGGTTGTAGACCCAACTCCTGCTCCTAATGAACATTTACTGAGCTCCTGAAGTGTGCCAGGCACTGGGTGAAGCACTGAGCCCACATTGTCTCTTCGTCCCTCCTCAGAGCAAGGACAAAGGTGGGCAAGCAAAGGGCCCAGCATCCAAAGTTTGAGGAAGCACTTGTGCTCAGGGGCTGGAAGCATGTACTCTTCCCAGCCCCACATCCCTTCAATGGCCCACAGCCCCATTTCACAGATAAGGAAACCGGGGCTTAGGATGGCTTAGCAGTGTGTTCTGATCCACTAAATGAGTTAGCAGTGGAGCTGGGAGGCACGACCAGGAGGCCTGTGTCCATAACCTTCCTTCATGTATGGCTCTAACAGGAAGTAGTCGAGCCAAGAAATTCACCAGGCTCCTTGCCCCTCCCACAAACATTTAGAATTTGTCACCAGAGAGCACAGAGCCTAACTGTGGCTGAGTGGTAAGGAGTGAGTAGGGCTGCCAGACAAAACACAGCGTGCTTACATTTGAATTTTTATTTTAAAATATTTCAAACTTATTTCAAATTTAAATTTGAGTACAGCATGAGACATACATCCAAACTTTGGCTTGATGACCTAAAATTCAATTTAACTGGGTGTCTTGAGTTTTGTTGTTATTAAATGTCAGTTCTGTGAGTGGAAAGAAGTTAGAATAATTGAACTTTATCAAATTAAGTTGCTTTGACCAGTTTGGAAAACTGTGAGGATTAAGGGGGCGGGGGTCGGGGGGCAGAGTAGTGGGATTGAATTGAGTTAGCTTAAATAGAAAGGAATGGAAGTTTTTTAATTAAAAAAATCTGTTATTGAACTACAGTTCATTTTTTAAGTTGTGTTAATTTCTGCTGTACAGTGAAGTGGTTCAGTTATACATGTATATTCTTTTTCATTACGGTTTCTCACAGAATATTCCCTGTGCCATGCAGTAGGACCCTGTTTCTCTCTCCTTTCTATTAATAGTCTGCATCTGTTAATCCCAAACTCCCAGTCCTCCCCTCCCCCACCCACCTCCCCGTTGGCAACCACAGTTCTGTTCTCTATGAGAAAGGAATGGAGCTTAATTGGTTGGAGGGGGAATAAAATACAGTTAATTTGGCTAAGTTAAAAGTTGGGTTGTAGACCCAACTCCTGCTCCTAATGAACATTTACTGAGCTCCTGAAGTGTGCCAGGCACTGGGTGAAGCACTGAGCCCACATTGTCTCTTCGTCCCTCCTCAGAGCAAGGACAAAGGTGGGCAAGCAAAGGGCCCAGCATCCAAAGTTTGAGGAAGCACTTGTGCTCAGGGGCTGGAAGCATGTACTCTTCCCAGCCCCACATCCCTTCAATGGCCCACAGCCCCATTTCACAGATAAGGAAACCGGGGCTTAGGATGGCTTAGCAGTGTGTTCTGATCCACTAAATGAGTTAGCAGTGGAGCTGGGAGGCACAACCAGGAGGCCTGTGTCCATAACCTTCCTTCATGTATGGCCTCTCTAACAGGAAGTAGTCGAGCCAAGAAATTCACCAGGCTCCTTGCATCCCACATCTCCTACAGACAATTCGAGTTGTGTGGAAAGGCGTTCACATGACATTTTAAATTCAGTCTGAGCGAAGCCTCTAGGACAGAGTGGCTAGAACTTACTTGGGGAGGAGGGGATCTATTCAAATCTATGACCTTAATGTGGCAGTTTGCCACCCTGGTCATTCATGAGAATGCTGGGGAAACTTTCAAAGTCCTAGCCCACCACAGGTCTTTACAGGTGAGGCTCCAGCTTCACTATTTTAAAATCTCCCCAACTTGGAACCTTCAAGGTTGAAGATCACACACACTCTCACGCTCTTGAGTACCTGACTGATGAATTAAAGGACGTGTGCTCCAAATCTGAAGCGGTGGTTTCTGCTTACCCACCACACCCACCCTCCGTTCTTCCAAAGGCCTGATCATTTTCAGGAGACAAATAGGGCCAAGAGATACTGGGTAAAGGGAGCCTGGTGACCTGCTGAAGCTGGCGACCTGCAGCCTGCCTGCTGTCCTGTAAACAACAGGGGCAAGAAGATAGCACAAGGGGTGTTTGGATCCCAAACACGCTTAGTTTACTGTAGGCAAGACTGTGACATTTTTCAGTCCCTGAGCTGTGGGATGGTGCCAAAGAAAAGGGTAGGAATATGATGAGCACTGTCAGCCTGCACCTCCGAGGGTACCTTTGCTTGGTGCTCTCTAGGCCTCCTTATCTTCCAACCTGCCTTGTTTCTACATCCAAGGCAGGCCACAGCATTGTCTCTTCGCCTCCTCAGAGCAAGGACAAAGGTGGGCAAGCAAAGGGCCCAGCATCCAAAGTTTGAGGAAGCACTTGTGCTCAGGGGCTGGAAGCATGTACTCTTCCCAGCCCCACATCCCTTCAATGGCCCACAGCCCCATTTCACAGATAAGGAAACCGGGGCTTAGGATGGCTTAGCAGTGTGTTCTGATCCACTAAATGAGTTAGCAGTGGAGCTGGGAGGCACGACCAGGAGGCCTGTGTCCATAACCTTCCTTCATGTATGGCCTCTCTAACAGGAAGTAGTCGAGCCAAGAAATTCACCAGGCTCCTTGCATCCCACATCTCCTACAGACAATTCGAGTTGTGTGGAAAGGCGTTCACATGACATTTTAAATTCAGTCTGAGCGAAGCCTCTAGGACAGAGTGGCTAGAACTTACTTGGGGAGGAGGGGATCTATTCAAATCTATGACCTTAATGTGGCAGTTTGCCACCCTGGTCATTCATGAGAATGCTGGGGAAACTTTCAAAGTCCTAGCCCACCACAGGTCTTTACAGGTGAGGCTCCAGCTTCACTATTTTAAAATCTCCCCAACTTGGAACCTTCAAGGTTGAAGATCACACACACTCTCACGCTCTTGAGTACCTGACTGATGAATTAAAGGACGTGTGCTCCAAATCTGAAGCGGTGGTTTCTGCTTACCCACCACACCCACCCTCCGTTCTTCCAAAGGCCTGATCATTTTCAGGAGACAAATAGGGCCAAGAGATACTGGGTAAAGGGAGCCTGGTGACCTGCTGAAGCTGGCGACCTGCAGCCTGCCTGCTGTCCTGTAAACAACAGGGGCAAGAAGATAGCACAAGGGGTGTTTGGATCCCAAACACGCTTAGTTTACTGTAGGCAAGACTGTGACATTTTTCAGTCCCTGAGCTGTGGGATGGTGCCAAAGAAAAGGGTAGGAATATGATGTGCACTGTCAGCCTGCACCTCTGAGGGTACCTTTGCTTGGTGCTCTCTAGCTTGCCTCCTTATCTTCCAACCTGCCTTGTTTCTACATCCAGAACCAAAGGGAAAATCTGAAGTTGTCAAGTCCTCTGTCATGTCATGATTGGCAGACGGGCACAGAGCCCAGATGCAGAGAGGAGCAGGCTTCCATGTGCCAGGCTCAGCCAGGGACCTTTCCAGTGGCCTTAACAGATTACTTAACCTGCCTGGGCCTCATTGTGTTTGGTTCGTGACAGAGGACAATTATTCCTGCTCTACCTTCCTCCTAGATTTGGTCTGAGTAGATTAAAGGATTTCTAGAGACAAGTCATGCTTAGATAATGTTAAAACACTCGATGCAACGCTGACATTTTATGGTTCAAATTAGAATTTTGTATGTCAACTCGGGACCCTCATGGAAAGCTGTAAATATTTCTGTGAAGACCTGGCAGGCCTTGTGAACATCTTTGGTAGTATTTCAGCAAAGAAGCCTGTGTACATTACCAGTCACTTTCTGTTCTCCTCACTTCAAAGCCTCTTAAAACCATTTATGTTCTCTCTGTTTCTGTGGAGCTGCCTCTTCTGGATAGCTCATATAAATGCAATCATGCACCACGTGGTCTTTGGTGACTGTCTTCTTTCATTTAACATTAAAATATTTATTTCTTTATTTTTGGAGTGGGTAGCCATTTCCTTCTCAAGGGATCTTCCCAACCCAGGGATCAAACACATGTTTGATCTCTCATGTTTCCTGCCCTGGCAGGGGGGTTCTTTACCACCAGTGCCGCCTGGGAAGCCAGCACTTAAGAGTACGTCTTTCCTTTCTATCTCCATATAGCTTGCCATTGTATGGATGTTTTTTTGAAATACAGTTGCTGTGCAAAATAAAACTTTTTTTTTCGTTCTTAAAGGAGCTGGGGTGACCTGCTGAAGCGGGTCAGCCTGCCTGCTGTCCTGTAAACAACAGGGGCAAGAAGATAGCACAAGGGTGTTTGGATCCCAAACACGCTTAGTTTACTGTAGGCAAGACTGTGACATTTTCAGTCCCTGAGCTGTGGGATGGTGCCAAAGAAAAGGGTAGGAATATGATGTGCACTGTCAGCCTGCACCTCTGAGGGTACCTTTGCTTGGTGCTCTCTAGCTTGCCTCCTTATCTTCCAACCTGCCTTGTTTCTACATCCAGAACCAAAGGGAAAATCTGAAGTTGTCAAGTCCTCTGTCATGTCATGATTGGCAGACGGGCACAGAGCCCAGATGCAGAGAGGAGCAGGCTTCCATGTGCCAGGCTCAGCCAGGGACCTTTCCAGTGGCCTTAACAGATTACTTAACCTGCCTGGGCCTCATTGTGTTTGGTTCGTGACAGAGGACAATTATTCCTGCTCTACCTTCCTCCTAGATTTGGTCTGAGTAGATTAAAGGATTTCTAGAGACAAGTCATGCTTAGATAATGTTAAAACACTCGATGCAACGCTGACATTTTATGGTTCAAATTAGAATTTTGTATGTCAACTCGGGACCCTCATGGAAAGCTGTAAATATTTCTGTGAAGACCTGGCAGGCCTTGTGAACATCTTTGGTAGTATTTCAGCAAAGAAGCCTGTGTACATTACCAGTCACTTTCTGTTCTCCTCACTTCAAAGCCTCTTAAAACCATTTATGTTCTCTCTGTTTCTGTGGAGCTGCCTCTTCTGGATAGCTCATATAAATGCAATCATGCACCACGTGGTCTTTGGTGACTGTCTTCTTTCATTTAACATTAAAATATTTATTTCTTTATTTTTGGAGTGGGTAGCCATTTCCTTCTCAAGGGATCTTCCCAACCCAGGGATCAAACACATGTTTGATCTCTCATGTTTCCTGCCCTGGCAGGGGGGTTCTTTACCACCAGTGCCGCCTGGGAAGCCAGCACTTAAGAGTACGTCTTTCCTTTCTATCTCCATATAGCTTGCCATTGTATGGATGTAGCACTTACAAACTTTTTATTGAAATACAGTTGCTGTGCAATATTATGTAAGTTATAGGTGTACAATATAGTGATTCACAATTTTTAAAAGTTATGCTTCATTTATAATTATCATGAAATGTTGGTTATACTCCCCATGCTGTGCAGTATATTCTTGTAGTTTATTTTCTACCTACTAGCTTGTGTCTCTTATGCCCCTACTGCTATCTTGCCCTCCCCACACCCCCTCCTCACTGGTAACCACTAGTTTGTCCTCATATCTGTAGCACATTTTGTTTATCCACTCACAGGTTGATGATGAGTGCTTAGGTTTTTTCTACATTTTGATCATATATCTATATGCTCTTATGAACAATGATATGCAAGTTTTGTGTGGACATGGATATGCATAGTTTTGTGTGGAGGGAAATTTGCTGGGTAACACTATGTTTAACTTTTTGAGAAACTGCCTGACTGTTTTCAAAGAATATTTTCACCGTTTTGATACTATGTTAGATTTAAACAAGATCAGAATTTAGCTGAAAATACCCATGCTATATATACATATTGTGCTTGCATACTGAGTCGCTCAGTTGTACCCAACTCTTTGCAAACCCACAGACTGTAGCCCCCGAGGCTCCTCTGTCCATGGAATTTTCCAGGTGAGAATGTTAGAGTGGATTGCATTTTCTCCTCAGGGGAGCTTCCCAACCCAGGGACTGAACTTGTGTCTCTTGAGTCTCCTGCATTGGCAGGCAGATTCTTTACCACGGCACCACCAGGAAGCTGTGAAAATATAGACAGACAAGAAGAGATGTCATTCCGTGAACTTTAACCCAAACTGCACCTGACTATAGTTTACTGACGAGTAGACAAAAATCTGACCAGAATCCAGGAAAGACAGTTGTCTAGGAGCTATGACTATTGAGGACAGAGCCCAGGACGCTGGCACCCTGGGCCCAAGGGTCTACTTGCCACTGATTCACTGTCTGACCTTGGGCAAGCGTCTTTTTCCTGGCCTCCGTTTTCTCGACTCTAAAATGAGCATTTGCTGTCTGAATGTGCATTCGCTGCCTGCAGTTCTGTATCAATTCTTGGCATTCCCAGGACACTGTAGTGTATGTTCATGGAGGTCAGGTGCCTTTTCTGAGCCCCCAAAGCCTCAGGGAGTTGCTGGAATTATCAGTGTACCCGAGGACCTTTCAGGAGTGATGTGAGAGGCTTTCCTAGTTGTGTGCTCAGCGCAGGGGGAGTCAAGACCACAGAGAGAGAGGGTGCCCGACCGCTGTGACCTGAACCACGTTGGCAGCCATGTCCTGGCCACTGTGAAAGTGAGGACAGAGTTCACCTGCTTAGAACAAAGAAGACAGTAGCAATGGCAACCTCCACGCCAAACTCCACGTTTAAGCTTTGCTTTTGAAAGAGAACATTTCTTGGGTACTTGTTATAAAAGTAAAATGTGCTCATTATAGAAAAAGATAATGATGAAAATGGAAAATGAAAGTCAAGTATAATCTACCATCCCAAAATAACCACAATTTACAGCTTGATCTTGGTTCTTTTATTCTTGTCTTAATATTTGTAATAACTAACTTGGCATTATATTCTCTTTATACAACCTTTTTTTTTCATTTATTCCATGTCATTCAAGAGTCTTCAGAAGCTTGATTTTAATGACAATACTCTATTCCATTATACAGATAGACTGTTGTTTATTTAACCATTCCTTTATTATTATATATTTAGAGGGGGAAGGATTCCCTGAGCTTTGGCACTAAAAATAAATGTTCATCTCTGTTTTGGGAATCCCAAGCACCCTGCCTTCACAGCCCTTCGCAGTGAACTTGTGTCTCTTGAGTCTCCTGCATTGGCAGGCAGATTCTTTACCACGGCACCACCAGGAAGCTGTGAAAATATAGACAGACAAGAAGAGATGTCATTCCGTGAACTTTAACCCAAACTGCACCTGACTATAGTTTACTGACGAGTAGACAAAAATCTGACCAGAATCCAGGAAAGACAGTTGTCTAGGAGCTATGACTATTGAGGACAGAGCCCAGGACCCTGGCACCCTGGGCCCAAGGGTCTACTTGCCACTGATTCACTGTCTGACCTTGGGCAAGCGTCTTTTTCCTGGCCTCCGTTTTCTCGACTCTAAAATGAGCATTTGCTGTCTGAATGTGCATTCGCTGCCTGCAGTTCTGTATCAATTCTTGGCATTCCCAGGACACTGTAGTGTATGTTCATGGAGGTCAGGTGCCTTTTCTGAGCCCCCAAAGCCTCAGGGAGTTGCTGGAATTATCAGTGTACCCGAGGACCTTTCAGGAGTGATGTGAGAGGCTTTCCTAGTTGTGTGCTCAGCGCAGGGGGAGTCAAGACCACAGAGAGAGAGGGTGCCCGACCGCTGTGACCTGAACCACGTTGGCAGCCATGTCCTGGCCACTGTGAAAGTGAGGACAGAGTTCACCTGCTTAGAACAAAGAAGACAGTAGCAATGGCAACCTCCACGCCAAACTCCACGTTTAAGCTTTGCTTTTGAAAGAGAACATTTCTTGGGTACTTGTTATAAAAGTAAAATGTGCTCATTATAGAAAAAGATAATGATGAAAATGGAAAATGAAAGTCAAGTATAATCTACCATCCCAAAATAACCACAATTTACAGCTTGATCTTGGTTCTTTTATTCTTGTCTTAATATTTGTAATAACTAACTTGGCATTATATTCTCTTTATACAACCTTTTTTTTTCATTTATTCCATGTCATTCAAGAGTCTTCAGAAGCTTGATTTTAATGACAATACTCTATTCCATTATACAGATAGACTGTTGTTTATTTAACCATTCCTTTATTATTATATATTTAGAGGGGGAAGGATTCCCTGAGCTTTGGCACTAAAAATAAATGTTCATCTCTGTTTTGGGAATCCCAAGCACCCTGCCTTCATAGCCCTTCGCAGTGTAACTCCATTCTGTCTTTCCATTCGCAGCTGCCTGTCTTCACCACAAGGCAGATGTTTAGCCCCTGTGCACAGATGGAGCTGTCTTGCTGTTAAAATTCTAAAATCCTTCAGCAGGGGCTTCAATAGCTGGGAAGCCCCTCTGCTGTCCGAGCACCCCACCTCCACCTCCGCCCCAGGCCTTCTGGAGGAACCTCCCTTAAATTGCACTTCTGAGACTGACCTGACCAGAGGTCATCAGGACTGGTTAGGGCCTGGTCTTGACCTGTGTTAGGGCCTGGTCTTGACTTGTGTTGACTCTGGACACTCCCACCTTCTGCGCGTGACCCTTTGTTGATGCGGCTTCCTGTTTTCCTGGGAAACTGTTCTCATTCCTCAAAATCTTACCAATCCTTCCAAACCTAGTTCAAATCCCACCTTGTCCTTGAAACTTTATCCAGCAACTCTGGCTCAGTCTGACCTCTTGGTCCTGTGAACTCTTACATCTTGGTTATATTTCAGTTATTGCTGTCTTCAGAACACTGTGGACACAGCGTTTGCAGTTAGAATTTCTTAATCAGCTTTTCCTATATGCGCCTTCTCCCCAGCTGCATCCTAAAGGCCTCTGAGACAGGAGCATCTTCCACTGTTCACTCCAGGGTAGAGGCCATGCTGGGCTTCACCCTGCTGCTGCCTCTTTTCTGACATACTCAGGTGAACAGCTTTTCCTTGTCTTTCTTGCTGTTAGGTTGGGACCATCTGAGTTCTAATCAGGTGTAACAGCTTAAAAAGTCAATTTCTCTAAATTTCAGCTTGATCTTGGTTCTTTTATTCTTGTCTTAATATTTGTAATAACTAACTTGGCATTATATTCTCTTTATACAACCTTTTTTCATTTATTCCATGTCATTCAAGAGTCTTCAGAAGCTTGATTTTAATGACAATACTCTATTCCATTATACAGATAGACTGTTGTTTATTTAACCATTCCTTTATTATTATATATTTAGAGGGGGAAGGATTCCCTGAGCTTTGGCACTAAAAATAAATGTTCATCTCTGTTTTGGGAATCCCAAGCACCCTGCCTTCATAGCCCTTCGCAGTGTAACTCCATTCTGTCTTTCCATTCGCAGCTGCCTGTCTTCACCACAAGGCAGATGTTTAGCCCCTGTGCACAGATGGAGCTGTCTTGCTGTTAAAATTCTAAAATCCTTCAGCAGGGGCTTCAATAGCTGGGAAGCCCCTCTGCTGTCCGAGCACCCCACCTCCACCTCCGCCCCAGGCCTTCTGGAGGAACCTCCCTTAAATTGCACTTCTGAGACTGACCTGACCAGAGGTCATCAGGACTGGTTAGGGCCTGGTCTTGACCTGTGTTAGGGCCTGGTCTTGACTTGTGTTGACTCTGGACACTCCCACCTTCTGCGCGTGACCCTTTGTTGATGCGGCTTCCTGTTTTCCTGGGAAACTGTTCTCATTCCTCAAAATCTTACCAATCCTTCCAAACCTAGTTCAAATCCCACCTTGTCCTTGAAACTTTATCCAGCAACTCTGGCTCAGTCTGACCTCTTGGTCCTGTGAACTCTTACATCTTGGTTATATTTCAGTTATTGCTGTCTTCAGAACACTGTGGACACAGCGTTTGCAGTTAGAATTTCTTAATCAGCTTTTCCTATATGCGCCTTCTCCCCAGCTGCATCCTAAAGGCCTCTGAGACAGGAGCATCTTCCACTGTTCACTCCAGGGTAGAGGCCATGCTGGGCTTCACCCTGCTGCTGCCTCTTTTCTGACATACTCAGGTGAACAGCTTTTCCTTGTCTTTCTTGCTGTTAGGTTGGGACCATCTGAGTTCTAATCATGAAAGTGTAGACAGAAGGAATGAGGCCCTTAAAAGAGCTCATTCAAGCTTACAACCCTCTCTACTTCTTTCACAGTTAATGGGCATGGTATAAATCATGGCCTCAGAGAAGGAGATGGTCTGGGTCCCCAGGTCCCTGCATAAAGGGCGGTAGGAAACCCATCGACCTGCGCTGGATTGTGATGTGAGCAAGAACAAGCCTCTTACGTGATAAAGCCACTTGGACTGGAGTTTGTTAGTGCAGCTTAGACTAACCCACAGGCCACCAACCTGGTTTTGTAGGGGCTACAAACTAAGAGAGAGGTTTTTTTAAATTTATTTTTCTTTTTTGCTTTTACAGAGTTTTGTTGTTTACAGATATGTATAATCCCAGATTAGTCATATGTATATCCCATCCCCCACATCCCACCCCTCCAGGCCATTGCATAGCCCCCATGTCAGATCCCTAACCCACAGCGCATTGACAATAGTTAGCTCTTTTACATATGACAGTATAGGGCTCCAGGTTACTCTTTCCATATCGCTCACCCAATCTTCACTCTCCCAAATGTCCATAAGTCTGTTCTCTATGACTGTTTTTCCATCAATGCTCTGAGTGTGTATTTGTCAGTACGATCTTACTAGATTCCATATATATGTGTTAGTATACTATACTTGTCCTTCTCTTTTTGACCTACTTCACTTTGTATAATAGGTTCCAGATTCATCCACCTCATTAAGATTGAGTCTTCTGTATGTCTTTTTGTGGCTGAGAAGGACTCCATTGTATATATGCACCAGAGCTTCTTTATCCATTCGTTCGTTGCTGGACATCTAGGTTGCTTCCATGATCTAGCTATTGTATAGAGAGCTGCCATGAACATTGGGGTACAGGTGTCTCTTTCAGTTTTGATCTCATCAGGGTATAAGCCTAATAGTGGGATTGCTGGGTCATATGGTGCTTCTATTCTTAGCTTTTTGAGGAATCTCCATACTGTCTTCTGTAGTGGTTGTATCAATTTACATTCCCACCAGCAATGCAGGAATGTTCCCTTTTCTCCGCACCCTCTCCAGCGTTTATTGTCTGCAGATTTTTTGATGATGGCCATTCTAAGTGGTATGAGGTGATATCTCATTGTAATTTTGATTTGCATTTCTCTAATACTAAGCGACTTTGAACATCTTTTCATGTGTTAAGAAAGATTTTTAAAGGGATATAAACAAATGGCACGCATCAGAGATGTATGTGGCCCACAAAGCCTAAAAAATACTGTCTGGTCTTCTGCAGAAAATGTTTTGCTGACACTTAGCCTGACCTGTAACTCTAGCCTGACTTTGCACAGTTGCCTCATAGTCCAAGACCCTGGAGCACCCCAGTTTTCCTTATTTGTTGGGTACATGAGTCATGTACTTCATGCATCTCTGTGCCCTTATTGACATTCAGCAAATAATTGTAGACTTAACTAATAAATAATGATGTGCCTAGAAATACACAGAAGTGCTCAGTGTTAGCTGTCCTGGGAAGCAGAGCTCACATAAATACGGGACAAGTGAGAGATTCAGTCTATACACCCTACAGATCCATGTGGCCCACCTGCCTTCTCCATCCCAGGCCTCAGCCCTCACCCTGGGTCTTGTCTGGAGTGGTCCTGGCAGCGGTTCACACAGCCATGAGGTCATAAAGCCAGCTAACAAACGGTGGAGGTGGAAAGGCAAAGCAACATCGAATACACACAGGCAAAGGGACTAGGCCTCAAACAACGTTTTCTATCTTTTTGTGGCCCCTAAGTGTTTTGATCCCTTGGAGAGTCTGCAGTTACAGCAATAACAATGCTGTAGAGGTTTGGGGTAAGCTTAATTTTGTTTTTTGGCTGCACTGGGTCTTCACTGTGGTGCATGGGCTTTCTCTACTTTCAGCAAGTAAGGGCTGCTCTCTAGTTGCAGTGTGCAGGCTTCTCATTGCGGTGGCTTCTTCTGTTGCAGAGCACAGGCTCCAAAGTGCATGGGCTTCAGTAGTTGCAGCACACGGGCTCACTAGTTGTGCATGGGCTCAGTTGCCTGTCCCATGTGGGATCTTCCCAGACCAGGGATTGAACCTGTGTCCCCTGTGTCGGGAGGTGGATTCTTAGCCACTGGTCCACCAGGGATGTCCTGGGGTAAGTTTAAACTTAGCCACCCCGAAATGGTCTCCAAGGGTTTCTCCAGCGTTTATTGTCTGCAGATTTTTTGATGATGGCCATTCTAAGTGGTATGAGGTGATATCTCATTGTAATTTTGATTTGCATTTCTCTAATACTAAGCGACTTTGAACATCTTTTCATGTGTTAAGAAAGATTTTTAAAGGGATATAAACAAATGGCACGCATCAGAGATGTATGTGGCCCACAAAGCCTAAAAAATACTGTCTGGTCTTCTGCAGAAAATGTTTTGCTGACACTTAGCCTGACCTGTAACTCTAGCCTGACTTTGCACAGTTGCCTCATAGTCCAAGACCCTGGAGCACCCCAGTTTTCCTTATTTGTTGGGTACATGAGTCATGTACTTCATGCATCTCTGTGCCCTTATTGACATTCAGCAAATAATTGTAGACTTAACTAATAAATAATGATGTGCCTAGAAATACACAGAAGTGCTCAGTGTTAGCTGTCCTGGGAAGCAGAGCTCACATAAATACGGGACAAGTGAGAGATTCAGTCTATACACCCTACAGATCCATGTGGCCCACCTGCCTTCTCCATCCCAGGCCTCAGCCCTCACCCTGGGTCTTGTCTGGAGTGGTCCTGGCAGCGGTTCACACAGCCATGAGGTCATAAAGCCAGCTAACAAACGGTGGAGGTGGAAAGGCAAAGCAACATCGAATACACACAGGCAAAGGGACTAGGCCTCAAACAACGTTTTCTATCTTTTTGTGGCCCCTAAGTGTTTTGATCCCTTGGAGAGTCTGCAGTTACAGCAATAACAATGCTGTAGAGGTTTGGGGTAAGCTTAATTTTGTTTTTTGGCTGCACTGGGTCTTCACTGTGGTGCATGGGCTTTCTCTACTTTCAGCAAGTAAGGGCTGCTCTCTAGTTGCAGTGTGCAGGCTTCTCATTGCGGTGGCTTCTTCTGTTGCAGAGCACAGGCTCCAAAGTGCATGGGCTTCAGTAGTTGCAGCACACGGGCTCACTAGTTGTGCATGGGCTCAGTTGCCTGTCCCATGTGGGATCTTCCCAGACCAGGGATTGAACCTGTGTCCCCTGTGTCGGGAGGTGGATTCTTAGCCACTGGCCCACCAGGGATGTCCTGGGGTAAGTTTAAAACTGTAGCAGCATCTGCCCCAGTAAGAGATGGTCTCCAAGGGTTTCTCAGAAGACAGTATGGAATCAAGAAGATTCCAAGGAAGAAAGAGAACAGAAGGAGGGAGGGCAGATTTGAAAGCAGGACTAGCTGGGAAGCTTCCACGTGGTTCCTTCAAGAACAAGAGGAGAGGCCCCAGCCTCCCCAGTTCAGTGTGAGGCTGGGTAACTCCCCAATCAGAGGTAAGAGCACCCCTGGCAGGAGTTGGGACCTGGGGGAGCCATGGGTTGGGCCACACTTCTGATCCAGAGCAGGCTGCAGGGAGCTGCATGTCTGATGTGAAGGCGCCCCCTGGAGGCTTGAGGGCATTGACACGTCTGAGACACATGGGGCCTTTGAGAGGGGAGCTTGGCAGCGCCCACCAGCCCTCTCCATGAATGGAGTCTTTCTCTTGGCTCTTGTCAGAACTGAGTGCCCTCTGCTGAGAGAAGGCCTGCTGGAGTAGAAATACCCTCAGACTTCCAGAAACATTTTATGGAAAGATTCGGGAGCTCAAGAGACAGAAAAGTCCAGAGAAGACATTTGGAATTTTTAGAGAAGAAAATACAGATTATCTTCCTTATCTCAGGTTAAAAGAAAATATTTTTTAACAAGATAATAAAAGGGAAAGGAAAAGATTAAAGGAAAGATTAAAGTTGACTGCACTAAAACTAGAACTTGTGTTAATCAGAATCATACAGGACAGAAGACATGCTCAAGGCTTGGAGAAAACAACACATGTTTTCAAAGAATTAGCATCCAGCATCTATAAAGGGCTATTACAAATCAGTAAGACAAGAATAGACAACATTTTTTAAGTGGGCAAAAGACTCAGAGATAAATACAAAAAAGACCATAAGCATGTGAAAAGATACTCAGCCTCCTCAGTGATATGGGAAATGCAAGCTAAAACCAAATTGGGGGCTTCCCCTGGTGGTCCAGTGGGTAAGGACACCGCCTTGCAGTGCAAGGGGCGCCGGTTCGATCCCTGGCCTTGGAAGATCCCACGTGCGGCGGAGCGGCTGGACTGATGTGTCCAATCACCGAGCCGGAGTTCTGGAGCGCATGCGCCCAGAGCCAGCGCTCTGCGACAACAGACGCCACCGTGATGGGAGGCCCACAGGAGCCAAAGAACAAAGATGGATGAAAATAGAGAAATGAAAGACCAGTAGAAGTGGCCCGCCTGCTCCCCTCCCTCCCCAACCCGACCCCCGCCCAAAAATAAAATAAAAATAAATAAATAAATAAATAAAACCAAATTGGGACACAATTCTACAGCCATCAGGTTAGCAGAAATTTAAAAGACAAGATAAAGCAGTGACAAGGATGTAGAACAGTGAGAATTCTCATATGGGGGATGTTAATTGGAACAGTTTGGCTTTATATTATAAAATTAAAGATATACATACTTCTCAGGAATATAGTACATGGCAAAGAAATATGGTCAATAATATTGTAATAACTTTGTATAGGAACAGATGGTTACTAGGCATTGTGGTGACCATTTCATAATGTGCAAATGCAAATATGGCTCAATAATTTATTGTAATTTAACTTTAGTCTCCATGAATGGAGTCTTTCTCTTGGCTCTTGTCAGAACTGAGTGCCCTCTGCTGAGAGAAGGCCTGCTGGAGTAGAAATACCCTCAGACTTCCAGAAACATTTTATGGAAAGATTCGGGAGCTCAAGAGACAGAAAAGTCCAGAGAAGACATTTGGAATTTTTAGAGAAGAAAATACAGATTATCTTCCTTATCTCAGGTTAAAAGAAAATATTTTTTAACAAGATAATAAAAGGGAAAGGAAAAGATTAAAGGAAAGATTAAAGTTGACTGCACTAAAACTAGAACTTGTGTTAATCAGAATCATACAGGACAGAAGACATGCTCAAGGCTTGGAGAAAACAACACATGTTTTCAAAGAATTAGCATCCAGCATCTATAAAGGGCTATTACAAATCAGTAAGACAAGAATAGACAACATTTTTTAAGTGGGCAAAAGACTCAGAGATAAATACAAAAAAGACCATAAGCATGTGAAAAGATACTCAGCCTCCTCAGTGATATGGGAAATGCAAGCTAAAACCAAATTGGGGGCTTCCCCTGGTGGTCCAGTGGGTAAGGACACCGCCTTGCAGTGCAAGGGGCGCCGGTTCGATCCCTGGCCTTGGAAGATCCCACGTGCGGCGGAGCGGCTGGACTGATGTGTCCAATCACCGAGCCGGAGTTCTGGAGCGCATGCGCCCAGAGCCAGCGCTCTATGACCACAGACGCCACCGTGATGGGAGGCCCACAGGAGCCAAAGAACAAAGATGGATGAAAATAGAGAAATGAAAGACCAGTAGAAGTGGCCCGCCTGCTCCCCTCCCTCCCCAACCCGACCCCCGCCCAAAAATAAAATAAAAATAAATAAATAAATAAATAAAACCAAATTGGGACACAATTCTACAGCCATCAGGTTAGCAGAAATTTAAAAGACAAGATAAAGCAGTGACAAGGATGTAGAACAGTGAGAATTCTCATATGGGGGATGTTAATTGGAACAGTTTGGCTTTATATTATAAAATTAAAGATATACATACTTCTCAGGAATATAGTACATGGCAAAGAAATATGGTCAATAATATTGTAATAACTTTGTATAGGAACAGATGGTTACTAGGCATTGTGGTGACCATTTCATAATGTATGCAAATGCCAAATCATTAGATAGTAACCTGAAACTAATATAATTTTGTACATCAACTGTATTTCAGTTTTTGAAAATCTTTCAGTAAAAAAATTAAAAGACATACATAGAATACAACCCAGCACTTCTGCTTCTACATTTACATAAGCTCTTTCTTTGATAGTTTTTTAAATTGAGATATAGTTGATTTATAATATTGTGCTGGTTTCAGAGGAACAACACAGTGATTCAGTTAGACATACACATATACAGTCCTTCACAGATTATTTTTCCTTATAGGTTATTGCAAAATGTAGAGTATAGTTCTCTGTGCTATACAGTAGGTCGTTGGTTATCTATTTTATATAGTAGTGTGGTGTGTGTGTATGTATATATTAATAGTAACCTCTTAATTTATCCCTCTTCCCACCCTCACATTTCCCCTTTGGTAACCAAAAGTTTGTTTTCTATGTCTGTGAGTCTGTTTCTGTTTTATAAATAAGTTACTTTTATCATTTTTTTAGATTACACATATAAGTGGTATCATATGACATGTTTTTCTCTGTCTGTCTTACTTCACTTAGTATGATAATGTCTAGCTGCAACATATTTACCCATGTTGCTGCAAATGGTATTATTTCATTCTTTTCTATGGCTGAGTAATATTCCATTATATATATGTTCTATTATAAATATATATTCCACTATTGGGCTTCCCTGGTAGCTCAGTGGTAAAGAATCTGCCTGCCAATGTAGGAGACACAGGTTCGATCCCTGATCTGGGAAGATCCCACATGCTGCTGAGGAACTAAGCCTGTGTGCCATAACTGTTGAGCTTGTGCTCTAGAGCCTGGGAACCAAAACTACTGAGCCCATGTGCTGCAGCTACTGAAGCCAGCGTGCCCTAGAGCCCTTGCTCCGCAACAAGAAAAACGCATGCAGACAAGGCATGGTGTAGAACAGTTTCTCATATGGGGATGTTATTGCAATATTATAAAATTAAAGATATACATACTTCTCAGGAATATAGTACATGGCAAAGAAATATGGTCAATAATATTGTAATAACTTTGTATAGGAACAGATGGTTACTAGGCATTGTGGTGACCATTTCATAATGTATGCAAATGCCAAATCATTAGATAGTAACCTGAAACTAATATAATTTTGTACATCAACTGTATTTCAGTTTTTGAAAATCTTTCAGTAAAAAAATTAAAAGACATACATAGAATACAACCCAGCACTTCTGCTTCTACATTTACATAAGCTCTTTCTTTGATAGTTTTTTAAATTGAGATATAGTTGATTTATAATATTGTGCTGGTTTCAGAGGAACAACACAGTGATTCAGTTAGACATACACATATACAGTCCTTCACAGATTATTTTTCCTTATAGGTTATTGCAAAATGTAGAGTATAGTTCTCTGTGCTATACAGTAGGTCGTTGGTTATCTATTTTATATAGTAGTGTGGTGTGTGTGTATGTATATATTAATAGTAACCTCTTAATTTATCCCC
Organism: Tragulus kanchil; assembly: GCA_022376925.1. Classification (NCBI taxonomy): domain Eukaryota; kingdom Metazoa; phylum Chordata; class Mammalia; order Artiodactyla; family Tragulidae; genus Tragulus; species Tragulus kanchil. The sequence continues at coordinate 284,280,485 of JAIOJX010000032.1, read as the reverse complement.
CTCCCACCCTCACATTTCCCCTTTGGTAACCAAAAGTTTGTTTTCTATGTCTGTGAGTCTGTTTCTGTTTTATAAATAAGTTACTTTTATCATTTTTTTAGATTACACATATAAGTGGTATCATATGACATGTTTTTCTCTGTCTGTCTTACTTCACTTAGTATGATAATGTCTAGCTGCAACATATTTACCCATGTTGCTGCAAATGGTATTATTTCATTCTTTTCTATGGCTGAGTAATATTCCATTATATATATGTTCTATTATAAATATATATTCCACTATTGGGCTTCCCTGGTAGCTCAGTGGTAAAGAATCTGCCTGCCAATGTAGGAGACACAGGTTCGATCCCTGATCTGGGAAGATCCCACATGCTGCTGAGGAACTAAGCCTGTGTGCCATAACTGTTGAGCTTGTGCTCTAGAGCCTGGGAACCAAAACTACTGAGCCCATGTGCTGCAGCTACTGAAGCCAGCGTGCCCTAGAGCCCTTGCTCCGCAACAAGAAACCATGGCAATGAGAAGCCTGCTCACCTCAACTAGAGAGGAGTCCCCACTCCCAACTAGAGAAGAGCCTGTGGCAGCAGTGAAAACCCAGAATAGCCAAAAATAAATACATATATATTCCACTGTATATATATTCCATTATATATATAAAAGACCACACCTTCTTTATCCATTCATCTGTCAGTGGACATGTAGGTTGCTTTCAGGTCTTGGCTACTGCAAGTAGTGCTGCAGTGAACACTGGGGTGCATGCATCTTTTGAAGTACAGTTTTCTCCAGACATATGTGTAGGAGTAGGATTGCAAGATCATATGGCAGCTCTATTTTTAGTTTTTTAAAAAACCCCATACTATTCTTCATTGTGGTAACAATTTATATCCCTACGAACAGTAGAGGCTTCCTTTTTCTTTACACCCTCCCCAACATTTATTATTTGTAGACTTGTTGATGGTGGTCATTCTGACTGGTGTGAAGTTTCATTATAGGTGTGATTTGCATTTCTCTAATAATTAGTAATGCTGAACCTCATTTCATGTATCTTTTGGCCATCTATGTGTTTTCTTTGGAGTGATGTGTGTTTAGATCTTCTGCCCATTTCTTGATGGGTTGTTTAGTTTTTGTATATATATTGAGCTGAATGAGCTTTTAGTATATTTTGAAGATTAATCTCTTGTCTGTTGCATCATTTGCAAATGTTTCCCGCATTCTGTAGGTTGCCTTTTGATTTTGTTTATGGTTTCCTTTGCTGTGCAAAAGTCTAATTAGGTCCCACTTTTATTTTTGTTCTTGTTTCCATTACTTTAGGAGATGGATCCTCAAAAATATTGCTGTTATTTATGTGAGTGTCCTGTTTATGTTTCCCTCTAGGAGTCTTAACATTTAGATCTTCAGTTCATTTTTAGTTTATTTTTGCACATTGTGCCAGAGAATGTTCTAATTTTATTTTTTTATATGTAGTATCCAGTTTTCCCAGTACCACTTATTGAAGGGAGTATCTTTTCTCCACTGTATATTCTTAATCTCACTGTCATTGATTAATTTATCACAGGCTTTATTTTCCGGGCTTTCTCTACTGTTCCATTGATCTATATTAGGTTTATTTTCTGGGCTTTCTATACTGTTCCATTACTTTATATTTCTGCTTTTGTGCCAGTACCATAATATTGTTGTTGTTGTTGTTTTGGCCACTTCTATTGGTCTTTCATTTATTTCCATCTTTGTTCTTTGACCTGTGTGGGCCTCCTATTGCAGTGGCCTCTCTCACTGCAGAGCACCGGTTCTGGGCACATGCACTCCAGAGCTCCGGCTTGGTAGTTGGGCACATCGGTCCAGCAAGTCCGCAGCACACGGGATCTTCCCAAGCCAGGGATCAAACCAGCGCCCTTTACACTGCTAGGTGGTGTCCTTACCCACTGGACCACCAGGGACACCCTACCATAATGTTTTGATTACCATAGCTTTGTAGTATCATTTGAAGACAGCTTCAGCTCCGTTCCTTCAGCTCCATTTTTCTTTCTTAAGATTGCTTTGGCTGTTAGAGGTCTTTGTGTTTCCATATAAATTTAAAAAAAAAATTGTTCTAGTTCTGTGGAAAATGCCATTGATAATTTAATAGGGATTGCATTGAATCTGTAGATTGTCTTGAGTAAGATAGTCATTTTGACAATACTGATTCTTTTAATCCAAGAACACATGTATAAATTTCCATTTGTGTCACCTTTGATTTATTTCATAAGTGTTTTGCAGTTTTTGGAGTACAGATCTTTTGCCTCTTTAGGTAGATTTGTTCCTTTGTATTTTATTATTGATGTGATGGTAAATAGGATTTATATAAACTCTTATACACATGAAGCAGGAGACATACAAGTGTTGTTCATAATATCTCCAAACTGGAAACTACCCAATTATCTATTCACTGTGGGATGGATATGTAAATTACAGCACATTCCCACAGTGGATTACTACATAGCAATGAAAACGAGTGATTTATAGCTGTGTCTGTCCACACAGGGAAGTCACTGATGTGAAAAACTAATTATAAAAGAATACTTATATGAGCCTCTTTATCAAAGTTCAGAGACATGAAAAACTAAATTATATTGTTTAGGGATAGTATATATGTGGTAAAGCTTTTTTTTTTTTTTTTCTTCAAATTCTGGCCTCTTTTATTGTTTTTTCTTTTTCATCCATGTTTATTCTTTGGCCTGTGCGGGCCTCCCATTGCAGTGGCCTCTCTCATTGCAGAGTGCTGGCTTGTAATTGGATACACCAATCCAACCTCTCCACAGCACGTGGGATCTTCCAGGGCCAGGAATCAAACTGGTGCTCCTTGCACTGCAAGGCGGACTCTTTACCCACTGGACCACCAGAGAAGCCCTGGTAAAGCTATTTTTTAAAAGCAAGAAAAAGAGGAAGACAAAATGAAGAAATGAATGTACAGTGAAGAGAATGCCTCAGAAAGGTCAGGTGGGAGCATCACACTTAGTATGCAGTTTGTTTTATTATTCTTTAAATTGTACTTTCATATTATACACACTTTTATATGAATGAACTTTTCACCAAAAAAACCCCAAAACTCTTTTGTAAGAATAAGACCTGGGCTTTTTAAAGGCCAACAGACTATTATCAGAGGGTAGAAAGTCATACAAACTGGACTGAAGTTACAACAAGATCTGGAGACAGAAACGTGGGGGACTTTCCCCATGCCAAATTTTACCACAGAGGATCCTGACAAATATCAAATGCTGCCAATAAAATACAGCCAAGAAGAGGGATTTCCCTGGTGGTCCAGTGGGTAAAGAGTCCACCTTGCAATGAAAGGGTCACCGGCTCGATTCCTGGCCTGGGAAGACCCCTCATGCCGTGGAGCGGCGGGGCCGGTGTGTCCAATTATGAGCCAGCGCTCTGGAGAGCATGCACCCAGAGCTGGTGCTCTGCAACGAGAGAGGCCACTGCAGTGGGAGGCCCACACAGGCCAAAGAAAAAAAAAACAGTTAAAAAAGAAATATATATATATATATATATATATATATCTCCAAGGAGAAACGGAGGGACTGAAATTCTGACAGTGAATTAGAATTTAGTCCTGGTAGTCTGTCTTTTGCATCATGCTTCATATTTTACAAAACACTTTGATGTTACTTAACTCTATCAGTTCCCATAATCCCCCCAAGAGGCAGCCTGTTGTAAAGAGAAAGACACAGAGAGGTGATGTGACTGGCCTGGGGTCACACAGCCAGGACTAGGTCTCAGAATTCCTTGCCAAATGTTTCTCTTCCCTCAGCTGCTGCCTCTCTGTTCTGAGTGTGGTAGACAGAGAGTCTCCCAAGTCCTGTGCCACGCCCCTCTCCCACATCTTTCCTGGAACTGGGTCAACCTGCCCTGGGCCCTGCCCCCTTGCCCCCTCCCACCGAGGCTGCTCTCTTCTCTGGTCTGGAGTTACACTCCCCTGTGTCCCAGTCATGAGGATTCTTCTATTCATCTCTCAGGAATTTTTCCAGGTACCTGTTTTCCTTGTCTTTGTAACAACCCCTCCTCATGGATTTCTATATCCTGCCTACTACAGTTGACCCTGAGCATCTGCAGGGCATTGGCCATCCACTGCACCCCCTGAGTACCAAAATCTGTGGATGTTCAAGTCCCTCATATAAAATTGCAAAGTCCAGTCAGCCCTCTGTATCAGTGGATGTGGGACCCGCCAATGCAGAGGGCCAATATGTCACCAGTTTATTGATACCTGCCTAGACTAGAACATCTGTGGAATAACCCAAAATTGGGGCTGGGAAAACAAGATCTGGAGACAGAAACGTGGGGACTTTCCCCATGCCAAATTTTACCACAGAGGATCCTGACAAATATCAAATGCTGCCAATAAAATACAGCCAAGAAGAGGGATTTCCCTGGTGGTCCAGTGGGTAAAGAGTCCACCTTGCAATGAAAGGGTCACCGGCTCGATTCCTGGCCTGGGAAGACCCCTCATGCCGTGGAGCGGCGGGGCCGGTGTGTCCAATTATGAGCCAGCGCTCTGGAGAGCATGCACCCAGAGCTGGTGCTCTGCAACGAGAGAGGCCACTGCAGTGGGAGGCCCACACAGGCCAAAGAAAAAAAAAACAGTTAAAATATATATATATATATATATATATATATATATATCTCCAAGGAGAAACGGAGGGACTGAAATTCTGACAGTGAATTAGAATTTAGTCCTGGTAGTCTGTCTTTTGCATCATGCTTCATATTTTACAAAACACTTTGATGTTACTTAACTCTATCAGTTCCCATAATCCCCCCAAGAGGCAGCCTGTTGTAAAGAGAAAGACACAGAGAGGTGATGTGACTGGCCTGGGGTCACACAGCCAGGACTAGGTCTCAGAATTCCTTGCCAAATGTTTCTCTTCCCTCAGCTGCTGCCTCTGTTCTGAGTGTGGTAGACAGAGAGTCTCCCAAGTCCTGTGCCACGCCCCTCTCCCACATCTTTCCTGGAACTGGGTCAACCTGCCCTGGGCCCTGCCCCCTTGCCCCCTCCCACCGAGGCTGCTCTCTTCTCTGGTCTGGAGTTACACTCCCCTGTGTCCCAGTCATGAGGATTCTTCTATTCATCTCTCAGGAATTTTTCCAGGTACCTGTTTTCCTTGTCTTTGTAACAACCCCTCCTCATGGATTTCTATATCCTGCCTACTACAGTTGACCCTGAGCATCTGCAGGGCATTGGCCATCCACTGCACCCCCTGAGTACCAAAATCTGTGGATGTTCAAGTCCCTCATATAAAATTGCAAAGTCCAGTCAGCCCTCTGTATCAGTGGATGTGGGACCCGCCAATGCAGAGGGCCAGTATGTCACCAGTTTATTGATACCTGCCTAGACTAGAACATCTGTGGAATGACACCCTGGCGCACAGATCCTATAAGTGGCTGTCTAGGGTGCAGTGGTTCTCAGTGGGAAGCATATATGAGTAGTTTGAAAAGCTCCCAGATGGGTTGTTGTTGTTTGTTTTGTTTTTTTTAATTTTGGCCTTTTTTATTGGTTTTTAAAATTTATTTTTATCCATCTTTATTCTTTGGCTTGTGTGGGCCTCCCACTGCAGTGGCCTCTCTCGTTGCAGAGCACTAGCTCTGGATGCATGCGCTCCAGAGCGCTGGCTCGTAATTGGACACATCCATCCAGCCGCTCTGAAGCACGTGGGATCTTCCCAGGCCAAGGATCTAACCGGTGACCCTTTCACTGCAAGGTGGACTCTTTACCCACTGGATCACCAGGGAAGCCCTCAGGTGGTTTTGATTGGCCGTTCCGTTCCTCCATGAGGATCAGTGAGGTGGTGACATCTTAGTTTTAGGAGCTGATCGAGGGACTTAACCTCTCTGAGCCTCCATTTCTGCATCTCTTACTTCGTAGATGTCTTTAAGGAATTAAATGAGGTAGCACCTACCATAGGGTATGTGCTAATCAAATGTTATTTCCCGTCATCTAATTATCCCAGATAAAACATAATGAGCTGTTAAACCAAAAAGCCTTACTGACAGAATCACTCACCCTTACACAAGTCCCATTTCTAACATTTGTAGCCATTTTTCGCTCTTGAAGGACTTGCTGAAAAATATTTTAGGTACTGCTCAGACCGCATATCTGTAGCCTAGGGAGGAAAGGCCCAGGGTTCCTGTTGGAAGCCATCTGAAAGGAACCACTCCCTGTGTCCCAGTCATGAGGATTCTTCTATTCATCTCTCAGGAATTTTTCCAGGTGCCTGTTTTCCTTGTCTTTGTAACAACCCCTCCTCATGGATTTCTATATCCTGCCTACTACAGTTGACCCTGAGCATCTGCAGGGCATTGGCCATCCACTGCACCCCCTGAGTACCAAAATCTGTGGATGTTCAAGTCCCTCATATAAAATTGCAAAGTCCAGTCAGCCCTCTGTATCAGTGGATGTGGGACCCGCCAATGCAGAGGGCCAGTATGTCACCAGTTTATTGATACCTGCCTAGACTAGAACATCTGTGGAATGACACCCTGGGCGCACAGATCCTATAAATGGCTGTCTAGGGTGCAGTGGTTCTCAGTGGGAAGCATACATGAGTAGTTTGAAAAAGCTCCCAGATGGGGTTTTTTTGTTTGTTTTGTTTTTTTTAATTTTGGCCTTTTTTATTGGTTTTTAAAATTTATTTTTATCCATCTTTATTCTTTGGCTTGTGTGGGCCTCCCACTGCAGTGGCCTCTCTCGTTGCAGAGCACTAGCTCTGGATGCATGCGCTCCAGAGCGCTGGCTCGTAATTGGACACATCCATCCAGCCGCTCTGAAGCACGTGGGATCTTCCCAGGCCAAGGATCTAACCGGTGACCCTTTCACTGCAAGGTGGACTCTTTACCCACTGGATCACCAGGGAAGCCCTCAGGTGGTTTTGATTGGCCGTTCCGTTCCTCCATGAGGATCAGTGAGGTGGTGACATCTTAGTTTTAGGAGCTGATCGAGGGACTTAACCTCTCTGAGCCTCCATTTCTGCATCTCTTACTTCGTAGATGTCTTTAAGGAATTAAATGAGGTAGCACCTACCATAGGGTATGTGCTAATCAAATGTTATTTCCCGTCATCTAATTATCCCAGATAAAACATAATGAGCTGTTAAACCAAAAAGCCTTACTGACAGAATCACTCACCCTTACACAAGTCCCATTTCTAACATTTGTAGCCATTTTTCGCTCTTGAAGGACTTGCGCGCTGAAAAATATTTTAGGTACTGCTCAGAACCCCGCATGATGCAATACGTTGAGTTCCTAGGGAGGAAAGGCCCAGGGTTCCTGTTGGAAGCCATCTGAGAAAAGGAAACCAACTCCCAGTACAGAATGTGTTCCCAGAGCTGTGCTCCAAAGATCAGCCAGGGTGGGCGGAGGCCACGCCCCGTGCAGGGGGGCGGGGCCAGAAGGAAGACAGTCACAGGATTGTTTACATTCACATTCAAGCACAGAAGATCCAAGGTGGGAGGGTCAAGAGATGGGGGTCTAGTTTGCTGTGTGAGTTTAGGTAAATCACTTAGCTTCTCTGGGTGAGAGCTTTAGACCGTGGACCCTTCCAACACTCAGAGACATTCTGTGTTTCTTCAGAGTCACTAGGAAACAAATTAACTCTCCAGTCACATAATTTTCATTTGCATGATTGCAACTTAGGCTGATGTCCAAGTCTTTTTCATAAACAGTGGGAACTTACATCATTTCCACTGTTGACTCCAGCGCAGCCAAGGGTGTTAGAGAATCATTTTCTCGCTTAGTATTAATAGCTCTGGGCAACAGAAAAGACTTGCACTTAAGATTCTGGAACAGCTGAGCTTTCTTAGGAAGATTCCAGAAGGAGTTATTAACCCAATTATCAAAGCACTGAATACCATTCTTACATCCTGGGCTGCAGTACTCCAATCCTCTGTTGCTTTTCTCTCGTCAAAGAGAAGACATCAAACAAGACACTCATTCAAAAGTTTAATCACAATATGAACAGACATTTCACGCAAACAATTATAGTCACAGGCAAAAAAGAACCTGCCTACTGGCGTCCAGAGAAATGCAGATTAAAGCAAATGTAGGACTTCATTTAAAAATAATTCTCAAAATGTGTAAAAGCAACAATGTATCCAATGTTGCAGAAAAAGAGACTCGCATATAATATTGGTGGCATTCTAAATTAGTAATAGCTCTTTGAGGAAGAAATATGGGAACATACAGGGTGAAACGTCTTCATGATCGTTGAGAAGGAACACAATAAAAATCTGCATGAAGAAGTTAACATCAGCAATATCTACTCTAGGAGAAAAAGAAGAAAAACACTTATGAGTCTAAGCTTACGGGTCTTTTTACATAGATTTTGATACAGCCACACATTTGCCTCTTCTAGAACTATAAGGATAATCATGAAGATTAAGTAGCAACAGAGAAAAGTGTTTAATGTGAAATGTATCTAACTTCAGAATACCCTGTGAAATGTATCTAACTTCTGAATACCCTGCTTTATGGTTACAGCTTAGTAAAAACTGTGCACACAAGTGTACAAGGACTGGAAGGTGTTGAAATAAAAATAGCTACAGTGTTTGGAAGGTGAAATACTGTGTTTTAAATTTTTCTGCTTAGATTTTTTTTATCTTCAATTAAATAAATAGGAGAAAGTATATCAGTTAAAAAATCTTGTTCCTAAACTTCCCCACTAGACAAGGAGAGCAGGGATCCTGCCTGTCTTATTCAAGGTTGTTGGTCAAAGCACATGTCTGGCCGATGGTAGGTGCTCTGTAAATGTCTACGGACGGATCGACCACTGCTGTCAGCCTCTCTAAACAAGGTTTAATGTTGCTCTGGTGGCTGTTGTTCAGTGGCCCAGTCGCGTCTGACTCTTTGCAACCCCATGGACTGCAGCACACCAGGGCTGCCTGTCCCTCACCATCTCCTGGACTTTGCCCCAGTTCATATCCATCCAGTCGTCTCCTCCTCTGTTGTCCTCTTCTCCTTCTGCCCTCAATCTTTCCCAGCATCAGGGACTTTTCCAGTGAGTCGTCTGTTTGCGTCAGATGATCAGAATACTGGAGCTTCAGCTTCAGCAACAGTCCTTCCAAGGATTCAGGGTTGATTTCCCTTAAGATGGACTGGTTTGATCTCATTGCTGTCCAGGGGGACTTTCAGGCATCTTCTCCAGCACCGCAGCTCACAGGCATCGATTCTGTGGCATTCTTCCTTCTTTATGGTCCAGCTCTTACAACCCTACGTGACCACTAGGAAAACCATTTGACTATATGGACTTTTGTCGGCAGCGTAATGTCTCTGTTTCAGCACACTGTCTAGGTTTGCGTTGGTTTGTCAACTTTGACCTCTGCTGTCAACCTCTCTAAACAAGGCTTAATGAATCACTGGTTAAAAAAAAACAAAACAAACAGAAAAAACCCTGCTTTTGCAAAGATGTCTTTACCAATACCTTCAGTCTCCAAAAGCAAAACAACTTCCTTTACAGGCAGCTTTTGGAAACCCTGCATCATCATCTCCCCAGAGTTGCAGTGGCAGAAGGAAGACACTGCCTTAAAGCCATGCCACGAACAACAGGGCGGGGGGAGAGATTCCACCAACTTCCTTTAACAGCTTCACCCTTGGGGCAGATCCTCACAGGGACACAAGGGGGAGCAGTTTGATCCCCAAAGTCATCTGGATACTAACTCTTTCTACCAGAAGGTGGCAGTGCGCTTCCTTATGGTGCAGAACCGGCACCTTCCAGGGCACTTAGATCGTTGATCGTTAAGGGGGCTGGGGGGAGGGTGTGTCAAGGTGTCCAGGCCTCAGGCCAAGGTCAGAACAGATGGAGGCAATCAGTGCCTGCCCTACCTGCTGCTGTGAGAGATGGCATCTCCCCCATTTTACACTTGGGGAAACCAAGGTCCAGACAGGCTAAGGGACTGCCAAGTCCCCAGCAGAGTAACACTGCTTAGATCTGAACCCAGCTCTCCTTAAGTCAGTGCTCACCCTCTTTCCATTATACCATCTACCTCCTAGTTCCCTAGCAAGAGTAGTCTGTAAAAAAGTAGGCAAAGATGGTTCTAAATATTTGGTTAGGGACTTGCCAGGTGGCTCAGTGGTAAAGAATCCACCTGCCAATGCAAGAAACAGGGATTGGATCTCTGATTCAGGAAGATCCCACATGCCTCGAAGCAACTAAGCCTGTGCCCCACAAGTACTGAGCCCATGCTCTAGAGCCCAGGAGATGCAACTTCTGAGCGGAATGAGCCCTAGAACCCATGCTTCACAAGTGAAGATACTCCAGTGAAAAGCCCGAGCACTGCAACAAGGAATAACCCCTGCTCACCACAACTATTTCCGATGGACTGGTTTGATTTTGTGGGCATTCTATCCTTCTTTTTTATGGTCCAGCTCTTACAACCCTACGTGACCACTAGGAAAACCATTTGACTATATGGACTTTTGTCGGCAGCGTAATGTCTCTGTTTCAGCACACTGTCTAGGTTTGCGTTGGTTTGTCAACTTTGACCTCTGCTGTCAACCTCTCTAAACAAGGCTTAATGAATCACTGGTTAAAAAAAAACAAAACAAACAGAAAAAACCCTGCTTTTGCAAAGATGTCTTTACCAATACCTTCAGTCTCCAAAAGCAAAACAACTTCCTTTACAGGCAGCTTTTGGAAACCCTGCATCATCATCTCCCCAGAGTTGCAGTGGCAGAAGGAAGACACTGCCTTAAAGCCATGCCACGAACAACAGGGCGGGGGGAGAGATTCCACCAACTTCCTTTAACAGCTTCACCCTTGGGGCAGATCCTCACAGGGACACAAGGGGGAGCAGTTTGATCCCCAAAGTCATCTGGATACTAACTCTTTCTACCAGAAGGTGGCAGTGCGCTTCCTTATGGTGCAGAACCGGCACCTTCCAGGGCACTTAGATCGTTGATCGTTAAGGGGGCTGGGGGGAGGGTGTGTCAAGGTGTCCAGGCCTCAGGCCAAGGTCAGAACAGATGGAGGCAATCAGTGCCTGCCCTACCTGCTGCTGTGAGAGATGGCATCTCCCCCATTTTACACTTGGGGAAACCAAGGTCCAGACAGGCTAAGGGACTGCCAAGTCCCCAGCAGAGTAACACTGCTTAGATCTGAACCCAGCTCTCCTTAAGTCAGTGCTCACCCTCTTTCCATTATACCATCTACCTCCTAGTTCCCTAGCAAGAGTAGTCTGTAAAAAAGTAGGCAAAGATGGTTCTAAATATTTGGTTAGGGACTTGCCAGGTGGCTCAGTGGTAAAGAATCCACCTGCCAATGCAAGAAACAGGGATTGGATCTCTGATTCAGGAAGATCCCACATGCCTCGAAGCAACTAAGCCTGTGCCCCACAAGTACTGAGCCCATGCTCTAGAGCCCAGGAGATGCAACTTCTGAGCGGAATGAGCCCTAGAACCCATGCTTCACAAGTGAAGATACTCCAGTGAAAAGCCCGAGCACTGCAACAAGAAATAACCCCTGCTCACCACAACTATAGAAAGCCCTCAGAGCAAGGAAGACCCAGTGCAGCCAAACACAAAATAAACTCACGTGTAAAAAACATTCTAAAAAAATTTTGGTCAAATGCAATAGATTGATTGAAATTCTGCCTACGTATTTCCCAATTTTAATTCCAATCAATCACAAGAATTTCTTAACCAGAAATATAGTTCCTGCACCAAGGAAGGGAATTTCTGCACAATGATGCCTGATGATCCTCAGTTTCCCCCAGTTATAGTTGTATGGAACAACCAGTAAATAGACTTTCATTTTTTGACGGTTTGTGAATAAATCCACAATGTAACTTCTACTAGCTTAAATGCTTTTTAAATTACCAAATCAAATGATCAAATTGATCATACCATTTGACTTGAACTACCACTTTCGGAAGTGTGTTCCAGGGAAACTTAAACGAGTTATTCATAAATACATACATTGTATGCATTGTGAGATACAGAAGGTAAAGGCACATACGCAGATGTTTAGAACTGAGCTTCATATTGCAGTTAAAACTAGGAGCAGCCCAAATGCCCAACCATGGGCAAACACTGGGAGGAGCGTGCCACAGTCATTATACGGGGAATGGTCATTGTGAAGACTGGAGATGGTGTCCAGATCATCACAAGGGCACTGTTATGCTGATCATTAAAATGTTGAAATGGCAAAAAAAGGGTGCAATAAAATCAAAGTGAAACCAGACAGTAAGGGACTGCCAAGTCCCCAGCAGAGTAACACTGCTTAGATCTGAACCCAGCTCTCCTTAAGTCAGTGCTCACCCTCTTTCCATTATACCATCTACCTCCTAGTTCCCTAGCAAGAGTAGTCTGTAAAAAAGTAGGCAAAGATGGTTCTAAATATTTGGTTAGGGACTTGCCAGGTGGCTCAGTGGTAAAGAATCCACCTGCCAATGCAAGAAACAGGGATTGGATCTCTGATTCAGGAAGATCCCACATGCCTCGAAGCAACTAAGCCTGTGCCCCACAAGTACTGAGCCCATGCTCTAGAGCCCAGGAGATGCAACTTCTGAGCGGAATGAGCCCTAGAACCCATGCTTCACAAGTGAAGATACTCCAGTGAAAAGCCCGAGCACTGCAACAAGGAATAACCCCTGCTCACCACAACTATAGAAAGCCCTCAGAGCAAGGAAGACCCAGTGCAGCCAAACACAAAATAAACTCACGTGTAAAAAACATTCTAAAAAAATTTTGGTCAAATGCAATAGATTGATTGAAATTCTGCCTACGTATTTCCCAATTTTAATTCCAATCAATCACAAGAATTTCTTAACCAGAAATATAGTTCCTGCACCAAGGAAGGGAATTTCTGCACAATGATGCCTGATGATCCTCAGTTTCCCCCAGTTATAGTTGTATGGAACAACCAGTAAATAGACTTTCATTTTTTGACGGTTTGTGAATAAATCCACAATGTAACTTCTACTAGCTTAAATGCTTTTTAAATTACCAAATCAAATGATCAAATTGATCATACCATTTGACTTGAACTACCACTTTCGGAAGTGTGTTCCAGGGAAACTTAAACGAGTTATTCATAAATACATACATTGTATGCATTGTGAGATACAGAAGGTAAAGGCACATACGCAGATGTTTAGAACTGAGCTTCATATTGCAGTTAAAACTAGGAGCAGCCCAAATGCCCAACCATGGGCAAACACTGGGAGGAGCGTGCCACAGTCATTATACGGGGAATGGTCATTGTGAAGACTGGAGATGGTGTCCAGATCATCACAAGGGCACTGTTATGCTGATCATTAAAATGTTGAAATAGTAAAAGCAATAAAAGCAAAGATAAATTAGTGGGACTATATCAAGCTAAAATGCTTCTGTGAAGTAAAGGAAACCATCAACAAAGTGAAAAGGCAACCTACTAAATGATAGGCTTGAAAATCACATATCTGATAAGGGGTTAACATCCAAAATATTTAAAGAACCCATACAACTTTATAGCAAAAATGCAAACAATCTAATTTTAAAATGAGCAGATCTGAAAAGACATTTTTCCAAAGAAGACATATGAATGGCCAATGAAAAGATGCTCCACATCATCAGGGAAATGCAAATTAAAACCACCTCACGGACTTCCCTGGTAGTTCAGTGGTAAAGAGTTCCCCTGCCAATGCAGGAGGCACAGATTCCATCGCTGATCCAGGAAGATCCCTCAGGCTGCGAAGCAACCAAGCCCGTGAGCTACGACTATGGAGCCTGTGCCCTAAAGCCTGAATTCCATGACAAGAGAAGCCACTGCAACAAGAAGCCTGCTCACTTCAGCTTGGGAGTAGCCCCCACTCCCTGCAACTAGAGAAGAGCCTGTGGCAGCAGTGAAAACAGAGAATAGCCAAAAACAAATTAATTAATTAATTAAAAAAACCCACCTCACACCTATTCAAATTGCTGTTATTGGAAAGATAAAAAATAAGGACTGGCAAGGATGTGGTGAGAGGGGAGCCCGGGTGCACTGTTGGTGGTAATAATCAGTATAGCCTTTACGGAAAACAGTGTGGTGGTTTCTCCAAAAATTAAAGGACTGGCCAAGGATGGTTGGTGAGAGGGAGCCTCCAGTGATTTCAAATTTGATCAAATTGATCATACCATTTGACTTGAACTACCACTTTCGGAAGTGTGTTCCAGGGAAACTTAAACGAGTTATTCATAAATACATACATTGTATGCATTGTGAGATACAGAAGGTAAAGGCACATACGCAGATGTTTAGAACTGAGCTTCATATTGCAGTTAAAACTAGGAGCAGCCCAAATGCCCAACCATGGGCAAACACTGGGAGGAGCGTGCCACAGTCATTATACGGGGAATGGTCATTGTGAAGACTGGAGATGGTGTCCAGATCATCACAAGGGCACTGTTATGCTGATCATTAAAATGTTGAAATAGTAAAAGCAATAAAAGCAAAGATAAATTAGTGGGACTATATCAAGCTAAAATGCTTCTGTGAAGTAAAGGAAACCATCAACAAAGTGAAAAGGCAACCTACTAAATGATAGGCTTGAAAATCACATATCTGATAAGGGGTTAACATCCAAAATATTTAAAGAACCCATACAACTTTATAGCAAAAATGCAAACAATCTAATTTTAAAATGAGCAGATCTGAAAAGACATTTTTCCAAAGAAGACATATGAATGGCCAATGAAAAGATGCTCCACATCATCAGGGAAATGCAAATTAAAACCACCTCACGGACTTCCCTGGTAGCTCAGTGGTAAAGAGTTCCCCTGCCAATGCAGGAGGCACAGATTCCATCGCTGATCCAGGAAGATCCCTCAGGCTGCGAAGCAACCAAGCCCGTGAGCTACGACTATGGAGCCTGTGCCCTAAAGCCTGAATTCCATGACAAGAGAAGCCACTGCAACAAGAAGCCTGCTCACTTCAGCTTGGGAGTAGCCCCCACTCCCTGCAACTAGAGAAGAGCCTGTGGCAGCAGTGAAAACAGAGAATAGCCAAAAACAAATTAATTAATTAATTAAAAAAACCCACCTCACACCTATTCAAATTGCTGTTATTGGAAAGATAAAAAATAAGGACTGGCAAGGATGTGGTGAGAGGGGAGCCCGGGTGCACTGTTGGTGGTAATAATCAGTATAGCCTTTACGGAAAACAGTGTGGTGGTTTCTCCAAAAATTAAAACTGGAGCTTCTGTATGATCCAACAATGCAGCGATAAAGAGAGAGACATTATAGGACTTAGTAAGAAAAACAAAATAGAAGTTGATATCATGAATATAGTTGGCCCTCCCTATCTGCGCGTTTTGAATTCATTTTATTTAAGAGATTTGATCATCCTTGGATTTTGATATCCATGGGGATCTTGGAACCAATAACCTATGGATCATGAGGGAGGATTCTATAAGGAATAGCAATGATACAAACTTACATTTCCATAAACAAGAATCTGTAAATTTTTACTAAATTAGAGAATAGGAGATTTGAAAATATTGCAAAGATTTGAAAATTTGCAATGGTGCACATTCAGTATCCTTTCCCCCTCTTTGCTTCTTCTTTTTCTTTTTTTTAGATGTTTTATGTGGATCATTTTTTAAACTCATTATTGAATTTGTTACAGTATCTCTTCTGTTTTGTGGTTTTGGCCCCAAGGCATGTGGGATCTTAGCTCTCTGACCAGGGATTAAACTCATACGCTTTGCCCTGGAAGGTGAAGTCTTAACCATGGACCGCCAGAAAAGTCCAGTCCTCTTTGCTTCTTTAAAGAAACCTGCAATTTTTGTCCACTTCCTACTTTTCTGATAACAAAATGCTTTGGGGAATGATCTGAGCCTGGACATGATCTGGGTGGTAGAGATGCAACCTAGAGTCCCTGAGCCTGGCATGGCAGCTCATTACTCTGGCCAACTTGTGGGTCTAGGCTGGTGACATAGTTCTGGCCAGGGAGGTGGAAGGGAAATTGGCTGGAAAGATTTGAACAAGGCTTTCTTCTCACATCTAAAGAGACCAGGACAGGAACATCCCCCTTGTTTCCTTTGAGGATATCTTGCTTAAAACTAAGGCAGAAATCTTTTATCCCCAAAGGGAAAGCCACGAGAATTTCAGAGAACACAGATCTTGTCCAGGACGTCTTTGAACTGCTACATTTACCAGGCCTGGAGCTGCTCTGCTATTAGCCTTCTTGTTACTTCTCAAGCACTTTCCCTGGCTTTGCTGGTATTTCAGAGTCCCACCAGAATATATGCTATTTGCTTTATGATCGATGGCACCGCCTGGTACACAGTGCACCTACCATCCTACAAATTTGTTGAAGGGATAAGTGGATACAAAGCATCCTCACTGATATAGGAGGGTGTTAAGTTTTTCAGTGGTTCTGGTGTTAGATTTGTTTGTTTGTTTGTTTTTTAAAAAGAACTTTTATTTATTTATTTTGGCTGTGCTGGGTCTTTGTTGATGTGTGGGTTTAGCTGCTCTGCGGTATGTGGGATCTTCCCGGATCAGGGCTCGAACCTGTGTCTCCTGCATTGGCAAACAGGTTCTCATCCACTGAGCCACAAGGGAAGCCCTAGATTTGTTTGTTTTAAACAGCCAGACCTCATTGTTGACTGTCCATTGTCTCCAGTGCCTTAGTGTTATGGAAAGAGACAGGTCTGGATTTGAATCTGGATCTGCTACTTATCCGTCAAATGTCCTTAAGCAAATTATTCATCTTCACTGAGCACATCTGTAAAAATGAGCACAACCACTCCTCAATTATAGGGTTTGCTCTGAGGCCTGGATGAGAAGTGGCCACAGAGCCTGGCACGTGGAAGGAAATCTGTTGATTTCGTTTCTCACTTCCCTAACTCTCTGTATCTCAGGTACTGGATCCCAGGGAGGCTGAGTCCCTTAACAACTCCAGAAAGGGGGATGGAGTGACATCACGTACCTCCTGATATGATACCATGAGGTGAACCCAGCATCGCCTTTGGGGTACCCCAGTCAAGTCTGTACAGCATGAACCATCATGGAAGACATCAGACAAACGTGAAATCAGGTACTTTCTATAAAATAACTGGTCTAGATTCTTCAAAAATGTCCACTGTTTTGAAAGACCAAAAAGAAAAAAAAACCCAGGGATATAAAAGGTAAGTGCAATGGTGATCTGGGTATTTTCTTTGCTATACAGGGCTTTATTGGATAATTTTAAAGGATAATTTATGAAATGTAAATAAGGTCTGTATATTAGATAATAATTGGTATCAAAATTGACTTCCTAATTTTGATAACTACTCTTTAATTATGTAGGAGAATGTCCTTGGTTTTAGAAAACATACATATTGAAGGAATAGAGGAGTATATTGTCTGCAAATAGCTCATAAGCTATTCAGAAAAAAATAAAATTATGCCTCTACATAGAGAGGAAGAGATTGAGGAGAAGGTTAAAGCATTAATATTTAGGGAATCTGCGTGACAAATGTACAAGAATTCTTTGTCCTATGCTTGCAGCTTTGCTTTAAATTGAAACTTTATCAAAAAAAAAAAACTTAAAAAAAATTTAAAGCAATGCTAGAGCCCTGTCCTGAAGAATACTAGAAATTTGTGAGTTTGAAAAGGAGACTTCCAGGTTGAGAAAAGAAAAGACTTGGAAAAGTATTCAAGAAGCCCTTTGGGTGCTGGTGGGCCCATCTCACAGAAAGCTGCATTTGAGCAGGTTTCAGAAAGAGGTATCGAAATCCTCCAGGCAGAAGACAAGAGGAAAAGCCTTTTAGTCAGCAGCCAGATGTTTGAAAGCGTGGGACACTGGCCGGCAGGAGTTAGCTGTGATCGATGCCCAGTAAAGCTGGACATTCAAGGTGGGAGCAAAGGACGAAGGCCCTGCCAAGGCACTGGGACTTTATTCTGTGAGCAGGGAGTGGATGATAAGATCCATGTTGGGCACAGTTGGGGAGGATAAATGGAGAAGAGGGGGGATGGAGCCAGGTCACAGATGAAAGTTGTGCAGTGCTTGGGGAGTGAAAGAAGATGCCAAGCCCCCAGTGGATGGCCTTTTCGAGAACGAGAAGGATGATGTGTACATCCCCCCACCCCGGCCCACAGAGAAGCAGATGGGCTCACCGTCTTGGTGCTCTGATTCCAGTTTGTTCAGCGCTGCAGAGGCCACAGGACACTTGACCTTCCAGCATGGGCAACCCCTAGCGGGCTTAGTGGGTGCACCAGGCACTGCCCTGTACAGCTGGGGATGGAGGAGCACTCATCATCTCATAGTGAAAGGCCTTCGCTTAAATTCAGAAAACCACCTCCAATCCCGTTCCTGGCCAGCATCGTCTCTTCCTGTCCACGCAGTACCTGCCTTCCCGAGATTCCACTGTGCTGCCCACACGGTTGCTGTGGCCACTGCGGCCATCGTTCCACCCCAGGAGGCCAAGGGCCCGGCCACAAACGGTTCCTTTTATTGCACAACAGTTGGGCATTTCCAAATCAAATGGAGCCAATCCATTCATTCAGCCTTCCACAAATATTTGCCTGGTGCTACTGTGTGCTTAAGGGACTTAGCTGAGAGGAAAGGGGAAGTGGGTGGGGCGGAAACATGGCTGGGTTGTATTGTAGCAAGAGTAGTTTTTCTCCTTGGTGCTTCATTTGCTACATCCAAATTAGAAATTTGGTTCTCCTCAACTGTGAAAAGAATTGTTATCTTTAAATTGTTCTAGCTTAATGAGGGTGCCGCTAGGCGACAAGTGGCATCAAGGGGCATTCTGAGCAGCTTATTAGCCACTCATGGAGCCAGATGATCCCTGCGTGACCTGCTGATTATCCTTAATGCATCTCCACTTCTTACTCATCCAGAGGCCTCTTCATGGTTAGGTCAGGATGGTTGTGATGATAGTGACGATGAGGCTAAGCAATTACTGTGTGTCAGGCACTCTGCTAAATGGTTTCTGCACAGTCTCGCCGACCCTAACCAGTTCATTCTGCAAGGTAGATACTTTATGCTTGAGGAAATCAGGGTTCAGAGATGTTGATGGATTTGCCCAAGGCCACACAGCCAGTTAGAGGCAGGCTCGGGGTCTGAATTCAGGTCTTCTTGTGTTGAAAGTTTATGACCTTTCCAGTGTCATGCCACCACCTACCACGTCAAAGTGGGAAGGAGATTTGGGGTAAATGAATAAAAGCATTCCCCAATGTGATGGTTCTGAAACTTGAGCAAGAATCAGCATCCCCTAAAGGGCTGATTAGAATACAGGCAGCGGGGTCTATGTATTGAGGTGAACTTTCCAGGGGGGCTTCGTGGTAAAAAACCCACCTGCTGATGTAGGAGATACAAGTTTGATCCCTGGGTTGGGAAGATCCCCTGGAGAAGGAAATGACAACCCACCCCAGTATTCTTCGTGGGAAATCCTATGGACAGAGGAGCCTGGCAGGCTACCGTCCCTGAGGTCGCAAAGAATCAGACCTGACTTAGCAACACAACAACAACAACAAATACATTGAGGAGTCTGAGGTGGGGTCTGCAGATCAGCGTTTCTAACAAGCTCAGATGATGCTGAGGCCACCACTGGTCCCGGGACCACTCTCAGAACCACTGCCCAGTGGGAGAACCGTGGGTTGACTCTGGCTCCCCTAGCTCTGACCTGCCTTTCTGTTCAGTTTAGCATCTCTCAAATGTCCTCATTCCCCAGTCTGAAGAGGAAGCCTTGGTCTGAAGAGGAGCCCAGGTCACTCCTTTCTCCCCATTGTCTCCGTGGGAATCTGGGTGAGGCTGCAGGCGTGCAGAGGGTCCCTGGCTGAGCCCTTGGCTCCTGGCTCTATGCAGGTTCATCCACTCCCAGGGCACTGCCCTCTCTCTCCCTAGCCCCGCTGTCATTCCCAGGCCGTCCCAGCTTTCGCTCTCTTGTTGATTCTCTGCGAGCTGATGCTGTGTTTGTCTTCTTGGTCAGGTGTAGTATGTGAGCTCTGGTCATCCCCAGCACCCTTTTCTGATCTGCAGAGACATAGAGCTCATCTCTGTTGCCTGAGGTCCTTGTTTCTCAGGTCCTTGTTTCCACTTTCTAGCAGCTTGGTAACCTTCCCAAGCCGTAGCTGAACACAGGAACACATGTTTCGAAGGCTCATGGCCTTTTGGACTTGGAAGAGACATACTTGGAAAGAGGAAAGGAAGGAAGTGAGCTCTTTTTGAGAATCTGCCATGTGTCCACACACGGCCAGTTGCTTAGAATGTGTCACTGTGTTTGCTCTTCCCAATGTGATGGTTCTGAACTTGAGCAAGAATAGAAGGCTGATTAGAATACAGGCAGCGGGGTCTATGTATTGAGGTGGACTTTCCAGGGGGGCTTCGTGGTAAAAAACCCACCTGCTGATGTAGGAGATACAAGTTTGATCCCTGGGTTGGGAAGATCCCCTGGAGAAGGAAATGACAACCCACCCCAGTATTCTTCGTGGGAAATCCTATGGACAGAGGAGCCTGGCAGGCTACCGTCCCTGAGGTCGCAAAGAATCAGACCTGACTTAGCAACACAACAACAACAACAAATACATTGAGGAGTCTGAGGTGGGGTCTGCAGATCAGCGTTTCTAACAAGCTCAGATGATGCTGAGGCCACCACTGGTCCCGGGACCACTCTCAGAACCACTGCCCAGTGGGAGAACCGTGGGTTGACTCTGGCTCCCCTAGCTCTGACCTGCCTTTCTGTTCAGTTTAGCATCTCTCAAATGTCCTCATTCCCCAGTCTGAAGAGGAAGCCTTGGTCTGAAGAGGAGCCCAGGTCACTCCTTTCTCCCCATTGTCTCCGTGGGAATCTGGGTGAGGCTGCAGGCGTGCAGAGGGTCCCTGGCTGAGCCCTTGGCTCCTGGCTCTATGCAGGTTCATCCACTCCCAGGGCACTGCCCTCTCTCTCCCTAGCCCCGCTGTCATTCCCAGGCCGTCCCAGCTTTCGCTCTCTTGTTGATTCTCTGCGAGCTGATGCTGTGTTTGTCTTCTTGGTCAGGTGTAGTATGTGAGCTCTGGTCATCCCCAGCACCCTTTTCTGATCTGCAGAGACATAGAGCTCATCTCTGTTGCCTGAGGTCCTTGTTTCTCAGGTCCTTGTTTCCACTTTCTAGCAGCTTGGTAACCTTCCCAAGCCGTAGCTGAACACAGGAACACATGTTTCGAAGGCTCATGGCCTTTTGGACTTGGAAGAGACATACTTGGAAAGAGGAAAGGAAGGAAGTGAGCTCTTTTTGAGAATCTGCCATGTGTCCACACACGGCCAGTTGCTTAGAATGTGTCACTGTGTTTGCTCTTCACAATGACCCTAAGAGTTTGGTGTGTGTTTTAATCTCCATGAACAGTCAAGAAAGCAGGCTCTAGGAAGGCCAGCAGCTGGTTCTGATCAGCTAGGAGCCGAGCCACGATGTGTCCCCAGGTCTGCCCCTGCTGTTTCCGCCACCACTGACTCATCAGTTCTGATGTTCTGAGATGAATTTATTGAGCTCAGAGCCACACATGAAGCCCAAAGGCTGGCCTCTAAGGCAAACCCAGGGTCAGTCATGCAGTGGTCAGTGCTGGGGAGCTGCCAGGTGGTGGTGGGTGGGAGGAGCTGGGGAGCAAGGCCATGGTCAAGTGCCGGGTGAGCGGGAGACGGTTGCCAGGAGTCTGGAAGGGTTGGCAGGAAGAGCTGCTGGGAGCAGGCGAAGGCAATAGGATTGCAGGGGTTCCCGAGGAAGAAGCCGCAGCTAGCCAGGACCCTCGGCTCAGGCCAAGCTGATTGCTGTGCTGCTCTGAAGAGTGAGATGGTGGCCTTCCTGGCCAGGCTGTGAGCCGGGGGAAAGGCAGCTTTTCCCTGACACATCTGTCAAGCGCCTAGTTTTGTGCCCAGCATTGTATAAGGTAGTGAGGCTACACTTTAAAAAGAACAAAAGAAGCATCCTTTTCATCAAAGAACTCGCAGTTCAGGCACAGGTGCAAGCAACTCATAAAACCCAGCCAGATAAATATGATTTTTTATTGATTTTAATTAGTTCAGCCGCACTGGGTCTTGGTTGCCATGCAGAGCCTTTTAGCTGAGGCATGTGGGATCTAGTTCCCTGACCAAGGATGGAACCCAGGCTCCCAGCATTGGGAGTGTGGAGTCTTAACCTCTGGATCACCAGGGAAGTCCTGTATGATTTTTCATCCAGTGGTTTGAGGCTTACACATGCACATCTGATGTCCATGGATCCTCCAAGGGACCCTGTGCTAATGCTTGTAACCTTCCAACACCCAATGCTTCATGGACCCTCTGCACACCCCATGGGGTGCCCAGAGGAGGGAGTCCTGTCTGCCCCTCACTGGGTGGGTGAGGCTCCCCAGAAGTGTAGTATTTATCTAGATCTTGGGAGATAGACAGGAGTTCTTTATGCAGAAAAGAGGAAGAGGAGGTGACCGCATGGCTGAACCTTACACCATGATTTCTGTGTTGTGGGCACGTTTAGACTCAGCCATCACGAGGAGGGCGTGGGATGGGCCTCTCAGCCTCTTCCTTCCCATCTGAAAAGCCCCAATTCCTTTTCCATCCATCTTCCTTTGGCAGCTCCCTTCAGAAGAGTCAGAAGGTCTAAAGTGCTGGCAGGCAAGCCTCTCGGGCTGGGGGGTGTGCTTTCAACTGACGCAAGCTGGCTTGGAAACAAAAGTTAAGATCGATTTTTTTTCCCCCTCTCTCTGCCATCCATTTTCTTCAATGGTTATCTTCCTAGAGTCCATCATGTAATGACTGTGTCAGACCAGGGACAAATGAGGGAGGAGCCGTCACCCCTGCCTGTCATGTGTCCTTGTTCAGTCACTGAAAGGAAATGTTAGCGGTGAATCAATGAAAAATCGAGCATGAAGCCAGAGGCGGAGGAGATTTAAATGTGTCTCTTAAATGAGTGGCAAGTGAGAAAGCAAGTTCTGGATGGAATTCAGCAGGGTGACTTCACCCTAGGTAGCTGGGGGGTTGGGAGGGAGGAGCTAGGAGGACACAGGGAAGGACTCTCAGAAGGACGCTGGACATCAGCTGGTGCACGGGGGTGGGGGAGAGCCTGAGGCCGCCAGATCGTCACCCAGCCAAGGAGCTTCAGAATGAGGGGCAACCAGTCCTCCAGCCCCAGCAGCCCCTGCCTGGGGTCCTCCGTGGCTGAACGCCACCAGAGGAAAGCGTGTACAGCACCTGTGGGGAGACTGCCTCTCTCGGGACAGTCCTGACTGAAGCAGGTGGAGACGCTGGCCCTCCTTCTCTAAGCAACACCCGGATGAGGCCATGGCCGGGAGCCAGATGGGGATGACTCAGGCGAGGGAAGCCCCAGCAAAGTTACTGCAAACCAGTTATGCAACCTCCCACCGTGATCACCCAGTGGCTGTGTCTGCCCAGCCCTTCCTGCCCTCACCCAGTGAATGGGTGAGTCCTGTCTGCCCCTCACTGGGTGGGTGAGGCTCCCCAGAAGTGTAGTATTTATCTAGATCTTGGGAGATAGACAGGAGTTCTTTATGCAGAAAAGAGGAAGAGGAGGTGACCGCATGGCTGAACCTTACACCATGATTTCTGTGTTGTGGGCACGTTTAGACTCAGCCATCACGAGGAGGGCGTGGGATGGGCCTCTCAGCCTCTTCCTTCCCATCTGAAAAGCCCCAATTCCTTTTCCATCCATCTTCCTTTGGCAGCTCCCTTCAGAAGAGTCAGAAGGTCTAAAGTGCTGGCAGGCAAGCCTCTCGGGCTGGGGGGTGTGCTTTCAACTGACGCAAGCTGGCTTGGAAACAAAAGTTAAGATCGATTTTTTTTCCCCCTCTCTCTGCCATCCATTTTTCTTCAATGGTTATCTTCCTAGAGTCCATCATGTAATGACTGTGTCAGACCAGGGACAAATGAGGGAGGAGCCGTCACCCCTGCCTGTCATGTGTCCTTGTTCAGTCACTGAAAGGAAATGTTAGCGGTGAATCAATGAAAAATCGAGCATGAAGCCAGAGGCGGAGGAGATTTAAATGTGTCTCTTAAATGAGTGGCAAGTGAGAAAGCAAGTTCTGGATGGAATTCAGCAGGGTGACTTCACCCTAGGTAGCTGGGGGGTTGGGAGGGAGGAGCTAGGAGGACACAGGGAAGGACTCTCAGAAGGACGCTGGACATCAGCTGGTGCACGGGGGTGGGGGAGAGCCTGAGGCCGCCAGATCGTCACCCAGCCAAGGAGCTTCAGAATGAGGGGCAACCAGTCCTCCAGCCCCAGCAGCCCCTGCCTGGGGTCCTCCGTGGCTGAACGCCACCAGAGGAAAGCGTGTACAGCACCTGTGGGGAGACTGCCTCTCTCGGGACAGTCCTGACTGAAGCAGGTGGAGACGCTGGCCCTCCTTCTCTAAGCAACACCCGGATGAGGCCATGGCCGGGAGCCAGATGGGGATGACTCAGGCGAGGGAAGCCCCAGCAAAGTTACTGCAAACCAGTTATGCAACCTCCCACCGTGATCACCCAGTGGCTGTGTCTGCCCAGCCCTTCCTCGCCCTCACCCAGTGAAGTGCAGGCCTGCTCTGTGTGGGGAGAGGAACGATACTGAAATGATAAACCGCGCAGTGACTGAGACGTTAATAACCAGGTTGAACGGCAAGCCTGGACAGCCTGAAGGGGCCCCAGATACGTGGCTGACTCTGAGGCGATGGAGGGATCCCAGGCCAAGAAGAGGTCACGCAATCGTGGGAAGGAAGCTAGTTTCGTGTGGGCCCACATAAAAACAAACCCACCAGACTCTTGGCTTATTTTCTCTTTTGTCTTTTGAGGTGAAATTCACATAACATAGAATTAAGTGTTATAGTTTTAATTGTACTTTGGCGGTACGTAGTGTACGTTCACCAGGTTGTGCAACCATCACCTTTGGCATTTTCATCACTCTGTAGGGTTTCGTTCGGTTTTTCTAACTGGCTGCTCTGGGTCTTCATTGCTGTGTGCGGGCTTTCTCTAGCTGTTGCCAGTGGGGGCTACTCTCCAGTGGTGGTGCATGGGCTTCTCCTGGGGGCTGGCTTCTTTTGCGCGGAGCACAGACTCTAAGGCGTGTGGGCTCAGTAGCTGGTGTGTCCTACGACACCCCAGGGCCTTGCTGCGTTGTGTGGGGCTTCGTTGCCCCAAGGCACGTGGAATCTTCCTAGACCAAGGATGGAACCCATGTCCCTGCATTTATGACTGGACCGCCTGGGAAGTCCTTTGGGCTTGTTCTTATGCCCTTGTGATGGATGAGATATTAACACTTAGAAAAGTGAAGTGAGTGGTCCAAGTTCATCCCTGTCCTCTAGCTCCTCTAGAAGGAGGGAACCTTGCCTTCAGACTTCGGTGAAACAGCTTGTGAACTGACTCCCTGTCCTCTAGTCTCCCCTGCCTCGAGTAGACTTACACGTAATTAGTAGACTCACCTCCTGCAGCCAGGTTCTAAGAGTATCATCCCCCTCTCATCCTCCCAGCGGGCCCTCATTAGCACTGGAATAGAGTCTGAGCTCCTTTATCCACTGTAACCTTTATGTTGATGCAATCACCACGCAACTTGTTCCTCTCCAGTGGGCGAGCATTGTCCGTGGGCAATGCTCTCACCTCCTCACCTGGCAACGCTGGGGCTAGAGGCTGAGCCTTGCACAGCCCCTCCCCTTTATCCCATCCGTTGGCTGCCAGCGACCTGGTGTTTGCCCTTGAGACTTCTTCGGCAGGATCTGACACCAAGGCCGGCTCCAAAAACTGTAAGAAATACATATCAGCTTCTCTGAGTGTTGACCCTGGAGGCCCCCTCACTTGACTCACGGGGAAGGACAGGAACCCCTCCCCCTTCTTTTCACCTTATCATTATTAAATAATAATTATTTTAGAGTCAAATGATAGATGCAATGCAGATATTAAATAGGTTGATGCTGATAGATACGTGTTTTGGAGAAGGAAATGGCAACCCACTCCAGTATTCTTGCCTGGGAAATCCCATGGACGGAGGAGTACCTGGGCCACAGTCGTGGGGTCACAAAGAGTCAAACACGACTGAGCAACTAAGCAACAACAATATATGTGCGTTAGTTGAAAAGGTATTCATGATGTAGGGCTTCCCTGGTAGCTCAGTAGTGAAGAGTTCACCTGCCAATGCAGGAGACACCGGTTTGATCCCTGATCTGGGAAGATCCCACAGGCTGTGGAGCAACTAAGCTCATGAGGCACAACTATGGAGCCTGTGCTCTAGAGCCTTGGAACAGCAACTGTTGAGCCCATGTGCCTCAACTACTGAAGCGTGTGTGCCCTAGAGCCTGGGTTCCACAACAAGAGAAGTCACCGCAACAAGAAGCCTGCCCGCCTCCATTAGAGAGTAGTCCCCACTCCCAGCAACTAGAGAAGAGCCTGCAGCAGCAGAGTTAAAACCCAGAATAGCCAAAAATAAATAAATAAATAAAAATAAAAGATATTCATGGTGTATAGCGAGATGCCAAAAGGTAAAATCCTGGAGTATAATTCTGTCTCAGAAAAAAAAAGAATCTATAAATAGAACAAATATGTGTTTTGAACCCACACATCTGAGTATATAAGAAAAAGGTCTGAAAAGGTATACTCCAAAACTTTAATGAGAGTCCTCTCTGGGTGGTGTAGTGATCTTCATTTTTCCTTTTGCTTATTATTTGGTAAGGTTTCTTTTTCCTCCCTGTAAAAACATGGCCTATAGAAGGAAAAGAATACTGAAGAGGAATATCAAGTTCCTTCAGTGCTTTGTTCACAGTCCTCAGTGTGGCTTATGTTACAACTCATCGTGTGTATGCATCTGCTTTCCCCTCACCTTGGGGACATGGCGGTCATCCCATTCATTTTGTCTTCCCCATGACATCTCCATGACAAGCTCGACTTAGTAACCAGCTCATGCGTGGCCTCAGGCCCTTCTCTCTCGAACCCTTCCTGAATGATAGGGCCTGTGCGAGTCTCTGATCCCAGTCCCTCAGGCACCCTCTAAGACAGTATGCTCCTGATGCTTGCCGGTCCTGGCTTCCTGAAGTTTCTTCCCTGGCAGTAGTGCCAATGAGTGAAAGCCATACACAACAACCTCACCTGTGTCCTGCCTTCATTTGGCCAAAGTCAGAGGGAGAAACAGCAAATCTGTAGACCCAGAAACACTCCTGTGCTTGTGGGTTTCTTCTCAATAAGATTGTGTGCCTGTAGGGAGATGTTTCATTGCCAGGGAAACCAGGAGGGGGATCTGCACGGGGCAGCCGCTGCCTCGACCTGAACTCTATTGTGTTCCACTCCTCCTGGCTTCTGAGCTCACTTCACATCTGTGGTCGCAGGAATATAAACATTCTTCACTTCTGCTGGGATTTTTCCTTCATCTTGTTCTGTTTCTCTTCCTAACGTCTGGCCGACACATAGAGTTTCTCCTGCAGTCTACTAGCTGAACTCATTTTTATTTTTATCAACTAACCTTTGGTATCTTTCACTCTTCCTATACTGTCTTGAGATCAGTATCGCTCAGTCGAAATAGATGAATATATCCTTTCCATGTATGAACCAGCATGTCAGAACTGGACATATCCAGTTGAGAGAATGCTGGAGGGAACAACTTTAACTAGGTTTGTTTTCCCTACTTGATTTGTTTTTTTTCTTTTTTTCCTGCTTGCTTTTCCTTTTTCAGCTCTATCAAGACACCGACGCACATGTCTAAACTGTACTGTATGAGCAACTTTTTGTGACATGGAAACCAAGCAGGACCCTGAGGCACCTTCCCGGTTACAAAAGCCCCTTGGTGTCCCTGTTTCTTGCTTTCATCTCCTAGGCCTTCCCAGAGTTTCAAAGAGCAGACTCATGCAGTTACTAATTAGGGAAGAGAGGGAATGCAGAAGCAAAAGAAAAGCTGTTGAACAAGGAAAGTAATGATAATAGTTCAGTAATAAAATCGTCCTAATTCCTCCTCAAGGGATAAACATAATTGGATTCACATCTCTGAGGTGTTCTGTAGGAACTAAGACCCTCGTCCCTGACCCAGGCGGAGGTTGGCGACTACACACTGAGGTACGCGTGTAGACCCCAGACTGGTTGGAACCAGGAGCCTGATGATTGAGGCTCCTGAAATATCACCCTGTTACCTCCTTCCCACCAACCAGTCAGAAGAAAAGCATGCACCCTACAGCCGTCACCCCTAACAATGTGTGTAAAAACCGTTCCCTGGGGGACACATAGTGTTTGAGCGGCAGAGCCTGCTAGTCTCCCTCTGCCTGGCGAAGCAACGTGTGTTAGTCGCTTAGTCGTGTCTGATCCCTTGGACTGTAGTCTTCCAGGCTCCCATGTCCATGGGATTTTCCAGTCAAGAATTCCCTGATGGCTCAGACGGTAAAAAATGGATTGCCATTTCCTTCTTCAGGGACTATTCCCCACCCAGGGATCAAACCCATGTCTCCCACATTGTAGGCAGACTCTTTACCATTTGAGCACCAGGCAAGCTAAAGCTATTATTCAAGTACTTCACCAAAAACTTGGAAAAAAAATAAACAAAGAAAAACAACCTTTCCTGAAAGCTAGGGCGACGTTTAGGTATTTTGAGCGTGCGCTGCCTGTTTTCTCTGCTCTGTGCCTGCAGTAAACAATGTACTTTTCTTCACCACAGCCTGGTCTCAGTAAATTGGATTTGCAGCGTGAGGGGTGAGCAGATTCAAGCCAGGTTCTCTAGTGGCACGGCCTATTTGGCGTGAGACATGAGTGCATTCTCCCTCTCCCTGGTGAGGCTCAGGGGTCTTATTACTGAACTGAACTTAGGTCCACGCCAGGAGTGAGGGCAGCTCATGCTTGAAAGACCTGAACTCCCCTACAGTCTTTAGGGAAGGGTGTTTAAAGGCAGCGTTTGGGGTGAGGGTTCCAGAGTGCTGTGGCTTTCTTCTGACGGGTTGGTAAGGAGGTAGCAGGGCGATGTTTCTGGAATTTCAATCATTAGCCTTCTGGTTCCAATGAACCTGGGGTCTGTGCAATAGTGTTCGGGATATGGCAGTCACCATTCACATGGGTTTAAGGACTTGGGGCTAGGGAGGTGTCTTAATAGGAACAGCTTAAAGATGCCTATCAGATTGCTATTGTGTGTCCATCATGGAGGAGCCAGGACTAGGAACTAGGTATAATCACTTTATTGCTGAACTGTTAGCATTGCTTGTCTTGTTTAACTGCTTTCCCTTTGTTTCTGCCTTCCCTCTCTTCCCTAATTAGTAACTGTGTGAGTCTGCTCTTTGGACCCCAGGGAAGGCCTTGGAAACGAAAGCCTTTCCTACAAACCAGAAAGGGGAGCATGAAGGGGCTGTGGTCCCTTGGAGGGTCCCACAGGGTCCTACTTAGTCTCAGCTCGCCACCCCCCCCACCCCCCGCCGCCTGCTTTACATTGATACTCCTCTACCCCGAGGGGAACAGATGTGAGACAAGAAAGGGGATAAGGTTTTGGATAGAGAGATCAATCAGAAACTCGACAGGGAAATGCTGTTTCAAGGGAACTCGGTCTCAGTGTGACGGGCAGAAAACTAGCCTCCCCTGTAGTACTAGATCAGAGCCTCCACTTCCCTCTCATTCCATCTCTTGTCTTAGTTTAAATACCTGTGAATTAGACTCCGTTTTTGAAATTCAGTCCCTAACAGTTGTTTTCTGCAGAGCCAGCTTTCAGCAGGCTCAACACAGTAGCTTTGCCCAGCATCTAGCACTTAATCATTGAGAGAAATTAAATCTCATGAAATAGAATCAAACCAAAGGTGTACTTTTCTTCACCACAGCCTGGTCTCAGTAAATTGGATTTGCAGCGTGAGGGGTGAGCAGATTCAAGCCAGGTTCTCTAGTGGCACGGCCTATTTGGCGTGAGACATGAGTGCATTCTCCCTCTCCCTGGTGAGGCTCAGGGGTCTTATTACTGAACTGAACTTAGGTCCACGCCAGGAGTGAGGGCAGCTCATGCTTGAAAGACCTGAACTCCCCTACAGTCTTTAGGGAAGGGTGTTTAAAGGCAGCGTTTGGGGTGAGGGTTCCAGAGTGCTGTGGCTTTCTTCTGACGGGTTGGTAAGGAGGTAGCAGGGCGATGTTTCTGGAATTTCAATCATTAGCCTTCTGGTTCCAATGAACCTGGGGTCTGTGCAATAGTGTTCGGGATATGGCAGTCACCATTCACATGGGTTTAAGGACTTGGGGCTAGGGAGGTGTCTTAATAGGAACAG
Source organism: Tragulus kanchil (assembly GCA_022376925.1). Taxonomy (NCBI): domain Eukaryota; kingdom Metazoa; phylum Chordata; class Mammalia; order Artiodactyla; family Tragulidae; genus Tragulus; species Tragulus kanchil. The sequence goes on along the minus strand of JAIOJX010000032.1, from coordinate 284,250,356 downwards.
CTTAAAGATGCCTATCAGATTGCTATTGTGTGTCCATCATGGAGGAGCCAGGACTAGGAACTAGGTATAATCACTTTATTGCTGAACTGTTAGCATTGCTTGTCTTGTTTAACTGCTTTCCCTTTGTTTCTGCCTTCCCTCTCTTCCCTAATTAGTAACTGTGTGAGTCTGCTCTTTGGACCCCAGGGAAGGCCTTGGAAACGAAAGCCTTTCCTACAAACCAGAAAGGGGAGCATGAAGGGGCTGTGGTCCCTTGGAGGGTCCCACAGGGTCCTACTTAGTCTCAGCTCGCCACCCCCCCCACCCCCCGCCGCCTGCTTTACATTGATACTCCTCTACCCCGAGGGGAACAGATGTGAGACAAGAAAGGGGATAAGGTTTTGGATAGAGAGATCAATCAGAAACTCGACAGGGAAATGCTGTTTCAAGGGAACTCGGTCTCAGTGTGACGGGCAGAAAACTAGACTCCCCTGTAGTAATAGAACAGAGCCTCCAATTCCCTCTCATTCCATCTCTTGTCTTAGTTTAAATACCTGTGAATTAGACTCCGTTTTTGAAATTCAGTCCCTAACAGTTGTTTTCTGCAGAGCCAGCTTTCAGCAGGCTCAACACAGTAGCTTTGCCCAGCATCTAGCACTTAATCATTGAGAGAAATTAAATCTCATGAAATAGAATCAAACCAAATGGAACTGGTAGGTGATGAACTGGCCTTTCAAATAAGGGTCCCTAGCCCTTTAAATGCAGCCCTGCTGAAGCCACAGTGTCTAAGAGGAGGCACGGCACAGCGCTAGGGCCCCTTGTTAGTTTGTGGGGCAGGAATTCTCTGTGAGTTGGCTGTGGTTTTTCTAGTCACTGCCTGTGGTGAGTAACTGGCTTTTGAATCAAGTCAAAAGTGAGAGTCTCTGATGACAGCTGGGTGTGAACTGGGCCTGGGTGTGAATGAGTGTGAACACCATGGCTCACACTCATGTGAACTATGGGTGTAAACTGGGCCTGGGTGTGAATAAGTGTGAACAGAGGAGGGAGGGAAATGGCCTCCCCCTAAAGTCAGGACAACACTGTAGTTATCAGAAACACAGAGGCACTAGTGATGTGAAACGAGCCATGGAACTTATGGTCCAGCCCTCTCTGGATGGGTTCCTGTCCTGAAAGTAGCTGAGAATAGCCAAGCTCAGAGAGGTGTAGATGGGCAATCTCAGGGTATGGCCTGATCCTGTGACTGGAGCAGGAAGGGCTGGGAAGTCGGAGAGTCAGCCACTGTGCTAGGTTATGCAGTTAGTTTTCATGACAACTCTGGGATATTGACATTATTCCCATTTTATAGAAGGGTAAACTGAGGCCCAGAGGGGTAAAGAAGTATAATGGAATGGATATCCCCTTGAGAGGCAGACAGAACTGAATACCATCTGAATGCCATCCCTTACCACCACCCACATGACTTTGGGTGACTCCTTACCCTCCCTGTTCCTTAAGCTCCTCTTCCTCTGTGAACCAGAGATATTAGTACCCACCTCCCAGAGCTGTTTAGAGGATGGAACACAAAGAAAATGAAGCACAGAAACAAGACCTTGACATACGGGAGTGAGGTTTTCACTGAGTACGGCTCCTCTTACTCCTTTGCCCCAAGTCAGAAAGCTGGTGAGCTACCAGATCAGACTCCAATCACCGCTCCCTCTCTCTCTCTCTCTCTGTGTGGGGAGGTGGATTGGCGGAGGGAGGGATAAAATGGGGACTCTGCAATAGGACAGGATCCCTGTGCCTCCTGTGTGCTCCCTGTCCCTGCCCAGGAAGCAGCAGCTGGAAAGATTCTCCCACACCTGGGGAGGAGACAGAGTTGGGAGGCGGGTGTCACACGCATACTCCCCTTTCCCAGCCTTGCGTGCTCACCCAGCCTGGCGACCCTCCTCTGTTAAGCTCAGCTTCAGGACACAGAAGCCCCAGCTCTTTTTGCCACTTCAGCCTCTGTGTTAGTCTTGACCATTTCCCCTGTCCTAGCCCAGATCCCACCTCATTTCATGTGGAGACAGGATGTTTGTGACCTCCTCAGGGAAGCTGTCCATCACACGTCGCTGCCAAAAAAAAAAAAAAATGAAACCCTCTGCCTTGGAGTGCTCACCTGCTCTTGGCCCTCTCACAGCATCTGTCACCTACTGCTCAGCATCCTGGTCGTTTGGGTGGGCCTTGACCAGGGGACTCCACTCCGCTCCCCGGGAGGGGGGTCCCTTCTCTCCTTTTCCCTCCAGTGGTTTCTTTCCTGCCTCCTCCTCCACCGAGGAGCCCCTGCCACTCCTCAGAGCTCAGCAAGGTATCTCTTGTTTGCGTGTGACCACCTAGAGCAGGTGAGAGAGGAGGAGAAACCATGTGGTCTCCACTTTCTCAGATTCAGCTTTACCAACAGTGGAGCTGGTGCTTTTAGCCTTGGGTCAATTTCTCAAATAGTTGAAACCCCTTAGGAGAGAGGAATATGACCTCAGCAGCAGAACGGAAGCCCCTCGAGGGAAGAAACTTTTTTATTTTTAGTAAATCCAAAAATGACATAAATACTTAATATACATGAAAGACAAATGCAGCATATCTGTAAGTTATAAAATACAATAATAAATATAGAATCTAGTAATTAATCCAGGTTGGGGGGATAAATTAGTTTGGGATTATCAGATACAAAATACTATATATAAAATAGATAAACTACAGCGTTCTACTGTTTAGCACAGGGAACAAGATACAAGACCTTGTAATAAACTAAATGGAAAAGAATTTTTTAAAAAAGAACTAAACCTGGGCTTCCCTGGTGGTCCAGTGGGTAAGGACACACCGCCTTGCAGTACAAGGGGTACCAGTTCGAGCCCTGGCCTGGGAAGTTCCCACGTGCCGCGGAGCGGCTGGACTGGTGTGTCCAATTACTAGCCAGTGCTCTGGAGCACATGTGCCCAGAGCCGGTGCTCTGCAACAACAGAGGCCACCGCGATGGGAGGCCCACACGGGCCAAAGAACAAAGATGGATGAAAATGGACAAATGAAAGACCAATAGAAGTGGCCAGCCTGCCGCCCTCCCTCCCTACCCCACCCCCACCTAAATGAATAAATAAATAAACAAATTAAAAAAAAAAAAGAACTAATCCTATCTGCTTCCTCCTAACTACCCTCTTTGCCTTCTCACAAAAGGTCGTCTAGCATTTTGAGCCTAACACTGGCCTCTATTTCTTGTTTTCAGTTTTACTAAGCATGCATGTATTTCTGAGCTATGTATACTTTAATTTTGTTGGTACTTTGGGGGTGAGGTTCTATATACATATCAAACAAAATTTAATGTTCAGTGATTATGAGATTTATCATTTCTAGATGTATATGCACCTACCCTGCCTCTCTTCCATTCCGCTTCTTAGGTGTGTGTCCTAGGGAAGTTGGTTCTCAAACTGTTTGGTTTCAGGACTCTTTTATCCTCTTAAAAATTATTGGAGATCCCATATCAAAGAGATCTTGTTTATGTGGGTTGCATCTATCATATTTACTATCTTATAAATGGAAACATTTAAAAACATTAACTACTTTAAAAATTAACCCAGTACATTTTTTTTTAATATTTATTTATTTATTTATTTTGGTGGGTGTGGGGTGGGGAGAGAGGGGAGTAGGCAGGCCACTTCTATTGGTCTTTCATTTGTCCATTTTTCATCCATCTTTGTTCTTTGGCCCGTGTGGGCCTCCCATCGCGGTGGCCTCTGTTGTTGCAGAGCACCGGCTCTGGGCACACGCGCTCCAGAGCTTGGGCTCGGCAATTGGACACATTGGTCCAGCCGCTCCGCAGCACGTGGGATCTTCCCAGGCCAGGGATCGAACCGGCGCCCCTTGCACTGCAAGGCGGTGTCCTTACCCACTGGACCACCAGGGAAGCCCAACCCAGTACATTTTTAATTGAAGTTGATTTATAATGTAGTATTTATTTCTGCTGTACAGCAAAGCAATTCAGCTCTACATGTGTATATCTATCTATATATATATACATAGATACACACACACACATATATATATAATTTTTGTATTATTTACCACTATGGTTTAGCATAGGATGTTGGATATAGTTCTCTGTGCTGTGCAGTAGAATCTGGTTGTTTATCCATTCTAAGAGCTCACAGCTGGCAGTCTCAACCTCTCACTTCATCCTTCCCTTCCTTGGCAACCCCAGGTCTGTTCTCTATGTCCATGAGTTTGTCTCTGTTTCATAGTTAGATATATTTTAGATTCCACATATGAATAATAGCATATGGTATTTGTCTTTCTGACAAAATTTACTTAGTATGATAATCTCTAGTTGCTTCCCTATTGCTGCAAATGGCATCATTCCATTCTTTTTTGTGGCTGAGTTATATTCCATTGCATATATGTACCAAATCTTCTTTATCCATTCATTTGTTAATGGACATTTAGGTTTTTTCCATGTCTTGGCTATTGTGAACAGTGCTGCTATGAACATATGGGTGCATGTATCTTTTTGGATTAGAGTTTTGTCTGGATATATGCCCATGAGTGGGATTACTCGATTATATGGTAGTTCTATTTTTAACTTCCTGAGGATCCTCCGTACTCTTTTCTGTAGTGGCTGTGCCAACTTGCATTCCCACCAACAGTATGGGAGAGTTCCCTTTATTCCACTTCCTCTCCAGCATTTGTTATTTGCAGAGTTTTTAATGATGGCCATTCTGACTGGCGGGAGGTGATACCTCATTGTAGTTTTGATTTACATTTCTCTAATAATTAGCAATGTTGAGCATCTTTTCATATACCTATTGGCCATTTGTATTTCTTCTTTGGAGAAATGTCTATTTAGGTCTTTTGTCCATTTTTTGATTGAAACCCAGTACATGTTAACATTTTATGAAGAAGACTTATGTATATTTTGTTGGTTTTGGTTGGTTTTTCTGTCCTTGATGTTGTGTGGCAAATTGGATCTTAGTTCCCAGACCAGGGATCGAAACTGTGTCCCCTGCTATGGAAGCATGGAATTTTAACCACTGGCCAGGGAAGTCCCTATATATACTTCACAATTTAAGGAGATGAGTGACATTGTTTACCTTTTGCAGATCTCTTTACTGTCTGGCTTCAACAGAAGACAACCTCAAACAGATCTATAAATGGAAATGATAGGAACATTTTAAAAGAGTTTTCTAATAATTATGTATGTATCTTGTGGCCTCTGAAAAACTCAGTGTGTACCTAACAAAATGAAAGTGAAAATTATTATGAAAATAGTTTTGACCTCATGGACCCCCTAAAAGGGTTTCAGAGATCCCTATGGGTCCTTGGACCTCACGTAGAGAACTATTGCCCTTGTGAAACTTGTACATGTACACCAGGAAAAATGTGCTAAGTTATTCATTACAGCATTGCTTGTAAAAAAAAAAAAAAGAAAGAAAGAAAGAAAAGAAAAGAAAAAAAAACCCAAAACTGGAAACAACCCAAACATCAGCAAGAGAATTAGTAAATGAATTATGATTCATTCACACAATGGTGCACTTTACTGCAGTGAGAATAAGGCCTTTTTTTCCTCCTGTGTTTGTATATGGCAAGTCCAAGGAGTTCTTGCATTTTGACTGAGTAGGTCATTTGATTGGTTTACACCGAAGTGTTAAATAAGACCATGCACAAAAAGGTATGTGAGAGAGATGGACAAACAATGAGCAAGCCCAAAGACTGAATGAAGAATCAAAGCCAGTCACCTAGCGCTTTCTAAAGGATCCTCCGAACTCTTTTCTGTAGTGGCTGTGCCAACTTGCATTCCCACCAACAGTATGGGAGAGTTCCCTTTATTCCACTTCCTCTCCAGCATTTGTTATTTGCAGAGTTTTTAATGATGGCCATTCTGACTGGCGGGAGGTGATACCTCATTGTAGTTTTGATTTACATTTCTCTAATAATTAGCAATGTTGAGCATCTTTTCATATACCTATTGGCCATTTGTATTTCTTCTTTGGAGAAATGTCTATTTAGGTCTTTTGTCCATTTTTTGATTGAAACCCAGTACATGTTAACATTTTATGAAGAAGACTTATGTATATTTTGTTGGTTTTGGTTGGTTTTTCTGTCCTTGATGTTGTGTGGCAAATTGGATCTTAGTTCCCAGACCAGGGATCGAAACTGTGTCCCCTGCTATGGAAGCATGGAATTTTAACCACTGGCCAGGGAAGTCCCTATATATACTTCACAATTTAAGGAGATGAGTGACATTGTTTACCTTTTGCAGATCTCTTTACTGTCTGGCTTCAACAGAAGACAACCTCAAACAGATCTATAAATGGAAATGATAGGAACATTTTAAAAGAGTTTTCTAATAATTATGTATGTATCTTGTGGCCTCTGAAAAACTCAGTGTGTACCTAACAAAATGAAAGTGAAAATTATTATGAAAATAGTTTTGACCTCATGGACCCCCTAAAAGGGTTTCAGAGATCCCTATGGGTCCTTGGACCTCACGTAGAGAACTATTGCCCTTGTGAAACTTGTACATGTACACCAGGAAAAATGTGCTAAGTTATTCATTACAGCATTGCTTGTAAAAAAAAAAAAAAGAAAGAAAGAAAGAAAAGAAAAGAAAAAAAAACCCAAAACTGGAAACAACCCAAACATCAGCAAGAGAATTAGTAAATGAATTATGATTCATTCACACAATGGTGCACTTTACTGCAGTGAGAATAAGGCCTTTTTTTCCTCCTGTGTTTGTATATGGCAAGTCCAAGGAGTTCTTGCATTTTGACTGAGTAGGTCATTTGATTGGTTTACACCGAAGTGTTAAATAAGACCATGCACAAAAAGGTATGTGAGAGAGATGGACAAACAATGAGCAAGCCCAAAGACTGAATGAAGAATCAAAGCCAGTCACCTACCTTCCTGTTGTGACTGTAGTCATGTTAAATTCTCAAGCCGAAGCATTTATATTTTCTGAAACACTTGACTTCAGCCTAATGATTAAAAAGCTAACTTCCTGTTTTAAAATGATGTATAGATCGTGGCAAAATAGTTCGCAAACAGTGGAACTTAATATTATTAACACAAGCTCACAGAATTCAGCAAATTTAGAAAAAGACCTTCTTCCTTTTGAAAGTTTGAGAGCACAGGGCTAATACAAGTACATTTTGTGTTTAAAACTGAACCTTCTTGCTGGAACAAAACCATTTCAAAGCAAAATCTTCCCACACGTCTGATCCCCCAGTTAAAAGGGGAGAAGGAACAATTGAGAGCTTTATAGAGGCCTCACAGGCCACTGAAATGATCCTCATTCACACAAAATCCTAAAGGTTGTAAGGAAGTACACCTGGGATTCCTAGAATGAAATTGATTCCCAAAGGGCTCCCCCTCTCCACTACCACCGTCCCATGCCCCAACACACACACACACACACACACACACACACACAGAGAGAGACTCTGCATCGTGTACTCTTTCAGATTATAGGTGCAAGTGGTGGCTTTGCAGTGGCCAGAGATGACTGAACTTAGAAAGTGTAGGGCTTCCCTGGTGGTCCAGTGGGTAAGGACACCCCCTTGCAGTGCAAGGGGCACCAGTTCGATCCTGGCCTGGGAAGATCCCACGTGCCACGGAGCAGTTGGACCGATTTGTCCAATTACTGAGCCTGAGCTCTGGGGCACATGCGCCCAGAGCTAGTGCTCTGCAACGAGAGAGGCCACTGCAATGGGATGCCCACACGGGCCAAGGAACAAAAAAAAGATGGATGAAAAATAGATAAATGAAAGACCAGTAGAAGTGCACTTTACTGCAGTGAGAATAAGGCCTTTTTTTCCTCCTGTGTTTGTATATGGCAAGTCCCAGGAGGTCTTGCATTTTGACTGAGGAGGTCAGTTGGTTGGTTTACAGAAGTGTTAAATAAGACCATGCACAAAAAGGTATGTGAGAGAGATGGACAAACAATGAGCAAGCCCAAAGACTGAATGAAGAATCAAAGCCAGTCACCTACCTTCCTGTTGTGACTGTAGTCATGTTAAATTCTCAAGCCGAAGCATTTATATTTTCTGAAACACTTGACTTCAGCCTAATGATTAAAAAGCTAACTTCCTGTTTTAAAATGATGTATAGATCGTGGCAAAATAGTTCGCAAACAGTGGAACTTAATATTATTAACACAAGCTCACAGAATTCAGCAAATTTAGAAAAAGACCTTCTTCCTTTTGAAAGTTTGAGAGCACAGGGCTAATACAAGTACATTTTGTGTTTAAAACTGAACCTTCTTGCTGGAACAAAACCATTTCAAAGCAAAATCTTCCCACACGTCTGATCCCCCAGTTAAAAGGGGAGAAGGAACAATTGAGAGCTTTATAGAGGCCTCACAGGCCACTGAAATGATCCTCATTCACACAAAATCCTAAAGGTTGTAAGGAAGTACACCTGGGATTCCTAGAATGAAATTGATTCCCAAAGGGCTCCCCCTCTCCACTACCACCGTCCCATGCCCCAACACACACACACACACACACACACACACACACAGAGAGAGACTCTGCATCGTGTACTCTTTCAGATTATAGGTGCAAGTGGTGGCTTTGCAGTGGCCAGAGATGACTGAACTTAGAAAGTGTAGGGCTTCCCTGGTGGTCCAGTGGGTAAGGACACCCCCTTGCAGTGCAAGGGGCACCAGTTCGATCCCTGGCCTGGGAAGATCCCACGTGCCACGGAGCAGTTGGACCGATTTGTCCAATTACTGAGCCTGAGCTCTGGGGCACATGCGCCCAGAGCTAGTGCTCTGCAACGAGAGAGGCCACTGCAATGGGATGCCCACACGGGCCAAGGAACAAAAAAAAGATGGATGAAAAATAGATAAATGAAAGACCAGTAGAAGTGGCCCGCCCTCCCTACTCCCTCCCCAACTCGCTCCCCTTCCCCCCACTTCCCGGAGCCAAAAAAGAAAGTGTAGTGAAGGATACATGCTATATTTGAACTTCAAACACATGCTTGTATTAGGAGTTCTTAATACAGGCATTCCTCATATATTCAAAGGCCCTTACCCGGCACACTTACTGGTCTTGAACATAGATTTTCTACATAGTAGTACTTTTTTTTTTTGGATATATCAAACATCAAATATTTCCCAACAGATCTTCCTATTTTATAGTCTCCCTGTATTTCCCACAAGGTTCTTCCCTAGCTCAACTCCCAAGGAGCGTGCAACCAGATATGGATCCACTAGGCAGAAGACTGGGGGTTGCTTCCCAGGTGATACTTGCCCAAGAGAAAGGGCTTGAGAGACTGGTAGTTGAAGGTTACCTAAATATACAATGAGATCTCTGCCAGGTTATCCTGCCTGAAGGATAACATGAAGAAAAGAGGAGGAAAAAATTTCTATGGCTAATCCTCAGGAAGAGAAAATAATGTGTCTGTGAGAAAAAGCATAGGGTGCTATTTTTTAAAAAAGAAGCACTTGGAAAACAGTAAGAGTTGGAATTAAAAATTTGCTAGCAGAGATAATAGCTTAGTAAAATTAGGATCTCTCTCAAAAAGCAAATAAAAATAGTCATTAATTTTTGTTGAAATCTGGTCTTTAAATGCACTTGCTTTATCAATCAAAAATTATTCAAGGGGCTTCCCCTGGTGGTCCAGTGGGTAAGGACACCGCCTTGCAGTGCAAGGGGCGCTGTTTCAATCCCTGGCCTGGGAAGATCCCACGTGCCGCGGAGCGGCTGGACCGATGTGTCCAATTACCAAGCCGGAGCTCTGGTGAGCATGCGCCCAGAGCCGGTGCTCTGCGACAACAGAGGCCACCGCGATGGGAGGCCCACACGGGCCAAAGAACAAAGATGGATGAAACTAGACAAATGAAAGACCAGTGGAAGTGGCCCGCCCACTCCCCTTCCCTCCCCACCCCCGCCAAAATAAATAAATAAATAAATAAATAAATTTTTTAAATGGGCAAAGTCTATGAAAAGAAAATCACAGTTAAGAAAATACAAGTGAATCTCAGCACATGAAAAGATGCTCCATCTCATTCATAAGAAAATAAATAAAAATTAAATCTGTCTTGAGATAATATGCTTCACTTACCATTTTGAAAAGATCAAAAGTCATTAAAAAGAACAAGTACTGGTTTAGACCCATCGAAAACAGCTGAATGGTGTAGCACTGTGTCTCAATAAAAGAAAAATAATATATAGTTACAACACATGTATACATATTTTTTTGGATATATCAAACATCAAATATTTCCCAACAGATCTTCCTATTTTATAGTCTCCCTGTATTTCCCACAAGGTTCTTCCCTAGCTCAACTCCCAAGGAGCGTGCAACCAGATATGGATCCACTAGGCAGAAGACTGGGGGTTGCTTCCCAGGTGATACTTGCCCAAGAGAAAGGGCTTGAGAGACTGGTAGTTGAAGGTTACCTAAATATACAATGAGATCTCTGCCAGGTTATCCTGCCTGAAGGATAACATGAAGAAAAGAGGAGGAAAAAATTTCTATGGCTAATCCTCAGGAAGAGAAAATAATGTGTCTGTGAGAAAAAGCATAGGGTGCTATTTTTTAAAAAAGAAGCACTTGGAAAACAGTAAGAGTTGGAATTAAAAATTTGCTAGCAGAGATAATAGCTTAGTAAAATTAGGATCTCTCTCAAAAAGCAAATAAAAATAGTCATTAATTTTTGTTGAAATCTGGTCTTTAAATGCACTTGCTTTATCAATCAAAAATTATTCAAGGGGCTTCCCCTGGTGGTCCAGTGGGTAAGGACACCGCCTTGCAGTGCAAGGGGCGCTGTTTCAATCCCTGGCCTGGGAAGATCCCACGTGCCGCGGAGCGGCTGGACCGATGTGTCCAATTACCAAGCCGGAGCTCTGGTGAGCATGCGCCCAGAGCCGGTGCTCTGCGACAACAGAGGCCACCGCGATGGGAGGCCCACACGGGCCAAAGAACAAAGATGGATGAAACTAGACAAATGAAAGACCAGTGGAAGTGGCCCGCCCACTCCCCTTCCCTCCCCACCCCCGCCAAAATAAATAAATAAATAAATAAATAAATTTTTTAAATGGGCAAAGTCTATGAAAAGAAAATCACAGTTAAGAAAATACAAGTGAATCTCAGCACATGAAAAGATGCTCCATCTCATTCATAAGAAAATAAATAAAAATTAAATCTGTCTTGAGATAATATGCTTCACTTACCATTTTGAAAAGATCAAAAGTCATTAAAAAGAACAAGTACTGGTTTAGACCCATCGAAAACAGCTGAATGGTGTAGCACTGTGTCTCAATAAAAGAAAAATAATATATAGTTACAACACATGTATACATATTAATTATATATACATATGTTATAAATAATATAAGCACATATACAATAATAGAAATGCTATGGATATCTGCACACATACATACACACAGTAATCTCTGGAAGAATAGAAAAGGAAGAGTGCTAATGGTTGTTTTTGTCCTCGGGAAGGGGATGTGGAAAAAGGAGAACTTACTTTTTAAAGAATACTCTTTATTTATTAATTTGTATTTTAAATATTGTGGAAGGTACAATTCAGGTATGAGTGTACAATGACATTTAGTACATTGTGCAGCCGTCCCCACTTTCCAGCTACAGAACATTTTCATCACCTCAACAGGGGACCCTGTACTCATTAGCAGTCGCTTCCCATTTGCCCTTTCCCCCAGTCTCCACGATCACTACTCTGTAGATAAGAATAGCTCTATAGAGTTCCATCTTCTGGATATTTCATATAAATGGAATAAAATAAAATGTGGCCTTTTATATCTGGCTTCTTTCAGTTAGCATCACATTTCAAGGTCCACACATTCGTACTTTGTTCCTTTTTATGGCCGAATAATATTCCATTGTGTGGATATATTGACACCACATTTTGTTAATCTAGTGTCAGTTGATGGCATTTGGGTTGTTTCTACTTCTTGGCTATTGTGGAAAGTGCTGTTATGAACATTTGTGTATAAGTTTTTGTTTGAACATCTGCTTTCAATTTGGATGGAGTATAGACCAGGGAGTAGGACTTCTAGGTCATAGGATAATTACTGAAAACTCTGTAGTGGCTTTTGAATGTTTGTACCCCATGCATATATTGCCTAACCAAAAGTTGACTATTATAAAAAAAATAGCTAAGTAGAGACAAATATATATATATATATATATATATTTAATCACAGTTCAGTAGTTCTGCACAATCACCATTGGATCAGTAAGTGGCCTTATGAGGCCTAAAAGAAACTGAGGTGCAGGAAGCAAAATATTGGATTGGCCAAAAAGTTCTTTCAGGCTTAGCCATAACATCTGATGGAAAAATCCAAATGAACTTTTGGGCAACCCAATATCATTTAATTATATATACATATGTTATAAATAATATAAGCACATATACAATAATAGAAATGCTATGGATATCTGCACACATACATACACACAGTAATCTCTGGAAGAATAGAAAAGGAAGAGTGCTAATGGTTGTTTTGTCCTCGGGAAGGGGATGTGGAAAAAGGAGAACTTACTTTTTAAAGAATACTCTTTATTTATTAATTTGTATTTTAAATATTGTGGAAGGTACAATTCAGGTATGAGTGTACAATGACATTTAGTACATTGTGCAGCCGTCCCCACTTTCCAGCTACAGAACATTTTCATCACCTCAACAGGGGACCCTGTACTCATTAGCAGTCGCTTCCCATTTGCCCTTTCCCCCAGTCTCCACGATCACTACTCTGTAGATAAGAATAGCTCTATAGAGTTCCATCTTCTGGATATTTCATATAAATGGAATAAAATAAAATGTGGCCTTTTATATCTGGCTTCTTTCAGTTAGCATCACATTTCAAGGTCCACACATTCGTACTTTGTTCCTTTTTATGGCCGAATAATATTCCATTGTGTGGATATATTGACACCACATTTTGTTAATCTAGTGTCAGTTGATGGCATTTGGGTTGTTTCTACTTCTTGGCTATTGTGGAAAGTGCTGTTATGAACATTTGTGTATAAGTTTTTGTTTGAACATCTGCTTTCAATTTGGATGGAGTATAGACCAGGGAGTAGGACTTCTAGGTCATAGGATAATTACTGAAAACTCTGTAGTGGCTTTTGAATGTTTGTACCCCATGCATATATTGCCTAACCAAAAGTTGACTATTATAAAAAAAATAGCTAAGTAGAGACAAATATATATATATATATATATATATTTAATCACAGTTCAGTAGTTCTGCACAATCACCATTGGATCAGTAAGTGGCCTTATGAGGCCTAAAAGAAACTGAGGTGCAGGAAGCAAAATATTGGATTGGCCAAAAAGTTCTTTCAGGCTTAGCCATAACATCTGATGGAAAAATCCAAATGAACTTTTTGGGCAACCCAATATCATTTAATTTTAAAATATGACTCATAGAACCAGTACGTCTTCAGGCTACAAATGCTCCCCATCATTAAATGTTCCAGAAATACAGCCCTGGTGAGCGTGGGAAGAGCTGTGAGAATGTTTTCTAAATCCATTTTTTTTTTAAAGATAAAGTGGTAATTACAGTTGACTTCAGCCATGTGATTGTATTCTCAGTGGGAGCCCGGCTCCTGCAACACCACCGATATCCTCTAGGGGGCGATCCCCAGAGACCAAAGTCCCTGGTGCTACTCTGCGGTGGTCATCATGGAGTGGTCATCAGGGAGTGTTCATCCCGCAGAGCTTTCCAAAGAGGGTAGAGGCAACACTGACAGGGAATCCAGTGCTGGAAGGACACTTGGAAAACAGTAGTTCTCTAGCCCTTTATTTTTAAGCAAGGAGACCGAGATCCAGAGTGCTCGCTGATGATGATTACACAGAGTTTAAATACCAAGTCTCTGCTAGGTTGTCTTGTAAAGTGTGGGTAGCATGGCTTCCAAGTCTGATAGAGCTGAGTTTGGATTCTTCCTGCCTCCATTGCTCTACTTTCTCTGCCACCCAATTCCCACCACTTAACTTAAATATATAACCTAGGGCCAGTTACTTAACTTTTCTGAGCCTGTGTCCTTATCTGCATGATGGGGATAATAACATGAAGAAAGAAATGATGGAGAGATGATATCGTGTATGATGTTACTGTTGTTGTTTAGTTACTAAGTCATGTCTGACTCTTGGCAGCCCCATGGACAGTAGCCCACCAGACTCCTCTGTCCGTGGGATTCTCCAGGTGAGAATACTGGAGTGGGTTGCTATTTCCTTCTCCAGGGGATCTTCCCACCCAGGGATCAAGCCTGTATCTCCTATATTGGCAGGGGACTCTTCCACAGAGCCACCAGGGAAGCCCATCATGTAGGTATAGGACTTCGCTTAGGTTTAGTACCTAGTAGGTCCTCAATAAACATTTGTCATGTGAATGAACATGTCCCTCTTCTAGCTCTCTAAAGGCATTGGTTCTGCTGCACCAATACATTTTTATGGATGCACCATATCATTTAATTTTAAAATATGACTCATAGAACCAGTACGTCTTCAGGCTACAAATGCTCCCCATCATTAAATGTTCCAGAAATACATCCCTGGTGAGCGTGGGAAGAGCTGTGAGAATGTTTTCTAAATCCATTTTTTTAAAGATAAAGTGGTGATTACAGTTGACTTCAGCCATGTGATTGTATTCTCAGTGGGAGCCCGGCTCCTGCAACACCACCGATATCCTCTAGGGGGCGATCCCCAGAGACCAAAGTCCCTGGTGCTACTCTGCGGTGGTCATCATGGAGTGGTCATCAGGGAGTGTTCATCCCGCAGAGCTTTCCAAAGAGGGTAGAGGCAACACTGACAGGGAATCCAGTGCTGGAAGGACACTTGGAAAACAGTAGTTCTCTAGCCCTTTATTTTTAAGCAAGGAGACCGAGATCCAGAGTGCTCGCTGATGATGATTACACAGAGTTTAAATACCAAGTCTCTGCTAGGTTGTCTTGTAAAGTGTGGGTAGCATGGCTTCCAAGTCTGATAGAGCTGAGTTTGGATTCTTCCTGCCTCCATTGCTCTACTTTCTCTGCCACCCAATTCCCACCACTTAACTTAAATATATAACCTAGGGCCAGTTACTTAACTTTTCTGAGCCTGTGTCCTTATCTGCATGATGGGGATAATAACATGAAGAAAGAAATGATGGAGAGATGATATCGTGTATGATGTTACTGTTGTTGTTTAGTTACTAAGTCATGTCTGACTCTTGGCAGCCCCATGGACAGTAGCCCACCAGACTCCTCTGTCCGTGGGATTCTCCAGGTGAGAATACTGGAGTGGGTTGCTATTTCCTTCTCCAGGGGATCTTCCCACCCAGGGATCAAGCCTGTATCTCCTATATTGGCAGGGGACTCTTCCACAGAGCCACCAGGGAAGCCCATCATGTAGGTATAGGACTTCGCTTAGGTTTAGTACCTAGTAGGTCCTCAATAAACATTTGTCATGTGAATGAACATGTCCCTCTTCTAGCTCTCTAAAGGCATTGGTTCTGCTGCACCAATACATTTTTATGGATGACATTTTAGGCCATATCCTTATGGGCTTTCTCACATCTAGAAAGCGGACCCTGGGAGGAAAAGGAGAGTGTGGGGTGGTAGTGCTGCTCCTGTCGGGGTGAAAAGCTCCTTTGTGAAGCCTGAGCAGCTCCATTTACTGCCCTGCTCTGTGGCCGACGCTTGGAGACCTGCATGTTTGTCAGCCAGAGGTCCCCATAGTCTGTGCAGAAAAGTGAGATCCTAGTGAAGGCAGCAGAGTCACACCCCCCTCGGCCTGTTCTTCCTCTCCTTTCCTGGTACTCTGACACAAGGCCCAGTTTGGCCTTTTCAAGTAATGCTAATCAAAATGTTTTATGGGAGCTGTTGTTTGTGTCTGGCTATAAATGCCTATCAGCAAACATATCAGAATAATGTGATAAATTTTATTTGGTTGCATTATAAAATTTAGGTCATGTTTTCTCCGCCTTCATAATTTGTATGGCACAAAACATTTTTAAAATTAGGCAGTAAGTTACGTTTCTCACGATTTTGTAGGAGAGGGAGCAGGGTGGAGATGAGCTACAATATATTTTTTTCATTATGAAAAATGTTGCTTCCATATACAAAATGGGGATATAGAGAAAAGAACATCTCCCATAAATTCAGCCACTGTTAGAAGACTTTAAAAACATCATTTAAATGCTCTTTTTACAGAGTTGTAACTAAGCTAACATTTCTTTTCCTTGCCACTGAAAGCTTGGAGTCCTGACCACTGAACCACCAGGGAATTTCCCAGGTTAACATTTCTGATTTTAAAAATTTGGCTTCCTTGGTGCCTAGCAGTGATATTCAATCATTAAACATTTCCTAAGTACCTACTATGTGGGCAGCGCTAGGGTACAAAGCTGAATTAGACAAAATCCTAGCTAGGACCATGTTCCTTCACCTTATAACAGCTTCTTCAGTTTGTTTGCGTTTGCTATATGGTGCTATTCACTGGGGAAAACCGTCCAAACTGGGGAAGAAAAGTCCTAGTAGGTCCTCAATAAACATTTGTCATGTGAATGAACATGTCCCTCTTCTAGCTCTCTAAAGGCATTGGTTCTGCTGCACCAATACATTTTTATGGATGACATTTTAGGCCATATCCTTATGGGCTTTCTCACATCTAGAAAGCGGACCCTGGGAGGAAAAGGAGAGTGTGGGGTGGTAGTGCTGCTCCTGTCGGGGTGAAAAGCTCCTTTGTGAAGCCTGAGCAGCTCCATTTACTGCCCTGCTCTGTGGCCGACGCTTGGAGACCTGCATGTTTGTCAGCCAGAGGTCCCCATAGTCTGTGCAGAAAAGTGAGATCCTAGTGAAGGCAGCAGAGTCACACCCCCCTCGGCCTGTTCTTCCTCTCCTTTCCTGGTACTCTGACACAAGGCCCAGTTTGGCCTTTTCAAGTAATGCTAATCAAAATGTTTTATGGGAGCTGTTGTTTGTGTCTGGCTATAAATGCCTATCAGCAAACATATCAGAATAATGTGATAAATTTTATTTGGTTGCATTATAAAATTTAGGTCATGTTTTCTCCGCCTTCATAATTTGTATGGCACAAAACATTTTTAAAATTAGGCAGTAAGTTACGTTTCTCACGATTTTGTAGGAGAGGGAGCAGGGTGGAGATGAGCTACAATATATTTTTTTCATTATGAAAAATGTTGCTTCCATATACAAAATGGGGGGATATAGAGAAAAGAACATCTCCCATAAATTCAGCCACTGTTAGAAGACTTTAAAAACATCATTTAAATGCTCTTTTTACAGAGTTGTAACTAAGCTAACATTTCTTTTCCTTGCCACTGAAAGCTTGGAGTCCTGACCACTGAACCACCAGGGAATTTCCCAGGTTAACATTTCTGATTTTAAAAATTTGGCTTCCTTGGTGCCTAGCAGTGATATTCAATCATTAAACATTTCCTAAGTACCTACTATGTGGGCAGCGCTAGGGTACAAAGCTGAATTAGACAAAATCCTAGCTAGGACCATGTTCCTTCACCTTATAACAGCTTCTTCAGTTTGTTTATGCGTTTGCTATATGGTGCTATTCACTGGGGGAAAACCGTCAAAAGAAGAGGACACTGATGTATTAAAGGCAGTGTGGGGGGCAAGGAACAGTGAAGAGCTGGGAATGGCCAGAGAACTAGGAAGTGCCTAGTGGGGACTTGCCGTGTGAATGAATTATCCCAGCATGCAGTGCAGATCCTTTGGTTTAGTCTTTTAGAGTGTCAGAGTAGCTCTCAAATTGCATCTGTCTTTCTCCTTTCTTTCAGTTTTTTTAAAAATTATTTATTTATTCGTGTCTATTCTGGGTTTTCACTGCTGCTACAGGATCCTCTCTAGTTGCAGGGAGTGGGGGCTACTCTGTAGTTGAGGTGAGCAGGCTGCTTGCTGTGGTGACTTCTCTTATTGTGGAACTCGGGCTCTAGGGCACATGGGCTTCAGTAGCTGCAGTTCCGAGGCTCTAAAGCACAGGCTGCATAGTCGTGGCTCACGGGCTTGGTTGCTCCGCAGCATGTGGGATCTTCCTGGATTACGGATCGAACTTGTGTCTTGTGCATTAGCACACAAACTTTTACCACTGAGCTACTGGGGAAAGCCCCTTTCAGTTTTTTAAAAATGTTGTCTGTGCAGACGTCATCCTCTTGAAATCTCTGGCCAACTTTTAAAGATTTCATTCCTTTCACGGTCCTCGTCTAACCTCACTTTATATTTAACTGAGGATCTGTCCACAACTTTGAGTTTGAGTGACCCTCTTCAAGGTCACATGCATGGTCTCTACATTCTTCTTGGTTGCCCAGTGTATAGAACTATAACTGATTTAATTAAGTCAACAGTTAAAGAGTTCTTGATGAGTGACTCCATTTCCCCTGTGGTTTTTGACATCCCCCTTTCTTTAGGCTTAATTTCCTTGTGCTTTTCTTGAACTCGCATGCGTTACTGTCCATTTTTCACTCAGTCTGTTCCTTCCCCCAGGAGTGGGGCCATGTGCTACCTCCTAGGGGATGTCTCCTTGCCTACCAGCCTCATTTGGACTAAAAGGGGATAAAGATCTTTTAAGGAAGGGAGGAGAGAATGCCTGCCTGTTAGCCTGCCACCCAGCACTCAAAAGAGCCGGTTAGATCAAGCCCTGACTCTGCCCCCGGAGTCTATCAGAGGGTGAATCTAGAAACTGTTTGCACAAGTTCCTCCTGGGAACAAGAAACGACAAGAAACCAGACAAGGAATAGATGGGGACTCTAATTTAAGATTAGAACATATAAGATTCACATGATCTAGTCAAATACAGATTTGTTTTTTTTTTTTTCTTTTTAATTCAGGTTTATAATTTTCAACCATGTGGTGACACCCGCATCACAAACACACCAAAATGAAAGATATACAAAGTATTCATGGCAGCGATTTGGTAGCATGTACCTTGTGAACTGGTCTGTGCTCTTTGGTTGCCAGTTTCCTCACTGGTCACAGGGGGATGGGGCTACATGATATCCAAAAGTTCATCCAAGAGCCAGGACCCTCGTCCAGGGTCCCATCTCCAAGGGAGAGGTTGCCACATGGCATTCAATTCTTCCCACAGTGACAGCTCTGGAGGCTAGTATGACTGCTTAAGTCTCATGACACTTGCCCATCACAGGGCACTCGATTTTGGACAGGTCGCTGGTATACAGAAGGAAGTGGTAAATCAGCTGATTCAAGGGAACTCAGCCCTGCGAAGAGCTGGCAGCCCTGCCCAAAGTCTCGGGAGACTAAAATGTATCAAAATCTCCATTTATTAATGTGGACTGAGAACCACAGGTGCCACACGGAGGACACTGCTCTGTTCCCACCCCATCCTTCTCTGCCCCACACCGAACCCTGTCCCCTTCCCCTCTTTCCAGGATGGTTGCTCCTGGAAACCAAGCTACCATCAGGAGGCTGTTAGGCAAGTGTGAGCGTCTCTCTGACAGGTGGGGCTCCATGGCCCTCTTAGGGTCTTGCCCTCCTAGCCTCTCTTCCTCCACCCTTGGTTCCAGAGACATACTGGCCAAGTTCCTTTGGAAATTCCTTTTCTTCATGCTCCTAGCTGCCTCTCCAATCTCTGATTACTCAGGATCCTGTTAAAAGTGTGGCAGTGGCTTTGGGGAGGTTCTCTAGTAGCTGCTAAGTGAGATTGGAGGAGCTGATTTTCTGGGAAGTGTCTGACTTGATTAGTTGGGAAAGGTGTGGCCCATCTCCTGTGGGGCCTGGGGCCACCAGCTTTTGCCAATCCCTTTCCCCCTTTCCTCAGAATCCTTTTTGGTCTTTGCCATCCCCTCTGACTTCCTTGCAAAGAGGCTCAGTTGCAAGGAGGTCATTTCTGTCTCCCAGTGGGAATATTCTAGTAACCTTCTCTTCAGATATCCACTCTAGGGGGTCCAAGGTGAAATAAGAGCTTCACGGTGTGTATAGGATGAAGTTGGTGACCTGTGATTATTAGGAACCTACTTCGTGAGTGGCAAGAATTGCATGTCCTACCCACATTATCTCAACCATTCTTTACCACTCTAGGAGGTTGGCACTGTTACAAACTCCATTCTATAGATTTTGGACCTAAGAAGTTCATCACTTGTTGAAGATCAAATACTTTTTCTTAAGCTGATTTTTTATTTTTGGCCGCGCCACTCAGTATGTGGGATCTTAGTTCTCTGACCAGGGATCGAACACGCAGCCCCTTCAGGAGAAGCACAGAATCTTAACCACAAGACTTCCAGGAAGTCTCCACAGAGTTATTAAGAGGTGGAGGGGCACTCAAACTCAATTCCATTCATTGCCAAAGCAAAGGCTCCGTGGATCAAGTCACTGTCTTCAAGGGTCCCAGCATTTCTTGAGAATCTACTAGGTGTAAAACTCTGCGGCCACTACTGTGATAAATATCCAGAGGAATGATGGTGGGTAGCTCTTGCATTCCAGGGAGACAGTTTCTTACTGGGAGGTGGTATACACATGAGGGGTTCTATTTCAAAGCAGACTGAAACAAGTGTCGTCTGCAAGGACAAGCGGAGTCCCCCAGGAGCATGGATGCGCAAGGGAGATCAATCCACGCTGTGTGTGTGACAGAGGGAGAGAAAAGGGAGGAAAGAAGAGAAGAGGAGGTGGAGGATGGGGAGAGAGAGAAAATATGAATGAGATGGGTGCTGGGCAGAATTTTCCTTTTTTTTTAATGTTATTATTTTGCCATATTTGCTGAATATGAATGGGTGTGTCCATCTGTTTTCCTTTGGGCTTCACGCCACAATTTGTGGGATCTTAGTTCCCCAATGAGGGATCACCCCTGGACCCTTGGCAGTGCAAGTGCAGAGTTCTAACTACTGGACCACCAGAAAATTCTGCCTAGTTTTTCTCAAGATGGGCTTTGTGTTGCACCTCAGTAGGCGAGAGGACTTCCACAGGCTGGAGTGATACAGGCAGAGCAGAAGCGTGAGTAAGAAGCCAGGGCGAGAGCACTGAGACCTGCTCAGCAGTTAAAGGGTGTAGAGAGAAGCACACCACAGGCAGGTGGGTCAAGAGCCTTGAGGTAGGGGAAGGGTCTAGGCTTGCTCCTGGGAGCAGCGGGCAGCTGCCGACAGCTTCTGGTAACACAGTCAGGAAGTGGTGATGCAAGTTTGCAGTGAGATCTGGCAGTGGGAAGTGGGGATGTGACCTTTGTGTGGTTCCTCCCTTTGGCCAGCACCCACTGCCGGGCTGGCCACTCAGTGGGGACATTGAGAGGACTGGTTCCAGCTGTGGGAGCTCCCACTCTTAACACAGGCTGAGCGTGAGGCCCCTTCAAGGCCTGTGGGAGGGGTCCAGAGAAGGGAGTGTCCTGATTTTGTGTTTTTCTGGCTGGATGCCGGGGAGGTGCAGTCCAGTAGGAAGCACTGAGGATTCAGGGATAGGAGGAGGTGGCAGGCATGGGCAGGGGAAGTGGAAAGGAAATGTACTTTGAGACCTGATGAAGAATCTTTGGAGCTCAGCCAAGGCACAAGGAGAGCCCTTGCCCCTTACAGATTTAAGTTCATTTCTGATTTTGAAAATCTTATATAAGGAGGTACAGGTGAATTTTTCTTTCAAGTGCTATAAAAAACTCAGTGAAATTGAGAACCTGGTTGCCTGGGTATTCAATTATATGAATAAGAAGTAAATGATTATATAGTCAAGTTCATATCAGTATGTCCACCATAAGAATACCCATTATGGATGACCACAGGCAGAATTAGTGATGCACATAGAAGGTGAGAGCCTAGGACCCATTTAAGGGGTGTGGGAAAGAGGAGGTGGAGGATGGGAGAGAGAAAATATGAATGAGATGGGTGCTGGGCAGAATTTTCCTTTTTTTTTAATGTTATTATTTTGCCATATTTGCTGAATATGAATGGGTGTGTCCATCTGTTTTCCTTTGGGCTTCACGCCACAATTTGTGGGATCTTAGTTCCCCAATGAGGGATCACCCCTGGACCCTTGGCAGTGCAAGTGCAGAGTTCTAACTACTGGACCACCAGAAAATTCTGCCTAGTTTTTCTCAAGATGGGCTTTGTGTTGCACCTCAGTAGGCGAGAGGACTTCCACAGGCTGGAGTGATACAGGCAGAGCAGAAGCGTGAGTAAGAAGCCAGGGCGAGAGCACTGAGACCTGCTCAGCAGTTAAAGGGTGTAGAGAGAAGCACACCACAGGCAGGTGGGTCAAGAGCCTTGAGGTAGGGGAAGGGTCTAGGCTTGCTCCTGGGAGCAGCGGGCAGCTGCCGACAGCTTCTGGTAACACAGTCAGGAAGTGGTGATGCAAGTTTGCAGTGAGATCTGGCAGTGGGAAGTGGGGATGTGACCTTTGTGTGGTTCCTCCCTTTGGCCAGCACCCACTGCCGGGCTGGCCACTCAGTGGGGACATTGAGAGGACTGGTTCCAGCTGTGGGAGCTCCCACTCTTAACACAGGCTGAGCGTGAGGCCCCTTCAAGGCCTGTGGGAGGGGTCCAGAGAAGGGAGTGTCCTGATTTTGTGTTTTTCTGGCTGGATGCCGGGGAGGTGCAGTCCAGTAGGAAGCACTGAGGATTCAGGGATAGGAGGAGGTGGCAGGCATGGGCAGGGGAAGTGGAAAGGAAATGTACTTTGAGACCTGATGAAGAATCTTTGGAGCTCAGCCAAGGCACAAGGAGAGCCCTTGCCCCTTACAGATTTAAGTTCATTTCTGATTTTGAAAATCTTATATAAGGAGGTACAGGTGAATTTTTCTTTCAAGTGCTATAAAAAACTCAGTGAAATTGAGAACCTGGTTGCCTGGGTATTCAATTATATGAATAAGAAGTAAATGATTATATAGTCAAGTTCATATCAGTATGTCCACCATAAGAATACCCATTATGGATGACCACAGGCAGAATTAGTGATGCACATAGAAGGTGAGAGCCTAGGACCCATTTAAGGGGTGTGGGGAAAGCAGGTCTACCTCTTTGCATGCATGTGTGCCTAGTCACTCAGTTGTGTCCAACTCTGTGCAACTCTATGGACTGTAGCCCACCAGGCACCTCTGTCCATGGGATTCTCCAGGCAAGAATACTGGAGCGGGTTGCCAGGTCCTCCTCCAGGGCATCTTTCCAAGCCAGGGATTGAACCCATATCTCTTATGTCCTCTGCACTGGCAGGCAGGTTCTTTACCACTTGCGCCACCTGGGAAGCCCAAGCTTGCCTCTGTACACACAGGAAAGGTCAAACTCTTTTTCAGCTTTGCTTTGCACAGACTCTGGTGAGCAAGGAGCACTCTCGTGTCAGGAATTGCCCAGAAGACTCTATGTTGCTGGACAAGTATGTCACCTCTTGAGGTTCTGGCCCTTCCAGTTTTCTAATCATCCTGCCCTAAGGGCTCCCAGGGTAATTTTTCATGAAGCCTTGCTGCTTCTGACCTCCATTCCAGCCTGAAAGCACCAGCCGCTGCATGGGGAGCTAAGAAAGTCTGAGCAGGCTCTAAGGCCCTTTCCTTACTTTTCCATCATCGTTTTGTGGATGGTAGTAATGTGAAATGCCTTTTTTTTCCCTCCTGTTGCTGCCAGTTTATAACTGGGTCAACCACAGCAGAGCTTTCTAGATGACAGAATTATAAAATATGCTTATAACCTTTGGTGTGATTACATAAGTACATAGATTATGAGTATTGGTGATTTCAGAAAATGGTTCTGATCATGATGCATGGATCCCTGGTCTCTGTTTACAAACATTTAAGTATTTGGCTAAGGGAGGGACTTCCCTGGTGATCCAGCGGCTAAGACTCCATGTTCCCAAGGCAGGGGGCCTCGGTTCGATCCCTGGTCAGGGAACTGATTCCACATGCTGCGATGAAAGATCCTACATGTCACAACAAAGATTAAAGATCCCACCTGCTGCAACTAAGACCTGGCGCAGCCAAATAAATAAATAAATAAATATATATATATATTTTTTTTTTCTTTTTTTTTTTCCTCTCTCTCTTTTTTTGGGGGGTGGGCAGCGGGTTGGGGAGGGAGAGGGCGGGCAGGCCACTTCTATTGGTCTTTCATTTCTCTATTTTCATCTGTCTTTGTTCTTTGGCTCCTGTGGGCCTCCCGTCGCAGTGGCCTCTGTCGTTGCAGAGCGCTGGCTCTGGGCGCATGCGCTCCAGAGCTCTGGCTCGGTCATTGGACACACTGGTCCAGCCGCTCCGCGGCACGTGGGATCTTCCCAGGCCAGGGCTCGAACCGGTGCCCCTTGCACTGCAAGGCGGTGTCCTTACCCACTGGACCACCAGGGAAGCCCAATAAATATATTTTTAAAAAGTATCTGGGTAAAGGAGACAGCAGGGAGATCACAGTTTTGCAAGCAGGTATTATTATCCCCGTTTCATAGACAGAGGCTCCAGAGAGGTCCGGGTGCTGGCCCGAGGTCACACAGTAGGCCACTGGCAGAGACACAGCCCCAGCCTGAGTAGACCCCAAGCCCCATTTCTTTCCAGTGCATCAGGTGCCTGATGGGAAGGGTCTGGAACTGTGAAAATCGGTGTTCTGGCTGTGTAAGAAATTCGTTTTCTGGTTAGCTGGATATTCCAGATAGCTGAATTGCCAGATTAGATACCGTTAGGAAAGGAGGTGAGGGAGGCAGCAATGGAGGTCCTCTAGGATTCTTTCCCCCACCCAAATCCTCTAGGATTCTTTTCCCCACCCAAATCCTACTTCTGAAGTGTATGAACTGCTCCCTGTTAGGGGTCTATAGGCTCCAGGGGCCACAGTGTCAGGCTGTGATGGCAGTGGGGGGAGTGGCATGTACATTCTAACCTCTCCTATCTGGTTCTACCTCCATGTGCCCTCCGGGTTTCATTCTCATTTCTCAGGTGACTAACGCAGCTGAACTTCTTACAGATATTAATGATTATTAATAGTTCCTTTCTTTCCTCTGTCTTATTGCTTATCTATCTGCATCTTGGCACCCTACCCCCTCTCCCAGGACCTGGCAAAGGGCAACTCTGAAAGATTCCCAAATCCTGGGGACCCAGATTTCTCTATCATGGCAGGTCTCTGGCTGCAGAGAGTCAGCAGCCCTTTACCGTCTTTCTGTCTTCCTTGTGGGCCTTACCTCTCAGCTTTCTACCTCCTGGCATATGCCTCTCCGGCCAGACTGGCAGTCTCAGACCCTCTCTGTGCCTTTGCAGGTACCGTTCTCTCTGCCTGGGATGCTATATCCCCCGCCCCTACTCTACCTCGTTAATGGCTGTGTATCGTTCACGTCTCGGGTCCTATGTCACTTCCTCCAGGAAGTCTTGCCTGATGTTTCCCCCACCCCCAGTCACCCGCCTGGGTTGCTTGCCCCTTGTTTGTGGCCAAGCAACATCCTGTACTTCCCGTCATAGCGTTTATCATGCTGGGTTGCAATTGCCTTTTTTGCTGGCCTGTTTCTTTTGCTCCTTTCCTTATCCCTTTAGAGGATGAGACTTTGTATTCTCTCATTTTTATATCCTGTGAACCCTGAGCATCAGTGATATTTGTTGAATGAACCATCTGGCCTGGATCCCTCTAAAAAAGATAAAAATCTCCCCTTCAGGACTTGCTATCCTAGAATCAGTGATTTCAGGCCACAGTCTTCCACTGCCTACATCAGTCCTTCTATTTGACACAGTCTCAAAGAAATGGACGTTTATTGAGGGTGTACTGTATCCCAAGCACCAAGCCTGGTCCTTTACGCGTGAAGTCATTTTCACAGTTTTAAGGCTTAAGGCTCCATGTCTAGACAGCACTTGGAAATTCAGGGCTCTGATGTCCAGTTAGTCAGGGAACAAGCAAGTGGAAAGGAGTGATATTACACTTTCCATTTTGATAGTGGCAAAGAGATGTCAACAGAGGAGGCTCCCATGTAGCTTGGGGCTCTGAGTCTTTGTATCTTAAGTGCCTGGCACATGGCAGGAACATAGACAATATTTGTTAAATAAATGAACACATGGTTGGAGAGAAACATAGGAAGAGCTGCCTGGAACACCCAGCATTTCTTTCTGGATCTGACCTAATATAATTCCCCTACATGCTGATAAACAAAACTAGACACTGAAGTATTTTTGTTGTGGGCAAACTGTCCACCGTGCCAGCCAAGACTGATTCTTGTGATTTCTGCTCAGTCTGTTGACTAAAAATGACTACATCTGGCTGAGAAATTTCTCTTCTGAATCTAGGAGGAAAAGAAAACAGATTGGGGGAACTTCCCTGGTGGGCCACGGCCTAAGAATCCAGCTGCCAATGCAGGAGACACAAGTTCTAGCCCTGGTCCAGGAGGTTACCACATTCCCTGGAGCAGCGAAGCCCATGTGCCACAACTACTGAAGCCCATGTGCTCTAGAACACATGTTCCCCAACAAGAGAAGCCACTGCAATGAGAAGCCTGTGCACTGCAACTAGAGAGTAGCCCCCGGTCACCACAACTAGAGAAAGCCTGCACACAACAAAGATATGCACAGTCAAATAATTTTTTAAAAAGTCAATCTTAAAAAAAAAAACAAACAGATTTGGGGCAAATAGTTAGCAGTCCCTCTGCCAGTGTCACCAGGCGGCCATGAGCTACCACAGGCTCACTGGATGTTCACTCTAGAACTACCCTCAGGGATCATCAAGGCCCAGTGGATACAACTCCCTGATTTTACAAAGAGGAGACTGGCACCCAGAGAGAAGAGTGATTCCTTCACTTGTCAAAAAGTTGTTTGGTGCTGGAGCCATTTGGTTTTGTGTAATTGGTCTGTGCTTTAGCTGCAAAGTACGTCTTTAAACAAGAAAGCCTTCTCATCTTCATAAAACTGTTGTGAAGCTCACATTTCAATGATAAAGAGGAAAGTGGTAAAAGCAATACAAATTAAGCTGTTGATTACCTACAATGATTATGATAATAGTGCTGAATATAAATGGTCCTTTCTTTAGTTCCTTAGAAGGCTCTTCTGTATCCTCTGGTTCCTAAGAGTTTTCATTGTTAGGAACTTCAGCTACCCCCAGAAAATACTGCAAAACTATTTAGCTGACCATGTGTGTGAGGGGTAAAAACCACCTTGAATAAAAGGGCAGTTACTAATTGTGTAAATTTTGTGCAACTTTAGTTCTTTTATCGTAAAAAATGAACACATGGTTGGGAGAAAATGAGCTGCCTGGAACACCCAGTTTTTTCTGGATCTGACCTAATATAATTCCCCTACATGCTGATAAACAAAACTAGACACTGAAGTATTTTTGTTGTGGGCAAACTGTCCAGCCAGCCAAGACTGATTCTTGTGATTTCTGCTCAGTCTGTTGACTAAAAATGACTACATCTGGCTGAGAAATTTCTCTTCTGAATCTAGGAGGAAAAGAAAACAGATTGGGGGAACTTCCCTGGTGGGCCACGGCCTAAGAATCCAGCTGCCAATGCAGGAGACACAAGTTCTAGCCCTGGTCCAGGAGGTTACCACATTCCCTGGAGCAGCGAAGCCCATGTGCCACAACTACTGAAGCCCATGTGCTCTAGAACACATGTTCCCCAACAAGAGAAGCCACTGCAATGAGAAGCCTGTGCACTGCAACTAGAGAGTAGCCCCCGGTCACCACAACTAGAGAAAGCCTGCACACAACAAAGATATGCACAGTCAAATAATTTTTTAAAAAGTCAATCTTAAAAAAAAAAACAAACAGATTTGGGGCAAATAGTTAGCAGTCCCTCTGCCAGTGTCACCAGGCGGCCATGAGCTACCACAGGCTCACTGGATGTTCACTCTAGAACTACCCTCAGGGATCATCAAGGCCCAGTGGATACAACTCCCTGATTTTACAAAGAGGAGACTGGCACCCAGAGAGAAGAGTGATTCCTTCACTTGTCAAAAAGTTGTTTGGTGCTGGAGCCATTTGGTTTTGTGTAATTGGTCTGTGCTTTAGCTGCAAAGTACGTCTTTAAACAAGAAAGCCTTCTCATCTTCATAAAACTGTTGTGAAGCTCACATTTCAATGATAAAGAGGAAAGTGGTAAAAGCAATACAAATTAAGCTGTTGATTACCTACAATGATTATGATAATAGTGCTGAATATAAATGGTCCTTTCTTTAGTTCCTTAGAAGGCTCTTCTGTATCCTCTGGTTCCTAAGAGTTTTCATTGTTAGGAACTTCAGCTACCCCCAGAAAATACTGCAAAACTATTTAGCTGACCATGTGTGTGAGGGGTAAAAACCACCTTGAATAAAAGGGCAGTTACTAATTGTGTAAATTTGTGCAATTGTTCAGACATTCTTTGAACTTTAGTTCTTTTATCAGTAAAAAGGAAAGGATAATACCTACACCTAAGACTGGTTGTGGGGACTGAAGAAGAAATGGAAACCACTTGCTTCTGGCACTTAGCTGGGACTAGAATGTAAATTTCTGTTTTTGCAAAGCTGAGGTCTTTTCCATGGACCCCCAGAAGAGTATTACACGCAATGACTGATACAATCACTCTTGAAACGGGTACTTCCAACAACTTGTAATCAACAAATAGAATCTTTTCCTAATATCTTCAACTGCTGAACTCATTGCCTAGGTCCCACAATTGAAAAGAAAAGCATCTGCTCCCAAAGAAGACAAAAATACACACAGAAAAACCCAGCGCTGCATGCAAACTGCAGGGATGGAATGAGTGATGGTGTGACAGGGAGGCTTAGTCTTGAGTGAGCGATGGAGGGCGTCCCTAAAGAGGCTGTGTGGTTCATGGAGAGGAGTCCGAGCTGGCCAGGTAGAAGAGACAGGTGGGGGAGGACACAGAGGGAGCTATTTTAGATATTGGTGGCCCAGTGATGAAGAATCCACCTGCCAATGCAAGAGACTCGGGGAAGATCCCTCGTTAAGGAAAGATCCCTAGGTGGGGAAGATCCCCTGGAGAAGAAAATGGCAATCCACTCCAGTATTCTTGCCTGAAGAATTCCATGGAGAGAGGAGCCTGGTGGGCTTCAGTCCACGGGATCACAAAGAGTTGGACAAGACTTAGTGACTAAACAACATATCAGATATTGCTGGAATAATTTTTTTTTAAACTCTTAACAAAAGTGAAGGAATGGGTGACTTGTGATAGCAGTGGTTCTTTTCTTGCCACTGAAGATCGGGGAGCCACTGATAATGCAAAGGGGTGAATGAAAAGAACTGGGAAGATGACAGCCAGTAAGGGCTGGCTGGCTGAAGCTCCACCTAGCTACATCATTCATTTAATCATTCAACAAATAGCTACTGAGGACCTGCCTGCCATGTACCAGGCTGGATCCCAGGAGCTGAAAATCAGGCAGTGAACAGGACTAGCAAGGTCTCCGTTCTCAATGGTGGAGACTGACAACAGATAAACAAGTAAATAAACAAGGAAGTATCAGATAAGTGCCTCTTGGAAAATTAAACTAGGTGATAAGAGAGTCCCTGAGCGGCATCTGCTCATCCTCTCCCCCTCCTTCTGAGTACTCGCCGAGCCTCCTCCATGGTTTTCCAAGGAGATTTTGCTCCTAGGAAAATCTCTAAGGCAAATCATTAACCCTGCTCTCTCGGTCTTTCCAATAAGACTTCTTCCCCAGGGCCCGGTCAGTTTTTTATCTTTGCGTCGGGGCCACCGATTCTGCCAGAAGCTTCAAGTCTAAAAGTTAGGGGATGATCGTAACAGCCTTGAGACCCGTCCTGACCGTGGTTCCCTTGGCAACGTATATCCTCCTCCCCAGTCACCCCATTCTCGCTCCAGGCTCAGCCCCTCCTCCTCCCTTAATATAGATATCCCCTTTAGAAGAAAAACATAATATGATTGAAACTACATTCCTCTCCTTTAACAAATGCACTTTTAAAAGTCACCCGCCTCGACTGGCGAGAGCCGTCCCCACCTCCTAGCGCCGCCCCGCCCCGCCCCTCACCCTTCCTTGGGGACTCCCGGAGGCTGCGCGTTCCGTGCAGGGCAGATGGAGGCTGGCTAGCCACCGCTGGGCTCACTCTCCTGTAAGTTAGAGTCCCGCAGCACCAAAGGGATCCAGGCCAAGAACCAAACCGCGAATGCAGGAATAAACGCAGCCAAAGAAACGAGGGACTAAAAAGGCAGATTTTCCAGTATGCCCTGTGGCCTTGCCCCTTTTTGATACATTGCTCACCAGGAGGATTTTTAAAAAAATTTTTTTCCCCAACATTATGAAAACTTAAGAGACACAGTGAAATTTTAGGTAAACCTAGCAAAGGTCCCAGGAGGGCCTTCTGATTTTGCCCCGCTTCTCTGAATTGCTTGCTAGTCACTGTTTGCCCTCTGTGTTCCATAGCAGTCAGGGATGACTAAATTAGGATTCCTGCTGGGAGGGGTTTTTATTCTAGTTAGGGAGAGAAAACTATAATAAAGCTTTTGTTTTTCCTTTTTTTTTTTTTTTGTTATCCCCTTGGCAGTGTCTACATTACAAGGTGTTTTCACATTCTTGATACTGGTGAAATCATAAACTGAAAGCTGAAGAGAAATTTAGAGATTAAGGGAGAGTAGGGAGGAAATTCCTTGGCATATATTGGGCCATTTCCAAACCGTCTGCCCATGGTAGACATTGCTAATTGATCACTCATTCATGATTGAACACTCACTTAATTGGATGCCTCCGTGTTCCACACCTTGTGTTAGAAATACAGCAGGAAATCAGAAAGGCTGGTTTGCTACCGTTATGGACCTCCAAGGAGAAGACAGACATTAAACAAATAGTTACACGCCTGAATAGAGCTTTAAAAAGGAAGAATCCGGGTGGGGGCAGACAAGGGCATCACACACCTGGGCGTGGGTCAGGGTCAGGAAAGGCCTCCCTGAGGTAGTGATGTTTAAGCTGAGGTCTAGATGACAAGGAAACCGAGTCTTTGCTCGGGTGAGAAAGGAAACATTACATGCTATGATCAAAGACCCCTGCGCGTCTAGGGCATGTTCCATTAGTCCTAAATGGGGGGGGCATGGATCATAAATGGGGGTAGATGTCCAGAGTTAAACAGAGCTTGATCCAGCCGGGCCTTGAAAAAGAACTCGGTTGATAGGAGCAGAGGACTAGGACAGCCTGAGCTGAGGTCACATTTGTTGTTTACCCTCCCACTTCCTAGGAATTATTCTCTCACCTGCTGCCATTTTTTAAAAAATCTATAATTTTAGAATAATTTTTAATATAAAACTTTTAATTTCATTGTTGGTTTAGCCACTTTTATTCAAGCATTATTTACAGCATTGAGAAGCTATAAATGATTGACTACCTCCTACAGGCTGGCAGTTCTGTTGTCTCACGTCCTTCTTGTGAGATAAGTATTATCATCCCAGTTTTACGAATGAAAAGGTTTGGGAGGATTAGAGGCACTTGCTAAAAGTTGGTCTTCAAGTGGGCAGCGGAGCTAGGATTTGAGCAGCTGCAATTTCCTCAACTCCTCACTGTCATAAAACCTACAAATGTCTTGCTCTAAAGCAGTCGAGTAAAACTTGGGAAGCAACCAAAGAGCGTGGACTGAGGAATCAGAAATACCACGGGGATGGCGGGTGGGGGAGGAAGGGAGAGTGTCCGCAGAGATGCCGCAGGTGAGTGGATGCCTAGGCAGAGGAGCGTGCTTCGGGAGCAGAGCGGTGGCAAGTGGTGTGGGGGATGGTGAGGCATGAGAAGTGACTGAGAGGCCATCCCTCGACTGCTCAGGGACTGCGCTGCGGGGAGATGCCCGCTCTAACCACTACCCGGCCCAGCCTGGTTCATCATTTCCTGACCCTCCTTCCTCCTCTCGCCCAGCCCGCAGCGTTGCCACATCAGCCTCCCCTCCCCCTCCCCGCCTCCTGGCCCAGCCGCTCCTTCGCCGGGTTTTACATGGAGCCCCAACTTTGAGGCAGTTTATAACAGCCCGGGACGTTCTCAAGGCCGAGTGCCAGAGAGATCGAAGCTCGCTTGGGTGCAGCGCTCGCCCTAGCAATCTCTTGAGGCTTGCCCTATCCCTTTTTTTTTTTTTTTTTTTTTTTTAAACTGAGAGGTCAGGGGGGGGGGGATCCAACCCGAGCGCCGATTAGCCCATTAAAGGCTTGGTTTCCCCTGCCGTAGGAACGGCGGATACTAACAGCTGCTGGTGGGGTGGTGCGCGGTCGAAATGAGGTATTGTGTATTAAGTGCCTGGCTAGAAGACGGGAGTGGGTGTCTAACAAACATTAGATCCCTTCCCTTTTTTATCACCTGATAACCGGCACCGCCCGCTCAGCAAACCTAGGTTACAGCTATCTCCCTTAAACTTACACTGGAGTTTGAGGTCTGAATGTCAGAGACCACACGCTCGAGGTAAGACAGACCGTGATTCACAGTGTCAGGGTTTGAACCCAGGTTTATGATCGCCCCTTGCCCCTTAGCACCTAGGGGGTTGGCTAGGGTCACGTGTTCAAAACCTAGAACCCGGTAAGTATGACACCTGCTGCAGTTTATCATCCCAGTTTTACGAATGAAAAGGTTTGGGAGGATTAGAGGCACTTGCTAAAAGTTGGTCTTCAAGTGGGCAGCGGAGCTAGGATTTGAGCAGCTGCAATTTCCTCAACTCCTCACTGTCATAAAACCTACAAATGTCTTGCTCTAAAGCAGTCGAGTAAAACTTGGGAAGCAACCAAAGAGCGTGGACTGAGGAATCAGAAATACCACGGGGATGGCGGGTGGGGGAGGAAGGGAGAGTGTCCGCAGAGATGCCGCAGGTGAGTGGATGCCTAGGCAGAGGAGCGTGCTTCGGGAGCAGAGCGGTGGCAAGTGGTGTGGGGGATGGTGAGGCATGAGAAGTGACTGAGAGGCCATCCCTCGACTGCTCAGGGACTGCGCTGCGGGGAGATGCCCGCTCTAACCACTACCCGGCCCAGCCTGGTTCATCATTTCCTGACCCTCCTTCCTCCTCTCGCCCAGCCCGCAGCGTTGCCACATCAGCCTCCCCTCCCCCTCCCCGCCTCCTGGCCCAGCCGCTCCTTCGCCGGGTTTTACATGGAGCCCCAACTTTGAGGCAGTTTATAACAGCCCGGGACGTTCTCAAGGCCGAGTGCCAGAGAGATCGAAGCTCGCTTGGGTGCAGCGCTCGCCCTAGCAATCTCTTGAGGCTTGCCCTATCCCTTTTTTTTTTTTTTTTTTTTTTTTAAACTGAGAGGTCAGAGAGGCGGGGATCCAACCCGAGCGCCGATTAGCCCATTAAAGGCTTGGTTTCCCCTGCCGTAGGAACGGCGGATACTAACAGCTGCTGGTGGGGTGGTGCGCGGTCGAAATGAGGTATTGTGTATTAAGTGCCTGGCTAGAAGACGGGAGTGGGTGTCTAACAAACATTAGATCCCTTCCCTTTTTTATCACCTGATAACCGGCACCGCCCGCTCAGCAAACCTAGGTTACAGCTATCTCCCTTAAACTTACACTGGAGTTTGAGGTCTGAATGTCAGAGACCACACGCTCGAGGTAAGACAGACCGTGATTCACAGTGTCAGGGTTTGAACCCAGGTTTATGATCGCCCCTTGCCCCTTAGCACCTAGGGGGTTGGCTAGGGTCACGTGTTCAAAACCTAGAACCCGGTAAGTATGACACCTGCTGCAGGGAGCAGACCACTAAAACCAGCACTCTTCTGGGACCCCTGCTGCCCGCTGGGCCACGGAGGGGCCAGGCCTTTAACCTCTCTTGAGATTGTGCAACGGTGTGTAAAATGGGGGCTGTCCGCCGGTTTTTTTTTTTTTTTAAAACATTTTGGAACTTGACAGCAGTGGTTTTTTCTTTCTTTCTTTTTAATATTTATTCATTTTTATTTATTTGGCTGCAACGGGTTTTCTTTGCTGCATGTGGGATCGAGTTCCCGGACCAGGGATCAAACTTATTTCCCCTGCATTGGGAGCTCGCTGTCTTACCCACTGGACCACCAGGGAAGTCCCTGCCCGTGTGGTTTTTATTTTCTTCATTACACTTTCTTGTGTGGCCAGATTTTCTACCGCGGTGTAGCCAGACCATCCCACAACGCAGGACCGGTCTTCTCTGCGAGTGCTCGCCTGGCCGGAGTAAAAGCAGCGGACCCGCCCGGCGTGCCCCGGCTTGGCGCCCCACCCTTCCCGGGGCCGGGGGAGCCACGGCTGCTCAGCGGAGTTGGAAAAGTCACTTCCGAGCGCTGACGGACTCTGGGCCACCCGCCCGGGAGCACGGGGACTGCACCCTGGCGGAGAGGACAGGGGCGGGGCCGAGCCTGTGGGCGGGGCCTGCCCAAGGGCGGGGCGGTGCTGGCCTGGGAAGACGGAAGCCCCCAACCTAGGGGTGGCGGCAGAACCCGGATTCCGGAACACCACGTTTCCCGGAGCCGGACATCTGTGGACGGCGGGCGAGAAAACCCGGCGCCCGGAAGCTTTTGCTTTCTTTGACGCAAGGGCTCGGGACGTAGCCGCCGTCGGCCGAGCGCCTGGCGAGGAGCGACCCCAGACGGAGTCTTCGGAGTCCCGCCGCCCCCCGTTCCGACCGATCCCGGAGCCTCAGTCGTCCTCGCCGCTCTCCTCGTGGCCATGGAGTGTCCGCACCTGAGCTCCAGCGTCTGCATCGCTCCGGACTCAGCCAAGTTCCCCAACGGCTCCCCGTCGTCCTGGTGCTGCAGCGGTGAGTGCGGCCCCAGGCGGCCCCGCAGCGCACCCGAGGCCCCGGCTCCGCCGGGCCTGCCGTCTAGGGGTCGCGAGCGGACGGCGCGCGGACTCGGGGAGCCGTGCGGGCCAGCCGGGCCCGGTGGCTCGGGAGGGGTGCGCGGTGAGGCGGGCGCAGCGGTGGCGGGCGCAGCGGCGGCGGCTGCTCCTTTGTTTCCCGCGGCCCGACGGTCCGGCCGGCGAAGGAGAGGCCCGCGGGGATGCGAGCCCGCGGCGGCCACGAGCGCGTGGGGGCGGCGGCGAGCCGGGACCCCAGCCTGCGGCTCGCGCCCCCGCGTCGCGCGGCAGTGCCTGGGGGCTGTGCTGGCCCCTGTCGCAGGGTCAGGGGTTGCGGGGGGTGGGTGTCCGGCCCCCACTCGGCGGCTGCACGTGTGGCGGGGCCCGAGTTGCGTCCCCTCTTCGACCGGACGGGAAAAGCGCCGCTCTGGGGCGTAGCTTTGTCTGAGCTGCCGGGCGCGCTGGGGCCCTTCGCTACCTGCTCCAGCCCCGCTTCCTTTCGCTTCCCCTACACTCCAGCGACCCAGTCCACGCCGGGCGGACGGGAGCCGCGACCCCGA
The DNA here is from genome assembly GCA_022376925.1 of Tragulus kanchil. Classification (NCBI taxonomy): domain Eukaryota; kingdom Metazoa; phylum Chordata; class Mammalia; order Artiodactyla; family Tragulidae; genus Tragulus; species Tragulus kanchil. Next base: position 284,215,235 of record JAIOJX010000032.1, on the reverse strand, counting down.
GAGGTGCTCGGAACTGGTGCGGCCGAGGTCAGAAGCTTTCATCAGCCCGGGAGGGGGCAGTTTGAAAACAGGCTGCGCGCTAAAAAAGCCTCATTAAAGGCTGATCAGGCAGCTGCTTTTGGAGGGGCGGCTCGCGTTGCCTTTCATATCTTTTTGGTGGTTTGAAATTGCTTTGGGATTTCCGAGTCCAAGTGCTGGAGAACAGTTAAATTAGGTTTATGTAATGAGTTTGGATTGCTCGAGCATCTTAACTCCTTGTGTCGGGCCCTCCTTGGAAGCCCCAGTGCCCTCTTATTGTCCGCTCTAGAGACTTAGGATCGCACCGACCACACTGCTTTGATTACTTCCTGGTAGGGCCCTGGTGCCGCCAATGGAGTCTTTGTTTATTAGCTTTGAGATGATCGATGGTAGCTTGGGTTGGAGTGTAGCATGTGAATTTCAAAAATCGTAAGTTCGTTTGAAGAAAGGAAGAGACGAAAACAGCAATGGTACTATTTAGCTGTGCGACGTTTCTCCTTATGGGCTGGAGCTGGGAAGATAGTTCAGAGAATAACTCAACACTTTTGACAGGTTGCTTCTTAAATGATGATTATATCCTTGGAGGAAAGCGCAGGTAACAGCTGCAAAGAAAAATGGACCTTGAATTAAGGAGTAGAGATAATTGCGGCTTCCTTGGGTTCTCAAACGTTTGATGCTTTGCTTGCCTTTGTAAAGTCAGATTGTCTTTTTCTGCAGGAAGCCCATGAAGATTAACCGGTTAATTGATTTGGCAGTGTAGTATTGCAGTTCTTTTTTCATGAGGGTTCAGAAACTTACCTATGAATGTTTCTTCCACAGTGAATGTTGAGGATGAAACAACAAATAAGGTGTGTCAAATTGCTTTACAAATTAGTTGAGATTGCATTAGCTATAATTGTAGTTGTGGCGCTTCGATTGTGGTAAGTTTTTTTTTTTTTTCTTTCCCAAGAGCTTTGGGGAATAGAAAAAAAAACAACCAAAGTAAACATTAGTTTTGCATACCTCATGAGGAATGATGAAATTACTTTTGCTCATCTGTGGTAACCTACAGGTAGCTCCCTTTTGGCTTTTTTCTAGGTAAAAATCGCATCAAACTTTCAAATGGCCTCACTGGCCACATGCATCTAAAAAAAGGAAAAAAAATTATGCAAGTGACAGATATCCTGTTGTGAGTCAGCCTTGGCCTTGTCAGTCAGGGCACCCACTTGACTGTGGGAAAGAGGTGCAGAAGCATCTCTTGAGGAACTTAGGTTAAAATGGAGCATAGTTAAGAGGCCTCGGCTGATAAAAAGAACAAACTAGTATGTCTAGCCTTGAGGGAGGGGTGATTTCTGTCAGAGTGCCTCAGATGGCATCTTTGAGTCTTGCAACCAAGTTTGTTTCTACATTGTTTTGGGAGGATGATTTTAGTCATGTGCTTGCTGCTTGTAGAACCAATAAAGCTAGTCTTGCAACTTTGTGGGTTTTTCCCTTCTGCTCAAGTTCAGTGAATTGAACCCATTTCATGTAGGCCTCCCTCTTTAACCTACTGGCATCCATTCATTGATATAATCTCATGTTTTTGTATTGAGCTTGATCTTGTTCTTACCTGCCTGTTTTTGCAGTGATTAAATGATTATTAACTATGAGTCCTTGGTTAATTCATCATCTTGGAGGGTTATGTAGTCTGGTGTTTATTCTCCAGCACTCTCAAATTTCTTCTTTCCTTTCATTCTTTTCCTTTTTCTTTTTTTCATTTTTGGTAGGGCACCAAAAGAGTAGCCAGTGTGTGGAATAATGCAGTAACTGAGCATTGAGTCTGAGTATATTCTTTTTAGGGTGGGGGAAAGTCCCTGTATTGGCTCTGGGACAGTAAAAGTAATGCCCTTGCCTTGTTTTCTTTGGGAGCTTGCAGTTATGTCACAGTGAAACAGCCTTAAGGCAGCCAAGGAAATTGCAAAAACCAACATCCTAGGCTCTTCTAGGTAGCAATACATGCTTGGAAAGGAGTTCTATTTCTTTCAAGTGTCAGTCTTACGATATCATTTGTAAAAAATGGGTAATACTTCACATTTATTTCGCAAGTTGCTGTTAGTATGCACAAGGTAATTTTTGTGAAAACTTTGAGAGACTCTAAATTCTACTCAAGTAATAGGTGGTTATTATAGGTCAGAACATCTTTATAAAGAGAACTCTGAATACTTAAGTATCTAAAGCCCCTTAAATAGGGCCTAGGACACACTGGCTTTATGCTGAATTATGCTTTGCAAGGAGATATATTACTCAACAAAATTAGGGAGTGTAAGAAGTAATTATACGTCAGAATTAACTTGAGCTTCTTATCTGTGGAAAGCCCTTGGTACACATTATTGTATATGTTGTATAATCATGTTCCACAGCGGTTCTCAGACTTTTTATTTTCAAGCTCCTTTTGCCTTTTTAAAATTATTGAGAACTCAAAGAGCCTTTATTTGTAGGGCATATAGCTATTGATATTTGTTTCTACATTTTTTTTTCATGTGCTTGCTGCTTGTAGAACCAATAAAGCTAGTCTTGCAACTTTGTGGGTTTTTCCCTTCTGCTCAAGTTCAGTGAATTGAACCCATTTCATGTAGGCCTCCCTCTTTAACCTACTGGCATCCATTCATTGATATAATCTCATGTTTTTGTATTGAGCTTGATCTTGTTCTTACCTGCCTGTTTTTGCAGTGATTAAATGATTATTAACTATGAGTCCTTGGTTAATTCATCATCTTGGAGGGTTATGTAGTCTGGTGTTTATTCTCCAGCACTCTCAAATTTCTTCTTTCCTTTCATTCTTTTCCTTTTTCTTTTTTTCATTTTTGGTAGGGCACCAAAAGAGTAGCCAGTGTGTGGAATAATGCAGTAACTGAGCATTGAGTCTGAGTATATTCTTTTTAGGGTGGGGGAAAGTCCCTGTATTGGCTCTGGGACAGTAAAAGTAATGCCCTTGCCTTGTTTTCTTTGGGAGCTTGCAGTTATGTCACAGTGAAACAGCCTTAAGGCAGCCAAGGAAATTGCAAAAACCAACATCCTAGGCTCTTCTAGGTAGCAATACATGCTTGGAAAGGAGTTCTATTTCTTTCAAGTGTCAGTCTTACGATATCATTTGTAAAAAATGGGTAATACTTCACATTTATTTCGCAAGTTGCTGTTAGTATGCACAAGGTAATTTTTGTGAAAACTTTGAGAGACTCTAAATTCTACTCAAGTAATAGGTGGTTATTATAGGTCAGAACATCTTTATAAAGAGAACTCTGAATACTTAAGTATCTAAAGCCCCTTAAATAGGGCCTAGGACACACTGGCTTTATGCTGAATTATGCTTTGCAAGGAGATATATTACTCAACAAAATTAGGGAGTGTAAGAAGTAATTATACGTCAGAATTAACTTGAGCTTCTTATCTGTGGAAAGCCCTTGGTACACATTATTGTATATGTTGTATAATCATGTTCCACAGCGGTTCTCAGACTTTTTATTTTCAAGCTCCTTTTGCCTTTTTAAAATTATTGAGAACTCAAAGAGCCTTTATTTGTAGGGCATATAGCTATTGATATCTGTTGCACTGGAAATTTAAAACAGAAGAAATTTAATCTATTTTTAATAAGTCATTTACAATTAATAATAAACCCATTACCTGTTAACAAATAGTTATAGAAAATGACTGTGCTTTTCAAAACTAAAATTTGGTGAGAAGACTGGCATTATTTTAGTTTTGCAACTCTTTGTTTTTTGGCTTAATAGAAGACAGCTGAATTTTCACATTTGCCTTTGCCTTGAGTCTCTTGAGATACCACACATCGGGTAAGCTCTGAAAAACTCCACTGCCTGCTTGTGAGAGAATGAGGGTAAAGAATAAAAGTAGCATCAGTATTATTTGTGAAAATAGTTTGACCTCATGTGCCCCTTGAAGGGATTTTGGAAACTCTCAGGAACTCAGGATTACACTTTTGAGAACCCACGTGTATATGATAGTAACAGTTAAAGATGCCTGCTCTTATTAAAGTCGCTTGTGTCTGACTCTTGTGACCCCATGGACTGTAGCCTGCCAGGCTCCTCTGTCCCTGGGATTCTCCAGGCAAGAGTGGGTTGCCATTTCCTTCTCCAGGGTATCTACCCAACCCAGGAATCAAATCTGGGTCTTCTGTATTGCAGGCAGGTTCCTTACCAACTGAGATACGAGGGAAGCCCTTTGAAATTTTAAAGAATCACTTAAGGCCTTAACACTAGGAATATTTATGTCTGTGTGGAGACTTACAGGATTTGTAATGTATTAGCTGGAATGATGGAGTCCAGTAGTCAGTCCCTTGCTCTCAAAAAAAGTTTCGGTCAAATCTAGTTGGGGAGAGACAGGAAGCTAACTGGTTAGAAAACAAATCCATGTTGTGGTTTAAGGTAAATGTCGAAAATAGCAATCTCCTAATAAGGTAAAAGTTGATTTATATCTAATCTTGTGAAAGGCATTCTCTTTTTTAAATGAAAATGTTTTAAAGAAAAACTACGACATTCTCCCAAAGTTTTTAAGTGCACATACCAGATGTTATTTTCAGAAGCTAAAGGCTTGGGCATTTCATTTTTGTTATCTGTATGGGTAAGGGTTCAATCAATGGCCAAATACTGAGGAGAAAGCCCAAATTGTTTAAAAAGATGCCCTAAACACAGCTGTTTTCATAACTAAGGAGAGCCAAAGACCTCAAGGGTTTGGGTTAAGTAGCCAGTTAAATTGTAGATATTTTAATAGCATAGACATGAGAATTTTTCCCTGATTAATTCTTCAAAGAGTTGAGAAGGCCTGTTAGAGTTTCCAGTGCATGCTTGCCTTTGCATTACCTAACAAAACTGTAGATTAAGTAAGTATTTTGCAGGTTAGGGTGACTAGTAGAGATTAACCCTTTTTTAAAGATGCATTTAGTTGGATTATTAGATACATTTAGTTCTGATTATTGATTCCTTGTCATCACTGGATTTATCATTTATGATAGCACATATTTGTCATTTGTGATAAAGCTTGCACTTGTTAAAAATGAGATTTTTGTATCAGATTTCTCACACAACCTACATCTAAAGAAGACTCTTGTGTACCCAGTAGACTAAATTTTTTAGGTAGGATCAATCATTTGCTCATTGTAAGGTCAAATGCATTTACTTCTCTCTAGTAATAACCTTGTATGAAATTAAGTGCCTTAATTTCATGCCATAAGACACTCATTAAATATTTGCCTAATGAATTAAGGAACTTTCTCCCGTTTTGATAGTGGCTGGAATGGCCTTAAACTTTATGTTTAAAATGAATGGAAAACATAAGTGTGTTCACCAGTCCTCACTTCTGGTTTTAGTCTGTAAAATAAACTTTGACTGGATTGTGAGTAACTGACCATCTGCAGTCTTGTTACTGCCATGAATTTGTGTTCTTTTGACATGCTGTGCTTATAGGTGAACAGGTGTGACATTTTAGTAGTAAATGTGGATGGGGCAGTTAAAAGTCAGTGGACAGGGGATACTTTTGAAGATTAATATTTGAATTTTATACATTTTTCTGAAGAATTTAAACTTTTTTGATAAGATTTGTAAACTTAAGTCAAATGTAATGGTCATTCTAGTTTTTCTGGCAGTTTTCCAACCAGAGTCCCAGCCCTGAGAACCCTAAAGCCCATTATTTTGTTATCTGTATGGGTAAGGGTTCAATCAATGGCCAAATACTGAGGAGAAAGCCCAAATTGTTTAAAAAGATGCCCTAAACACAGCTGTTTTCATAACTAAGGAGAGCCAAAGACCTCAAGGGTTTGGGTTAAGTAGCCAGTTAAATTGTAGATATTTTAATAGCATAGACATGAGAATTTTTCCCTGATTAATTCTTCAAAGAGTTGAGAAGGCCTGTTAGAGTTTCCAGTGCATGCTTGCCTTTGCATTACCTAACAAAACTGTAGATTAAGTAAGTATTTTGCAGGTTAGGGTGACTAGTAGAGATTAACCCTTTTTTAAAGATGCATTTAGTTGGATTATTAGATACATTTAGTTCTGATTATTGATTCCTTGTCATCACTGGATTTATCATTTATGATAGCACATATTTGTCATTTGTGATAAAGCTTGCACTTGTTAAAAATGAGATTTTTGTATCAGATTTCTCACACAACCTACATCTAAAGAAGACTCTTGTGTACCCAGTAGACTAAATTTTTTAGGTAGGATCAATCATTTGCTCATTGTAAGGTCAAATGCATTTACTTCTCTCTAGTAATAACCTTGTATGAAATTAAGTGCCTTAATTTCATGCCATAAGACACTCATTAAATATTTGCCTAATGAATTAAGGAACTTTCTCCCGTTTTGATAGTGGCTGGAATGGCCTTAAACTTTATGTTTAAAATGAATGGAAAACATAAGTGTGTTCACCAGTCCTCACTTCTGGTTTTAGTCTGTAAAATAAACTTTGACTGGATTGTGAGTAACTGACCATCTGCAGTCTTGTTACTGCCATGAATTTGTGTTCTTTTGACATGCTGTGCTTATAGGTGAACAGGTGTGACATTTTAGTAGTAAATGTGGATGGGGCAGTTAAAAGTCAGTGGACAGGGGATACTTTTGAAGATTAATATTTGAATTTTATACATTTTTCTGAAGAATTTAAACTTTTTTGATAAGATTTGTAAACTTAAGTCAAATGTAATGGTCATTCTAGTTTTTCTGGCAGTTTTCCAACCAGAGTCCCAGCCCTGAGAACCCTAAAGCAGTCTAAGCGTATTTCCAAAGTCTCTGAATAATTGGTAGTAGATGTGAAGGAACTGGAATTTAGAATGTGCTCCATGTGTTTGTTTGAAGAGGCTGTAGTCTAGGGACTGAGCCTAACATTTTGCTGTTGGGAAGAAGTTTTGACATAGGGATCAGAAGTTATTTTCTGAATAGTATGCTTAGTAGTATACAAAGAATATCTTTCATGGTCTAAGCAGGGAAAGGATGGGTTTGAGGGGCGAATTTGAACTCTGTTTCAGTTTCTTGTTACTCATTTATCCTCAGAATAGCTCATTCTGGTCATTCTTTGCTTTTACAGCATTAGCCTTAGGCTCTTATAACATCTTACTTTTTCTTCCTTGAAATTTAAGCAATTTCCTTCTTTACGGAAATATGATAGATGAATTTTTATTCCTTTAAACTCAGTTTAGAAATATTTATGTTTTTCTAGTGCTTGTCGCTCAGTAAGCAGAACACTGAGTAAGTTAGTTTGTAGCTTATTGAGTTATTTAAATTCCTTTTTAAAAATTTAATTGAATCCCTCCACCATCAGGGAGTAATTTACAAGTGCATCTCCCCCCTAACCTTTGTTTTTTTCTTTCTGAGCTTTTCCCCACTTCTTGAGCTGTATTATATACTTTGATTGTGTCCAGACAATGGGTTTTGTATTCAACCTAAGCATCCAGATAGACATGGGTAGTTTATCAATGTTTGAAGTGGAAAATATATATTGTGAATGTGTTTTATGTTTATTCGTAGCGCCTTTAAACATGAGAGCAATTGCATTCTAGGTGTTTTAGTAGCGCTTTCCTGGACAGATGGCTCAGAAGGAAGTACTTAGATGCTCAGCAGGGGCTGGTACTTTTTGGAGAGTTTATTTGTGAGGAGGCTTACCTTGATTGACAGCTTAGAATGCCAAGAATACCATTAACAGCAGTAACAGCTTGTTCACCTTCCCTAGAATCGTTTTTTTGTGCCAAGACCTCTCAAGATGCTCTGTGATTTGTACTAGTCCTTTTTTGAGAATGTAGGTAAGAGAAGGTATCTTTCACAATGAAAGGAAATTTACCTAAAAATTGTTTATTGCAATTGTATCCTGAAATCTTTCCGGGTTGTTGAATGATCTTTGGCATAGAAACCTGTAAAGAGAGATCATCTTTTAACTGCTGGGAGTCTGCAAATGTTAGTATAGATAGTAATTCCAGATGTTTTCTCATGTATTAGTTTTACTGAGTAGGAGGAGAACTGAGAACAACATAAAGTAACTTCAAAGCAGTTGGCCAGCATCTAATCCTGACTAATTTAATTAACTACCCATCCTTGTAGTTTTTCCTGTTTCATAGATTGTGAAACTGAGACAGAGATTAACCGAGTTGCTCAAGATGCTTGGGGATATTAGAGATAGCCTAAACCTTAAATGCAAATACCTTTCAGACCACACTTTTCACTTGACTTTTTAAAAGCAGGATCTTTCTTTTGTCGTCTAGTCATTTACTGCTTGATAATTTAAAGAACTGTAAGTGTTTGGAGGCATACTTGAAATAATTCCTCTGAAGATTTTTGATGTGAAAGTACGTTTAAAATTCTACATTTTGGGAATAATTTATTTTAAATTTCTGTATTTAATTAGCCTTTCCTCCCACTGCTTATGGATTAAAATGCCAGCAAGTTGGAACAGGATTGTTAATACAGTTGGAAGAACACTGTTTTTGAATGTCTACATTCCGGTTCAGATGTAATTTTTTTGTAGGCTGAAATGCACATGACTTTAGTTCAGACATCATGAACCACCAGCCTTCTCACCAGAGCTGTGGAAAAAGCACAGGGAGCTCTTGGTTATTTTATTAATGTGCGTCTCTTCTTGAAGTGGCCGCCTCCTGTTTGTTCATTTTGTTTCTGCAGGAGGAGATTCTTCTTGGAGGTGGTTTGTTGTGGGGTGGGGGAAGGGGAGAATCCTTAAAGGTAGGGACTTCTGCTTTTGCTGCTGGTAGCTCAGAGGTTATTTGAATCTTTGCTTTTAGACAGAGCACTTTGTTGATTCCATTTAGTTATACGATTTTCCAGTCGTATTTCTTGTAAAAGTTAAATTATAGTCTTTAGACTGCACTGCTTAAAACAGATTTCTCTTCCTTTCCCCCACCTCCCTTCTTAAGACATACTGAAGAGTAGATAAATGTGTGCTCTTTACAGATACATAAAATGCAGGGATGCTTAGGAAGGCAGTTTCAGAGTTTGAAAACGTGTTGAAATTAAACTTGCACATTGAAAAATGAAGTTTGTAGTCATCTTAGTTTTTGTGTTAGCTAAATGCTTCACTCTTAATCAACCCTAGCTAATTAAATTTTTTAAGGCCCTTATGAGGAGGAAATTGAGAGTTTATTTTGAGTATGAACCAGCTTGTGTCTTTGAAAAGATCTTAAAACCAACTGGATTTTATCTGGAGACTTTGAACTCTGCTTTAGGAGTGAACAGTTCTATCAGTGGACTGTTTTTCATTTTGAGTCGATGTTCTTCCCTGATATTTTCTCTTTGTTCTGGCTGGCTTTAAGACAGCCTTTAGAAATCTGCGTGCCTATTTATCCTTGACCTGCCCTGCAGACTCTTAATTTCATGGACTGTTCTTGAACTATCTCATCACCAGGCAGAGCAGGCTGGTGATTAACTGTCATGTTCCTGCCGGTTTAATTTAACTGATTATAAGATAGTACACTTGTTGATTTAACTTCTTTAAATCTTTGTCCTTACTGACCAGGCTCAGGTTTTCTTTTTTAGATAATAGATTATTGTCCATTCCTTTGTTTTGGCCACAGTTTGTGAAGATTATGCTGAAATTTCTAGGCAGCAGATTTTTTTTTGGTGACACTGTTTCCCTGTGATAATGGATAGACGGATAAAATGTTGAGAAATATTCTAATATCATATTTTAAAAAAAGAACTTCTATTTAGCTTAGACACTCTGAGACTGACACATATTATTGATTGGTTTTCAAATGTTAGTGTCACACAGTAAAACTGAGATTACCTCTAATTTCCCTCTGAATTATTTTGACTATTAATTGTGAGCAGTTTTAGCATTGGAGAAATGGTTCACAACAATTGACTCAAGCTTCACCTTATGTGTATGAAGTAGCTGCCAGAACTCAATATTCATGCTGTGTGAATTTAATTCTCATTTAATTTAACTGCATCGGCCTCATTTCAGTTATTTCAAGTGTTTTGTTTGTAGGTAGTCTTTTTAGAATCTCATTTAAAAGTATTTTTTCAGGCTTTAAAGATTTGGGGGAAAATGTGGGTCAGGGTTTTTAAATATACCTATTAGTTGTAAAAAAAAAAAAAAAAAAAATTCCAGTTCTTGGTTTGTGTCAAATAATTAGGACAGCTAATGGAGTTTACAGGTACCTATTTTCTGTAATATTGGGTATCTTGCCCTTTAAGCAGAGTATAAGTGTATGCCCAGTTTATGTCTCTTTCTTTCCATTTCATTTCTTCATAAATAGTCCCATTGATTTTTAAAAGAATATTTTCCCAGGGCTTCCCCTGGTGGTCCAGTGGGTAAGGACGCCGCCTTGCAGTGCAAGGGGCGCCGGTTCGATCCCTGGCCTGGGAAGATCCCACGTGCCACGGAGTGGCTGGACTTGATGTGTCCAATTACTGAGCCGGAGCTCTGGCGCCCGTGCGCCTAGAGCCGGTGCTCTGTGACAACAGAGGCCACCGCGATGGGAGGCCCACAGGAGCCAAAGAACAAAGACGGATGAAAATAAAGAAATGAAAGACCAATAGAAGTGGCCTGCCCATCCCCCCCTCTCCACCCCACCCACCAAAAAGATAAATAAATAAAAATTTTTTTTAAAAAAAGAATATTTTCCCAGCACATCATTAAATGCAACACCCAGCTTTGTGCTTTAGTGCTAAGCTGTACTATATAACCAGAAAATACTAAGAAAAGGATTGTACAATGTAGATATTAGACTTGCTCTGTGCATTAAAGTCTTTGATAATGAGATCCCTTAACTAAGTCTTAAGTGTTCTATTGATTTATGGGAGGGAGTGCTTCGTATAAAACATGTGTATGCATCTTTTCTTATTTTACATATACTGCTTTTGTTTTGAAGTAACAGTTGTGTGGTGTTTACATTTATGACTTGATTCATTTCTTTTGAAAATCCCTCCACCATTTAACCATGGATTTGCTTACTCAGGTTGTTGGCAAATGGGTGGAATTGCATCAGATCTTACTGTATTAAATAAATGGAAATATTGGATGCCAGAATTTTTCTTAAGTGATTCATGGCTTTTGTGTTCATACTCTGTATAATCAGCTTCATACGGAGAGTTATTTTTGAAACAATGTAAGCCCCTAGTAATTTTTCTGGAGCTATTTGTGTCTGGTCTTCCAGAGGCAGAAGTGGCCCTGTTTGGACTCTAATTTAGTAATCTGCCTTTACTTGAGTAGTTTTAATCCTTCTCCCCACTACCCTTTCGTCTCATTTGAAGGTAGGGGCACAGTTCCAACATTTAGCTGAAGACTGTAGAAAAGATAAAGCATAATAGTTGCATTAGGTGTTCTTTTTAAACCAAAGTGGGTCTGAACAAGTCTGTGATAGAATAATCAAAAATGTGTTTAGTACATTATAGTTTTTGAGCACAGGTAGGTTCATATACGTTACTTCCGTATGTTGTTTTCAACGGTTTCTGAAAATTGATTTCAGAAATGCATTTCAAAATAGAATCAAATGCTTGAGCCAGTGAAAGGGCCAGTCTTATGGATCAGAATTTGCCTCTGTGTAGGAAGTCAGCAGGACCAGATGCCCTCTCTTTTCTGACTCTGTGGGTATCTGGCTCTGTTAACATATAGATGATAAATTTTGGCCAGCTTTGAAATTACATTCTCTAGGAGAGGACACATACCATTAGCTCTGCAAATTAGCTTTGCACTATACAGGGAGTTCAATAGGTGCCTGGCCTCAAGTGATAAACGGCTCTCGTAACGTTTATTTTATGTAATAAATTATAGGCAATTTTTAAGAATTTTGTAAGGTTGTTTAGGCAACTTGATGAATTGATACCACTGTTATATCAATTTGCCTTTTAAAGATGAATTCGTGTTTTCAAAAAGTAAAACATACACACAGTTACCATACCAGCATAGTGTCAGAAAGTTTCGAGTAGAGCTGTGGTCTTCCTGCCCTCCATCTCAGTCCTGCTGTCCACAGACAGCCACTCTCAGCTCTGTTAGCTCGCTCACTCATGTTTATTCACATACATCTAAATAATATACTGTTATTTCTCAATTTATTCATTTTAGGTAGCATATCCTGGCATCTTGCTATAGTAAATGAGGACACTAGTGTTTGCATTACCCTCCCCCTGCCCCCTCTCCATTTCTCAATATAACTTGACTACAAATTTTGATTAATATGGTGATTACTTTTTTCTAGCATTTTATATTTCCTTTAGTTAATAATTGGCCCTTACAACAATGCTTACTTTACCTTCTATGCAATTTCTCCCAAATTTAAGCTATGCATTTGTTACATGTCTATGAATATTATTTTCCAAGCACTTAAACACATAGTCTGTTTTTTCCTGAGGCTCTCCTTCCCAGAGCACACTTGCTCCCACTACCCTTTGTCTCATTTGAAGTACATTAAATTTAGTGGTGGTCTTGAGGCAACCAAGGGTAAAGTCTGTGATAGAATAATCAAAATGTGTTTAGTACATTATAGTTTTTGAGCACAGGTAGGTTCATATACGTTACTTCCGTATGTTGTTTTCAACGGTTTCTGAAAATTGATTTCAGAAATGCATTTCAAAATAGAATCAAATGCTTGAGCCAGTGAAAGGGCCAGTCTTATGGATCAGAATTTGCCTCTGTGTAGGAAGTCAGCAGGACCAGATGCCCTCTCTTTTCTGACTCTGTGGGTATCTGGCTCTGTTAACATATAGATGATAAATTTTGGCCAGCTTTGAAATTACATTCTCTAGGAGAGGACACATACCATTAGCTCTGCAAATTAGCTTTGCACTATACAGGGAGTTCAATAGGTGCCTGGCCTCAAGTGATAAACGGCTCTCGTAACGTTTATTTTATGTAATAAATTATAGGCAATTTTTAAGAATTTTGTAAGGTTGTTTAGGCAACTTGATGAATTGATACCACTGTTATATCAATTTGCCTTTTAAAGATGAATTCGTGTTTTCAAAAAGTAAAACATACACACAGTTACCATACCAGCATAGTGTCAGAAAGTTTCGAGTAGAGCTGTGGTCTTCCTGCCCTCCATCTCAGTCCTGCTGTCCACAGACAGCCACTCTCAGCTCTGTTAGCTCGCTCACTCATGTTTATTCACATACATCTAAATAATATACTGTTATTTCTCAATTTATTCATTTTAGGTAGCATATCCTGGCATCTTGCTATAGTAAATGAGGACACTAGTGTTTGCATTACCCTCCCCCTGCCCCCTCTCCATTTCTCAATATAACTTGACTACAAATTTTGATTAATATGGTGATTACTTTTTTCTAGCATTTTATATTTCCTTTAGTTAATAATTGGCCCTTAAAAAAATGCTTACTTTACCTTCTATGCAATTTCTCCCAAATTTAAGCTATGCATTTGTTACATGTCTATGAATATTATTTTCCAAGCACTTAAACACATAGTCTGTTTTTTCCTGAGGCTCTCCTTCCCAGAGCACACTTGCTCCCACCTAGGCTGACTGTTCTCTAGCCCCACTGGACGGTTTTTGTCCTGTGATTCCCTTGCTGTCCCCTTGTATTAGATCTCACATTCCCTGGATCCTGGGCCTGTCTCTTCCTTGGTTTATTAGACCATTTTGCTGGAGTACATCATCTAGCTCCCTTCTCAGGGGAGGCATTCTATGCAAGTCTGACATTTCTATTCTACCTTTATACTTGACTGCTTGACTGACTATAGACTGTTAGTTGAGAAAAATTTTTCTCTTAGAATTTTTTTTTTTGGGGGGGGAATGTTTGTGCAGCACAGCATGTGCAATCTTAATACCCCCAACCAGGGATCAAACCAACGCCCCTCACATTGGAAGCATGGAGTCTTAACCACTGGACCACCAGGAAAGTCCCTGTCTTAGAAATTTGAAAGCAGTGTTCCTTTGTTTTCAGGCTTTTGGTGTTTTTGTTGAGAAACCTGATACCTTTTCGATGACTGTTCATATATATCCTTTTATTCTCTCTCCTGGTAGCTTTTAGAATATTCCTTTTATCCTTGGTTACAGAATTTCAGTATGATATGTCTTAGCATGGCTTAGCTTTTCTTTGCTTATGATAGGTACTCAAGGGACTTTTTGATCTGTACATTTGAGAGTACGATTATCTTCCCATACTTAAATCTCCTAGTTTATACTTTTCTTCATTGTATAACTCCAGTGACCCCCATCCCAGCCCTCCTGGCCGTTGCACAGCGCCCCTGCAGGATCCCATATTCCCACAGCACGATGACAATAGCTATTTTTTTCACATATGATAGTATCGGTTTCCAACCCGTATCCCTGCCCCTCTCCATTTCTCAATATAACTTGACTACAAATTTTGATTAATATGGTGATTACTTTTTTCTAGCATTTTATATTTCCTTTAGTTAATAATTGGCCCTTAAAAATGCTTACTTTACCTTCTATGCAATTTCTCCCAAATTTAAGCTATGCATTTGTTACATGTCTATGAATATTATTTTCCAAGCACTTAAACACATAGTCTGTTTTTTCCTGAGGCTCTCCTTCCCAGAGCACACTTGCTCCCACCTAGGCTGACTGTTCTCTAGCCCCACTGGACGGTTTTTGTCCTGTGATTCCCTTGCTGTCCCCTTGTATTAGATCTCACATTCCCTGGATCCTGGGCCTGTCTCTTCCTTGGTTTATTAGACCATTTTGCTGGAGTACATCATCTAGCTCCCTTCTCAGGGGAGGCATTCTATGCAAGTCTGACATTTCTATTCTACCTTTATACTTGACTGCTTGACTGACTATAGACTGTTAGTTGAGAAAAATTTTTCTCTTAGAATTTTTTTTTTTGGGGGGGGAATGTTTGTGCAGCACAGCATGTGCAATCTTAATACCCCCAACCAGGGATCAAACCAACGCCCCTCACATTGGAAGCATGGAGTCTTAACCACTGGACCACCAGGAAAGTCCCTGTCTTAGAAATTTGAAAGCAGTGTTCCTTTGTTTTCAGGCTTTTGGTGTTTTTGTTGAGAAACCTGATACCTTTTCGATGACTGTTCATATATATCCTTTTATTCTCTCTCCTGGTAGCTTTTAGAATATTCCTTTTATCCTTGGTTACAGAATTTCAGTATGATATGTCTTAGCATGGCTTAGCTTTTCTTTGCTTATGATAGGTACTCAAGGGACTTTTTGATCTGTACATTTGAGAGTACGATTATCTTCCCATACTTAAATCTCCTAGTTTATACTTTTCTTCATTGTATAACTCCAGTGACCCCCATCCCAGCCCTCCTGGCCGTTGCACAGCGCCCCTGCAGGATCCCATATTCCCACAGCACGATGACAATAGCTATTTTTTTCACATATGATAGTATAGGTTTCCATGTAACTCCCTGTATGCCTCCCACCCACTGTTCATTCCCCACAATGTCCATATGTCTGTTCTCTATGTCTGTTTTTCCATCACTTCACTGTGTGTGTTATCATTACCATCTTACTAGATTCCATATATGTGTGTTAGTGTAGTGTACTCGTCTTTCTCTTTTTGACTTACTTCACTTTTTATTATGGGTTCTAGATCCATCCACCTCATTAGGACTGATTCTTCTGTGTTTCTTTTTACAACTGAGAAGTACTCCATTGTATATATGTACCAGAGCTGCTTTATCCATTCATTCGTCAGTGGACATCTAGGTTGCTTCCGTGTTCTAGCTGTTGTATAGAGAGCTGCAGTGAACATTGGGGTACAGGTGCCTCTTTCAATTTTGATTTCATCAGGGTATAAGCCTAACAGTGGGATTGTTGGGTCGTATAGTGCTTCTATTTTTAGTTTTTTAAGAAATCTCCAGACTGTCTTCCATTGTGACTGTATCAATTTACATTCCCACCAGCAATGAAGGAGCATTTCCTTTTCTCCGCACCCTCTCCAGCATTTATTGTCTGTTGATTTGTGGGTGATGGCCATTCTGACGGGTGTGAAATGATATCTCACTGTAGTTTTGATTTGCATTTCTCTAATAATGAGCAAGGTTGAGCATCGTTTCATGTGTTTTTTGGCCATCTGTATGTCCTCTTTGGAGAGGTGTCTGTTTAGGTCCTTTTCCCATTTTTTGATTGGGTTGTTCATTTTTCCAATGTTGAGTTGCTTTTAGATTTTGGAGATTAATTCTTTGCCTGTTTTTTGCTTTCCTTTGCTTATGATAGGTACTCAAGGGACTTTTTGATCTGTACATTTGAGAGTACGATTATCTTCCCATACTTAAATCTCCTAGTTTATACTTTTCTTCATTGTATAACTCCAGTGACCCCCATCCCAGCCCTCCTGGCCGTTGCACAGCGCCCCTGCAGGATCCCATATTCCCACAGCACGATGACAATAGCTATTTTTTTCACATATGATAGTATAGGTTTCCATGTAACTCCCTGTATGCCTCCCACCCACTGTTCATTCCCCACAATGTCCATATGTCTGTTCTCTATGTCTGTTTTTCCATCACTTCACTGTGTGTGTTATCATTACCATCTTACTAGATTCCATATATGTGTGTTAGTGTAGTGTACTCGTCTTTCTCTTTTTGACTTACTTCACTTTTTATTATGGGTTCTAGATCCATCCACCTCATTAGGACTGATTCTTCTGTGTTTCTTTTTACAACTGAGAAGTACTCCATTGTATATATGTACCAGAGCTGCTTTATCCATTCATTCGTCAGTGGACATCTAGGTTGCTTCCGTGTTCTAGCTGTTGTATAGAGAGCTGCAGTGAACATTGGGGTACAGGTGCCTCTTTCAATTTTGATTTCATCAGGGTATAAGCCTAACAGTGGGATTGTTGGGTCGTATAGTGCTTCTATTTTTAGTTTTTTAAGAAATCTCCAGACTGTCTTCCATTGTGACTGTATCAATTTACATTCCCACCAGCAATGAAGGAGCATTTCCTTTTCTCCGCACCCTCTCCAGCATTTATTGTCTGTTGATTTGTGGGTGATGGCCATTCTGACGGGTGTGAAATGATATCTCACTGTAGTTTTGATTTGCATTTCTCTAATAATGAGCAAGGTTGAGCATCGTTTCATGTGTTTTTTGGCCATCTGTATGTCCTCTTTGGAGAGGTGTCTGTTTAGGTCCTTTTCCCATTTTTTGATTGGGTTGTTCATTTTTCCAATGTTGAGTTGCTTTTAGATTTTGGAGATTAATTCTTTGCCTGTTGTTTCATTTATTATGATTTTCTCTCATTCTGTGGGTTGTCTCTTCAGCTTTTTTGTAGTTTCTTTTGCTGTACAAAAGCTTTTAAGTTTCATTAGGTCCCACAAGTTCATTTTTGTTTTGAGTTCCGCTATTTTAGTAGGTGGGTCATGGAAGATCTTGCTTTTATTTATGCCATTGAGTATTTTGCCTGTATTCTTCTCTAAGAGTTTGATGGTTTCTGGTCTTACATTTAGGTCTTTAATCCATTTTGAGTTTATCTTTGTGTATGGTATCAGAGAATGTTCCCACTTCATTTTTTTGCATGTAGCTGTCCAATTTTCCCAGCACCACTTGTTGAAGAGGCTGTCTTTGTCCCATTTTATATGTTCGCCTCCTCTGTGAAAAATAAGGTATCCATAGGTGCATGGGTTTATCTCTGGGTTCTCTATCTTGTTCCATTGGTCTGTATTTCTGTTTTTGTGCCAGTACCATACTGTCTTGTTGACTGTTGCTTTGTCGTATAGTCTGAAGTTAGGGAGGCTGATCCCTCCAGCTCCATTCTTCTTCCTTGGGATTACTTTGGCTTTTCGGGGTCTTTTGTGTTTCTGTATGAACTGTGTTATTCTTTGACCACTGCTTTTTAAAGTATATTGTGTTGCCGTTGTTTTGCAGTGTCTTTTCTCATTATTCCTGCATTTTAGAGTTTGTTCTGAGGTTTTTCCATGCTCTCTGCATTGTTCCTCTTGCCTCTGGGTTCCTCTTTTTCTTCTCAAAGTGATTCTTTCGAACTAGAGGTTTCTTTCAGGAATCCTGTTTTATCTGTGTCTATTTTTTCATGTAAGAGTGGAGCACTAAAAAGTTCTGTGAGGCTTGTATACGGTGGGGTTTCACTGTAAAGTTGGGAGCAGGCCACCATCTTCATTGGAGGAAGACACTCAAGATATTTGTTTGGATAATGCTTTTTTTTTTTTCTTTTTTGACTGAAAAATGAAAATTTAATGTTGCAGGAAGGCAGATGCTTAGGGGGTAGGTTCTGGAAGGAGGGCAGCACCTTGCCTCTGGTCTTGGGCTAGCAGATACAGAAGGTATGTACATACCAGCATACAGGTATGTACTCCAGATGGCTCACATGCAGGTAATCATACATGTCATGGCGGCTTATGGTACCACCTGAGTACACAAAGCCAGGCTCTGCATCTAAGAAGTGGACCTGTGGGTGGCCAGCCAGTGCTGCCCGTACCAGCTCATTGACCCATGGGTTTTTCTCTCAAGGTGGGTTGGGGTGCTGGCCCTGGGGAAGCAGGCCCAGCACCGGGTCCCACGCTTGGGGCTGCTGCTCATTCACCAGCTGCACTAGGGCCTTGATGCCACCTGTCACCTGCTCTGCGGTGTGCGTGTGGTTGTTGGTACCCACCCAGACCACCGCAGTCTTGGGGCGGATGTGTTCCAGCTCTCCATCCTCCAGACACCACAGCACATGCTGTGTGCCGTCACCGCCATTGCCAAAGTTCAGTGAGTGCAGAGGGGAAAAAAGCTCCCACCAGCTCCCGTGTCTGGACTTACTGAGGCTCAGGTTCTTTGTGTATCAGCACAGAAGGGATTTAGCGAGAGACAAAGTGATAGGTAAGAGGTAGATTTATTAGTATAGCATGCTTGTAAGAGATGCAAGCAGGCAGGCAAGGAAACTGCTGAACAGAACTCATTTTTTTATTCAGTATGCCCTTATATATGCTTCTTGACTTCCAAGAGCATGTTGAAATTTGCTTGTCTCAAATATTCTCTGTATCTTTGTGAGTTAATATCAGTTAAATTTTTAAATTGTCATTTTAGTGAAATGGTGGAGTGTCTGGACAGGAGATAAGAGAGACATTGGTCTGTCATGCTTAATTTGGTGTGAATTAATGTACATTATTTGACCATGCTGTGCAGCATGTGGGATCTTAGTTCCCTGACCAGGGATGGCATGCGTTTAAATGAAATATTTTTAAATGCAGTTTTTAGGGCAAAAAAATTCTTTGCCCTATCAATGGATTTTATTAGTAATCATCCAGAGCGTTAAATCACTAAAACTGAAATTTCATGGTACTGTTTTTGAGTAAAAGTTTAAACTCATATTTAAGGAGGCAGCATCTTGCCTCTGGTCTTGGGCTAGCAGATACAGAAGGTATGTACATACCAGCATACAGGTATGTACTCCAGATGGCTCACATGCAGGTAATCATACATGTCATGGCGGCTTATGGTACCACCTGAGTACACAAAGCCAGGCTCTGCATCTAAGAAGTGGACCTGTGGGTGGCCAGCCAGTGCTGCCCGTACCAGCTCATTGACCCATGGGTTTTTCTCTCAAGGTGGGTTGGGGTGCTGGCCCTGGGGAAGCAGGCCCAGCACCGGGTCCCACGCTTGGGGCTGCTGCTCATTCACCAGCTGCACTAGGGCCTTGATGCCACCTGTCACCTGCTCTGCGGTGTGCGTGTGGTTGTTGGTACCCACCCAGACCACCGCAGTCTTGGGGCGGATGTGTTCCAGCTCTCCATCCTCCAGACACCACAGCACATGCTGTGTGCCGTCACCGCCATTGCCAAAGTTCAGTGTGTGCAGAGGGGAAAAGAGCTCCCACCAGCTCCCGTGTCTGGACTTACTGAGGCTCAGGTTCTTTGTGTCTCAGCACAGAAGGGATTTAGCGAGAGACAAAGTGATAGGTAAGAGGTAGATTTATTAGTATAGCATGCTTGTAAGAGATGCAAGCAGGCAGGCAAGGAAACTGCTGAACAGAACTCATTTTTTTATTCAGTATGCCCTTATATATGCTTCTTGACTTCCAAGAGCATGTTGAAATTTGCTTGTCTCAAATATTCTCTGTATCTTTGTGAGTTAATATCAGTTAAATTTTTAAATTGTCATTTTAGTGAAATGGTGGAGTGTCTGGACAGGAGATAAGAGAGACATTGGTCTGTCATGCTTAATTTGGTGTGAATTAATGTACATTATTTGACCATGCTGTGCAGCATGTGGGATCTTAGTTCCCTGACCAGGGATGGCATGCGTTTAAATGAAATATTTTTAAATGCAGTTTTTAGGGCAAAAACATTCTTTGCCCTATCAATGGATTTTTATTAGTAATCATCCAGAGCGTTAAATCACTAAAACTGAAATTTCATGGTACTGTTTTTGAGTAAAAGTTTAAACTCATATTTATCTTCCTTGATGAACAGAGAAAAATATTGTTGCTATTACCAGAGTTAACAGAGAGAGTAGATAAACCTGGTGATTTGGCTCTGTTTGGGAAATCAAATCAAGAGCCAGAGTTTGGATATATAAAAGAAACAGTTGTAAGGTCATTTGGACTACTGCAATTAATCTGTTGTAATGGTTTTACTGAATTAGTTTGTCATCCATTAATAAAGGGAAGTTATTGCCAGGTTTATAGTACTGTTTGTCTCTCAATGGTAATTTAACCTTTTCCTTTGTGTTACGGAAATTTTTTAAAAGTATGTTTCTTTTTTAGTTAAATTTTGGCCTCTTTTATTGGTTATTTACATATTTATTTTCATCCATCTTTATTCTTTGGCCTGTGTGGACCTCCCATTGCAGTGGCCTCTTTGCTTTCAGAGCACTGGCTCAGGGCGAATGGGCTTCAGAGCGCTGGCTTGTAATCAGACACACCGGTTCAGCTATTCCACGGCATGTTGGATCCTCCTGGGCCATGAATTGAACTGGTGCCCCTTGCACTGCAAGGTAGACTCTTTACCCACTGGACCACCAGGGAAACCTTCACCTTGTACTCTTTACCTAGACTCACCAGTTATTAACATTTTATCCCATTTTTGTTAAACTTGCACCTTCTTTTTATATATCCCCCTGACTCCCATGACTGAGTAGTTTGCAGACCTAATGCTTCTTTATCCGTAAATACTTTATTCCTCCTCTCAAGAACAAGGACTTTCTATTCAGTAAGCACAGGATGTTGGTCAAAATCAGGACATTAAACAACTGATATAATAGTGTTTTTGAATGCATTCCATTCTCAGATTTCTGCAATTGTCTCAATAATGTTCTTTATAGCTATTTGCTCTTCCTGCCCCCGTCTCCCCTACATCTCATCCAGGATCATGCGTTTAATTTTGTTGTGAAGACTCTTCAGTCTGGAACAGTTCCTCATTCTTTTTTGTCTTTCATGTTTAATTGTTTTTGTAGAGTATACTTCAGTTTGAGTTTTTCTGTTGGTTCCTTATGATTAGATTCCAGTTGTGCATTGTTTTTGTAGAAATGCTACAGAAGCAATGTGTCAGGGCATCATATCAAGAGGTATATGAAGTTGGTTTGTCTCATTTTGGTGGTGTGTAGTAAGGTGATACTTACAAGGTTATTTGCTGTAAAGTTACTCTTTTCCCTTGTTATTAGTAACTAATTTGTAGAAGATGCTTTCAGGTTTTATGTATATATGTCATATTCCTCATCAGACTTTAACCTAGTAATTTAGCATTCTTTAACAATTCTTGACTGAATTAATTACTAGGATGGTTGCAAGATGTTGATTTTCTAACAGTTCTTCCAAGTATATACAGGGAAGAGCTTTCCTTTCCCACCCACTTGTTTATGCACTTATTTTAGTAACATGGACTCAGGGATTTTTATTTTATTTTGTGACATCCTGTTACTTACTTTGAAGCTCAGATTGTCCTAGATTTGGCTAGTAGGAGCCTCCTCAGGCCATCATTTTGACATGTTCCTATTGTTCTTGGAGCCCTTTCTTACTTTCTGGCATGGAAAGGTGCTCCAGGCTCATTTTGTCCTCAGCCTGCCCCCATCTTAGAATCAGTTATTTCTCCAATTAGCCATCATTCCTTTTAGTGGGAAATAATGTTTATAAACTAACCTCTCTCAGCAAATAGAAGCTAAGAGACAGAGAGATAGACACAGATCTGGTGGCTCAGATAGTAAAGAATCTGCCCACAATGGGAGAGACCCAGCTTCACTCCTTGAGTCAGGAAGATCCCCTGGAGAAGGAAATGGCAACCCACTTCAGTATTCTTGCCTAGAGAATTCCACGGACAAAGGAACCTGGTGAGCTATAGTTCATGGGATCATAAAGAATCAGACACAGCTGAGCAACTGACACACACACACACACACACACACACACACGGTTTGCAAACTAACATCTCACAAATAGGAGCTAAGAAATAGATAGAAATATGTCTGCATTTGTGTGTTTATGTAAGCATGAGTTCATTTTGAGACCTTTAATTGCAGTTCAGCATTTCAGGACTAATCTTGCCCCTTTCTGTATTTGTTATGCCCTTCATGTTTAATTGTTTGTAGAGTATACTTCAGTTTGAGTTTTTCTGTTGGTTCCTTATGATTAGATTCCAGTTGTGCATTGTTTTTGTAGAAATGCTACAGAAGCAATGTGTCAGGGCATCATATCAAGAGGTATATGAAGTTGGTTTGTCTCATTTTGGTGGTGTGTAGTAAGGTGATACTTACAAGGTTATTTGCTGTAAAGTTACTCTTTTCCCTTGTTATTAGTAACTAATTTGTAGAAGATGCTTTCAGGTTTTATGTATATATGTCATATTCCTCATCAGACTTTAACCTAGTAATTTAGCATTCTTTAACAATTCTTGACTGAATTAATTACTAGGATGGTTGCAAGATGTTGATTTTCTAACAGTTCTTCCAAGTATATACAGGGAAGAGCTTTCCTTTCCCACCCACTTGTTTATGCACTTATTTTAGTAACATGGACTCAGGGATTTTTATTTTATTTTGTGACATCCTGTTACTTACTTTGAAGCTCAGATTGTCCTAGATTTGGCTAGTAGGAGCCTCCTCAGGCCATCATTTTGACATGTTCCTATTGTTCTTGGAGCCCTTTCTTACTTTCTGGCATGGAAAGGTGCTCCAGGCTCATTTTGTCCTCAGCCTGCCCCCATCTTAGAATCAGTTATTTCTCCAATTAGCCATCATTCCTTTTAGTGGGAAATAATGTTTATAAACTAACCTCTCTCAGCAAATAGAAGCTAAGAGACAGAGAGATAGACACAGATCTGGTGGCTCAGATAGTAAAGAATCTGCCCACAATGGGAGAGACCCAGCTTCACTCCTTGAGTCAGGAAGATCCCCTGGAGAAGGAAATGGCAACCCACTTCAGTATTCTTGCCTAGAGAATTCCACGGACAAAGGAACCTGGTGAGCTATAGTTCATGGGATCATAAAGAATCAGACACAGCTGAGCAACTGACACACACACACACACACACACACACACACGGTTTGCAAACTAACATCTCACAAATAGGAGCTAAGAAATAGATAGAAATATGTCTGCATTTGTGTGTTTATGTAAGCATGAGTTCATTTTGAGACCTTTAATTGCAGTTCAGCATTTCAGGACTAATCTTGCCCCTTTCTGTATTTGTTATGCCCTTCTCTAAGAGTGAGAATCTGGTTTCCATCATCCTCAATATATTTGTTTGCTCCATGCCATAATCAGAGAAAGTAGTTCTGAACTGCTGACCCACACCATTGCACAGAAAAGTGCTTATAACTTGAGCTTAATATTGGTTTATGATGTTTTTTGTCTGTATGCTCACAAAATATGAAGTAATATGTTGATTAGTTTTCCTTTTTTTAAAATTTATTTTATTTTTTAAAAATTTGACCTCTTTTGTTGTGTTTTTATTTGTTTACTTTCTTCCTTCTTTATTCTGTGTGGATCTCCCATTGCAGTGGCACCTCGCATTGCAGAGCACTGACTCATAATTGGACACATCCGTCAAGCTGTACCGCAGCACGTGGGATCTTCCCGGGCCAGGGATTGAACCAGCGCCCTTGCACTGCAAGGCACTTCTTTACTCACTGGACAACTAGGGACGCCCTCCTTCCCTCTTTTTTTGGGGGGGTGAGGTGGTGGGGAAGGGCGGGCGGGCCACTTCTATTGATCTTTTATTTATTTGCATCCTTGTTCTTTGGCCCATGTGGGCCTCCCTTCGCAGTGGCCTCTGTTGTCATGCACTCCAGAGCTCCTGCTCAGTAATTGGACACATCGGTCCAGCCGCTCCGCGGCACATGGGATCTTCCCAGGCCAGGGATCGAACCGGCATCCCTTGCACTGCAAGGCGGTGTCCTTACCCACTGGACCACCAGGGAAGCCCTTCTTCCCTCTTTTAATACAGTTATTTGACATACAGTTTGCTTCATTTGTTTCTGTCTGATTTTCATTCTAGATTTTTCCATCTCATCTTTGCAGATTTTATTTTACTTTTTGAATGTATAAACCATGAGTGGGCTTCTTTCGTGGATCAAATGGTAAAGAATCTGCCCTGTAATGCAGGTTACCAGGGTTTGATCTCTGGGTCAGGAAGATCCCCTGGAAAAGTCGCACTCCAGTATTCTTGTCTGGAGAATCCCATGGACTATAGCCCACCATGTGTGCACACACACACACACACACACGGTTCCAAAAGTTAAAACCATACCTCTAAGTGTTTTGTTTATTTATTTATTTATTTATTTTGGGCAGGGGTTGGGTTGGGGAGGGAGGGGAGCGGGTGGGCCACTTCTATTGGTCTTTGATTTCTCTATTTTCATCCGTCATTGTTCTTTGGCTCCTGTGGGCCTCCCATCACGGTGGCGTCTGTCGTTGCAGAGCGCCGGCTCTGGGCGCATGCGCTCCAGAGCTCCGGCTCTGTGATTGGACACATGGGTTCAGCTGCTCCGTGGCACGTGGGATCTTCCCAGGCCAGGGATCGAACCGGCGTCCCTTGCACTGCAAGGCGGTGTCCTTACCCACTGGACCACCAGGGGAAGCCCCATACCTCTAAGTGTTACCTGACACTTCTCATTCCTGTCCCCCAGTGTTTTGATCCGTCCTCGGTTTTTTTGTACAAGAAAAAAAAAGCACATCCTTCAGTATTTCCTTATTCTCACTCAAACGTTAGCAAACTAAGTATATTCTTTTCAGTTTCTTTTGTTTAATAGTATACTCTGAATACCACTCCATGTTTGTAGAAATTTCCTTATTTTTAAGTAGCTTCATAGTACTCCATTTGTGATGGGTCACAGTGATTTCAAGCGTTCTCCTATCTTTGGGTATTTAGATTGTTTCCAGTATTTTGCAATTTCAGATAATGCTGCAACTAATAGCCTTCTACAGATACATTTTTTGTATTATTGGATGTCTTCAGAGAAGATGGAAAGTTTTAACTTTTTAATTGTGTGAGCGATCTTTTGTAAGCGATTTTATAATACTTCAAACTATTTGCCTACTTCTATCTTCACATCTCCGGTGACCTTACAAATATATTCAAGGCTGTGAAAGTGAAGTACTGTACTGTAGTTATATTTCTGTCAGGGAAACCTTGACATAGAGTGCTGGAAGTGGCCTTGGAAACATTTTTAGTCTCCATCTAGGTGCATGTCAAGCAGTTGACTTTTCCTTTCCTTTTACAGTGCTGCTACTGACTCAGCTGCTTCTAGTAGTTTTCTCTTTTAATTTAATTTGTGTTAGATTCCTTCACGTTGTACTGTTAACTGGCTGCTCCCTCAAGTTAGAAGGATGATAGGATGGACTGGTTATACATAGGATACAAATAAGGATTGGACATCATTCATCTTCTCCGGTGTCAGTGCTTTAGTGAGTAGTGAACTCAGAGGAGCACCTTGGGTTCCTAGATAATACTGCTGGCCTCTCAGCTGGTTGATGACTTCAGGTCTTTTGTTCTAACAAAGGAGCATTGAAGTAGGAGGGGGACTTCCTCCCGCATTGCTGGAAAACCAAGTTAAAGATAGGCCAACATGGCTTCCCATCAGAAGGGCCAGAGAGGGGTTACTTTTGTGTTGAGAGAATAGTCGCCTGAGCCTACGGTGGCGGGAGCCTGCAAGCAGATCATCTGTGGCCCTGAGATGACTCTTCAGGTTCCGTGTGTGCACCTACAGATGTTACCACTTTCTGTGTGTCCTGATGTGAAAAATACGAGGAAAGTTGGCAAGAGCACAGTTCAAAATTAGACTCTAAGAGCCAAGGACAGTGTCCCTTAAAGAGAACCAGGTATCCCTTATTTATCCTGGGTAAAGAAGGATTGAATTATTTAGAAGTTTAAACTGTCTGTAAAAATAAGCTGATCACCATGTCTTAAATCTGGTGTGATGTGAAATCATTTTTATTTGCTTCTGTATTAAAACAAAAGTTAGAAATTTAGAAGATATTTTTGAAGACTTGGCCTGTGACCCCACTGTGTTGGACATTAGACTGTCCAAAATACAGTGGACGCGAGTTGATGAGATTGGTGTGCCACGGTTTAATCTCTGTTCTGAATCCCTCAGAGGTTAGTGTATTTCAGTATGGTTTTCACCCCCAAGTTGCTTCAGCACTTAAAATGTTGTATCAGAGTAATATCTTACTCAGTCGTCTAAACCTCCTTGCACATCTCTTAAAAGGTGCTTCTAATGTGCATTTGCTTCTGAAGTATGTTACATTAACTGTGTAAAGTTTAATGATTCTGACATCAAGGCTTAGCGGTTATATCAGTTTTGAAATAAACTTACTAAAATAGAATATTTTAAATCATTCATTTGATGTTTTGAATACAATCAAATTTCAGGTCAGATACAGGAGTTTCTGAGGTATTTTTGCTGATTTTGACTTATATATTTGAAATTTTTCTGTGAAAAGGAATTGTCAGCTGCCATCCTTTTAATGAATATAAATGAAGGGAAAAAATTCTGAAAAATTAGTAGTCATGGTATATGTGGACATGTTAACTGCTTTGTGTACAGTAGCTGTCACAAGAATTAACCCTGGATAACTGTGTTCTTGATTTTGATATATTCCTTTTTTTTTTTTTTTGGCCTCTTTTATTGATTGATTGATTGATTTTCTTTATTCTTTGGCCTGTGTGGGCCTCCCATTGCAGCGGCCTCTCTCGTTGCAGAGCACTAGCTCTGGGCGCATGCGCTCCAGAGCGCTGGCTCGTAATTGGACACACCTGTCCAGCCGCTCTGCAGCACGTGGGATCTTCCTGGGCCAGGGATTGAACCTGCGCCCCTTGCAGTGCATGGTAGAGTCTTCACCCACTGGGCCACCAGGGAAGCCCTGATTTTGATATATTCCTAAGGGAAGGGAATTGAGAGCCACTGTCTGTTTGTTAGGCCCCTTGTGCACTTGAGGCTCTTTGTCTTGTGAAACCCTCACCATAGCCACGTGAGGCCGAGGTGGTGTCTGCTGTGTTACAGGGGAGGAAGCAGGCTCTGGAACCAACTCCTTCGGGCCACAGAATCAAATAATGGGAGGGTTAGAAGGTGAGCTAAGACTTAGGTGGGTTCTGAAGCCCATGCTTGCTTCATCGTACCACATAACTTCTGACATGTTCCTTTTGAGTCTACAGAGGGACAGCTACATTCCTATGAGGGTCACCAAGTCAGTTGGATACATTTTTGTATTAAGGAAGGAAGGAATTTTTTTTTTTTTAGGTAAGAAATGGATTTATACAGATTCAGAGAAAGCACACTCCACAGACAGAGTGTGGGCCATGGCAGAGCAGATCCAGTGGCCAGGAAGGAAGTCTTTTGGCAGGGTTAGAGGTCAAGGACAGGTGATCAAGGCCTCTGCCTAGTTCAGCCAAAATGATGTGGAGAAAAGTTATGGTCAAGGGAGGGTGGGACAGACTGGGAGATTAATATTGACATATATACATACACTACCATGAGGAAAATGGGTAGTTAGTGGGAAGCTGCTGTTATAAAACACAGGAAGCTCATTTTGGGGCTCTGTGATGAACTGGGGGGGGCGGGGGTGCTATGGGAGGGAGGTCCATGAGGGAGCAGATACTTGTATACATACAACTGAGGCACTTTGTTGTGTAGCAGAAACTAACACAACATTGTAAGGCAGTTATACTTAAAACACACCAAAACACACACACACACACACACTCACACACAAACACAAACAATTTGTTGAGAATTTTAAGAGAAAAGTGTAAGTACTTCCTTAGAAATCTTGGGAGTCTGGTTAGAATGTGGGCTCTTGACCTCAGCTGCAAAGGCTGGGATCAAACATTGCTGATGGGCTGTGAGGGGGAAACAAGTTGGGCTGACTGAGGAGGGTGACAGATCTCTTAGGGTAAAGAGAGTTGAGAGCAGAAACAGAGGACAACATTCTCAACTGCTAATTGCTCAGAGTCAAGTTTTCAGATCTAACTTTCAATAACATGTGAGGTTTCCCAGAATGCTTATTAAGGAATATCGTCCAGAGGGGCAAACGAATGAAGGGTAAAGACTCTGTAACTTTTAGGCTGGTGTCATAGCCACGGGGGGTTTTTTTACAGGGAGGAAGCAGGCTCTGGAACCAACTCCTTCGGGCCACAGAATCAAATAATGGGAGGGTTAGAAGGTGAGCTAAGACTTAGGTGGGTTCTGAAGCCCATGCTTGCTTCATCGTACCACATAACTTCTGACATGTTCCTTTTGAGTCTACAGAGGGACAGCTACATTCCTATGAGGGTCACCAAGTCAGTTGGATACATTTTTGTATTAAGGAAGGAAGGAATTTTTTTTTTTTTAGGTAAGAAATGGATTTATACAGATTCAGAGAAAGCACACTCCACAGACAGAGTGTGGGCCATGGCAGAGCAGATCCAGTGGCCAGGAAGGAAGTCTTTTGGCAGGGTTAGAGGTCAAGGACAGGTGATCAAGGCCTCTGCCTAGTTCAGCCAAAATGATGTGGAGAAAAGTTATGGTCAAGGGAGGGTGGGACAGACTGGGAGATTAATATTGACATATATACATACACTACCATGAGGAAAATGGGTAGTTAGTGGGAAGCTGCTGTTATAAAACACAGGAAGCTCATTTTGGGGCTCTGTGATGAACTGGGGGGGGCGGGGGTGCTATGGGAGGGAGGTCCATGAGGGAGCAGATACTTGTATACATACAACTGAGGCACTTTGTTGTGTAGCAGAAACTAACACAACATTGTAAGGCAGTTATACTTAAAACACACACACACACACACACACACACACACTCACACACAAACACAAACAATTTGTTGAGAATTTTAAGAGAAAAGTGTAAGTACTTCCTTAGAAATCTTGGGAGTCTGGTTAGAATGTGGGCTCTTGACCTCAGCTGCAAAGGCTGGGATCAAACATTGCTGATGGGCTGTGAGGGGAATCAAGTTGGGCTGCCTGAGGAGGGTGTCAGAACTCTTAGGGTAAAGAGAGTTGGAAGCAGAAACAGAGGACAACATTCTCAACTGCTAATTGCTCAGAGTCAAGTTTTCAGATCTAACTTTCAATAACATGTGAGGTTTCCCAGAATGCTTATTAAGGAATATCGTCCAGAGGGGCAAACGAATGAAGGGTAAAGACTCTGTAACTTTTAATGAGGAAAGAAAAAGATTTGAAAAAAAGATTTCCTGCAAGTGCCAATGACATTTGGTTAAGAGTCTTTATCAAGAATTTGGGGTTGCTATGGAAATATGGTTTTGAGACTTTTTGAAGGTTGTTTTTACTATGTAGGGCAACATTAGGAGTGTTATTTTGCTCAAGAATTAGGTTGTCTTATGTGTGACAGCACATCTGGATTTACAACACTGATGGGAGACAGAGCCAGTCCAGAGGGAGATGGCAGCTTAGCTGATGATGGACTGTCGTATTTTGCTGTCTTAGCCCCACTCTTGCGGAGAGGTTAGTCCAGTCTTGGGATGGTTTTGGTTCCTCTGGGGTGGAACCTCTTGGAGGGTCTCGTCCTCCTCGCCTCCACTAAACTGCAGTGCCAGTCATTCCTGTGAGTCGTCAGGTAGGGGTCACTGAGTGTCCTCCTTCCACAAGCGATGCTCTGGTTATCTGTTGTTGCACAGCAAACTCTCCTGCATCTTAGTGGCTTAAAACAACCCTTCATTTTGCTTATGATCTACAGGAATGCTGGAAGAGCTTGTCTGGGGCTGTCTCAGCTGGAGTTCTGAAAGCTGGAGTATCCACGTCCATGATGGTCTCTTAACTCCCGTGCCAGGTGCCTCTGTGCTTCTGGTCTCTGTTTTTGTCCCGTCTCACTGAACCCTCCCCCCCACTGCACCGTGGTGGCATATTCTGCAAGGTCTCTCTTCATTGTTTGGGCTTCTCATCGTGTGTTTCTCACAGGGTGCCTAGACTTCTTACGCGGTGGCTGGCTACCCCAAGAGCAAGCATTCTAAGCAATACAGAGAGGAAACTGTCAACTTCTTAAAACTGAGCCCTGCAAAAGGACACACAGTCCCTTCTGCCATATTCAGTTGATCAGGGTACTGACAGAGCCTGCCCAGATTCGAGGAAGGAGGACACAGACCTGCCTCTCAATGAGAGGAGTGTTAAAGAATACATGGTCATCTTTTTTTTTTTTTATCATAGGGCCATTAAACAGAAGGGAAAGAATGGTATAAGAAATACTGATCTGTGACTTTACCAGAAAACAATTTACTTATCTAATGATTCAGGAGAGGTTAATTGATTGCCAGCATTGAATAAGAATGAAACTGAGGCAAGAGAGAGCTTCCAGAAGAGGAAGGTGGAAAAAATTCTTATAGGGCAAAGTGGAAAGCCAAGCAAGATAAACTTTACTTCTTAACTGCCTTGGCCTGAAGTCTTGTTCCTGTGACCTGTGAACCTGCCACTCTGAACACTTTGGATTGGGTGCTCATGCTTGGTCTCCTCCTCCTGCAGGTACTTGGACCTCTGCTTAGTCTCCCAGGCTCTACACTGTCTCACTCTTTCGCCCTGGGCACTGCCTGTTGTTTTATGTGGGAAATTCTCCTGTTCACTGGGAACCCAGTGCCCACTTGCAGAATGGACAGCAGTGTCAGGGATGGGGGTGAGAACACAGTGATATTGGCCACACTCAGGCTGCTCTGGCACCTTTGGTGTTGGTTAGTATAGCTGAGTTTCTTTTTTCAGGGACTACATTATGACCCAGGTCCTGCTTTTTCTATGTGACTTTACCAGTCCTTCCCCCAGTAATTTCAGAGGATTCAAGTTGAAGATAGAAGAGACTTCAGAACTTTTAGCATAAAATAGGCTTGTGAGTATATGACTCAGAGAGCATTTATGGTATAAAGATTATATGCCTTGCTCTAAACATCTAAAAATACATCAGCTAGTGGGTAAACTGGGTTAGCCCTGGAGTATATTTCTACTTGTATATGTACTCCAATATTTATAGAATTTTTATAATAATTCTGCCCTGTCCTCCAATCTCAAGAGAAATGACACTTTTCCTTTTGTTACTTTTATGGAGCATTTGTGTGTGCTTGTGTGTGTGTGTGTGTGTGTGTGTGTGTGTGCATTTTGAATAACAGCTGCAAGTGTTTTTTCATTGGTATGTTTACACACCCATAGAGTTGTAATATTGGGTTTTGTTTTCACTTACCATGCATGCTTTATAATTTAGCATAAGTCGGGCTTCCCTGTTTGTCTAGTGGTTAAAAATATGCCTATCAATGCAGGAGACAAGGGTTCAGTCCCCGGTCCAGGAAGATCTCACATGCCTCAGGGCAGCTAAGCCCGTGCACCGCAACTACTGAGTTTGTGCTCTAGAGCCCATGACCTGCAACAAGAGAAGCCACTGCAACGAGGAATCTGCATACCACAACTGGAGCAGGCCCTTATGCAGCAACAAAGACCCAGCACTGTCAAAAATAAAATAATTAAAATTAAAAAAATAATTTAGAATAAGTCTATTTCATTAGGACAACTTTATAATACCGGTGTCTTTAAATTTAAGACATTTAAAACTTGTTTTTGTTATAAAAGAAGTTATGCTTTATGAAAAAATTCAATCAGCATACTTGAAAGTAGGGCTGTGTGGCTGCAGACCTCCAGCCCATTCTTTTTACGTGACCATTAAGTTACTGTATACCCTTCTAGACGTCAGATGATTTATATACAGGTATATGACACATGCACAGAAACACATCATCGAGAATCTTTTGAAAGCAAGCTTGGCAACCTGTTGGGCAGCCTGCTTTACATCCATCCATTCCTTCAAGCATTGAGTTCTGTCTCCAACTCAAGGTATATAACTTCTCAGTTATCACAGCTTCTTTTGTCTATAAAACAGGCCAAATCATAGTACACACCTCATTGGACGCAGATTAAATGAAGTAATATTTATAAAATGGCACAATAAGATGTAATAATGCTTGACACATAGTATGTGCTAGATAAATATTAAATAGATAAAAATGAACTTGCTCTTTAAGAAACATAAGTTATGAGTATTTTCTTCTGGGTTGCTGTTTTTTTAGAGTGTTGCACTTCAAAAACTCTGTGTGTTGTTGTGGTAGGGGGTTAGCTCTATTCTGAGTTTCATGGTTGGAGCAGCATGTTCATCTCCAGAGGTTTCAAAGTGTGATTCCCACACTTCTTGCCCTTGCTGTTTGAACCAGCTGCTGTTACTGACAGGCAACAGCGTGCTGGGAATGTTCGCCTCTCAGGAATTGTGGAAGCAGGAAAGAAAAGCTGAAGCGCGTTGATTTAGAAAATTATACTACATTAGCAGTTAATCTTTTTGTTAAGCCTTTTAAGAAAATTAGGAGACTGGAGGAATTTTATCCATAGGGAATGATATGATTATTTCATCAAGTTTTGACTTTATGTTCTTGGAATACTTTTATAATTAGAGAGGACATGCTCCTCACCCAGTCTTTATTTTATAGTGAAGACACAGAGCAGCAGAGTAGTGATGTTCTCAGTTTTAAAATGTCAAAAATAAAATAATTAAAATTAAAATAATTTAGAATAAGTCTATTTCATTAGGACAACTTTATAATACCGGTGTCTTTAAATTTAAGACATTTAAAACTTGTTTTTGTTATAAAAGAAGTTATGCTTTATGAAAAAATTCAATCAGCATACTTGAAAGTAGGGCTGTGTGGCTGCAGACCTCCAGCCCATTCTTTTTACGTGACCATTAAGTTACTGTATACCCTTCTAGACGTCAGATGATTTATATACAGGTATATGACACATGCACAGAAACACATCATCGAGAATCTTTTGAAAGCAAGCTTGGCAACCTGTTGGGCAGCCTGCTTTACATCCATCCATTCCTTCAAGCATTGAGTTCTGTCTCCAACTCAAGGTATATAACTTCTCAGTTATCACAGCTTCTTTTGTCTATAAAACAGGCCAAATCATAGTACACACCTCATTGGACGGCAGATTAAATGAAGTAATATTTATAAAATGGCACAATAAGATGTAATAATGCTTGACACATAGTATGTGCTAGATAAATATTAAATAGATAAAAATGAACTTGCTCTTTAAGAAACATAAGTTATGAGTATTTTCTTCTGGGTTGCTGTTTTTTTAGAGTGTTGCACTTCAAAAACTCTGTGTGTTGTTGTGGTAGGGGGTTAGCTCTATTCTGAGTTTCATGGTTGGAGCAGCATGTTCATCTCCAGAGGTTTCAAAGTGTGATTCCCCACACTTCTTGCCCTTGCTGTTTGAACCAGCTGCTGTTACTGACAGGCAACAGCGTGCTGGGAATGTTCGCCTCTCAGGAATTGTGGAAGCAGGAAAGAAAAGCTGAAGCGCGTTGATTTAGAAAATTATACTACATTAGCAGTTAATCTTTTTGTTAAGCCTTTTAAGAAAATTAGGAGACTGGAGGAATTTTATCCATAGGGAATGATATGATTATTTCATCAAGTTTTGACTTTATGTTCTTGGAATACTTTTATAATTAGAGAGGACATGCTCCTCACCCAGTCTTTATTTTATAGTGAAGACACAGAGCAGCAGAGTAGTGATGTTCTCAGTTCTGTAACTGGTAAGGGTAGGGCCAAGACTAGAATCTTGGTCATCAGATCCTCAGTTTTCTGAATTCTAAAACAGCTGTGGAGCCTCTCTCAGTTGAAGCAGCTGTTTAATAATGGATGCAGTATAAATGGCCTGCCTGTCAGTGCCGTGGACTTGAACTATTTTGCGTGTGGAGACAGTGACTAAGTAGTGTCGTAAGCACTAGTGCATGATGTTTTATAAAACAGTTTTTTTTTTTTTTAGAAATCCAGGAGGATTTTTGATGGACCTTGAATATCAAACGTACCTTATCTTACTAGATTCTGTATAGTGAATACTAAGGATATTGAAAATCAGTGGGAAGAAATTTATATTAAGTGTGGATGCCATTTTGTCTTCTGAACACAACCTAAAATTTTTGTGTATAAATAGGCCTCTTTAAGCACAGAAGTCCCTAATTTTCTGCCTTCTTTGTCTCTTGGTAAAGGAGCCGACCAGTCTTCCCTCCATAGGAGTGTGGTTTGGTCACTAAGTTGTATTTGACTGTGTGGGCTGTAGCCTGCCAAGCTCCTTGTCCATGGGCTTTCCTAGGCAAGGATACTCAAGTGCGTTACCATTTCCTCTTCCAGGCCATCTTCCCAACCCAGGGATCGAACCTTTGTCTCCTGCACTGGCAGGTGGGCTCTTTGCCACTGAGCCACCAGGGAAGCCCCTTTGTAGGAATAGTAGGGAGTAAAACCTCTTTGGTTTGTAGATCACTTGGATGCCTTCTCGCCATTCATTGCCACTTCCTGATTTCCAGGCAAGTTAAAGCTTTTGGCGGGGTTAAAAGAAGCTGTGAATACGAGCAAGTTTCGGAGGCTGGGGCTCCTCCACCTCTCTCGCCTGCCCAGCCTGTGTCTAAGCTTCTGCCTTGTGGAGAATGGCCTTGGTTCAGGAGAGGATCAGGATTCTCCACTCCCTTCAAAGGAGTGAGCTTGGGGCTGAGGTTGAGAACAGGGCAGGGTTCTGAGGCCACAGCAGCAGAAGGAGAGTGAAGGGAGCTCTCGGCAGTGCCAGTTCTCCAGGCTGAGATGCCCAGGAGCTGAGGCATCCTTAGGAGACCTCGGCTCGGGGCTGGGAGAATCTAAGCACACAGGACTGGTTGCTGGAGGAGAGGAGCTGAGGAAGTTTCATCACCTGAGTGGAGGAGAACCAGACTCCGTTTATGAGATCCAGTGGCCCTCCTGTGGCCACGTGTAACAGTGTGAGAAACACTGCATGGCTCCCCTGCCCTGACATCACCTTGACGCATAATTAAGCCTAATAAAAAGAGCCTTTCATGAGTTCTCAGTTATGCCTTATCTTTTTGAACTTCTATTAGTTTCCATCCTTATTACCCTCTTTTCCTCAGGTACCAGCATTTAACAAAGAAAAACCCTTCAGTTTAATATCTTTATGTTTTGCTGAAAAGATAGTTTATAGTTAAAAATGTTTTTTGACTATGTATGGTTTTATTTCATATGTACACATACAATATAGTATTTCAGTTTTGTTATGGTTCTTGTAGAGTTTTATAGGATGATCTACAAACCCCTAATGCAGTTTCCATGGAAAATGTGTTCTTCCTACAGATAAAACTTGAAACCCATCCGTCTAGAAATTGAGACTACCTTTTATAATAAGTCCCTTTGAAATGGTTAAAATTATTTCAAGGCCTTCCCTGGTGGTCCAGTGGGTAAGGACACCGCCTTGCAGTGCAAGGGGCGCCGGTTCGATCCCTGGCCTGGGGAGATCCCACGTTCCGCAGAGTGGCTAAACCAGTGTGTCCAGTTACGAACCACTGCTCTGTAACAAGAGAGGCCACCACGATGGGAGGCCCACACAGGCCAAAGAATTAAGATGGATGAAAATAAATAAATGAAGGACCAATAAAAGAGGCAAAAAAATATTATTTCAAGATTATTTGTAGTGTTCTTTTACTCATCCTATGACCTGCTCTATTCATAGCAATAATTGAGAGTTAAACTTAAAGCCAGCATTTTTCTTCTCTTTTATAATTGTCCTTAGGTACACCAGAGGTTTTATAATTTGGATAAGTTGTGTATAAGCAGAGTGAATATTCACCAAAGCAGTAGAATAAATGGCTTCTCTTCTCTGTAGTTCCCTAATTCTTTGGGCGTAAATGTATTAGTCCACAGAGAGTGCTGTCTTTTAAATAGCCAAAACCCACTGTCCTATCACACATCAAATCTTAACTTTCTTATTGTAAATATTCATGACAGAAGAAATGTAGTTTCTTAATTTAGAAAGTGAGGTCTTTTGGGAGATTTGAGTAAAAGACACACTTGTTTCTAGTGTTTTGGAATGTCAGTGCTGTTTTGCTTCCTTTGCTTTTTCCTTATCCCTGTCTTTAGCATCTACTGATTTGGTTAATTGAGGTGTAATTCATATAACATAACAGTAACCTTTTATAAAATTTTATGTATTTATTGCTGTACTGCATGGCTTGTGGGATCTTAGTTCTCTGACCAGAAATTGAATGCATGCACTTGACCCTGAAAGTGCCAAGTCCCAATCCCTGGACATCTAGAGAATTCCCCAAGTTAACCATTTTAAGGTGAACAGTTGAATTCAGTGCATTTAGTACATCGACAGCTACCACCTCCATCTTGTTCCAAGACTTCTCATCACCTGAAAATAAGCCTTACAGGTAACAGGCATTTTCTCCCCATTCCTTTCACCCCTCAGCCTTAGGTTATCCTTTTTTTGTTTTTAGGGTATCCTTTTTAATCTTTAATCTTTAATCTTTGAAATTAAATTAGGGTATCCTTTTTAATCTTTGAAATTAAATTAAAATTTTATGAGGTAATTGAGATTTTTTTTTTAACCTTTATTTTACTTTTAGCTTTTACGGAGTTTTGTTGTTTACAGATATGTATGTTCCCAGATTTGTCATATGTATATCCCCCCCTTTCCACCCATCCTGACCATCACATAGCACCCCTGAAGGAGCCCCCTTTCTCACAGAGCAATGACTATAGCTATTTTCTTCACTTATGATAGTACGATTTTATAAGACTATATTACACTGTTCTAATTTAGTGGGCTTCTCAGGTGGCTCAGTGGTAAAGAATCCTTCTGCCGATACAAGAGACGTGGGTTCAATCCCTGGGTCAGGAAGATCCCCTGGAGTAGAAAACAGCAACCCACCCCAATATTCTTGCCTGGAAATTCCATGGACAGAGGAGCCCAGCGGGTCACAGTCCATGGAGTCGCAAGAGTCAGACACAACTTAGCGACTGAGCACGCACATGTGTTCTAATTTGGTAACATGAAGAAATGCGTTTACTATATTAAATAGAAAAATTAGATCACAAATTGTATGTACTTTTTGTCTATATATACACTTTACAACCATTGGGGAAAATGAACACCAGATATGAAATACACTAAAGTAATGGTGAATTTGTTCTAGATTTTCTTTTCTTCATTCAAATGAGGGGTAAAAATAATCTTCCCATAGTTACATATACAAAAGAAAGAAAACTATAGAGACTTGGGGCCTAGGGACTTAACTGGTGGTCCAGTGTTTGAGACTGTACCTTCTAATGCTTTGCAGCCAACCCCCCCCCCCCCCCAAAATGTAAAACAGAAACAGTATTGTAACAAATTCAACAAAGACTTTAAGAATGGCCCACCTTGGGACTTCCCTGGTGGTCCAGTGGGTACAGACACTACCTTGCAGTGCAAGGGGCGCCAGTTTGATCCCTGGCCTGGGAAGATCCCACGTGCCGCGGAGCGGCTGGACCGATGTGTCCAATTACTGAGCCGGAGCTCTGGAGCGCATGCGCCCAGAGCCGCTGCTCTGCGACAACAGACGCGCCACCGCGATGGGAGGCCCACATGGGCCAAAGAACAAAAGATGGTTGAAACTAGAGAAGTGAAGGACCAGTGGAAGTGGCCCACCCACCCACCTGCCTCCCCACCCCTGCCAAAATAAATAAATAAAATAAAATTAAAAAAAAAAAAAAAGGCCCACCTTAAAAAAAAACAAAACAAAAAACAAACCTTAAACAAAAAGCAAACTTGGGCCTAAACTTACTATTATAACATAATTACTTATTTCAGGATAATATTAAATTTTTTTCCAGATTCAGTATTTTATAGTCTTCAATAAAAGAAAAAGATTTGCCAGAGGATTAGAACTAGCTGATACTTGTAGTTTTTTAGTTTTTTAATCCTTCAAATTGCATCTCAGACCAGGAATATATGTTTCAAGTAAACTGTGTCCTAACCTGGTTTTTAAAAAATATATTTTATCGGTCTTTCTTTTCAAACTATAAAAAAATCTTATTTTTGTTGATATAAATCAAATTCCACAGGGGTGTGTACAAATAAGAAGTCAACAATCTCCCCTCACAACAGTCCTCTCGTGTACCTGCCTAAAATAATTGTTGTTAGCAGTTTGGCATTCTTCTTACTAGCCTTTGTCATGTGACTACATACACATATAACAGAATTGGACCCAATTGAGTAAAAAGCTAAAATGCCTTCAGGATGGCTTTCAGCAGTTAATATAACGCAGTAAGAGAGGTAAGGCCCTTGGCTAACTGGAAGGGGATTTTTACCACTGCTAGCTTTCCTGTGGGTTTCTCAGGTGGTACAGTGGCGAAGAATCCACCTACCACTGCAGGAGGCTCAGGTTCGACCCCTGGGTAGGGAAGATCTCCTGGTGTAGGAAATGGGTAGGAAAGATCTCTTGGTGTACTGGAGTGCAACCCACTCCAATATTTTTGCCTGGAAAATTCCATGGACAGAGGAGGCTGAAGGGCTGCAGTTCACGGGGTTGCTGAGTTGGATAATGACTGAGCATGCATGTACACATGAACTTTCTTATGCAGAAATAGGGCCCTGTGCTGGACAGACACGCAGAGTCCTTTGGGTAGTATATGATCATACTCTCCTGTTCTTCCTCGTCCTTTCCTCCTCTTCCATACAGATGCAGAATGAGTGTATATCAGAGGTTTATTTAAATCATTAATGAGTGAGCCAGCAGAATGATAAAGCTGATTCCAAGAATATTTGAGGAATTCAATGAATGCAGACACTGAAGAATGAATGTTGCAGGAAATTGCTAGGTTAGATTAATATCAATTAATGTCCCACAGAGTAGCAAAACCATAGCCCTTGGAGTCTGCTGGACAAATATCTCAACCAAATAAAAATATGCAGTTTTGCTTCTAACTTCATGGAATTTGAAGTAGTAAACAGTAGTAGTAAACAGTAGGTCAAAAAGTGGTATTATAATTAAAATATCTTTGGGATATTCATTGTATCAATATAATGTTTTTCATTATACATTGAACGGGCTTATAGTTCTTGAGTCACTTTATTTCCAGTGTTGCCTAATTTTTCTTAACAATAAGAAAGGCTGATTGTGATGTATCTTGAGGCAAAACTAATACAGTAGGGATCAGATCTGGGAAGAGCTTAGCATCTTAAACTAAGAAATTTAAACTTTATTTCTGCAGCTGTTTATTGGGCATGTACTGTCGCCAGGCAGTGGATTTATTATAATCCTGAGTGTGGGTTGCGCTGTCCCTTTTATGCCCGCCTGGCGAGTGGTTTTCATGTCTTAGGGATCCCTGAGAAGTTACCGACCGTTCTCAAAATAGACATGTGACACACATATAACAGAGGAGGTAAGGCCCTTTCAGCAGTTAATATAACGCAGTAAGAGAGGTAAGGCCCTTGGCTAACTGGAAGGGATTTTACCACTGCTAGCTTTCCTGTGGGTTTCTCAGGTGGTACAGTGGCGAAGAATCCACCTACCACTGCAGGAGGCTCAGGTTCGACCCCTGGGTAGGGAAGATCTCCTGGTGTAGGAAATGGGTAGGAAAGATCTCTTGGTGTACTGGAGTGCAACCCACTCCAATATTTTTGCCTGGAAAATTCCATGGACAGAGGAGGCTGAAGGGCTGCAGTTCACGGGGTTGCTGAGTTGGATAATGACTGAGCATGCATGTACACATGAACTTTCTTATGCAGAAATAGGGCCCTGTGCTGGACAGACACGCAGAGTCCTTTGGGTAGTATATGATCATACTCTCCTGTTCTTCCTCGTCCTTTCCTCCTCTTCCATACAGATGCAGAATGAGTGTATATCAGAGGTTTATTTAAATCATTAATGAGTGAGCCAGCAGAATGATAAAGCTGATTCCAAGAATATTTGAGGAATTCAATGAATGCAGACACTGAAGAATGAATGTTGCAGGAAATTGCTAGGTTAGATTAATATCAATTAATGTCCCACAGAGTAGCAAAACCATAGCCCTTGGAGTCTGCTGGACAAATATCTCAACCAAATAAAAATATGCAGTTTTGCTTCTAACTTCATGGAATTTGAAGTAGTAAACAGTAGTAGTAAACAGTAGGTCAAAAAGTGGTATTATAATTAAAATATCTTTGGGATATTCATTGTATCAATATAATGTTTTTCATTATACATTGAACGGGCTTATAGTTCTTGAGTCACTTTATTTCCAGTGTTGCCTAATTTTTCTTAACAATAAGAAAGGCTGATTGTGATGTATCTTGAGGCAAAACTAATACAGTAGGGATCAGATCTGGGAAGAGCTTAGCATCTTAAACTAAGAAATTTAAACTTTATTTCTGCAGCTGTTTATTGGGCATGTACTGTGCGCCAGGCAGTGGATTTATTATAATCCTGAGTGTGGGGTTGCGCTGTCCCTTTTATGCCCCGCCTGGCGAGTGGTTTTCATGTCTTAGGGGATCCCCTGAGAAGTTACCGACCGT
This sequence comes from Tragulus kanchil, assembly GCA_022376925.1. Taxonomy (NCBI): domain Eukaryota; kingdom Metazoa; phylum Chordata; class Mammalia; order Artiodactyla; family Tragulidae; genus Tragulus; species Tragulus kanchil. The sequence continues at coordinate 284,174,510 of JAIOJX010000032.1, read as the reverse complement.
TCTCAAAATAGACGTGTTCCTTTGTCCTGTCCGCACCCCACTGTAGGTGTCTTTGCCTGTAGGATGTGTGTGTTTTGGCAAAGCTTTTTCCAGGTGATTCTTATAGCCCCTCCCTTTTAAAATCATTGTTATGTTTATTGGGCTTTAAAAATAAGCCCAAGCAAAATTGTAATCAGTATTTTACAGTTTTCATATCTCTTGATTTGCCTACCTCCTCCCTATACTAAATACTCAAAAGTATTTAATGTCCCTGATTATTCCTTTAGCAAGAATTGCATGCAGTATAATTTAGAATTATATTTAACGCAACTGAGCCATCAGTTTGGGAAGAACTGGGCTTAGTCTTCGAATTGCATCCTTAAGGTTATGCCTCCACTAAATAAACTAAAAGAGTTTCCATTTATAGTAACATGTGATCTGTATGGTGAAGCAGCATGTGATTTAAAGAACTAGACTTAAAAATATTTTTAATGAGAAAATAGACTGTCCTTGTCAGAGACTATGGTAAACAGGAATAAGTTACAAAGGAGAACCGTGTTTAACTTGTGGTTAAACTATTTGAGTTGAGTCAACAGTGACAATGAGCAGCTGTTGTGGACATGTGTTTGGATTCTTTGCAGTATAACTTTAATTAGACAGCCATTTTGTGTAAATGCACTCACAAAGCAAGGATTTGTGATTTCAGTACACCTAAGCAGCCATGGAATTTATAACTTAATCGCAGGATGTGGCATTACAGATTAGGGGAGAAACTGGGAAATAACATGATACAATTGGTATATTGTGTATTTTTCTTTTTATTAGTGTGCCGGTCCAACAAAAGCCCCTGGGTCTGTTTGACTTGTTCAAGTGTCCACTGTGGAAGGTAGGTGACCTCCTTTTTATTACTTCACTACCCAGCTTCCTTGTTTCGCTTCACCTTTAGCTTTCTGTCTGTTTTATTGATTGGACTAACTTAGCACCATTGTTTAGTTGTAATGTGTACCTCCTCTGTAAGGCTTCCCTCTCCCAGCAGAATCCCTTTTTTCAGCGATGAAACTGAGGAAAATCTAGGGGCTGGGGACCCTTTTCTGTCGATACTCAGAAGAATTAATTTGATGATCAAGACAGTCTACTATAGTAATATTTGATTGACATGTGAACAGTTTTGTTCCCCTACTTTTACTGACTTTTGAATTAAGTCCAAGATACCACAGCATTCTTCTGAAAACAAAAACAGATAAAGGAATTCCCTTGAACATGGTCTCACTGTGAAGTTCATTACTAATGTTGTCTAAGACGTACCAAATATTTCACTGTTCCATTAAGACATTTTTGCTTTCTAGGGGCTTAATACTCCCAAACTCAGTTCAAGCCTGAGCATTTCCTCCTAGTTCTTGGCTTCAAAATGATGTTACTTAAATTTCAAATACTTCAGTAACTCTTTCTTTTAACACAAACTCAAATATCAAACTTAGTGTGCCAAGTAAGTAGCCCATTTATCTCTATGGCTCTTTTAGCCTAGAAAATCCACTTGGAATTTACTTCAGAAGTTAGTAGCTTAGCAGCAAGGGGATGGGGAATCATACTAAATCACACAGGCCGAAATTTATATTTATTTATCCGGATGGTTTCCCCATTGTTATTTGTAAACACTCATTGTATGGAGAGAGCATCTTTGTTCAGTCTCCTTTTAATTTTTCACATTTTCAGTCCTGGAATTGAGGTTTTTTTTGTTTTTTTCCCTGTACACTCAAGAGTACTTTTGGAAAATGTTAACTGCATATCTTAATTGTGGTTGTTGTGGTTTTGAAATCTCTAGGATTTGGGGAACCTGAAAATACTTTGTACAAATAACATTTTTTTTTTTTTAAAAAAAGAAGAAAGTAGAAGCTCTTAAATTCTCCACTTGAAGAGACAGATTCCTCTCCTAGATTTTGAGAGGTGAGAATTATAATGCAATGAAATTTATATAGTTCTGTCCTCCAGTTGTCTCCTAGTGCTCTGGACCAGCTTCCTTGTTTCGCTTCACCTTTAGCTTTCTGTCTGTTTTATTGATTGGACTAACTTAGCACCATTGTTTAGTTGTAATGTGTACCTCCTCTGTAAGGCTTCCCTCTCCCAGCAGAATCCCTTTTTTCAGCGATGAAACTGAGGAAAATCTAGGGGCTGGGGACCCTTTTCTGTCGATACTCAGAAGAATTAATTTGATGATCAAGACAGTCTACTATAGTAATATTTGATTGACATGTGAACAGTTTTGTTCCCCTACTTTTACTGACTTTTGAATTAAGTCCAAGATACCACAGCATTCTTCTGAAAACAAAAACAGATAAAGGAATTCCCTTGAACATGGTCTCACTGTGAAGTTCATTACTAATGTTGTCTAAGACGTACCAAATATTTCACTGTTCCATTAAGACATTTTTGCTTTCTAGGGGCTTAATACTCCCAAACTCAGTTCAAGCCTGAGCATTTCCTCCTAGTTCTTGGCTTCAAAATGATGTTACTTAAATTTCAAATACTTCAGTAACTCTTTCTTTTAACACAAACTCAAATATCAAACTTAGTGTGCCAAGTAAGTAGCCCATTTATCTCTATGGCTCTTTTAGCCTAGAAAATCCACTTGGAATTTACTTCAGAAGTTAGTAGCTTAGCAGCAAGGGGATGGGGAATCATACTAAATCACACAGGCCGAAATTTATATTTATTTATCCGGATGGTTTCCCCATTGTTATTTGTAAACACTCATTGTATGGAGAGAGCATCTTTGTTCAGTCTCCTTTTAATTTTTCACATTTTCAGTCCTGGAATTGAGGTTTTTTGTTTTTTTGTTTTTTCCATGTACACTCAAGAGTACTTTTGGAAAATGTTAACTGCATATCTTAATTGTGGTTGTTGTGGTTTTGAAATCTCTAGGATTTGGGGAACCTGAAAATACTTTGTACAAATAACATTTTTTTTTTTTTAAAAAAAGAAGAAAGTAGAAGCTCTTAAATTCTCCACTTGAAGAGACAGATTCCTCTCCTAGATTTTGAGAGGTGAGAATTATAATGCAATGAAATTTATATAGTTCTGTCCTCCAGTTGTCTCCTAGTGCTCTGGAACCAAAATCTGAAAGCTCATATATCAGCAGAAGACTTGACAAATTCTCAGAAATTGGAGAGATGAAGTTTTCTTAATAACAAGCAACACACAGTTCTCTAAATAGGTATTGAAAAAATAAATGGAAGTTTCTAGGCTCTATAGGTAGTATGTTTCCAGTTGCAAGCAATCTTAGGTTTAGAAATTTGACATAGTTTCAGAAAAATATGATTAATAATTACACGGATGAGAGTAGCCTAAGTTTGAATCTTCATTTTGCTCAGTTGACTGGCTACGTGTAATCCTGGATGTTAAGTGCTAAGAATTCTGATTTTTTTTTTTTTGGTAATTTAGACCACTTGTCTGTAGGGGAGTCTTAAATTGAATACTCTTTCAACTAGGAAATATAGAAATATAGTTTATCAGTAACATATTTGAGTTATCTATTCTAATGTTCATTATAATATCATCCCATTAAGTTATTTCTTCAGATTTTGTCATATTGTTGTTAAAAAAAAATCTATGACATGCATATTGACCCTTTTCCTTTTTTAGACCAAATCATGTGGCTAGAGTCTAAAACTAGATGAGGGAAATAATTAGTTTTATGTTAGTTTATACAGGACTGTTAACTTCTGACATGTATTTGAATATTAGCCAAAACATTGCAGGTCTTAACGTCAGCAGTGATGTACTTCTTATTCATCACTGAAACTTATTACATGAGCCACGTAATCATCTAGTCCATTTGGAGGCTACAGCATAGTTGGTGAAGGAACTATATGTACTGTGTCCAGATGATCAGTTTTCAAAGATTTTAAAGTAGCAATGCCTTTAGTATTGTTCCCTATTGACTTTTATTGAATTCTGAGGGTACTCATTATAAATATTACTATTGTTTTCCTGACACAGTATAGAAATATGTAAGCATAAGCAATCAAACTGATTAGATACCGAACCTACAGATTCCTTGAAGTTTATCTTTTAGTTAAATATTGGGTTTTTCTGACCTGTCTAGTGTGTTATCTTGAAATATGCATTTAATGGGTTGACTTTCCAAGCAGTTATGTCATTTAGATTCTGAATGGATAATAGGTAGGCATATAAATGAAAATACAAGTAAAATAATAACTGACATTCATTCATGCATGCATTCTGAGCCATGGATTATTTGATCACCTAACAACCCATAAGATCGTATCTCTGCTTTATAGATGAGAAAACAGAAGAGGCTAAGTCACTTACCTAAGCTCACCAGGCCAGCATGTGACAAAGCCTACTTTTAAACTGAGGCTGTCGAAATTTTTGAATTTATACTCTTAATCATTATTTATATTTTAAAATTCATTTAGTACACTTTTATGAACAGAAGAGCCTACACACATCTTAATTATATTTATTAAAAACAGTTTTTATGTGAAAATAAGGAGGAGAGACACGATCAGATTCTGAGTTGAGGTTAGTAGTGCCTCCGATGCTTCTAGTTTTCCTGTGGAAGAGGGGCTGGCCTGCTGATTGAGCCTTCCTACTGTCCTCGAGGCACCTGTTGCTCCTACACAGCCAAGGCACCCCGTGACAAAAATGTCACCTCACTTTGAGCAGGTTTATGTTGGTCCAATTAACCAACATTTGTTTGAACTGTTCTGAGTATACAGTTAGGCCTTGCCTTCTACTGACTGGCTGTTTTTTAGGAACTGGGAAGTTTTTGATTTATGAAGATCTTCAAGTAGTAGTCAGTTACGGCATTGTGTTGTACAGTATTTAGGTGAAGGTATAGATGAACCTTTATGTCATTTTCATTTTGCTTTTTGTGATAAAATGATTTGTTAAACCTGAATTGGAAAGTGTTAGGATTTTTATGACTATAGTCAACCTTTGATTATCTTTGTCCATGTAGTGAGAAATAACAGTTTATATAAGCTTAAGATGATTTGTGTTTTGTTAGGATTTCTTTTAAACAAGCCTGTTTCCATATTAGTGAAGTGATTATTCAGGCTTTCAAATAGAAGATTTGAAGCCATATTAATGAGAAAGAGATGGGAGATTATCCTGTTTCCATGTCTGGCTCTTAGGTTTTGTATTAAGCAGATACCCAAGCAGAGCCTATGGCCTTTTGGGCAGTGATTGAGTAATTTAGTTTACAAAGCTTGTCTTCGATAATAGCCTGAGTTGGGGGCTGGCAACCTGAGAAAAACTCAAAAAAGAAAAAAGCTCTAGCAGAAGTATCAACAAAGGAGTTGAAAAGTGATGATATGAATGCTATTAAAACTGATTTAAATAGATAGGCCTTTTCCTGCCTGGCCCTAGTCTTGTGTATAGTTGACTGTATTTGTTCGTAAAAAATAAAGGAGCATGTCCTAAGTACTCAACTTAATAAATCGCCAAGCGATGAATGCTCTTACAGGACTGAATGCACTTATTAGGAGGAATTCTTTCTTTTCTGATTCGATAACCATCTAATTTTATTATCATCTCCTGCTACTTTAATTTCCAAAGCAAGATTTAGATTAAAATGTATTTTCATTTGATTTTTGGAAGGTATGTGAATGGCCATGCAAAAAAACATTATGAAGATGCACAAATACCTTTAACCAACCATAAGAAATCAGAAAAGCAAGAAAAAGCTCAGCACACAGTGTGTATGGATTGCAGTAGCTACAGTACATACTGGTAAGTGTTAATATTTTCTGAAAATGATGTTCCTTTACTATGTGTGTACAAGTATTTGCTCATCTTCCTAGCTGTTTCCCCTCGCCCTGTCTCTGAGCCAGTGGGGACTGCCACCCCTGCCTTCTAGTTCTTGGGGATGCGCAGAGGACTGGGTCTGTCAGGAATGCCCGTCTGTAATCATTCAGATGTATGTTTGCATGACCCTTTCTAGCTCTCGGCTGCCTCTTCTTTCCCATCCCAGTAAGCTTCAGGGAAATGAAAAGTAAATGCTTGTTGTTCATTATAATTTCTTTTCTTGTTCTTGTTTTGCTTTTAATTGAATAATATGATAGAAATCCACATGCCTACTGTCCAGTTTACATTTTGTTGTGTAATCTTAAAATTTTGTTTAAAAAATTAGACAGTCTGTCTGTCCCAGCACAGTTCAACTCTCTTCTTCTCTTTAGGTAAATGTGAAGAATTTTGCCTGTAATCTTTCAGGCTATTTTTTTAACTATTTTTTAAAATATATTTTTATTTGGCTGCATCTTGCTTAACTGCCCCAGCATGCGGGATCTGGCTCTTAGGTTTTAAGCAGATACCCAAGCAGAGCCTATGGCCTTTTGGGCAGTGATTGAGTAATTTAGTTTACAAAGCTTGTCTTCGATAATAGCCTGAGTTGGGGGCTGGCAACCTGAGAAAAACTCAAAAAAGAAAAAAGCTCTAGCAGAAGTATCAACAAAGGAGTTGAAAAGTGATGATATGAATGCTATTAAAACTGATTTAAATAGATAGGCCTTTTCCTGCCTGGCCCTAGTCTTGTGTATAGTTGACTGTATTTGTTCGTAAAAAATAAAGGAGCATGTCCTAAGTACTCAACTTAATAAATCGCCAAGCGATGAATGCTCTTACAGGACTGAATGCACTTATTGGGAGGAATTCTTTCTTTTCTGATTCGATAACCATCTAATTTTATTATCATCTCCTGCTACTTTAATTTCCAAAGCAAGATTTAGATTAAAATGTATTTTCATTTGATTTTTGGAAGGTATGTGAATGGCCATGCAAAAAAACATTATGAAGATGCACAAATACCTTTAACCAACCATAAGAAATCAGAAAAGCAAGAAAAAGCTCAGCACACAGTGTGTATGGATTGCAGTAGCTACAGTACATACTGGTAAGTGTTAATATTTTCTGAAAATGATGTTCCTTTACTATGTGTGTACAAGTATTTGCTCATCTTCCTAGCTGTTTCCCCTCGCCCTGTCTCTGAGCCAGTGGGGACTGCCACCCCTGCCTTCTAGTTCTTGGGGATGCGCAGAGGACTGGGTCTGTCAGGAATGCCCGTCTGTAATCATTCAGATGTATGTTTGCATGACCCTTTCTAGCTCTCGGCTGCCTCTTCTTTCCCATCCCAGTAAGCTTCAGGGAAATGAAAAGTAAATGCTTGTTGTTCATTATAATTTCTTTTCTTGTTCTTGTTTTGCTTTTAATTGAATAATATGATAGAAATCCACATGCCTACTGTCCAGTTTACATTTTGTTGTGTAATCTTAAAATTTTGTTTAAAAAATTAGACAGTCTGTCTGTCCCAGCACAGTTCAACTCTCTTCTTCTCTTTAGGTAAATGTGAAGAATTTTGCCTGTAATCTTTCAGGCTATTTTTTTAACTATTTTTTAAAATATATTTTTATTTGGCTGCATCTTGCTTAACTGCCCCCACAGCATGCGGGATCTTAGTTCCTTGACTGGGGATCGAACCTGAGTCCCTGGCATTGGAAGGCAGATTCTTAACCGCTGGATCACCAGCGAAGTCCCTCAGGCTAATTTTTTTTTTTTTTTAAAGTATTACATCCTTTAAAAGGCCCTGTTCTCCCTTTGTAATATACTATTCATGTCTATTTCATATAAATGACATTAAAAGTTTTTTCTGACACTATTAGAACAGGTTATGTAGGTTAAAAGGGATATTTAACAGTGCATATCCATTTGGTATGCTCAGAGAGTCAGTGTATTTTATAATTTTAATTTGGTGTGAAGCACGTTTCATTCCTTGACTAGTTAAGTTATGAATAATCTTTATTGTTTGAATCATTTTACTGAATTTGAAAGGTTTTTGACACTGAAAGGAAAAACAGCCCAAGCAGTTGAAAGGAGCCCTTTGGTTTTGGTTTTTGCCATACAGTCCTCTAGTAGGCTGGATGGTAGAAACCATACGTGAAGGCAGAGCTGGGCAGGAATGTAGACTGAAGGTTCAGACACTGCTTTTGAGTCACACTTTCTTCTGAAGTTTTGTGTTTTCTACGTCATCATCAGCTGATTATTGTAGAAAGGTGTCCATCAAAAGTCAGGAAAAAGGTCAGGGGCTTCCCAAGTTTACGTTTTTACAGGTTCAACATGATTACACTGTGGCTGTTGAATAAAACATGGTACAGTTTAGTCCTCCAGACTACTGCTACCTCAGTGGTCCTTTGTGTGGAAGACGTCCAGACCGGAAAGACAAGCTAGAGGCAGACGAGGACATCAGTAAAAGTGGCACTCGGCTTATTGTTGGCTTTCATGAAATGCTCCTTCCTACAGAGATGAAGTATTACCCACGCTGTTGAAGTATTTCCATTAGTTTTCCCTCATTCCCTCCGACACTTATGTACTAGAATGACACAGAGCCGTGTGCTTCTATAAGGGTGTAAGTCCTTCTCTTTAAACAGAAGTTAGATCATTCTTGAGGTGTCTGTCTCACAGTCGTCATTATAGGCCGTGTTGATCTGTTTTTAAAAAACAGTCTGTCTGTCCCAGCACAGTTCAACTCTCTTCTTCTCTTTAGGTAAATGTGAAGAATTTTGCCTGTAATCTTTCAGGCTATTTTTTTAACTATTTTTTAAAATATATTTTTATTTGGCTGCATCTTGCTTAACTGCCCCACAGCATGCGGGATCTTAGTTCCTTGACTGGGGATCGAACCTGAGTCCCTGGCATTGGAAGGCAGATTCTTAACCGCTGGATCACCAGCGAAGTCCCTCAGGCTAATTTTTTTTTTTTTTTAAAGTATTACATCCTTTAAAAGGCCCTGTTCTCCCTTTGTAATATACTATTCATGTCTATTTCATATAAATGACATTAAAAGTTTTTTCTGACACTATTAGAACAGGTTATGTAGGTTAAAAGGGATATTTAACAGTGCATATCCATTTGGTATGCTCAGAGAGTCAGTGTATTTTATAATTTTAATTTGGTGTGAAGCACGTTTCATTCCTTGACTAGTTAAGTTATGAATAATCTTTATTGTTTGAATCATTTTACTGAATTTAAAAGGGTTTTTTGACACTGAAAGGAAAAACAGCCCAAGCAGTTGAAAGGAGCCCTTTGGTTTTGGTTTTTGCCATACAGTCCTCTAGTAGGCTGGATGGTAGAAACCATACGTGAAGGCAGAGCTGGGCAGGAATGTAGACTGAAGGTTCAGACACTGCTTTTGAGTCACACTTTCTTCTGAAGTTTTGTGTTTTCTACGTCATCATCAGCTGATTATTGTAGAAAGGTGTCCATCAAAAGTCAGGAAAAAGGTCAGGGGCTTCCCAAGTTTACGTTTTTACAGGTTCAACATGATTACACTGTGGCTGTTGAATAAAACATGGTACAGTTTAGTCCTCCAGACTACTGCTACCTCAGTGGTCCTTTGTGTGGAAGACGTCCAGACCGGAAAGACAAGCTAGAGGCAGACGAGGACATCAGTAAAAGTGGCACTCGGCTTATTGTTGGCTTTCATGAAATGCTCCTTCCTACAGAGATGAAGTATTATCCACGCTGTTGAAGTATTTCCATTAGTTTTTCCCTCATTCCCTCCGTACACTTATGTACTAGAATGACACAGAGCCGTGTGCTTCTATAAGGGTGTAAGTCCTTCTCTTTAAACAGAAGTTAGATCATTCTTGAGGTGTCTGTCTCACAGTCGTCATTATAGGCCGTGTTGATCTGTACGCACCAGATCTTGAAAACATTCATTCTTTTTGATATTTAGTTAGCAATGTGCATGAGATGCTTAAGGGAGAAACATGGAAATGCAATTAAATCTCTGTGTAGTGGATTTTCTTGCTGCTGGTAAAATTACGAAGAAATAGTAACTCAGGAAATTGAAAGAATTATCTTAGAATTTTTTGAATGGAGTAGAATTATGTTTGTAAGTCTCTTTAAACATATAGACTATGTACTTTAATGTCTTTGTATATTGGTTTTTGGAGGAATTATGAACTAGGAGTGGAATTTAATTTGCTTTAATTTGGTATAGTGTGCTAAAGTACAAGTTGTTTCATGGCCGAATTGGAATTAAGTGGCAGATCTTGAACCTTGGGGAATACACACCATGGCAGGGGCTTCTTGGCCAGCTGCCAGTCTTTTGTGTGAGGTTACACAGAGTCACAAGTGTGTGGACACCCAGAGCTTCTGAAATGCAGGAAAGGAGTTGCAGCTGGTCACATAACCGTCTCATTTGTGGGTTTAGAACAAAGTGCCAGGGAATCATCCTGTCGCTTTACACTGACGGCCTAAAAGGAATCTGTGATAGTGGGAAACTGGTGGAGCTGTCTTTTTTTCCCCACATCTCTCTATGATTAAGAAACAAAAGATTGTTTTTTTTCTATATGGGGTATGTGTGTACTTGTGTATTTTTCAGCACACCTTAATAATTTCACTTCAGTTGTCATGTTCTTTGTATATGCATGTCTTATAGCTAGACTGGTGTACATCAGAGGTAAATATTGGTGTATTAGGTTTAGCCTATCAGATTGTTAGTTATTATGCTTGTAGTCAAAATAATTTGGTTGTAGCTAATGTTCAGGCTCCTTTTCCATGTGGTCTGTCCTCTGAAGAAGTTGAAACCTGCTCCAAGGCCTGTGGGTCTTCTGTCCTTATTTCCCCTTTTCCAAGAATCCCTGCCCTGTCCTCTCTTTGTGTTTCGTTTATGAAGTTATCACTGAACTGGCTGCACCTCCGTCCTCCACTCCCAAGCTGTAATTGTAGTTGGATGTAATCTCTTCTAAGCTCACAGTCCTTGTGAGCTAATTTCCTGCTCCATGTTAGTTACTTGTAAATGTCCTTGGGGACTGCAGGACCATATGTCAGATCTTTGTATCATCCGCAGTACTGAGTACCTGGTGCTGAGTAGATAGTAGATGTTTGAAAGATTGAATTTGGTTAACTCTTTTCAGAAAATGGTGAAGATTATACCAAATCTATACTATTGTGCCCTTTTGATCCTCTTGGAGGACTGAAGAACTGCAGAATGTTTTTCCTGAGAAAGAGCTGAATCACAGCATTTGTGAGCTATTCCACTGACTTCCCACGAGGGACACTCTTTGCAGAGCAGGTCCCTTCACTTCCTATATACACAGCGCTCCCAGAAGCGTGTGGCAAGCAAGCAGAACAACATAAAGTGGGTCATTATTTCAGAAGAGGGAAACCAGTGCTGGAAGGAATCATTTTGGTTTGACACAAACCCACTCCTTTAGGAGACAAATGAAGATTTTAATAAAAATGAAAATCTCAAAAATTTCACACAAGGGCAGCTGTTCACCTGATTGTGTGCTCACTAGTATTTTCCTCTTCTCCCACCCCACATTCCCTCCCCCAGTCACTACAAAAGGAATCATGTGTGGTACATATTACTGTATCAAAAAGAACGATTAAAATTAGGAAGTCTAGTTTGACTTTTTTCTCTTGTGATTTTTGATAGAATTCATAAAGAAACATTATCCAATCTCCAAAATATACAAGCAGCTTGTGCAACTCATTATCAGAAAAAGAAACAACCCAATCAAAAAATGGGCAGAAGACCCAAACAGACACCTCTCCAAAGAAGACACACAGATGGCCAACAAACACATGAAAAAGATGCTCAACATCACTCATAACTGGACATTTACAGTTAATAGGTTTAAAATACTGAACAAGTCATTTTGACATCTGACAGAGTCTTGTCAACTTAACAGCAATAGCTGAATTTCTGAGAATTCAAAAGTATGAAAGGGATAGTAAAACTAAATTACTAGATTTTTCCTTCCTGCCAAGCTTTGTTTAGTTGGGATGTAATCTGGCTGCACCTCCGTCCTCCACTAGCTTTTTTTTCTAAGCTCACAGTCCTTGTGAGCTAATTTCCTGCTCCATGTTAGTTACTTGTAAATGTCCTTGGGGACTGCAGGACCATATGTCAGATCTTTGTATCATCCGCAGTACTGAGTACCTGGTGCTGAGTAGATAGTAGATGTTTGAAAGATTGAATTTGGTTAACTCTTTTCAGAAAATGGTGAAGATTATACCAAATCTATACTATTGTGCCCTTTTGATCCTCTTGGAGGACTGAAGAACTGCAGAATGTTTTTCCTGAGAAAGAGCTGAATCACAGCATTTGTGAGCTATTCCACTGACTTCCCACGAGGGACACTCTTTGCAGAGCAGGTCCCTTCACTTCCTATATACACAGCGCTCCCAGAAGCGTGTGGCAAGCAAGCAGAACAACATAAAGTGGGTCATTATTTCAGAAGAGGGAAACCAGTGCTGGAAGGAATCATTTTGGTTTGACACAAACCCACTCCTTTAGGAGACAAATGAAGATTTTAATAAAAATGAAAATCTCAAAAATTTCACACAAGGGCAGCTGTTCACCTGATTGTGTGCTCACTAGTATTTTCCTCTTCTCCCACCCCACATTCCCTCCCCCAGTCACTACAAAAGGAATCATGTGTGGTACATATTACTGTATCAAAAAGAACGATTAAAATTAGGAAGTCTAGTTTGACTTTTTTCTCTTGTGATTTTTGATAGAATTCATAAAGAAACATTATCCAATCTCCAAAATATACAAGCAGCTTGTGCAACTCATTATCAGAAAAAGAAACAACCCAATCAAAAAATGGGCAGAAGACCCAAACAGACACCTCTCCAAAGAAGACACACAGATGGCCAACAAACACATGAAAAAGATGCTCAACATCACTCATAACTGGACATTTACAGTTAATAGGTTTAAAATACTGAACAAGTCATTTTGACATCTGACAGAGTCTTGTCAACTTAACAGCAATAGCTGAATTTCTGAGAATTCAAAAGTATGAAAGGGATAGTAAAACTAAATTACTAGAATTTTTCCTTCCTGCCAAAGTAATTAATGTTTTAAAACACTCTTTCAAACAAAGAAATATTATGAAATTTGAGTCGATTCATTTGTCTGGAAAAAATACTTGTAGTTTAGATTTTAAGTGCCCATAATAAATAGCAGTTTTAATGAAAACTTATAAAAATAAAGCTTTTATTTATGGGTTTAAATGAATGCTGAAATCATCTTCAAAGGCAGTTGTGATTAAAATTAAAAAGAAGATCTTTTGTTGACTATCTGTATAAACTTTTGGACACAGATTTTCAGTGTGTACAGATTAGAAAACGGGAAGTATTTTGTTTATTTAAAAACAGTATTTTGAACTTTTATTAAAAAGAAACTTTAACACGTGGTCTGAAAACAAAAGGCTCTTAATAAGGTAGTACTTGTCTGCTTTTAACAGAGGAAGTGGATTTTCTCTGCAGGTATTCTGGTTTTCCAAAGTTGGCTTAGTTAATGGCAGTGGATTAGAATTGAGTAAAGGAGAATTTAAAAATAAGCTTGTTTTCTAAAGGAGAAACTTGGATTTAACTTTTCTAGGTTTGAAAAGATGAAGTCAGTGGAGTATCAGCTTTGCTTGTTTTGTGGTTTGCTCTCTGTACCTATCCCTGTCATTTATAATAAACCGAGAGGTCAGAGTTTGTTCTAGGCAACACATTATGATATCTGTTACACAAGGGAATGGAAAAGAGTTTAAAACTTAGTGATCGATTTGCCGTTGCTCTTTCTTTTTTTAAGCTTTTATTTTACTTTTAACTTTTACAGAGTTTTGTTGTTTACAGATATGTATGGTCCCAGATTAGTCAAATGTATATCCCCGCCCCCACCATTGCTCTTTCTTGAGGAGTACTTTTGCATAAAAAGTTTTTGTTTTCTTGGTATTAGTATTACACACGACCTAACTATAGAAAGATTGCTTTATAGCCAGTAGATTAAAGGCCTTGCTTCTCTACTGTTGCTTAAAAAAAAAAAAAAAAAAAAAAAACAGGTTGATTTGTATGATGGTTGCTTCTTGTTTCACATAAGTGAAGAATGGTTTGGTCAGGGAATATTTTCAAGAAGATGATTTGGAGCCTTATAACTTAGGTAGCTTCAACAATGCTAACAGGGATGAAAAAGTTTCAGAATTTTAAAGCTGAGAAAGACATAGAGATTTTTCTTTGTTTTGGGTAGACATCTGTGCCATATAATATGGCGGCAGTTAGGCAGTTAAAAGTAGCTGGTGGGACTGAGGAGCTGAATGTTCTATTTTAATGAGTATGTTTAAATTGCATCATGTAGCTGGTAGCTACTGTATCAGATAGTACAGCCTCAAACTATTAACATTTAACATTGAGTTTGCTAATATCATGAAACTCAAAATTCGAAGACAGAAATCTGATAGAAACACCAAAAAGAAGACAGGTCAGTTTCTCTAAAATAGTTGTAAACAAGTATAACTTAAATCAAATCTAACGCAGTAAGATGTGTCAAAAAGAAAAATTATGTCATTACTGAGTTAATTTCACAACTCTGCCACAACATTCATTTTTAAAGGGAATCCCAGAGTATTCTACCATTAGAAGCAGAAATGCATTTATAAATAAATTCTAATTTTTAAAAGCTAATAACATTGAAATAAAAAGAAACTATTAAAAATATGATAGTCCTCCCAAAAGAAAGCAAGGATCATATACAAATTGATGAAATACTAGCGCTTTTTCTGTTAACATCAGAAACAAGACAGATACTTCCTATCATCACTTATATCATCTCCACTGTTATTAAACATTGCTTTTGCAGTTCTAGTCATTGACATAAGACAGAATAAGTAAATAGTTGGCACAAGTTTAGAAAAGAAGAACAAATTATTTATGCTTTCAAACTGTATAAAACCTAGAGAACTCAGGGGTGGACTTCAGTAGAAAACAAGTAGAATTAACAAATAATCTTGAAGGGCTTCCCTGGTGGTCCAGTGGGTAAGGACACTGCCTTGCAGTGCAAGGGGCGCCGGTTCGATCCCTGGCCTGGGAAGATCCCACGTGCCGCGGAGCGGCTGGACATAGCCAGTAGATTAAAGGCCTTGCTTCTCTACTGTTGCTTAAAAAAAAAAAAAAAAAAAAAAACAGGTTGATTTGTATGATGGTTGCTTCTTGTTTCACATAAGTGAAGAATGGTTTGGTCAGGGAATATTTTCAAGAAGATGATTTGGAGCCTTATAACTTAGGTAGCTTCAACAATGCTAACAGGGATGAAAAAGTTTCAGAATTTTAAAGCTGAGAAAGACATAGAGATTTTTCTTTGTTTTGGGTAGACATCTGTGCCATATAATATGGCGGCAGTTAGGCAGTTAAAAGTAGCTGGTGGGACTGAGGAGCTGAATGTTCTATTTTAATGAGTATGTTTAAATTGCATCATGTAGCTGGTAGCTACTGTATCAGATAGTACAGCCTCAAACTATTAACATTTAACATTGAGTTTGCTAATATCATGAAACTCAAAATTCGAAGACAGAAATCTGATAGAAACACCAAAAAGAAGACAGGTCAGTTTCTCTAAAATAGTTGTAAACAAGTATAACTTAAATCAAATCTAACGCAGTAAGATGTGTCAAAAAGAAAAATTATGTCATTACTGAGTTAATTTCACAACTCTGCCACAACATTCATTTTTAAAGGGAATCCCAGAGTATTCTACCATTAGAAGCAGAAATGCATTTATAAATAAATTCTAATTTTTAAAAGCTAATAACATTGAAATAAAAAGAAACTATTAAAAATATGATAGTCCTCCCAAAAGAAAGCAAGGATCATATACAAATTGATGAAATACTAGCGCTTTTTCTGTTAACATCAGAAACAAGACAGATACTTCCTATCATCACTTATATCATCTCCACTGTTATTAAACATTGCTTTTGCAGTTCTAGTCATTGACATAAGACAGAATAAGTAAATAGTTGGCACAAGTTTAGAAAAGAAGAACAAATTATTTATGCTTTCAAACTGTATAAAACCTAGAGAACTCAGGGGTGGACTTCAGTAGAAAACAAGTAGAATTAACAAATAATCTTGAAGGGCTTCCCTGGTGGTCCAGTGGGTAAGGACACTGCCTTGCAGTGCAAGGGGCGCCGGTTCGATCCCTGGCCTGGGAAGATCCCACGTGCCGCGGAGCGGCTGGACCCATGTGTCCAATTACCGAGCCGGAGCTCTGAAGTGCATGCGCCCAGAGCAGGTGCTCTGCAACAACAGAGGCCACTGCGATGGGAGGCCCACATGGGCCAAAGAACAAAGATGGATGAAAATAGAGAAATGAAAGACCAATAGAAGTGGCCCGCCCGCCCCTCTCCTTCCGCAACCCATCCCTCCCAGCCTCCCCCACCCCTAAAAAAAAACCAAAGAATTTTGAAATGGTGAAACACGATAAATATACAAAGATAGTAGGTTTCTCCTCCTTAGCAGTCATTAGTTAAAAACCAAAATGACAAAAAAATTTGAGCGTAATGACAAAAGTTCCAAAGGAAATCTAGGAATAAGTGTATTAAAGAAAGATACAAAGCAGAGCTATAGATCCTTTGTAAAGAAAATATGACATTATGAACACTTCCTTTTCCCCTTCGAACTTTTGCCTTCAAAATTTTTCCCTGGAGACAGGAGCTGATAAACATGATGGTCCTCAAACATAATGTGAACAGCATCCAAAAAAATCAGAATCAGCGGATATGTTACTTTTGTTCAGTAAGTAAATATTCACTGAGAACCAGCTATATATGGTAGAGTGATCTCTAAAATAGGTATGGTATTTTTACTGTGGTGGTCTCTGAAATAATGTACTTGCACATATGGGAAGAAAATATCAGAACTTGTATTAAAACTTTTTATCTGGAAAAAAAAAGGCTTTGGCAAAGATTTAGCACAGCTACTGCCAGTGGTGTGTAGACTAGATGGCTCTGTGTCCTGAGCCACACAGTGTCCTGAGTCAGCTGTTCATGTGGTGACCTCACCCTTGTTCACTTTTAGCCTTGTGCGGTATGCTGTGGTTTTTGTCTGTCCAGTTACATGCATTTACTTAATTTTACCAAAAATCAACCCTCATCAAATGGATAAACATTTAGAAAGATTTTCTAAAAAAAAAATCTTCGGGCTTCCCTGGTGGTCCAGTGGGTAGAGGGTCCGCCTTGCAGTGCAAGGGGCTCTGGTTCAATCCCTGGCCTGGGAAAATCCCATGTGCCACGGAGTGGCTGAACCAGTGTGTCCAATTATAAGCCAGCGCTCTGGAGCGCATGAATCCAGAGCCGGTGCTCTGCAACAAGAGAGGCCACCGCGATGGGAGGCCCACACAAGCCAAAGAACGAAGATGGATGAAAATAAATAAAGGACGGACCAATAAAAGAGGCCAAAAAAAAGAAAAGTCCTCGAAGATATTAACAGTAACAACAGTTACATAAACATTGATGAACAAGGAAAGGGCAAGCTGGCATACTACAGTCCTAAATTGATCTTATCAAACACATCATAAATAAAAATGTTGGCTACATAAATAAAAGCACAGACTAATCAGTGATTATGGCTTCTCCTGTGGCTCAGTGGTAAAGAGTCTGCCTGCACTGCAGGAGATCAGGGTTCAGTTCCTGGGTCAGGAAGATCCCCTGAAGAAGGAAATGACTACCCACTCCAGAATTGCCTGGAGAATTCCATGGACTTAGGAGCCTGATGGGTAACTAAGCACAAAGATATTATGAATAGCAGAACATATTAAAAGTTTGTTTAATCTCAATTCATTCTTCAAAAAAATTTTTATACCATACATATATTAGATTTCTTTACATATATAATTGGGACAAAAATGTGCTGGAGGTGGGTGCTCAGTTCTGTGGCTTACTTTTTAATCTCATTAGGAGCCATTGAAAATAATTCCAAGATTTCACCTTAGTGAACTTGTCTTTTGTCTTTATAATTAGTTGGGGCATGAGGTGCAGGGTGACAATAGGAGGCAATCAAGTGTTTCTAAATTAGAACTTTTTAAAAGAGGTGAACCCACATTAATTTTTTTTTTGATTTTGGCTTCTTTTGTTGGTTTTCCATTTATTTATTTCTTGATCCATCTTTATTCTTTGGCCTGTGTGGACCTCCCATCGCAGTGGCCTCACTCGTCGCAGAGCACTGGCTCTGGGCGCATGCGCTCCAGAGCTCCGGCTCAGTAATTGGACACATCGGTCCAGCCGCTCCGTGGCAACGTGGGATCTTCCCAGGCCAGGGATCGAACCAGCACCTTGCACTCATTTTCTAAAAAATCTTCGGGCTTCCCTGGTGGTCCAGTGGGTAGAGGGTCCGCCTTGCAGTGCAAGGGGCTCTGGTTCAATCCCTGGCCTGGGAAAATCCCATGTGCCACGGAGTGGCTGAACCAGTGTGTCCAATTATAAGCCAGCGCTCTGGAGCGCATGAATCCAGAGCCGGTGCTCTGCAACAAGAGAGGCCACCGCGATGGGAGGCCCACACAAGCCAAAGAACGAAGATGGATGAAAATAAATAAAGGACGGACCAATAAAAGAGGCCAAAAAAAAGAAAAGTCCTCGAAGATATTAACAGTAACAACAGTTACATAAACATTGATGAACAAGGAAAGGGCAAGCTGGCATACTACAGTCCTAAATTGATCTTATCAAACACATCATAAATAAAAATGTTGGCTACATAAATAAAAGCACAGACTAATCAGTGATTATGGCTTCTCCTGTGGCTCAGTGGTAAAGAGTCTGCCTGCACTGCAGGAGATCAGGGTTCAGTTCCTGGGTCAGGAAGATCCCCTGAAGAAGGAAATGACTACCCACTCCAGAATTGCCTGGAGAATTCCATGGACTTAGGAGCCTGATGGGTAACTAAGCACAAAGATATTATGAATAGCAGAACATATTAAAAGTTTGTTTAATCTCAATTCATTCTTCAAAAAAATTTTTATACCATACATATATTAGATTTCTTTACATATATAATTGGGACAAAAATGTGCTGGAGGTGGGTGCTCAGTTCTGTGGCTTACTTTTTAATCTCATTAGGAGCCATTGAAAATAATTCCAAGATTTCACCTTAGTGAACTTGTCTTTTGTCTTTATAATTAGTTGGGGCATGAGGTGCAGGGTGACAATAGGAGGCAATCAAGTGTTTCTAAATTAGAACTTTTTAAAAGAGGTGAACCCACATTAATTTTTTTTTTGATTTTGGCTTCTTTTGTTGGTTTTCCATTTATTTATTTCTTGATCCATCTTTATTCTTTGGCCTGTGTGGACCTCCCATCGCAGTGGCCTCACTCGTCGCAGAGCACTGGCTCTGGGCGCATGCGCTCCAGAGCTCCGGCTCAGTAATTGGACACATCGGTCCAGCCGCTCCGTGGCAACGTGGGATCTTCCCAGGCCAGGGATCGAACCAGCACCCCTTGCACTGCAAGGTGGACTCTGTATCCACTGGACCACCAGAGAATCCCCCATGTTAAGTTTTAAGATGAGAAAATGATTGAGCCATGCTGATTTTTTTTTAAATATAGATGGATATGACCAAGTAAGGAGTATTTTTTGCCATTGAACAGTGCGACTCATGTGCTGCATGGAAATGAGGGAGGTAAGGAGTTGGAGGTGTGTGGAGTGGAAGCTCAAGTCTGACCTAAAGAAGGTAATACTGAAGTGAAAGGGAAAATTGTGAGGGAAGGATGAGCGAGAAGAGAATTTAGGTAAGATTGGCTTTGCAGGGTCATCAGATACTATAGCTAATTCAGCTACAGCTATTTATGGGGTTGAAAGTCACTGTAATTGGAATGGCGGGGCAAATATCATACCAAAGGAAATAGCCAAGATGTAGAATAAAATGTTAGTTGAGATGGAGGAGAAGAAAGATGAGTTTGGGAGAGATTTTAGAAAGGAAAATAGGATTACACATGATTAGATGCTAGAAATGAGAAAAAAATAAAAATCTGAAAATGTACACAGAAAGAATCAATGAAGAAATTGGGCAGTTTTGCTGTTTGTTAGAGTGACAGCATTTGAAATAACCTATGACATCATCCATTTTTTTACCAAATTATATAATTGTGTAAATAATTGACATTTCTTATGAAAATTTACCTGCCACCTGATATGTGTTCTTTCAGTGCAAGGTAGTGAAATTAATTGTATATCTTCTGTTCTGAACAGCAGTATATATATAATGCCCAATCCCACATTAAAGTTTTTAAACTATTGGCTTAAAGTACTTTAAAACTACTTTAGCGTCATTTTGTTGGTTTTCCATTTATTTATTTCTTGATCCATCTTTATTCTTTGGCCTGTGTGGACCTCCCATCGCAGTGGCCTCACTCGTCGCAGAGCACTGGCTCTGGGCGCATGCGCTCCAGAGCTCCGGCTCAGTAATTGGACACATCGGTCCAGCCGCTCCGTGGCAACGTGGGATCTTCCCAGGCCAGGGATCGAACCAGCACCCCTTGCACTGCAAGGTGGACTCTGTATCCACTGGACCACCAGAGAATCCCCCATGTTAAGTTTTAAGATGAGAAAATGATTGAGCCATGCTGATTTTTTTTTAAATATAGATGGATATGACCAAGTAAGGAGTATTTTTTGCCATTGAACAGTGCGACTCATGTGCTGCATGGAAATGAGGGAGGTAAGGAGTTGGAGGTGTGTGGAGTGGAAGCTCAAGTCTGACCTAAAGAAGGTAATACTGAAGTGAAAGGGAAAATTGTGAGGGAAGGATGAGCGAGAAGAGAATTTAGGTAAGATTGGCTTTGCAGGGTCATCAGATACTATAGCTAATTCAGCTACAGCTATTTATGGGGTTGAAAGTCACTGTAATTGGAATGGCGGGGCAAATATCATACCAAAGGAAATAGCCAAGATGTAGAATAAAATGTTAGTTGAGATGGAGGAGAAGAAAGATGAGTTTGGGAGAGATTTTAGAAAGGAAAATAGGATTACACATGATTAGATGCTAGAAATGAGAAAAAAATAAAAATCTGAAAATGTACACAGAAAGAATCAATGAAGAAATTGGGCAGTTTTGCTGTTTGTTAGAGTGACAGCATTTGAAATAACCTATGACATCATCCATTTTTTTACCAAATTATATAATTGTGTAAATAATTGACATTTCTTATGAAAATTTACCTGCCACCTGATATGTGTTCTTTCAGTGCAAGGTAGTGAAATTAATTGTATATCTTCTGTTCTGAACAGCAGTATATATATAATGCCCAATCCCACATTAAATCAGTTTTTTAAACTATTGGCTTAAAGTACTTTAAAACTACTTTAGCGTCATGTTTGGTTTGAGGAATTTGGGTTAAGACTGATTTCTACATAGCCGAGATGATAATATAGTTTGTCTCAAGGTGTCAGAAGCAGAAAACAATACCAATCCTCCTCTTCCTGTGCCTTTTTATGTCTCGTCTCCATATGTAACATCTCTTAACATGTTGCCTAATACAATTTCTTTTTTGGGGGGAGGTGCGGGGGCAGGTTGGGGAGGGAGGAGAGGGAGAGAGGGGGGCAGGCGAGCCACTTCTATTGGTCTTTCATTTATCTATTTTCATCCATCTTTGTTCTTTGGCCCGTGTGGGCCTCCCATTGCAGTGGCCTCTGTTGTTGCAGAGCGCCGGCTCTGGGCGCATGCGCTCCAGAGCTCCAGCTCGGTCATTGGACACATCAGTCCAGCCGCTCCACGGCACGTGGGATCTTCCCAGGCCAGGGATCGAACCGGCGTCCTTTGCACTGCAAGGCGGCGTCCTTACCCACTGGACCACCAGGGAAGCCCAATACAATTTCTAAGTATTATTTTTTGTCTTTAGTGTTTTACTTAAATTTTCTTAAACAATTCTTTCTTTTTAGTAAATGCAAAGGTAAACATTTTCTGTATCTGACAATTAGTCTGTGAGAGGTTGAGCCCTTCTTTCCTGGAAGAATCACCTAGAATTACTTAATTTAAACTTGCTCAAGTGTTAATTTCATAGCTTAAAAGTTGGTTGTATAATATAGGTAGTTCTTGATTTTTGTTTGTTAGACTCATGAGTCCTATTTATGTGAAAGAAGAGATAGATGCCAAAACCTAGACCTCAGCTCCATTTTCTCACTATTGGAAGAAGAAAAAGAGGAGTACAACCTTTTATATTATTTCAGTTCCATTTTGAGAACCAGGTTTTTCTTCTCACCTTACATTTAACTGTATTTTATAACAATCTTTATTTCAAAATGGGACATGCATTCAAAGTTTCAGGGGCCCAACCCAGAAACTTCAGAGCACAGCCTACAAGTTAGGCCCTCCTTTGCACTTCTTATCTGCTGTCATCTCCTCAAAAGGAAGACTAAGAACGGAGGCTAATTTTTTTTCAGGTGTTTGGGGCAAGCATAAGTCTGACCTATTATCTTCAACATAACTGTAAGCCAGGAAGAGATTCTTAGAACTTGTTTACTTTAAATTCTTCTGTTTGCCTGGGGACTTTTTAATACCAGTATTAATGAGAGAGTTTCCAGTTTGAAAGTAGTGTGTCAGCTAAACACTTAAGGCACCAGACAACATTTAAGTTCGTATTTATTTCCTACTTGTGTTATTTATTTTCTTTTGACCTCTGGGCCAGGCAGGGAGGAAAAAGAAATCAAAACGGGGGATTGGGGCAGCTAGAGAAGGGTGTGCCGTGAGGCTGCCCTGGTTATGACACAATGGAAGGAAGCTGACATCCACTGACCCCGTACCGCACGCCAGGCGCCCCTGGCAGTTTTGACCTGTGGAAGCAGGTGCTTTCCTTTCATCATCATCATCGTCATCAGATAATGCGTGTATAGTGTGATAAACTCAGCCAGGACAAAAGGGTAGACACTTAGAAGTCATTGTCCCTCAGAGTGAGTGTAAGAGGATCGAGAATCTATTCTTGGAAATAAGGGACAGTTATGAAAACTTAAAATCGTTTAACCCAGTGAGAACAAATTCAGCCAAAACAAAACTGATGGCCCTAGTTCATTAAAATTATACTTCTTACCTCTTTATGACAGTGGGTAGTACTATAGAATAGTAGAACAGCTAGTATCTTA
This sequence comes from Tragulus kanchil, assembly GCA_022376925.1. Lineage (NCBI taxonomy): Eukaryota > Metazoa > Chordata > Mammalia > Artiodactyla > Tragulidae > Tragulus > Tragulus kanchil. The sequence goes on along the minus strand of JAIOJX010000032.1, from coordinate 284,151,603 downwards.
AGATATTTTCTAGGCCAGAGGTGCTGTCCAAGAGAAATAATTCATCATGTATGTAATGTAAAATTTTCTAGTAGCCACAGTAAAAAACGAAAGACAACAGATTAGGTATAGTTTACGTCTTTTTTTCTGGAAAAATGAAACCTTTAGAATCCAGTATGATATTCTACACATACAGCACATTTGCATTCAAATGCTAACTTTTGATCAGAAACGCTTGATCTGTATTTGGTCATAAGAATTGCAATTAAAAATGTAGATTCCAGGGCTTCCCTGGTGGTCCAGTGGGTAAAGAGTCCACCTTGCAGTGCAGGGGGCACCGGTTCCATCCCTGGCCTGGGAAGATCGCACATGCGGCAGAGCAGCTGAACTGGTTTGTCCAGTTATGAGCCAGTGCTCTGGAGCTGGAGCACATGTGCCCAGAGCCATGCTCTGCATTGAGAGAGGCCACTGCAATGGGAGGCCCACACACACCAAAGAATAAAGGTGGATGAAAATAAAATAAATAAAAGAACAATAAAAGAAACCAAAAATTTTTTAAAAAAATGTGGATACCAAATATATTAAAATTTTTTCCAATAAATGAAATAAAGTACCAAAGAAACCCCATTTCCTTTAATGTGGGACATCCGTATTGACAGGACTGTCTCATCTTTCTTTCTTTCTTTCTTTTTAAATGATTGGCTTTGAAGCCAAACTGTGTCATTTTCAAAACTGTATCTAACTTAGGTGAATCTCCTCACTCTTGTAGCAACTCAGTATTATCAACATCAAATTCAACAGACTTACTGAAAATCGACTAAGTTTATTCATATCAACAAAGCATTCTTCAATTTTCTTGTAGATTTTACAGCCAGCTTACATAATGGTATTGCCTTTAAAGTCTCCTGCGTATTTTTTCATGTTGAAATGTGTAAATTCATTACTGACTTGTAATATGAATGGTTTAAATTTTAACAAATTCTCATACCTGTCTATATCACAAACAAGCTTTTCCTCTCACCTCGGATCTTTAAATTTGGCTCCTGCATTGTGCTATAGGTAAAAAAATGTAAATCATGGGGTGATGTTTTCTCTTGTGTTGAATGTTGGCAGGTATTGCTTTTGATTCAAGAAAATCTTGAATGAGAGTTACCAGTACAGTAAACCTTTGTAACACATGCTATGACTCAGGCAGTGAATGTTGGCAGAGAGCACGTAGTCATTGAAGTCATTATCCTCTGTTTCTTTGACAGTTCCACAAACTAGTGACGAGTCAGAGCATTTGTACATCATACAGAGCAATTTCAATATAGGCATCCATGATACAGTCCACTTCAGAGCACAGATATTTTCAGTATGTTAACATACAGTAGCTCAAATAAGGGAAATAATTCTAATGAGTCTGGGTTTTTGATCCCACGTAACTGGTTCATTTCGCTTGATAAGAAGTAGCGTTTTCCAATCTTGCTGAAAGTGACAGATGTAAAAGATTAAAAAATATTTGCCACATGAATTTGATTGTTTTTAAGGTTGCAAACAAAGAGATTTCAATTTAAAAGTCATTTGAGACGAACCATACCCCAGTGTTTTTGTTTTGGTTTTAAATTTTGGTTTCTTTTATTGGTTTTCTATTTATTTTCATCCATCTTTATTCTTTGCCATGTGTGGGCCTCCCATTGCAGTGGCCTTTCTCGATGCAGAGCACTAACTCTGGGTGCATGTGCTCCAGAGCGCTGGCATGTAATTGGTCACATCGGTCTAGCCACTCTGCAGCACGTGGGATCTTCCTGGGGCCAGGGATCAAACTGGTGCCCCTTGCACTGCAGGGTGAACTGTTTACCCACTGAACCACCAGGGAAGCCCCATACCTCAGTTTTAGTTGGCCACTGTCTCTTGGCTCATAAAGCTCATCTAAAGCTAAAAGTACTTAACAATTTTCAGACATTGAGTCAGTTGCTTGGTGAATCAACAGAAGGTATTTCACTTTGTGTAAAATGTTCTTTTTGGTCTTTCTCTCAAATTTTAAAACATAATTCCCTTAATGGAAATAATTATTTAATGTTTGGTCTCTCCATCTAAAATGGTTTTCTTTCTTGAGCAAGAATTCAAACTATTTTGTAGCTTGCCAGAATTACAAGCACAAATCCCTAAAATCACTGACAAATTATTTTCTTAAAACATTTCATTCTGATTTCACTTATTGTGCCAGAATTCATTGATTATATTTTGACTGTCAAAAGGCAACTTATTAAGTTATTATGATTTGCTGAAAATGACTCAATATTTTCTACTTTATTATTTTAAAACTTTTTTATACACAGCTTATTAATTTGGCTCTGCTGTGCTAAATTTTAATTGCCATTCGTGACGAGTCAGAGCATTTGTACATCATACAGAGCAATTTCAATATAGGCATCCATGATACAGTCCACTTCAGAGCACAGATATTTTCAGTATGTTAACATACAGTAGCTCAAATAAGGGAAATAATTCTAATGAGTCTGGGTTTTTGATCCCACGTAACTGGTTCATTTCGCTTGATAAGAAGTAGCGTTTTCCAATCTTGCTGAAAGTGACAGATGTAAAAGATTAAAAAATATTTGCCACATGAATTTGATTGTTTTTAAGGTTGCAAACAAAGAGATTTCAATTTAAAAGTCATTTGAGACGAACCATACCCCAGTGTTTTTTGTTTTTGGTTTTTAAATTTTGGTTTCTTTTATTGGTTTTCTATTTATTTTCATCCATCTTTATTCTTTGCCATGTGTGGGCCTCCCATTGCAGTGGCCTTTCTCGATGCAGAGCACTAACTCTGGGTGCATGTGCTCCAGAGCGCTGGCATGTAATTGGTCACATCGGTCTAGCCACTCTGCAGCACGTGGGATCTTCCTGGGGCCAGGGATCAAACTGGTGCCCCTTGCACTGCAGGGTGAACTGTTTACCCACTGAACCACCAGGGAAGCCCCATACCTCAGTTTTAGTTGGCCACTGTCTCTTGGCTCATAAAGCTCATCTAAAGCTAAAAGTACTTAACAATTTTCAGACATTGAGTCAGTTGCTTGGTGAATCAACAGAAGGTATTTCACTTTGTGTAAAATGTTCTTTTTGGTCTTTCTCTCAAATTTTAAAACATAATTCCCTTAATGGAAATAATTATTTAATGTTTGGTCTCTCCATCTAAAATGGTTTTCTTTCTTGAGCAAGAATTCAAACTATTTTGTAGCTTGCCAGAATTACAAGCACAAATCCCTAAAATCACTGACAAATTATTTTCTTAAAACATTTCATTCTGATTTCACTTATTGTGCCAGAATTCATTGATTATATTTTGACTGTCAAAAGGCAACTTATTAAGTTATTATGATTTGCTGAAAATGACTCAATATTTTCTACTTTATTATTTTAAAACTTTTTTATACACAGCTTATTAATTTGGCTCTGCTGTGCTAAATTTTAATTGCCATTCTTAGTAAAATTTCACTTGATTGTGCCACATTAGCATACCTTTAATTAGAAGTTAAAAATGTTATTCATTCTTAGTTTTTAAGCCAGAAAAATAATTTAGTTCTGCTGTAATTAAATATTTCTATTTACCAATTATGATTTATGTAGGTATCACTGTAACTCCTGCTTTCTGCATAAAATATTCAAATAAACACATTGTAGTACTTCATTATTGCATAGAAAAATAACAGAAAAATAGCTGTGCCACATTATCAGAGCTGTAGAATCTAGAGCAACTTACTTTAATGATGAACCCCCAAAGAGATGAAAGACAGTGGAGCAAGGGAAATAGAATGGAGCAAATATAGATAAATCTGTATTTTGATATATGAAAAATGTTCCTTTAACATATGCTGAAGGCTGAATTCATGTCACACACAAAAAAGAGTTACTTTAGTAAGAAAAAAATCAGTTATATAATTTAAAGCCATTTGTTTCTTCAAACAAAGCAGTCTATTGAATCAGCCATAGGGATATATATAACCCCTCCCTCTTGAACCTCCTTCCCGTCTCCCTCCCCATCCCACCCCTCCAGGTTGTTGCAGAGCTCTGATTGGCTTCCCTGAATTATATAGCAAATTCCCATTGACTATTTTACATATGGTGTTGTAAGTTTCCATGTTACTCTCTCCATACATCTCACCCTCTCCTCCCACTCTGCCCGTGCCATGTCTGTAAGTCTGTTCTGTATGTTGTTTCTCTGTTACTGTCTTGCACATATATTCACCAGTACCATCTTTCTAGATTCCATATTTATGTGTTAGTATACAATACTTAAACATTTCTTTTTCTAACTTCACTCTGTGTAATAGGCTCTAGGTTCGTTGACTTCATTAGAACTGACTCAAATGTGTTCCTTTTTATGGCTGAGTAATATTCTCTTATATATATATATATTCTCATATATATATATATTCTTATATATATATATATTCATATATATATATATCACAGCTTCTTTATCCCTTCATCTGTTGATGGACAACTAGGTTGCTTCCAGCTCTAGCTGTGTGAATAGTGCTGCAGTGAACAGTGGGGTACATGTGTCTTTTTCAATTTTGGTCTCCTTAGAGTATATGCCTAGTAGTGGAATTGCTGGGTCATATGGTGGTTTTCTTTCCTAGTTTTTAAAGGAATCTCCACACTGTCTTCCATAGTGACTTTATAGATTTAAATGCACATCAACAGTGCAAGAGAGTTCCCTTTCATGCACACCCTCTCCCGCATTTATTGTTTGTAGACTTTTTGATGATGGCCATTCTGACTGGTCCGAGGTAATACCTTATTGTAGTTTTGATTTGCATTTCTCTAATGATGAGCGACATTGAGCATCTTTTCTTGTGTTTGTTAGCCATCTGTATGTCTTCTTTGGAGAAATGTCTGTTTAAGTCTTTTTCCCATCTTTTGATTGGGTTGTTTGTTTTTTCAGTATTGAGTTGTATGAGCTACTTTTGTAAATTAATCATTTGTCAGTTGTTTCATTTGCTATTATTTTCTCCAATTCTGAGGGTTGTCTTTTCACCTTGTTTATAGTTTCCTTTGCTGTGCAAAAGCTTTTAAGTTTAATTAGGTGCCACTTGTTTATTTTTGTTTTTATTTTCATTACTCTAGGAGGCGGGTCATAGAAGATCTTTATTTGATTTATGCCATCAAATATTTTACCTCTGTTTTCCTCTGAGAGTTTTATTACATTTAGGTCTTTAATCCATTTCGAGTTTATCTTTGTGTATGGTGTTAGGAAGTGTTCTAATTTCATTCTTTTACATGTAGCTGTCCAATTTCCGAGCACCACTTATTGAAGAGGCTATCTTTGCCCCATTACATATTATTGCCTCCTTTGTCAAAAATGAGGTATGAATACTGGGTAATTCTTTTAACCAAAAGTGCATGCATATATTTAAGCCAACTTAAAATGAAACTGTAAGCAGGAATTAGGGTAATAATACAGTTTCATTCTCTAGTGAATGCCCGCCAGGATTCCCAGAGGAATCAAGTGCCCTAACCCCAGAGCTACAGAGGAGACTTGCCCTCTTAACATTTATGCTGAGAGGAAGCAAAGAATTGAACCTTTCCACTAATTTAATTGCTTTATGTATTTGTCATGAAACCAGTAAGGAATTATTCTCCAGCCATTGCTGATGGCTTTAATCATAGCAAAGAGGTCAGGGATGTAAATAGTAGTTTTTGCTGTTTGTAGAAATATTAGAGATTGACCATGGGAGATTGGAGAATATGTGGGAGACATCATAGGTAGTCAGTTTTGAGGGAGAAGCTTGTTAAATGAATTATGTATGTGTGAATTGTGACTAAGCGACACAAGCCAGGTTTTTGTGTGTAATCTTTTTTTAACAAAATTACTTTCCTCTATCCTCTTCCCAGTTTTTGAATATCCTGGTTTTAGGTATGTAAGAAATATTTTTTGAATTCTGCTAGAGATGACCTAATTTTTACTAATTGCTATGCATTCAGAGTTTTGTTTGATCAGAAGAATGGCATTATTTTTGTCATTATTCTTTGGTAGGTTTTTTTTTTTTGGGGGGGGGGGCCACTTCTATTGGTCTTTCATTTATTTATTTTCATCCATCTTCGTTCTTTGGCTTGTGTGGGCCTCGCATCACAGTGGCCTCTGTTGTTGCAGAGCACCGGCTCTGGGCGCATGTGCTCTAGAGCTCCGACTCAGTAGTTGGATACATCAGTCCAGCCGCTCCACGGCACGTGGGATCTTCCCAGCCAGGGATCAAACTGGCGCTCCTTGCACTGCAAGGCAGTGTTCTTACCCACTGAACCACCAGGGAAGCTCTCTTTGGTAGTTTTAATAAGTGGTTTTGTACAAAGCTGGAGTTCAAAAGAATATTTTTATTAGCTTGTAAGTTGTTTCTGTTGAAACTAGCCATATTCCAGGGCTTCCCTGGTAGTCACGTGGGGAAACTAGTCATATTCCAGGAAAATAATTGAATTGTAATGTGGAAGTTAGAGTTTATTATGTGTGATTCCTTATATTATTTGCTTATTGACTTGCTAACACACACCCACAATAAGAGCTCAAAAGAACATCATTAAACATCTTTTATCAAAGCATTTGTGTTTCCTGAAAGATGTAGCTACTGTTTTTTTTTTTGGACTCTTTTTTGTGAGGGGGGCGGGAGGGGGTGGGTGGGCCACTTCTGTTGGTCTTTCATACATCTATTCTCATCCATCTTTGTTCTTTGGCCTGTGTGGGCCTCCCATCGCGGTGGCCTCTATTGTCACAGAGCACTGGCTCTGGGTGCATGAGCTCCAGAGCTCCGGCTTGGTAATTGGACATATCGGTCCAGCCACTCCGCAGCATGTGGGATCTTCCCAGGCCAGGGATTGAACTGGCGCCCCTTGCACTGCAAGGCGGTGTCCTTACCCACTGGACCACCAGGGAAGCCCGTAGCTACTGTTTTATACTTTTGTAACACCACAGAATGAAAAGATTCATTCTTCTCAATCATTTGAACTCAGTTTATTTAAATTAAATTATGTGTACAAGGGGCTTCCTTGGTGGCTCAGTAGGTAAAGAATGTGCCTGCGATGCAGGAGGCCCAGGTTCAATGCCTGGATTGGGAAGATCCCCTAGGGGAGGGAATGGCAACTCACTCCAGTATTCTTGCCTGGAGAAACCCGTGGACAGAGGAGCCTGGCCGGTGTATAAAATGTATAGCTTTTAGGGGTTTTTTTTATTCACATATCCCTACAGGTTAATTACCTTTTTCCTACTTTTGTCTTAAATCTCTCCTCCCCGCAAACTCCCCATTAATTTGAGTTGGGAAGGATCACATGAAAGCTTTATTAGGTTTGTTTCATGCTACATGAATAAAACTGGTGCTTTGTCTTTCATTTTCCATGCATTATGCAGCACTAAAAAGAATATTAACCATGTAGCAGCGTATTTCATTTTCAAAAGAGGAACTGAAGCGCTTTTGAATAAAAATGTGAAAAGAAACTAGTATTCATTGCCTACGTGGCTTTTAAAAAAGGCTCTTAAAAAACATTCCATTGTGGATTCCAAGTCCGCTTTGAACTCACCACCCACAGTAACTGCCTGCGGAGCCATGTGACCATCTTGGCAGGAGCCAGGCCTTTTAGTGATTTCATTACTGTGGTTTCCTCAAGCTCTTTCCACACACTGATGAGTGTTTTCCTTGCAGTTATCGCTGTGATGATTTTGTGGTTAATGACACCAAGCTGGGACTGGTGCAGAAAGTCAGAGAGCACTTGCAGAACTTGGAAAAGTAAGTAGTAGGCCTTGGGAAAGAGGGCTGGAACAGGCTGAGGGACCTTTCTGAATTTGAGTGGGATTTTTGTTTATGAGTTCCATAACTTCGTCATGTTTTCTAGTGTGATTGAAACGTGAACAAAGTAAACTTTGGAATTTGGTTTCTGAAAATGCCCATAGTCAGTGGTCATCGTTCAGCATTTATTTCATTCACTATTAGTCATAAACCATATGCAAGGGTTCCAGAGCCTGATTTTTGGTTGTTACCCACCAGCTTATAAGTCCCTCAGTTGATTTGCAAGAGGAATTTTGCCAGTGCAAGAAAAAAGCAGAAAATGATAACAAAACCATGATTGGGGTACCTGCAATATTCAGAAATCTTTGTCAAATGTATTTAATGGGTCTTCTTAGAAATTCTGAAATTTATGTATCATTTTTGAGGGAAAGTAGGTTTAATGATATTATTGTTCACTTTGTGTCTATGGGATACCAGAAGATCCTAGTTTCTTCTTTCCTTTTTTTGCTGGGGGCAGTGTTTATCACTTGAAAGTATAGGAAGCTGTGAAATGCTTTGTCATCATAAAGACATTAAAGTACTTATGTGAATAGAATTTTTCTGTTAATAGCCAAATAGGCTAGTCAGGTACAGTTTACTGGACCCAGAATTCAAGCAGTAAACAGAAACCCAGCGACGGTGTCTGTGGTGCTGCAGTAGATGGAAGCATGGTCGTGGAGAGATGGCTGACTCAGGTGAAGTCCGTGTAAATCACCCCTAATCATCAGGTGCCGTCTAAGTTTTTTTGAAAGTTGATGTATAAATGGTATTGTGAGAACAAACTTACCTGTAAAGCCAGTAGAGTATTTTGAAATTGTGCACTGAGAGGAAATGGCCTGAGGTCTTTAAGTGAAACATTGTCTAGCTTTGGTTAACCCGTCTGTCAGCATGTCCCTGACTACACAGGAGCCAGGCCTTTTAGTGATTTCATTACTGTGGTTTCCTCAAGCTCTTTCCACACACTGATGAGTGTTTTCCTTGCAGTTATCGCTGTGATGATTTTGTGGTTAATGACACCAAGCTGGGACTGGTGCAGAAAGTCAGAGAGCACTTGCAGAACTTGGAAAAGTAAGTAGTAGGCCTTGGGAAAGAGGGCTGGAACAGGCTGAGGGACCTTTCTGAATTTGAGTGGGATTTTTGTTTATGAGTTCCATAACTTCGTCATGTTTTCTAGTGTGATTGAAACGTGAACAAAGTAAACTTTGGAATTTGGTTTCTGAAAATGCCCATAGTCAGTGGTCATCGTTCAGCATTTATTTCATTCACTATTAGTCATAAACCATATGCAAGGGTTCCAGAGCCTGATTTTTGGTTGTTACCCACCAGCTTATAAGTCCCTCAGTTGATTTGCAAGAGGAATTTTGCCAGTGCAAGAAAAAAGCAGAAAATGATAACAAAACCATGATTGGGGTACCTGCAATATTCAGAAATCTTTGTCAAATGTATTTAATGGGTCTTCTTAGAAATTCTGAAATTTATGTATCATTTTTGAGGGAAAGTAGGTTTAATGATATTATTGTTCACTTTGTGTCTATGGGATACCAGAAGATCCTAGTTTCTTCTTTCCTTTTTTTGCTGGGGGCAGTGTTTATCACTTGAAAGTATAGGAAGCTGTGAAATGCTTTGTCATCATAAAGACATTAAAGTACTTATGTGAATAGAATTTTTCTGTTAATAGCCAAATAGGCTAGTCAGGTACAGTTTACTGGACCCAGAATTCAAGCAGTAAACAGAAACCCAGCGACGGTGTCTGTGGTGCTGCAGTAGATGGAAGCATGGTCGTGGAGAGATGGCTGACTCAGGTGAAGTCCGTGTAAATCACCCCTAATCATCAGGTGCCGTCTAAGTTTTTTTGAAAGTTGATGTATAAATGGTATTGTGAGAACAAACTTACCTGTAAAGCCAGTAGAGTATTTTGAAATTGTGCACTGAGAGGAAATGGCCTGAGGTCTTTAAGTGAAACATTGTCTAGCTTTGGTTAACCCGTCTGTCAGCATGTCCCTGACTACACAGGTTACAAGCTGATAAGGGAGGAATTGATTTTTAAAAAATCTAAACTAATTAAAGGACCTTGGGTTTAAGTATGTTCTGGCTTGTCATGTCAGGACGCCACACTTTTTCAAAGTGCCTCCTCCCTGCTCTTCATTGGAACAGCAGCAGGAGCCCCGTGTAGGCTTAGAGACGCAGCTGTAGACACACGGGTCTGGAACACTGGATCTGATCTGAAGTTGTCACAACTGTGAAGTAGGAAATTCCTGCAGTAGCGTATGTGATAGCCACTCTGGTGTGGTGATGTCATTGTGAAGATCCTTTTTTTTTTTTTTTTAAGCTTTTATTTTACTTTTACCTTTTACAGAGTTTTGTTGTTCACAGATATGTATGTTCCCAGATTAGTCATATGTATATCCCCTCCTGTAAAGATCTTACTAACCTAATTCTTTGTTTATTGAAGGAGGTAGCTGCAAAAGTATTTCTCCCTGCCACTTAAGAATTTTCTATCAGAAAAGACTATCGTCTTATAGACAAATTCATCAGAACTAAGTCAGAGGGAAAACACCACTTTCAAAAACCTGCATGCTTTTATGCACCTTTCAGATCTCATTTCTTTGGACCACTTCGTTGGGTAAAGGATGTCACAGACTACCTTGTTTCCACTTCTCCTTGGCCTCACCGAAAAGTCCACCTCACAGCCCTTTTTCTGTGTTGAGAAGCATTATCTGAGTTTATGTTCTATAAACCCAGCCTGTATTCTGTGCCAGAAGCTACAATGGAAGAACTATGATTACATTTGAGTTTTACTGTTGAGTCAGACATGACTGAGCGGCTGAGCACAGCACATAGACTGTTCAGTCTGTCCGCTGGAGCAGCGCTGTGCACCAGATCCTTGTGTGATCCCACTGTCCAGTGTGGTGGCCACCAGAGCGCTTCAAAATGAGCCAGTGTGACAAGGAAATGAATTTTAATTTCTTTTTAAGTTGAATTAATTTAAATTTATTAGCCACATGCAGTGAGTGGCTACCATATTAAAATAGCATGGATTCTGCCACTTTGAGAACCACTGATTTTTTTTTATTATTATTATTTATTTATTGGCCTTTCTGGGTTTTCACTGCTGCAGGCTCTTCTCTAGTTGCAGGGATTGGGGGCTACTCTTTAGCTGAGGTGAGCAGGCTTCTCATTGCAGTGACCTCTTTTGTTGTGTAACTCTAGGGCTCTAGGGCACATGGGCTTCCGTAGTTGCGGCCCACGGGCTCATCGCTGTGGCTCCGAGGCTCCAGAGCACAGGCTCCATAGTTGTGGCTCACAAGTTTACTTGCTCCGCAGCACGTGGGATCTTCTCGGATCAGGGACCAAACCAGTGTCTCCTGCATTGGCCGGTGAACTCTTCACCCATTGAGCCACCAGGGAAGTCCCAGTTTTTTAATAGCATATTTTAAAAGCTAAATGCTTTATTTGCATAGGTTAAGGCCAAAAGTTAGCTATAGGCATTGACACTGAGCTTGTGACTCAGCTTCTTTCCTCACAGAATTTGTGAAGGAATAACTTTATATTACAGATGGGGTTGAGCGCTTCTTACCTGCCATGTGGTCATCAGTGCACTGAAGGGGGATAGAGTTCTGAAGACATTTTTCCTAAGAATATTTTTAGATTTGCAGCAGCTGACTGTTACTAGATCTGTTCTCTACACAGTTCATGTGGAAATTCTGCAAAGAAAAATAATTAGGTATTTTCTTTGGATTAGCGTGATAATTTTGGAAGATGGGAGTTGGTAGATTTAAAAGGCTGGATTGTTTAATAGTAACCTTCACTCCTTTGAATTAGTTCTGTGCCAGAAGCTACAATGGAAGAACTATGATTACATTTGAGTTTTACTGTTGAGTCAGACATGACTGAGCGCTGAGCACAGCACATAGACTGTTCAGTCTGTCCGCTGGAGCAGCGCTGTGCACCAGATCCTTGTGTGATCCCACTGTCCAGTGTGGTGGCCACCAGAGCGCTTCAAAATGAGCCAGTGTGACAAGGAAATGAATTTTAATTTCTTTTTAAGTTGAATTAATTTAAATTTATTAGCCACATGCAGTGAGTGGCTACCATATTAAAATAGCATGGATTCTGCCACTTTGAGAACCACTGATTTTTTTTTATTATTATTATTTATTTATTGGCCTTTCTGGGTTTTCACTGCTGCAGGCTCTTCTCTAGTTGCAGGGATTGGGGGCTACTCTTTAGCTGAGGTGAGCAGGCTTCTCATTGCAGTGACCTCTTTTGTTGTGTAACTCTAGGGCTCTAGGGCACATGGGCTTCCGTAGTTGCGGCCCACGGGCTCATCGCTGTGGCTCCGAGGCTCCAGAGCACAGGCTCCATAGTTGTGGCTCACAAGTTTACTTGCTCCGCAGCACGTGGGATCTTCTCGGATCAGGGACCAAACCAGTGTCTCCTGCATTGGCCGGTGAACTCTTCACCCATTGAGCCACCAGGGAAGTCCCAGTTTTTTAATAGCATATTTTAAAAGCTAAATGCTTTATTTGCATAGGTTAAGGCCAAAAGTTAGCTATAGGCATTGACACTGAGCTTGTGACTCAGCTTCTTTCCTCACAGAATTTGTGAAGGAATAACTTTATATTACAGATGGGGTTGAGCGCTTCTTACCTGCCTTGTGGTCATCAGTGCACTGAAGGGGCATAGAGTTCTGAAGACATTTTTCCTAAGAATATTTTTAGATTTGCAGCAGCTGACTGTTACTAGATCTGTTCTCTACACAGTTCATGTGGAAATTCTGCAAAGAAAAATAATTAGGTATTTTCTTTGGATTAGCGTGATAATTTTGGAAGATGGGAGTTGGTAGATTTAAAAGGCTGGATTGTTTAATAGTAACCTTCACTCCTTTGAATTAGTTCTCCAGTACATAATTTGTTTTCATTTTATTTTTTTTTTTTAATTTTTATTTTTTTAACACCAAAACCATTTTATATTGGGGTATAGCCAGATAATAATTTTGTGATAGTTTCAGGTTAACTGAAGGTTAACTGAAGGGTTCGGCCATACATATACAATGTCCCTGATACATAATTTTAAAGTGACCCTTGATGATAGGAATTACTTTCCAATAAATTTCAAACATAATCCGTCTTTCATTGAGAAAAATTTAAATAATTTAAATTCAGAGTTTATCTGCTGGTTAGGATTTGTTTTACAATATGCTGTGTAACATAGCTGAATCAAATGGATTGGTATATGCCTATGTGCCTCTATTTATCATTCCACAAACTCAGATTATATAATCATCAATTACAGCATACGAATGAAACATGAGCCCTTTACCAAAACTAAGAAAGAAACAGGAGAGTATTTGAGAGTTGATGTTAAATCTCAGAATAATCACATCAGACGAAGGTATTCCTTTTTTATGAGGTGTGGGTGTTCTCTTTGAAGACTCACATTTGGTAGAGGGGAGTAGGCAGGGAAGAGGGAGCGTCCCAGAGAGCACATCAGTCTGTCCAGCTTCTCTGGGAGGTGCCCGGAGGTGGTAGCTTCCAGTCCCACCCTGCTGGAGGAGCAGTGGGGATTTCCAGGGGAAGTGGAACTCCTCGCACTTGAAATACTCGAGGGCTGTGGCGGTCTAAGGATCCCTTCCTGGCCTGGCTCCCGGGTCAGCCAGGGCTTGCACCCTCAGAGCTTAGCACAGCCGCGTTTGCTCTTCACCGTGCTCTGGGGGTTGGGTACATAGGAATGTCTTTTTGACTTTGTGTCTCTTTGTGTTTTAATAGCTCAGCTTTCACAGCAGACAGGCATAGGAAAAGAAAACTTTTGGAAAACTCATCACTGAACAGCAAGTTACTAAAAGTAAATGTAAGTAACTAGAATTTTTCCACATGTAAGAATTGGTTGAGGTCTAGTCACTGATGACAGCTCTGATGTTAATGCTGCCCCGTCTGAACTTCCATACATGTGTGTCTGTCTTGGGACTGGTTTACAAGGTGTTTGCCAGTCGTACTCCTTGACTCTAGATGTGGCTCAGTACCCCAGCGAGTCTGTTAGGGCCTTCCTGCTGTCAGGATAGCCCCCTGCTTTAGCGGGCATTTGCTCTTAAGGCCTCCTCCGGCACCTTGTTCCTCTGTCTCTAAAGGATCCCGGATTCTTATTTCCTTTAGTTAAATGTCCCTAGAGCAAATTCTATGGGTCTGAAGTTATGGTAGTTTTATTCCATAGGACTTCATTAATATAATCTCGTCATAAAACAGTATGCTTCCTCTTTCTGGTGTCTCATGTGTGACTCAGTGTATGAGCCGTTAATGGAGCCACAGAGTTTAAAGATGACCAGATACGGTAAGATACTCCAGCAGATTTGTGCTGCATCTGCCTCTGCTGTCATGCTAGCTCTGTTTAGACAGGCCCTTGATTCAAGTGTTGCCATTTTGTAGAAGAAAGGGCTAAAGTGATCCTTAGCCTGGATGGGCAGACAGATCCACTAACCAGGTTGTAGGTTTTTCAAAATCTCAGAATAATCACATCAGACGAAGGTATTCCTTTTTATGAGGTGTGGGTGTTCTCTTTGAAGACTCACATTTGGTAGAGGGAGTAGGCAGGGAAGAGGGAGCGTCCCAGAGAGCACATCAGTCTGTCCAGCTTCTCTGGGAGGTGCCCGGAGGTGGTAGCTTCCAGTCCCACCCTGCTGGAGGAGCAGTGGGGATTTCAGGAAGTGGAACTCCTCGCACTTGAAATACTCGAGGGCTGTGGCGGTCTAAGGATCCCTTCCTGGCCTGGCTCCCGGGTCAGCCAGGGCTTGCACCCTCAGAGCTTAGCACAGCCGCGTTTGCTCTTCACCGTGCTCTGGGGGTTGGGTACATAGGAATGTCTTTTTGACTTTGTGTCTCTTTGTGTTTTAATAGCTCAGCTTTCACAGCAGACAGGCATAGGAAAAGAAAACTTTTGGAAAACTCATCACTGAACAGCAAGTTACTAAAAGTAAATGTAAGTAACTAGAATTTTTCCACATGTAAGAATTGGTTGAGGTCTAGTCACTGATGACAGCTCTGATGTTAATGCTGCCCCGTCTGAACTTCCATACATGTGTGTCTGTCTTGGGACTGGTTTACAAGGTGTTTGCCAGTCGTCTCCTTGACTCTAGATGTGGCTCAGTACCCCAGCGAGTCTGTTAGGGCCTTCCTGCTGTCAGGATAGCCCCCTGCTTTAGCGGGCATTTGCTCTTAAGGCCTCCTCCGGCACCTTGTTCCTCTGTCTCTAAAGGATCCCGGATTCTTATTTCCTTTAGTTAAATGTCCCTAGAGCAAATTCTATGGGTCTGAAGTTATGGTAGTTTTATTCCATAGGACTTCATTAATATAATCTCGTCATAAAACAGTATGCTTCCTCTTTCTGGTGTCTCATGTGTGACTCAGTGTATGAGCCGTTAATGGAGCCACAGAGTTTAAAGATGACCAGATACGGTAAGATACTCCAGCAGATTTGTGCTGCATCTGCCTCTGCTGTCATGCTAGCTCTGTTTAGACAGGCCCTTGATTCAAGTGTTGCCATTTTGTAGAAGAAAGGGCTAAAGTGATCCTTAGCCTGGATGGGCAGACAGATCCACTAACCAGGTGTAGTATTCAGATATCTTGGTGCATTTATGCTGCTAATCAGAAAAGTAAGCCTTAGTCTTTAATGGAAGTTCAGGTCATTTTGTACAGATTGATACTCCATTGCTTGGTCATTTGCATGGCTTAGAGTTAAAGGCTTGGGGACAGAAATACTTGAGATGTATATATTTTTTCCAATTTAATAGTCTTATGAAGGTGCTGGGGGTTCCCAGGTGGTGCAGTGCTAAAGAATCTGCCTGCCAATGCAAGAGATTCGGGTTTGATTCTTGGACCATGAACATCCCCTGGAGAAGGCAATGGCAACCCACTCCAGTATTCTTGCCTAGTCAGTCCCATGGACAGAGGAGGCTGGAAGGTTACGGGAGGTTGCAAAAGAATCGGACACGACTTAGCAACTAAACAACAGCAATAAAAAAGGCAATAAGTCTTTTTTTTTTTTTTTTGGCAATAAGTCTTAAACTTATTTATTTGAAGAATCTGCCTGGTTTTTACATCATGTACTCCACAGTGCTTATTAATGCTGATTTCCTATTAAGCGTTTTAGTAGGACATTCAGAACAGTCTTAACATCAGAAACATCCTTCTAAAAATATCCAGATACTTATACAGAGAGTCAAAAGAAAATTTGAAATATTCTTTGGACTGAAAAGGATTGATTCCGAACTGGTTTGATGTTAACGTTTCAAATTCAGGCCTTTGCCTTCTTTTTTTTTTTTTTTTTTAAAGATTTATTTATTTATTTATTTTGGGCAGGGGTTGGGTTGGGGAGGGAGGGGAGCAGGCGGGCCACTTCTATTGGTCTTCCATTTCTCTATTTTTCATCCGTCTTTGTTCTTTGGCCCATGTGGGCCTCCCATCGCCGTGGCCTCTGTTGTTGCAGAGCACTGGCCCTGGGCGCATGCGCTCCAGAGCTCCAGCTCGGTCATTGGACACATCAGTTCAGCCGCTCTGCAGCACGTGGGATCTTCCCAGGCCAGGGATTGAACCGGCGCCCCCTGCACTGCAAGGCGGTGTCCTTATCCACTGGACCACCAGGGGAAGCCCCGGCCTTTGCCTTCTGATGCTGGACACAGTAGGCTGTCTCTTGGCGTTGCTGAAGGCCGCCTCTTGTTCCACTCCACAGGGAAGCACCGCTGCCATCTGTGCCACGGGCCTGCGGAACCTGGGGAACACGTGCTTCATGAATGCCATCCTTCAGTCCCTCAGGTAATGTTACAGCCAGGGCCCAGGTATCTGACATTAGTTTCTGGTGGGACGGTTAAGAGCAAAGGCTCTGGGTTTAGGTTCCATCTCTGCTGCTAAGTCTAGCCTGCTGACTTGGGGCAGGTCATCTCGGTTTCCTGTGCCTTAGTTTTCTTATCAGTAAAATTGGGGTAACAGTCTACCTCATGGAGTAGTTGGGAAGAGACTGTATAATTTACATAAGGTGCTCAGAGCGGTGTCTGGGCAGGAAATAACTCTTAGCTGTTGTTCTTTAGTTCCTGTCACTTCTTGAAAAGGCTTGAGCACAGGTCAGCAAAGAGGCCAGATTAAATAAATATTTTTCATCTTTGCATGCCACATCCAGGCTCTCATACATAGTTTCCTCCTCCCTTTAACACTTACCTCCCTTTTTTTTTCATTTATTTTTTTAATTGAAGGATAATAGCTTTACAGTTTTGTTGTTTACTGCCAAACATCGTCAACATGTTTGGCAGTAAACAACTCGCTTTTAAACAAGTCTTTAAAAACATAAAACTCACTTTAACAATGGAAAGACTCCCTGTGACTCACAGGGCCAGATTTGTCCTGTGGGCCATAGCTTGCAGAACCCCTGGGCTGTAAGGAACCTTGTTCAGAGAACTCAGTTATTAGTTGTGTCTTAAGTATGGTCATAAGATCAGACATTCAGATGATCCTCAGTAGGAAGAGCACTGAAAAATAAAATAGGCAACAAGGCTGACCTAAGTTATAAAGAAGAAATTATTTAGAAAATTGTGTTCTTTTAGATTCTAATGTGGTATCAAAGATCAGAATAAATTATTTTTGCAATAAATTATGTCCGTTGCTAATACGGACCAGAAGCCACATCTCTTCTTTTTTGTTTGTTTTTTTAAAATTTATTTATTTATTTATTTTGGGCGGGGGTCGGGTTGGGGAGGGAGGGGAGTGGGCGGGCCACTTCTATTGGTCTTTCATTTCTGTTTTCATCCGTCTTTGTTCTTTGGCTCCTGTGGGCCTCCCATCGCGGTGGCGTCTGTCATCGCAGAGCGCCGGCTCTGGGCGCATGCGCTCCAGAGCTCCAGCTCGGTCATTGGACCCATTGGTCCAGCCGCTCCGCAGCACGTGGGATCTTCCCAGGCCAGGGATCGAACCGGCGCCCCTTGCACTGCAAGGCGGTGTCCTTACCCACTGGACCACCAGGGGAAGCCCACATCTCTTCTTATAGGGACTTCTTACAGGGACTCAGCTTCACCAGTCCTGCTCAAAGAAGAAAGTCTAGTTGCTGCTCAATTCTCCTTGTTACTCTGTATGGTATATTTAAACAATACGGTTGGTTTCATGGTTTGCTTCTGCTAGAGGAACTTGTTGAACACTTGGACACAGGCTCCCTGAAAATAAAGAAATGGTGACAGTCTCTGGATGGGAAGGGGGAATTAAAAATTTGGAGAACAGAGATTTTGCTTTAAGGTCTTTGTTTATTTCTGCAAAGTTATCTACTTGTATTGTTTTCTGGGAGTAAAAGAAATACAATGTAAAATACTGCATTGAATAGCATTTTATTGAGAAATTAACAGATCACATTTTCAGAATCCAAATGTAGGTCTCATAGTACGTTACTGTCCTAGTACATTTAAAAAATAATTTTCTTTTCTTCCTTTTAAAATAGTAACATTGAGCAGGGTTTTTAAACATTGTCCTGTGGGCCATAGCTTGCAGAACCCCTGGGCTGTAAGGAACCTTGTTCAGAGAACTCAGTTATTAGTTGTGTCTTAAGTATGGTCATAAGATCAGACATTCAGATGATCCTCAGTAGGAAGAGCACTGAAAAATAAAATAGGCAACAAGGCTGACCTAAGTTATAAAGAAGAAATTATTTAGAAAATTGTGTTCTTTTAGATTCTAATGTGGTATCAAAGATCAGAATAAATTATTTTTGCAATAAATTATGTCCGTTGCTAATACGGACCAGAAGCCACATCTCTTCTTTTTTGTTTGTTTTTTTAAAATTTATTTATTTATTTATTTTGGGCGGGGGTCGGGTTGGGGAGGGAGGGGAGTGGGCGGGCCACTTCTATTGGTCTTTCATTTCTGTTTTCATCCGTCTTTGTTCTTTGGCTCCTGTGGGCCTCCCATCGCGGTGGCGTCTGTCATCGCAGAGCGCCGGCTCTGGGCGCATGCGCTCCAGAGCTCCAGCTCGGTCATTGGACCCATTGGTCCAGCCGCTCCGCAGCACGTGGGATCTTCCCAGGCCAGGGATCGAACCGGCGCCCCTTGCACTGCAAGGCGGTGTCCTTACCCACTGGACCACCAGGGGAAGCCCACATCTCTTCTTATAGGGACTTCTTACAGGGACTCAGCTTCACCAGTCCTGCTCAAAGAAGAAAGTCTAGTTGCTGCTCAATTCTCCTTGTTACTCTGTATGGTATATTTAAACAATACGGTTGGTTTCATGGTTTGCTTCTGCTAGAGGAACTTGTTGAACACTTGGACACAGGCTCCCTGAAAATAAAGAAATGGTGACAGTCTCTGGATGGGAAGGGGGAATTAAAAATTTGGAGAACAGAGATTTTGCTTTAAGGTCTTTGTTTATTTCTGCAAAGTTATCTACTTGTATTGTTTTCTGGGAGTAAAAGAAATACAATGTAAAATACTGCATTGAATAGCATTTTATTGAGAAATTAACAGATCACATTTTCAGAATCCAAATGTAGGTCTCATAGTACGTTACTGTCCTAGTACATTTAAAAAATAATTTTCTTTTCTTCCTTTTAAAATAGTAACATTGAGCAGTTTTGCTGTTATTTCAAAGAGCTGCCTGCAGTGGAGTTACGGAATGGGAAGACAGCGGGAAGGCGGACATACCACACCAGGAGCCAGGGGGACAACAACGTGTGAGTCTGAGAATAGGTCCTTTCTGGCTTTGAGCTACAGAACAAATGACTCTTACTGGTGATTTCCATTGCATGATGTGAATTAACAGGCACATGCATTTAAAAAAAAAAAAAACTTTTAACAATTGTTTCAGTATCTAGCTGGCAATCTTAGTAATTGTTGGAATTCTTTTTATTTCTGTTTACCTAGAAGACAGGATAAATTTAGCATTGTACTTGTGGAGTCTGGATTTGGGCATTCTAAAATTGATTATGAATGAAGAACCGTTTTAGGTATATACCAGTATAAATATCATTAGTCTTTGTGAATTGGTTTGTCTGGTAGGGTTAGGTAAACCTGTCTTGAATAACTAATGTGCAGTTATGAAATTCATTATGGGCCAGTACGGTCAATTATTAGTTGATATGGAAGGAGAAAAAAGTGATGAGTAATTACTGAGAACCCAAACAATGTATATTCAAATAGTCCACGTTCTGTTTGGGGTTTGGAAGGAGCGCCATGTCATCATGATTCTAAGGGGCATCTTAACGATCACTGAAACAGGGCTGCAGCTTATCATCTGTGTATATTGTAAGGTTTTCCCTGCCAGCCCATCCCTGCTCCCACACCTTCTGAGAAGCCACATAATCTAGCATTTGGGATGTGACACTGTTCTGACTGGGTGGCTGAGAGAGACTAGCAATAGTCCGTGTTAGAACAGTGTGCAAGGAGGCGTATGCAGTGAAGCCAGACCCTGGAGCAGGGATGGAATGATGTCACAGGAAGTGGAGTTTTAAGAGTGTACTTTGGTAGGAGCCTATAGGATGAGCTGGAAAATACCTGTGTTCAAGAGGCATCACACTTCATTGTGGCTGGTTAGAGGGAATAGCAGTGTAGTGAAGAGGAAAAAATACAGGCGCACCAAAGTTAAGGGAAAAATTAGCAGTACTTGATGCATTAGTGTCACTTAGGGTTGAGTTACAAATTACAGACATTGCCTCGGGCCGTCTCAGGCAGAAAAGGAACTTATTGAAGGTCTTTGATGAGCTTACCATTACTGGATGGGAAATCAGATCTAGACTCCAGGCATCCATAATGGTGTCCTATTAGGACCACTGTACTTTCCCTGCCAAAGTTGAATGCTGGGTAGAAGCTGATGTTATACAAGTATTTGGCATTTTCAGCTTCCATAGTGGAAGCCTTTGACTTTCACAAGACTCTTAAGATGGAGTTTGTCAAACCTTGGATGAGGATTCAGGTACTAGGAAGTAAAAAACATGATTTGTATCTCAGTCACCTACTAGATAACAGGGGATGAGAAAACAGGTGTTAGCTACCCCCTATCTATGAGGATGGTAGCTGGACTGACAGTCATTACAGCTGAGGAGGTGTGTAAGTTTACCTGTGTGCATAGAAAACCAGAACTAATCTGGACTTGAGCATCCAGGGTTTATTTTCTCATGTAAAAGTGGGAGGTTATCTGCTGTTGTCATTGTGCTAAGGGAATAGGAGTACCTACAATTACTTGGGGCGATGGTCTGGAGGGGTGGGAGTGGTGGAACTGGGTGGAGGGAGGGTCCAGGGATATGCATATGAATGATCTGGGAACATACATGTTGGTGAACAACAAAACTCTGTAAAATCTTTAAAATAAAGAATTAAAAAAAAAAAAAGGTGGGAGGTTATCCATATAGCTTTGCTTCATGCAATTCCCAGGCTGCTCTGGCTTTCTGTCCACCAGCCCCAGGTGAGGCTGTTACACCACCGTTTCAGCCTCCTAGCTGCAAGGCAGACGGAAGGAGTGAATGAAAATAACCATTCTATTGAGAAATTTTGGAGAATTTCTCAAAAGTTAGCCACAATCAAAATTCTTAATTCCAGGAGCTCATGTGCCTAGAAACAAGTGGAGGTTGTATTCCTGTGGGAGAAAGGCAAATGGAGACTGGGGGCCGTAGGGAGCGTACAGAGGGCAGGTTTAGTACTTGTTGACTTAGAAGAGGTAAGAGGCTGCCCAGTTGGAAATTCCTGTTGGAACCCGGCGACACCTGAATAAAAGTGGTCATGAGGAAAATCTGGACTTCAGATTTGAATTTGAGAGCCGCTGGTATTGAGGTGTGTGCTGAAGCTCTGCGACCAGATGAACTCTCTGTGGTGTACATGGGAAATCAGATCTAGACTCCAGGCATCCATAATGGTGTCCTATTAGGACCACTGTACTTTCCCTGCCAAAGTTGAATGCTGGGTAGAAGCTGATGTTATACAAGTATTTGGCATTTTCAGCTTCCATAGTGGAAGCCTTTGACTTTCACAAGACTCTTAAGATGGAGTTTGTCAAACCTTGGATGAGGATTCAGGTACTAGGAAGTAAAAAACATGATTTGTATCTCAGTCACCTACTAGATAACAGGGGATGAGAAAACAGGTGTTAGCTACCCCCTATCTATGAGGATGGTAGCTGGACTGACAGTCATTTCAGCTGAGGAGGTGTGTAAGTTTACCTGTGTGCATAGAAAACCAGAACTAATCTGGACTTGAGCATCCAGGGTTTATTTTCTCATGTAAAAGTGGGAGGTTATCTGCTGTTGTCATTGTGCTAAGGGAATAGGAGTACCTACAATTACTTGGGGCGATGGTCTGGAGGGGTGGGAGTGGTGGAACTGGGTGGAGGGAGGGTCCAGGGATATGCATATGAATGATCTGGGAACATACATGTTGGTGAACAACAAAACTCTGTAAAATCTTTAAAATAAAGAATTAAAAAAAAAAAAAGGTGGGAGGTTATCCATATAGCTTTGCTTCATGCAATTCCCAGGCTGCTCTGGCTTTCTGTCCACCAGCCCCAGGTGAGGCTGTTACACCACCGTTTCAGCCTCCTAGCTGCAAGGCAGACGGAAGGAGTGAATGAAAATAACCATTCTATTGAGAAATTTTGGAGAATTTCTCAAAAGTTAGCCACAATCAAAATTCTTAATTCCAGGAGCTCATGTGCCTAGAAACAAGTGGAGGTTGTATTCCTGTGGGAGAAAGGCAAATGGAGACTGGGGGCCGTAGGGAGCGTACAGAGGGCAGGTTTAGTACTTGTTGACTTAGAAGAGGTAAGAGGCTGCCCAGTTGGAAATTCCTGTTGGAACCCGGCGACACCTGAATAAAAGTGGTCATGAGGAAAATCTGGACTTCAGATTTGAATTTGAGAGCCGCTGGTATTGAGGTGTGTGCTGAAGCTCTGCGACCAGATGAACTCTCTGTGGTGGAGGTGAGCAGCCAGCCACACACAGGGCTGGGACGCACTCCTGGTGAGGGGCAGGAAGCGGATGAAGAAGTCTATTACTTGCTTTATGTTCTTTAACGTGTACATTAGTGAGTAATTTGGTTTGTAACTTAGCCATTGCTTTATTTTGCAAGTATGACAGTACTTTGGCATACTAAGAGTTCACCATATAGTCAAGAAAACTAGTTTTGTCAGGTAATTACTGCTTATCCTATGGGTTTTTGATATGCTCTTACTTAACTGTCAAGTTCAGAAGAGACCAATTGTTTTATGTTTTCTTATTTTGGAATTGCAGACAGTCCAGCACTTTGTGGTGGAACACTGGCCTCTCACGAATGCTGAGGGTCTCATCATCTCTTCCTCTCTTCTAGGTCTTTGGTGGAAGAGTTTAGAAAGACACTCTGTGCTTTATGGCAAGGTAGCCAGACTGCATTTAGCCCAGAGTCCTTATTTTATGTTGTTTGGAAGATTATGCCGAATTTTAGGTAAGTAATATTTAATATAGGATATTTAAAATATTAAGATTATTCCTCACAACTGTTCCTGAATCAGTTTTCAACAAGTGATGGTATTCTCAATAATGAAGACTGTGTTTGTTTTTTAAGGAGAAGTTGGATATATCCTACTAGTCAAATGTGTTTAAATAGTAGATAGATCTTAAAATGCAGGGCATTTTGATGTTATAAAAACAAAGCCATTCTAAATGACTTACATGCTCTAGGAAAACATACTAGACAAAATTTCATTCCTTCTTTTAAAATCTTATTAGCAATAATTACTATCATACACTGTCTTACTTCAGCTAAAAAAAAAAAATTAAATGTAATCCGTAGAAAACCATGGTACTGTATTCCCTGTTCTTCATTAAGATTCTAAAAGACCTTACAAGATTGTAGTTAAGTCCACTGGGATTCATTTTTCAGAATGTAACAGAATTAACAGATCGTCTATCTGCTTATGTGGCTGCAGCATAAGCATGAGTTTTCCATGTTCTGTATCTAGTCTCACTTGAGGGGGAAAGAGAGGAAGCTCCCGCTTCGAGGCGCATCAGCCCTGGAGCGAACAGCAGGTTTGAAGCGCTGCGGGTGCTGGGCCAGAGCCTTTGCTACCTCCTTCTGATTTTCTCTTTCTGAAGCCCATAATGGTTCTTGCCAGTCGTGATTCTAGCACCTTATGTATGCTGCTCTCCTTTTCTAAAACCAGCACACTGTAGTGAACTTCCGCAGTAGGTCTTGCTGTCACCCCGAACAGCTGAAGGACTTTAAGGCCTTTAAGTAGACTGTCACCCCTAAAGACCCTGACTGAAGAGTCTAGCTTTGAAGATCAGGCCAGATCCTCAACAATGTAACGGACTATTGTTAACCCTGGTCTTTTCGTTTTGAGGGAAACTTCGTTTGAATCGCATTTCATTTAAACATCTTCTCAGGAAAGAATAATCTTGTAAAAATTTTAAAATTACCTAACTCTAAATAGAAAAGGTAGGGCTTCCCTGGTGGTCTAGTGGGTAAGGACACCGTCTTGCAGTGCAAGGGGCGCCGGTTCAATCCCTGGTCTGGGAAGATCCCATGTGCTGCGGAGTGGCTGGACCCATGTGTCCAATTACTGAGCCGGAGCTCTGGAGCGCATGCGCCCAGAACCGGTACTCTGAGCCGAGAGAGGCCACTGCGATGGGAGGCCCACAGGGGCTAAAGAACAAAGACGGATGAAAATAGATAAATGAAAGACCAATAGAAGAAGCCCACCCACCCCACCCCTCCCTCTCCAACCTCCCTCCTCCCCTGCCAAAATAAAGTATATATAAATAGGAAAGGTAGAAATTATTAAGTTACAGCAAATTAAATCTTATTAGCAATAATTACTATCATACACTGTCTTACTTCAGCTAAAAAAAAATTAAATGTAATCCGTAGAAAACCATGGTACTGTATTCCTGTTCTTCATTAAGATTCTAAAAGACCTTACAAGATTGTAGTTAAGTCCACTGGGATTCATTTTTCAGAATGTAACAGAATTAACAGATCGTCTATCTGCTTATGTGGCTGCAGCATAAGCATGAGTTTTCCATGTTCTGTATCTAGTCTCACTTGAGGGGGAAAGAGAGGAAGCTCCCGCTTCGAGGCGCATCAGCCCTGGAGCGAACAGCAGGTTTGGAGCGCATGGTGCTGGGCCAGAGCCTTTGCTACCTCCTTCTGATTTTCTCTTTCTGAAGCCCATAATGGTTCTTGCCAGTCGTGATTCTAGCACCTTATGTATGCTGCTCTCCTTTTCTAAAACCAGCACACTGTAGTGAACTTCCGCAGTAGGTCTTGCTGTCACCCCGAACAGCTGAAGGACTTTAAGGCCTTTAAGTAGACTGTCACCCCTAAAGACCCTGACTGAAGAGTCTAGCTTTGAAGATCAGGCCAGATCCTCAACAATGTAACGGACTATTGTTAACCCTGGTCTTTTCGTTTTGAGGGAAACTTCGTTTGAATCGCATTTCATTTAAACATCTTCTCAGGAAAGAATAATCTTGTAAAAATTTTAAAATTACCTAACTCTAAATAGAAAAGGTAGGGCTTCCCTGGTGGTCTAGTGGGTAAGGACACCGTCTTGCAGTGCAAGGGGCGCCGGTTCAATCCCTGGTCTGGGAAGATCCCATGTGCTGCGGAGTGGCTGGACCCATGTGTCCAATTACTGAGCCGGAGCTCTGGAGCGCATGCGCCCAGAACCGGTACTCTGAGCCGAGAGAGGCCACTGCGATGGGAGGCCCACAGGGGCTAAAGAACAAAGACGGATGAAAATAGATAAATGAAAGACCAATAGAAGAAGCCCACACCCCCCTCCCTCTCCAACCTCCCCTCCTCCCCCTGCCAAAAATAAAGTATATATAAATAGGAAAGGTAGAAATTATTAAGTTACAGCTAATCACTTTTAGAAATTTCTAGCAGTCACCTACAGACTGTTTTTTTTTTTTCAATTTTGGCCTCTTTTATTGTATTTATTTATTTTCATCCATCTTTATTCTTTGGCCTGTGTGGGCCTCCCATTGCAGTGGCCTCTCTCCTTGCAGAGCACCGGCTCTGGGCACATGTGCTCTAGAGTGCTAGCTCATAATTAGACACACCGGTCCAGCTGCTCCGCAACACATGGGACCTTCCTGGGCCAGGGATCGAACTGGTGCCCCTTGCACCGCAAGGCAGACTCTCTACCCATTAGGCTACCAGGGAAGCCCTACTTAGACTCTTGATAGGGATTTAATCTTTGTGTTTTGTTGTTATATAAACATTGCTTCCATTTGTTGAATGTCTGTTATGTGTCTTAGGGCTTTTATATCTGATCTTCGTTAAGAAACAACAGAATTCCCATCAAGGCAGGAAACCGTTGTTGTGTAGTCACTAAGTCATAGCCAACTCTGAGACCTCATAGACTGTAGCCCAGCAGGCTCCTCTGTCCATGGGATTTCCCAGGCAAGAATATTGGAATGGGTTTATCAATCATTTTCTCTTGGTTAGATCTAGATCTTGAGATTATATCATGGAAGGAATTTTAGTGCAGGGTCATTGCACAGGGCCCAGGGGTAAGGTTGTGAGGTACGGTTTTCTTATAATTGTTACTCCTGTTGTGTATAGGGCTTTCCCGGTGGCTCAGTGGTAAAGAATCCTCCTGCAGTGTAGGAGACCTGGGTTCAATCCCTGGGTCAGGAAGATCCCCTGGAGGAGGAAATGGCAACCCAGTCCAGAATTCTTGCCTGGGAGATCCCATGGACAGAGGAGCCTGGCAGGCTAGAGTCCATAGGGTTGCAAAGAGTCAGACATGACTTAGTGACTAAACCAACACCACCTATTATGTAGACAGGGAAAGTTCTTATAACATGCGGAAATGAAGTCAGTCTTGAATTAATATTTGTATTATAGTCTCAAAGTAAAACTTTTTTTTTTTTTTACAGTTTAGATAGCCTATTTTCCTTGATTACAGATACCAGTATCTAGGGACTTTGATCCCTTTGATCCCTTGAAAACAGCTTTCATCTCATTGTGTGTCTCCATCCGAGTTCATGGACAGCACATTGCAGGTGTGTTGTCCATGAGCAGTAATATTTTGAAAGAAATCTTTTCTGAGAAGTCTTAAACAGTATGCTTAAGATATTCAGTAAACCGTGTTGTAAACAGATGTGCTACCATCCAGGCTTTGTGGCTCCATTTATAGAGCACAGGCAGAGTAGACTAAGCATGATTTTTAATGGCCTTAGGGTTTTCAGAATGTTAAATGAAAACTGGCTTCAACTTCAAATCACCAACTTCCATTAGCCCTTAACAAGAGAGTCAGTCAGTCTGTCCTTTGAAGCCAAGCGTTGATTTCTCTTCTCTAGCTGTGAAAGTTCTAGGTGACATCATCTTCCATTATGAGGCTATTTTGTCAACACTGAAATTCTGTTAGTGCACTCGCGTTCATTATTGATCTCAGCAAGATCTGGTTTCTCACTGCAGCTTCTCCATCAGCACTGGCTGCTTCACCGTGCACATTTATGTTATGGAGACAGCTGCTTTCCTTAGACCTCAGTAACTGACCTCTGCTAGCTTCAGACTCTTCTCCTGCAGCTTCCTCACCTCTATCAGCCTTCCTGGAATAGAGGAGAGTTAGGCCTTGCTCTGTTTAGACTTTGGCTGAAGGAGTGTTGTGGCCAGTTTGATCTTCTATCCCAGACTGATAAAACTTTCTCCATATTTTCACTGGGGCAACACTTTTAAGAACTTTTTCTTCATTGCTCTATTCAACAGGCCCTTTGGGTTTTAGACAAGGTGGGTCAGGAAGATCCCTGGAGGTGGAAATGGCAACCCAGTCCAGAATTCTTGCCTGGGAGATCCCATGGACAGAGTAGCTTGGCAGGCTAGAGTCCATAGGGTTGCAAAGAGTCAGACATGACTTAGTGACTAAACCAACACCACCTATTATGTAGACAGGGAAAGTTCTTATAACATGCGGAAATGAAGTCAGTCTTGAATTAATATTTGTATTATAGTCTCAAAGTAAAACTTTTTTTTTTTTTTACAGTTTAGATAGCCTATTTTCCTTGATTACAGATACCAGTATCTAGGGACTTTGATCCCTTTGATCCCTTGAAAACAGCTTTCATCTCATTGTGTGTCTCCATCCGAGTTCATGGACAGCACATTGCAGGTGTGTTGTCCATGAGCAGTAATATTTTGAAAGAAATCTTTTCTGAGAAGTCTTAAACAGTATGCTTAAGATATTCAGTAAACCGTGTTGTAAACAGATGTGCTACCATCCAGGCTTTGTGGCTCCATTTATAGAGCACAGGCAGAGTAGACTAAGCATGATTTTTAATGGCCTTAGGGTTTTCAGAATGTTAAATGAAAACTGGCTTCAACTTCAAATCACCAACTTCCATTAGCCCTTAACAAGAGAGTCAGTCAGTCTGTCCTTTGAAGCCAAGCGTTGATTTCTCTTCTCTAGCTGTGAAAGTTCTAGGTGACATCATCTTCCATTATGAGGCTATTTTGTCAACACTGAAATTCTGTTAGTGCACTCGCGTTCATTATTGATCTCAGCAAGATCTGGTTTCTCACTGCAGCTTCTCCATCAGCACTGGCTGCTTCACCGTGCACATTTATGTTATGGAGACAGCTGCTTTCCTTAGACCTCAGTAACTGACCTCTGCTAGCTTCAGACTCTTCTCCTGCAGCTTCCTCACCTCTATCAGCCTTCCTGGAATAGAGGAGAGTTAGGCCTTGCTCTGTTTAGACTTTGGCTGAAGGGAGTGTTGTGGCCAGTTTGATCTTCTATCCCAGACTGATAAAACTTTCTCCATATTTTCACTGGGGCAACACTTTTAAGAACTTTTTCTTTGCTTTCACAGCTTGCCTAACTATGTGGCACAAGAGACCTAGCTTTGGCCTATCTTGGCTTTTGACAGGCCTTCCTCACAATGTGTAAATAATCCCTTTGCTTTTGATTTAAAGTGAGAGACATACAACTCTTTCTGTCACTTAAACACATAGAGGGCATTAAGGGCTATTACCTGGCCTAGTTTCAATTATCCTTTGTCTCAGGGAACAGAGAGGCCGAGAGGGAGAAAGCCTGTGGGTGGAGCAGTCAGAACACACACATTTACTAAGTTTGCTGCCTTATATTGTTTGTGGCATGCTAAGACAATTACCATTGTAACATCAGAGACAACAGATCACACTAACATAATAAAAATGGAAACGTTTAAAGTATTACAAGAATTACCATTAGGTTGAGAAACTCATTCTGCGACAGAGGAGGCCACTGTGATGGGAGGCCCACATGAGCCAAAGAACAAAGATGGAAAGATGGATGAAAAATAGATAAATGAAAGACCAATAGAAGTCGCCCGCCCGCCCCCCTCCCGCCCCCCCCACAAAAGAATGTATCCAAGAGAAACAAAAATAAATGTCCATATGAAAACTTTTAAAAAATAAAACGGGTTTAAAGCATCTCCTTAGATATATAAAGGAACTACCAACTCTGAATACTTCTAACTATATTTGAAGAGTCTTAAATACTTGAACAACATATATATTACTGTTTAGGTGTGAAAAAAGTTATGGTAAAATGCTAAGTTGATTTAAAGTCCACTAATTAGACACATTTCAATAATTTATTTCCAGGAGAAATATTAGGAAAAGGGGGAAACTGTTTAAAAGAAATTTTGTTTATGGAACCATTGCCTAGAAGTTTTGACGCAAGACCAGGCCAGATAACTTGCCACTTAGAGCATAGATTAAAGAGAACCTTCCATTGCTGGTAAAAATGTAGGCAAAAGTCTTCCCCATCCATAATTTTATGAATGTACTCTAGACATCATTGCTTATGGATCTACATAAACCTCTGTTCCTTTCAACTGTACCAGCTGAATTTTCAGTCAAATTACTTTTGGCTTGCCATTGATCTATATTAGCATAAGAATTCCATAGAATTTCCTGACTGAGTATAGCATAGGAAGTAACCTCAAAATATGTTGCTGTATATATTCAAGTTTTAGGCTAGAGCACAATTATGAGTCAGTGCATTTTGAAAATTTAATAAGTCTTGAATCAGATTAGTATGTAAGTATAGAGTGTCAGACATCTTTAACTCTTTAAGTAACATTTTTCTTCCTTTCAGCCAGTGTTTAAAAATTTGTATCCTTTAGTCTAAAGATCCTGATTTATTTCTGAAAACAGTGGTTTAGACCTGTTTTTTGGTGCAGGTAAGACGTGACATTTTAACATGTGAGCTGAGAGGCTGTGTGGGAAATGAGGAGACTCACCGTCCACCCAGGAGAGCGGGTTGTGGTTACTCTCCTGTTGTGGGACTTCAGGCGGGTCACAGAACCCCCCCTCCGTGTTCCTCTTAGGTGAGGTC
Source organism: Tragulus kanchil (assembly GCA_022376925.1). Lineage (NCBI taxonomy): Eukaryota > Metazoa > Chordata > Mammalia > Artiodactyla > Tragulidae > Tragulus > Tragulus kanchil. Next base: position 284,121,514 of record JAIOJX010000032.1, on the reverse strand, counting down.
AGTAGAGGTCACTTAAGTCCAAGTAGCTCTGCTATCCTGTGTTTTCAAACTCGTTTTTAGGTAGCGGAATTCTGTCTTGAGGATAACTTTATGTGTAAGATGAGGAGGAAGTGAGGATGAAGGATGAGCAGGGCTGCGGCCCTCCCAGCTCCTCGCCCTCCCGCCTCTGTGGCTGGGCCGCTCAGTGAGTGTGTCTGTTTGCTTCCAGGGGCTATCAGCAGCAGGACGCCCATGAGTTCATGCGCTACCTGCTAGACCACCTGCACTTGGAACTCCAGGGTGGTTTCAACGGCATTTCCCGCTCCTCAATTCTACAAGAGAATGCTACTCTGTCCGCAAGTAACAAGTGTTGCATGTGAGATTTACATTTGTTCACTACTAACGAAGGCTTAACGTGCTTTGAATATGAATTTTCCTAAAGTTTTATTTTGACTTAATTTTTTCAAAAAGAAAATACCTGTTGTTTAATCAAACTGAGGCATTTATAACTTTTCGGAATTTTTCTTTGCCTCTCAGTATGAACAAAACTTTTCAGTTGCTTTCCCAGATACTAATACTCCCAAATACACTCTGAAATCAGATTTACTTTAAAGGGAGACATAATTGACTTTTATTTCAGCCTGGATTTTGGTTGTTTCCTTGTGTTCAAATTTTGCGAAACGTTTCTTTTTACTTACCTCTACAGGATGAACTCCCTAAAGAAAGAAAAGAATCAGTAATATATAGGGTTGCTGTACTATTTTTGCCTGGTAGTTCATAAATCTGACTTGATGTAAGATAAGGTGTTTAATGACAGAGCAGTCTCATAGTTAATCTGACTGTATCAGAGAAGGGCAATTAATATGAGCTGCCATACTTCTTTCAGTGTTTGATGTTTGAGGTCCTAGTGACTATGGTTCAAGTTAGAATCCAGTCCAGTGAGGGAAGGACAGAAATGTTCTTGCTGCTAGCACCAAGTCAAATGTAGTATTAAGTAAAAAATTCTGCCCTGTATTTTTTGATGGTATACTCATACATAAAGGATACTGAGCTGGGCTCTGTGACAGTCTGTGTGAAGTGAGAGGATTTATGTCTGTCATTTTATTTGATGCCCAGAGCACCTGTATGGAGTCACTAGAACCCTTTTAGGTGAGGTCAGTAGAGGTCACTTAAGTCCAAGTAGCTCTGCTATCCTGTGTTTTCAAACTCGTTTTTAGGTAGCGGAATTCTGTCTTGAGGATAACTTTATGTGTAAGATGAGGAGGAAGTGAGGATGAAGGATGAGCAGGGCTGCGGCCCTCCCAGCTCCTCGCCCTCCCGCCTCTGTGGCTGGGCCGCTCAGTGAGTGTGTCTGTTTGCTTCCAGGGGCTATCAGCAGCAGGACGCCCATGAGTTCATGCGCTACCTGCTAGACCACCTGCACTTGGAACTCCAGGGTGGTTTCAACGGCATTTCCCGCTCCTCAATTCTACAAGAGAATGCTACTCTGTCCGCAAGTAACAAGTGTTGCATGTGAGATTTACATTTGTTCACTACTAACGAAGGCTTAACGTGCTTTGAATATGAATTTTCCTAAAGTTTTATTTTGACTTAATTTTTTCAAAAAGAAAATACCTGTTGTTTAATCAAACTGAGGCATTTATAACTTTTCGGAATTTTTCTTTGCCTCTCAGTATGAACAAAACTTTTCAGTTGCTTTCCCAGATACTAATACTCCCAAATACACTCTGAAATCAGATTTACTTTAAAGGGAGACATAATTGACTTTTATTTCAGCCTGGATTTTGGTTGTTTCCTTGTGTTCAAATTTTGCGAAACGTTTCTTTTTACTTACCTCTACAGGATGAACTCCCTAAAGAAAGAAAAGAATCAGTAATATATAGGGTTGCTGTACTATTTTTGCCTGGTAGTTCATAAATCTGACTTGATGTAAGATAAGGTGTTTAATGACAGAGCAGTCTCATAGTTAATCTGACTGTATCAGAGAAGGGCAATTAATATGAGCTGCCATACTTCTTTCAGTGTTTGATGTTTGAGGTCCTAGTGACTATGGTTCAAGTTAGAATCCAGTCCAGTGAGGGAAGGACAGAAATGTTCTTGCTGCTAGCACCAAGTCAAATGTAGTATTAAGTAAAAAATTCTGCCCTGTATTTTTTGATGGTATACTCATACATAAAGGATACTGAGCTGGGCTCTGTGACAGTCTGTGTGAAGTGAGAGGATTTATGTCTGTCATTTTATTTGATGCCCAGAGCACCTGTATGGAGTCACATTGTGTGACAGTCACGTCTTTTCATGATAGTTTAACAGTAATTTTAAATTTCATTAGTGAGTTAGGAACATAAAAAATTATCACCAAGTTCTCAAAACTCAGGCTTCTTTCTGTTACCTTAAATTTCACTGGAGGATGCATTTCAGGATCTAAGAATCAGGCTTGCTAAAACTGCCATTAAAAAAAAAAAAAGATTTCTTGTATTTGTATAAACAGACCGAACCTACTGAAGGTGGGAATAAGGATGGATGGTAGAAATAAATGGCAGATGGGTTCTTTTTAATATACAGAAAACCATTAGTGCCAGTATAAAGGACCTTCTTGGCATCAGAGCCTGTTGAAGCAGCTAGTGTTTCCTCTCTTGGGGTTCAGTTGCAGTTGTAGAATAGTGATTTTGAAATAATTTGTGAATTTTGCTTTAAGTCATGGTATAATCAGGGAGCCAAGACTAGAGTAGTATCTTTTCCTCAGAGGAATAAATTATAATGGAAGAAGTACATTGGCTTTAAATATACTGCTTTTTAGTAAAGCAGTTTCCATTTTAATTAAAGGCAGCGGAGTATGTGAATATCAGTTGAAAACCCCAGTCATAGACCCTTCACTTCAGTCATTTTTTGGCGGTGGGGTATAGCCTTTGTAATGCAGACATTAAATCTAAAACCTGAGATGGACACTATATCCTACAGTTCATTGTATTAAGATTGCTGTACTATTTTTGCCTGGTAGTTCATAAATCTGACTTGATGTAAGATAAGGTGTTTAATGACAGAGCAGTCTCATAGTTAATCTGACTGTATCAGAGAAGGGCAATTAATATGAGCTGCCATACTTCTTTCAGTGTTTGATGTTTGAGGTCCTAGTGACTATGGTTCAAGTTAGAATCCAGTCCAGTGAGGGAAGGACAGAAATGTTCTTGCTGCTAGCACCAAGTCAAATGTAGTATTAAGTAAAAAATTCTGCCCTGTATTTTTTGATGGTATACTCATACATAAAGGATACTGAGCTGGGCTCTGTGACAGTCTGTGTGAAGTGAGAGGATTTATGTCTGTCATTTTATTTGATGCCCAGAGCACCTGTATGGAGTCACATTGTGTGACAGTCACGTCTTTTCATGATAGTTTAACAGTAATTTTAAATTTCATTAGTGAGTTAGGAACATAAAAAATTATCACCAAGTTCTCAAAACTCAGGCTTCTTTCTGTTACCTTAAATTTCACTGGAGGATGCATTTCAGGATCTAAGAATCAGGCTTGCTAAAAATGCCATTAAAAAAAAAAGATTTCTTGTATTTGTATAAACAGACCGAACCTACTGAAGGTGGGAATAAGGATGGATGGTAGAAATAAATGGCAGATGGGTTCTTTTTAATATACAGAAAACCATTAGTGCCAGTATAAAGGACCTTCTTGGCATCAGAGCCTGTTGAAGCAGCTAGTGTTTCCTCTCTTGGGGTTCAGTTGCAGTTGTAGAATAGTGATTTTGAAATAATTTGTGAATTTTGCTTTAAGTCATGGTATAATCAGGGAGCCAAGACTAGAGTAGTATCTTTTCCTCAGAGGAATAAATTATAATGGAAGAAGTACATTGGCTTTAAATATACTGCTTTTTAGTAAAGCAGTTTCCATTTTAATTAAAGGCAGCGGAGTATGTGAATATCAGTTGAAAACCCCAGTCATAGACCCTTCACTTCAGTCATTTTTTGGCGGTGGGGTATAGCCTTTGTAATGCAGACATTAAATCTAAAACCTGAGATGGACACTATATCCTACAGTTCATTGTATTAAGAATGCTACTGATAGCAAGTGACAGAGACCGCCTCAAAGTACTAAAAAAGAGCAATATACAAGTTCACATAACTGCACATGAGTTCTTGTTTGTGTTCCCCAGAGTGCTGTTAATGAAAGCACACAAATGAAATAACCTCAGCACCACTAATAGTTTAATTTCATTAATTTCTTTATATTCAGATTTATCTTTATTTGTCCTGTTGACTGTTTTATGTGGGGTTCCTGTGGTTGCAGTGAAACCCACAGCCATTTGGGACGTTAGGTATTTTTTGTTGACGTATATACCCATCAATACTATATTGTTAAGAGGAAGAAGATAGTGGTCAGGTCAGGCTAGCTGTGTGAACTTGGGTCAAGTTATTTAACCTTTGAAAAATGGGGATACTCTTACTTTCCTCTGAGTTGCTGTGAGGATTAAGTTAACCCATGGAAAGTACTCAGAATGGAGCCTGGCTTGTAAGTACATAACCTAGTGCCTGCTAATCCTGCTGTCACTGCCGCCTCCTCTCAGCTGTCCTTGTCCATACTGTGGCACACCATGCACCTGTCAGGGAGTGAGGTTCATGTCCAGGAAAGCAAAAGGCAGGTGTGATCTTGATTATTCTGATAAAAGATGCTTAACACACTGGAAGGGCTTTCTTTTTGGTAAGCACTTGTCTGAAAGCACTGTTTGTACAGTCTCACTTCATCATCACCAGGCTTCTAGGGCGGATAGATGTTATTCCTGTTTTATATTTGATGCAGCTGAGGCACAGGTAGGTTAAGTAACAGTAGGACGATTGGTTTTTTATTGTTCTTAAAGTTCTGTGCATATTTTTGATCTCTACAAGGGAATTACAATGTTTAGCTTTTAGTTGTGATGTCATATCTCCACCAGTGATTACGAAGTAGATGTTAAATTTGTTTCTGTCATTTTCCCCAAATGTGACCATCTAAAAAAATCTGAAACTATCTTCATTTAAGGTGGTAGTTCAAAGTAATTTAAAGAGCTCCCCATAATATGAGAAGTCTTGCAAAGGATCTAATATAAGGTGGTTTCCTCTTTCCTGAGGGGTATATTTGAGGGAAAAGGGGTCCTCTTGCTCTGAGTGCAGACATGTATGTGAACTGTTAGTAATGGCAAATGTTCATGTTAGTTAACTTCTGTATTGTAGAAAGTAGTGGGAGAGGGGTTGGGGGAAGGCTAGTAGCTTAAACGTTTTATTTGATATACCTCTATATAGCTTAGAAGTTTTTGTGTTATTTTATAATTTAAATGAATATAAATATAAGTTTATATATATATATAAAATTTCTAAGGGGGAGTAACCTAGAGGAGCTTTTACATATATTTAAGGTTTTTACTGAGATGTTTTCCCATGTGATTTTCTTTAGAAATGGAGCATCTACAGTTATCACGGCTATATTCGGAGGCATTCTCCAAAACGAGGTTAACTGTCTTATATGTGGGACAGAGTCTAGAAAGTTCGATCCATTCCTAGGTAAGACATATTTGGCACGTGATTTGATACTGTATTCAAATAGTAACAGTAAAGAGATAAATGCTTAAAAAATACATTTTTGGAAATTATGTTTTGAATGTGGTTACATATGCCTTTAACAGTTCTGTTTTTCTATTTCCTTTTAAGACCTTTCATTAGATATTCCAAGTCAGTTCAGAAATAAGCGCTCTAAGAATCAAGAAAATGGACCAGTTTGTTCATTACGAGGTAAAGATACTTTAATGTTCTGGAATTTCTACCCACCCTCCACCCCTGAAATAGCTGAATTAATACATGTATAAGTTCTGTCTGTAAGTGCTCTGTTGATTGTTTTCATGAATCTGTGTTATAACTTAACAAAAGTCAAACCTGTATGTCTCTTCCTATCCAACAAATCTTTACAAGAATGCCTGCCCGAGATACTGACTGACCTGCGAGGTCAAGTGAAAATATTTCTTTCCTTTCTCCTCTTTTTAATTAATTAATTAATTAATTTCATGAAGTAAAAAGAATAGAGCTTCCAGCACAGGCACTGGTGGTTGAGGGGGATAGAAGAGAACCCCCTTAGCCAGTTCAGGCAAGCCAATTTGTATTTTCCAGTCGGCTATTAAAACAGTTGATGAAAAAAATATCTTAAGGTTGTAAAGGCCCTGTAGGCCCACACCCACAATATTAACATGAGATTAGCTAGAGGATAGTCTCTGGGCTAGGGCTGAAAATGCACTGTATTTCCTATGATACTTATTGGACTCACTCTATAAGGTACTATAATTCTGTGTGTAATTCTAACAGTTATTTTTATTTGAAATGGAAGAATATTTAACCTTTGTAACTACTGCATAATAAATTTTGTCAGAACAACAACAATAAAAGACATTCCAATGTAAAGGCGTTGCTACGCCCATAGTATTAACATAAGGCAATAAAGTTAGTTTCAGGGGTTGATCTTTATCATAGGAAACATTTCAGGCTAGAAAAATGTTTGTTTGCCTTTCTTCCCCCTCCTCTTTAGGACCCACTGCCCTCCTTATCAAACCTGCCTTTTCACCCCTTTCATTCCCCCTATTTTTCTTTTAGGAGAATTATGTTGCCAGGTATATGCTGAGAAAGGGGTGTGGCCCCTAAGTTGTTGAGTCAACAGCATAGCTTTTATTTAGGGTCTCTGATCCTGGGGGTCCCAAATTTATTTATTTATTTATTTATTTATGGAAGGGAGGAAAGAAGGAAATAAATTACTTGACCAACTGGAAAATTGACACTCCCATAGGAGGACACTTCCGAGTCCCCCATTAGGCTTAGGGTGAACACTCTTGGGAGGCCGCACAGAGGGTTTCCCAGGCACTGGGACCCAGGGCATAGGAGCATGGGCCAGACCTACCTGGGGGTCTTAGAGGGGGTCGACTTTCGGGGCAGGGACTATGGTGGTGGATGCCCCCAGGAATACTCATCAGTGTGAGCTCTCCCACAGGTGGCCATTTCGGCACCAAGACCTGGCTTCAACCCAACAGCCTTTATTTCTGGGATACCTCAGGCCCACCAACAGGGTGGAAACACAGTGTAAGCCAGCAGCCACCTGTAAACATATCCCTTGAGACAGACCTATCTTATCAAAGGGACAAGACCCAGCTCTACCCATCAGTGGGCAAGTGCCGGTCCCCCGCTCACCCACAAGGCGGAAAACAGCAGAACTGAGAAGAATTGTAGTCCTGCAGCCTGGGAAATGGAGACCACAAACACACAAAATTAGATAAACTGAGATGGCAGAGAAATATGTTTTAGACGAAGGAAGTCGGCTATTAAAACAGTTGATGAAAAATATCTTAAGGTTGTAAAGGCCCTGTAGGCCCACACCCACAATATTAACATGAGATTAGCTAGAGGATAGTCTCTGGGCTAGGGCTGAAAATGCACTGTATTTCCTATGATACTTATTGGACTCACTCTATAAGGTACTATAATTCTGTGTGTAATTCTAACAGTTATTTTTATTTGAAATGGAAGAATATTTAACCTTTGTAACTACTGCATAATAAATTTTGTCAGAACAACAACAATAAAAGACATTCCAATGTAAAGGCGTTGCTACGCCCATAGTATTAACATAAGGCAATAAAGTTAGTTTCAGGGGTTGATCTTTATCATAGGAAACATTTCAGGCTAGAAAAATGTTTGTTTGCCTTTCTTCCCCCTCCTCTTTTAGGACCCACTGCCCTCCTTATCAAACCTGCCTTTTCACCCCTTTCATTCCCCCTATTTTTCTTTTAGGAGAATTATGTTGCCAGGTATATGCTGAGAAAGGGGTGTGGCCCCTAAGTTGTTGAGTCAACAGCATAGCTTTTATTTAGGGTCTCTGATCCTGGGGGTCCCAAATTTATTTATTTATTTATTTATTTATGGAAGGGAGGAAAGAAGGAAATAAATTACTTGACCAACTGGAAAATTGACACTCCCATAGGAGGACACTTCCGAGTCCCCCATTAGGCTTAGGGTGAACACTCTTGGGAGGCCGCACAGAGGGTTTCCCAGGCACTGGGACCCAGGGCATAGGAGCATGGGCCAGACCTACCTGGGGGTCTTAGAGGGGGTCGACTTTCGGGGCAGGGACTATGGTGGTGGATGCCCCCAGGAATACTCATCAGTGTGAGCTCTCCCACAGGTGGCCATTTCGGCACCAAGACCTGGCTTCAACCCAACAGCCTTTATTTCTGGGATACCTCAGGCCCACCAACAGGGTGGAAACACAGTGTAAGCCAGCAGCCACCTGTAAACATATCCCTTGAGACAGACCTATCTTATCAAAGGGACAAGACCCAGCTCTACCCATCAGTGGGCAAGTGCCGGTCCCCCGCTCACCCACAAGGCGGAAAACAGCAGAACTGAGAAGAATTGTAGTCCTGCAGCCTGGGAAATGGAGACCACAAACACACAAAATTAGATAAACTGAGATGGCAGAGAAATATGTTTTAGACGAAGGAACAAGATAAAACCCAAGAACAACAACTAAGTGAACTGGAAATAGGCAATCTCCCCCTTGAAGAAAAATTCAAAGTAATGAGAGTGAAGATGATCCAAGATCTCAGGAAAGAATGGAGGCACAGACTGAGGGGATACCTAGAATCTTTAAAGAAAAAACAGATGAACAATAACTACAATGAAAAATAGGGACTTCCCTGGTGGCTCAGTGGCTAAGACTCTATGCTGCCAATGCAGGGGGCCCGAGTTCGATCCCTGGTCAGGGAACTAGATCCCACATGCTATAACTAAGAGTTCACACACCACAACTAGAGGATCTTACATGCCACAACTAAGACCCAGTGCAGCCAAATAAATAAAATGAGTTGTTTAAAAAAAGATAATAAATATATTAGATGGAATCAATAGTAGAATAAATGAGGCAGATTGCTGGAAATCACTGCTGTGGAATAGAATGGGGAAAGAAGTAATGAGGACAGTCCAGGAAAGTTCTGGGAGAACGTTAAATGTACCAACATCTGCATTATAGGGGTCCCAGAAGGAGAAGGGCCTGAGAAAATATTTGAAGAGATAATAGCCAAAAAATTCCCCAAAGAAAGGAAATACATGCTCAAGTCCAAAAAGTGCAGAGTCCCAAATAGGACAAACCCAACGAAGAACACAGTCAGGCACACATTAATCAAACTGACAAAGAGAAAATATGAAGAACAAAAAGGGAATTCCTCTCTGGTTATCAGCTGATTTTTTTTTTTCCTTTTAGCAGAAACTGGAAGGGAGTGGCATAATATAATGTGATTAAAGGGAAAAACGTACTCTCCTCAGCAAGGCTCTCACTTAGCTTTGACAGAGAAATACAAGCTTTACAGACAAGCAAAAGCTAAGAGAACTCACCGCAACCAAACCATCTTTACAACAAACAGGAAAGGAACTTTTCTAGACAGAAAAATAAGGCCACAACTAAAAATGAGAAAATTACTAATGGGAAAGCTCATTGGTAAAGGCAGCCATACAGTAAAAGTAGGAAATCATCCAAACACAAATATGATATCAAAGCCAGCAATCATGAGGAGAGTACAAATGCATTTGAAAGAGACCAGCAGTTTAATCATATATAGATATAGACTGCTATATCAAACCTCATGGTAACTGCAAACCAAAAACCTATACTAGATATACATACAAAACAGAAAAAGTAATCCAAACACAACAGTAAAGATACTCATCAAATCACAAGTGAACAAGACAGGAAGAAAAAAGACCTACGAAAGCAAATCCAAAACAATGAACAAAACAGCCATAAGAACATATATATTGATAATTACCATACATGTAAATAGACTAGGCTGAATCACAAAAACAAGATGTATGTACACACACACACACACACACACATATATATATACATATGGTCTTGTTTTTGTATCCATACACATATAAATATATGCTGTCCTCAAGAGGCCCACTTCAGATCTAGGGACACATACAAATGAAAAGGGACGGAGAAAGGTATTCCATACAGGTAAAATCAAAGGAAGCTGAAGTAGCAATACTTGTATCAGGCAAAAAAATATTTAAAAATAAAGAATGTTACAAAAGACAAGGGCAGTACAAAATTGATAAAGATCAATCCAAGAAGAAAATACAAGTATAAATATTCGTGGGCTTCCCTGGTGGCTCAGATGGTAAAGAATTTGCCTGCATTGTGGGAGACCTGGGCTCCATCCCTGGGTTGAGAAGATCTCTTGGAAGAGGGCATGCAACCCACTCCAGTATTCTTACCTGGAGAATCCCAGGTCAGAGGAGCCTGGAGGGCTGCAGTCCACGGGGACACACAGAGGTGAACACAATTGAGCAAATAAGCACAGCACAGCAAATGTACACCCAACATAGGTCCTTAATATAAGACAAATGCTTACAGCTCTCACTTAGCTTTGACAGAGAAATACAAGCTTTACAGACAAGCAAAAGCTAAGAGAACTCACCGCAACCAAACCATCTTTACAACAAACAGGAAAGGAACTTTTCTAGACAGAAAAATAAGGCCACAACTAAAAATGAGAAAATTACTAATGGGAAAGCTCATTGGTAAAGGCAGCCATACAGTAAAAGTAGGAAATCATCCAAACACAAATATGATATCAAAGCCAGCAATCATGAGGAGAGTACAAATGCATTTGAAAGAGACCAGCAGTTTAATCATATATAGATATAGACTGCTATATCAAACCTCATGGTAACTGCAAACCAAAAACCTATACTAGATATACATACAAAACAGAAAAAGTAATCCAAACACAACAGTAAAGATACTCATCAAATCACAAGTGAACAAGACAGGAAGAAAAAAGACCTACGAAAGCAAATCCAAAACAATGAACAAAACAGCCATAAGAACATATATATTGATAATTACCATACATGTAAATAGACTAGGCTGAATCACAAAAACAAGATGTATGTACACACACACACACACACACACATATATATATACATATGGTCTTGTTTTTGTATCCATACACATATAAATATATGCTGTCCTCAAGAGGCCCACTTCAGATCTAGGGACACATACAAATGAAAAGGGACGGAGAAAGGTATTCCATACAGGTAAAATCAAAGGAAGCTGAAGTAGCAATACTTGTATCAGGCAAAAAAATATTTAAAAATAAAGAATGTTACAAAAGACAAGGGCAGTACAAAATTGATAAAGATCAATCCAAGAAGAAAATACAAGTATAAATATTCGTGGGCTTCCCTGGTGGCTCAGATGGTAAAGAATTTGCCTGCATTGTGGGAGACCTGGGCTCCATCCCTGGGTTGAGAAGATCTCTTGGAAGAGGGCATGCAACCCACTCCAGTATTCTTACCTGGAGAATCCCAGGTCAGAGGAGCCTGGAGGGCTGCAGTCCACGGGGACACACAGAGGTGAACACAATTGAGCAAATAAGCACAGCACAGCAAATGTACACCCAACATAGGTCCTTAATGTATAAGACAAATGCTAACAGTCATACAGGAGAAATCGACAGTAACACAGTAATAGCGGGGGACTTTAACACCTCACTTACATTGACAGACAGATCATCCAGACAGAAAATCAATAAGGAAACACAGGCCTTAAATGCTACATTAGACCAGATAGACATGACAATACAAAACCTAGGGGACACAGCAAAAGCAGTTTTAAGAGGGAAGTTTAAAGCAAGACTTACTTCAGAAAACAAGGAAAATCTCAAACAGCCTAATCTTATACCTGAAGCAACTAGATTCAAACAAAGTTCAAAGTTAGTAGAAGAAATTAATGATTAGAGCAGAAATAAATGAACTATAGAGATAGAGTCTTACTTTTATATGCTTATAAGTCTACTTGGCTAGGATTTTGCTTTTGTGCTTTTTGGATTTGTAATTGTTAAGTTTGTTAGTCATGCTCAGTCAGTTCCTATTCTTTACAATCCCATGGACTATAGCCCTCCAGGCTCCTCTATCCAGGGAATTCTCCAGGCAAGAATACTGGAGTGGGTAACCAGGTTAGTTTTCATCTAAAAATAAACAGTGATGGTGAGAAAGACCACTAACAATTGAAACCATTTAACTGAAAGGATGTATATTATGAGCAGCTAAAATAACCTCAGATCTATACCGTAACAAAAATACCATCCAAAAGGAAAAAAGTGCAGTTTAATCTTACTAATACTGTAAATCAGAGAATCCTAAATAAAATATCAGCAAGTAGAATCCAGTTCTGTCCTAAAACACTATAGAGATCAAGTAGGATTTAGTCCAATTATGCGAAGATATAATATTAGAAAGTATAATTTATTGGGAGAAGAAAAATCAAAATGCTCAAATAGGTTTTGATAACATTCCAAATTCATTACTGATTAAAAGAAGAAAAAGCCCTTTTACTATAGGAATAGACATGTTCTTAACTTGTTGAGGATTATCACTGCTATCATCGAAAGCTATCAGTGATCATCCAGTTAACAGTGAAGCGCTAACAACTTTCCATTACAGCCAGGGCTACTCCTGCTGTGGGACAAGGCAGTAGACTAGGAAAAGAAATAATAAGTAATGAAGAGGAAAGATGAAATTCTTACCTCGAACATTTCCAAAGAATCAGCTGGAAATTGTTAAGGAATGTTTAACATTAGCTATCCCTGAAATGAAGGACTGGAGACCTGCTTTTTTTTTTTTTTTTTTTTTGACTACTGCTATTGGTCTTTCATTTATTTCCATCTTTGTTCTTTGGCCTGTGTGGGCCTCCCATCACAGTGGCCTCTCTCGTCACTGAGCACCGGCTCTATGCGCTTTCATGCCCCACATTGGGCGGCTTGCTCTGGGCACATGTGCTCCAGAGCTCGGGCTTGGCAGTTAGACACGCTGGTCCAGTCGCTCCGTGGCATGTGGGATCTTCCCAGGCCAGGGATTGAACCAGTGCCCCTTGCACTGCAAAGCGGTGTCCTTACCCACTGGACCACCAGGGAAGCCCGAGACCTGCTTTTTCTAGCCCTCAACTTAAAAACACTCTAAGGTACTTAAAGATAAATTTATTGAGAAATATGCAAGATGAAAAAATAGTTAAAACTTTAATACAGAAGAACTGAAAAAGCCAGAAGAGAGCTAGGTCATATTCTTGGATGGGAAGACCCAATATGATAGAAGACCCAAATTATCCCCAAATTTATTCTCATCAGTTCAGAAATTTCTTCTCTAAGCAGATACTCTTAAGAGGAACTAAAGAGTCTTAAAACAAGAACAGTGGGGCAGGACAGAGATAACATATGTAGTGTCCTGGAAGTACTGATTTAACAGGGGCAGGTTCAGAAACACATACATGGGAATGTATTTATGGCAAAGAAGACACTGAATTAGTGGAGAAAGTAAGGTATTAGTCAATAAATAGTATAAGTAAAAATTTATGTGGGAATCATTAATTTCATTCCCAACTTTATGTTTTCCCAAATTAATTAATTTGAGGCTTTTAAGATATAGTGTGAAAAATAAAATCACAAGGAAATTATAAAAAAACCAAGGGACTTTACTCACTGCTAGTGGATCATCCAGTTAACAGTGAAGCGCTAACAACTTTCCATTACAGCCAGGGCTACTCCTGCTGTGGACAAGGCAGTAGACTAGGAAAAGAAATAATAAGTAATGAAGAGGAAAGATGAAATTCTTACCTCGAACATTTCCAAAGAATCAGCTGGAAATTGTTAAGGAATGTTTAACATTAGCTATCCCTGAAATGAAGGACTGGAGACCTGCTTTTTTTTTTTTTTTTTTTTGACTACTGCTATTGGTCTTTCATTTATTTCCATCTTTGTTCTTTGGCCTGTGTGGGCCTCCCATCACAGTGGCCTCTCTCGTCACTGAGCACCGGCTCTATGCGCTTTCATGCCCCACATTGGGCGGCTTGCTCTGGGCACATGTGCTCCAGAGCTCGGGCTTGGCAGTTAGACACGCTGGTCCAGTCGCTCCGTGGCATGTGGGATCTTCCCAGGCCAGGGATTGAACCAGTGCCCCTTGCACTGCAAAGCGGTGTCCTTACCCACTGGACCACCAGGGAAGCCCGAGACCTGCTTTTTCTAGCCCTCAACTTAAAAACACTCTAAGGTACTTAAAGATAAATTTATTGAGAAATATGCAAGATGAAAAAATAGTTAAAACTTTAATACAGAAGAACTGAAAAAGCCAGAAGAGAGCTAGGTCATATTCTTGGATGGGAAGACCCAATATGATAGAAGACCCAAATTATCCCCAAATTTATTCTCATCAGTTCAGAAATTTCTTCTCTAAGCAGATACTCTTAAGAGGAACTAAAGAGTCTTAAAACAAGAACAGTGGGGCAGGACAGAGATAACATATGTAGTGTCCTGGAAGTACTGATTTAACAGGGGCAGGTTCAGAAACACATACATGGGAATGTATTTATGGCAAAGAAGACACTGAATTAGTGGAGAAAGTAAGGTATTAGTCAATAAATAGTATAAGTAAAAATTTATGTGGGAATCATTAATTTCATTCCCAACTTTATGTTTTCCCAAATTAATTAATTTGAGGCTTTTAAGATATAGTGTGAAAAATAAAATCACAAGGAAATTATAAGAAAACACCTTTGTGATTGTATTACAGGAGAGAGCTTTCTAAGTATGCCACCAAGGCTAGAAATTCATAAATTTCACTGTGTGATGGTAAAATAGGCTATCAGCAAAGTAGAAAAGGAGTTAATAAATTTGAAACATGTTTGAAACATTTGTAACATATATGAAAAAAAGGTACTTTGGCAGATACATGAATGAGAAATAAATGCAGGACTTTCCTGCTGGTCCAGTACTTAAAAAACTGCCTGCCAATATCAGCCTGGGAAGAGTCCACATGACATGAGGCAGCTAAGCCATGTGCCACGAGTACTCAGCCTGCACTCTGGAACCCATGCTCCTCAGCAAGAGAAGCCACCACAGTGAGGACCGCGACAGACAGAGCCCACACCGCACCAAAGACCAGTGCAGCCGAAAACAAACTTTCAGAAAAGAGAGAAATGCAGATGCTCAATTTAACATCTGGAAAAATACTAAGTCTCAGTTAAGTGAAAAAATGTATAAGTAAAGTAGAATTTGTCAAGATGATAAATACTGATTATATGCACTGTTAGTAACAGTTTCCTGAAGAGACACTTTTATACTGTCATACATTGGTGTTAGGAGTATAAATTGGTATAGCTATTTTCAGAGGATGGTGATCACCATTTTTTTGGCGGGGGTACGGTTGGGGAGGGAAGAGGGCGGGTGAGCCACTTCTATTGGTCTTTCATTTATCTATTTTTATCCATCTTTGTTCTTTGGCCCATGCGGGCCTCCCATCGCGGTGGCCTCTGTTGTCATGGAGTGCCGGCTCTGGGCGCATGCGCTCCAGAGCTCCGGCTCAGTAATTGGACACATCGATGTCCAGCCGCTCCGCCGCACGTGGGATATTCCCAGGCCAGGGATCGAACCGGCGCCCCTTGCACTGCAAGGCGGTGTCCTTACCCACTGGACCACCAGGGAAGCCCCAGTGATCACCATTTTTAATGGACATTTTTTAGACATCATTTCATTTGTGAATGTGGACAGTAACATCTCTAAAAGATATTCATGGAAACACTGCTATATAAATCCTAAGTGATTTATATGCCTGCCAGGAAATCATTGGTTTAATACATTGTGCTATGTAGCATTTAAGAAAGATAAAACTGATCAACAGCTAGGCCACAGAAGAGAGCCACAAAATACTGTAGAGTCAAACAATATCTATGGACATATGTATATAGAATTATCCCATGAATTCTTCCATTTGTATAAGATTAAAAAAATACGTGTACTACAATTTTAAAGCAGCGTACACCTGTTCACTGTGATTTTCTCAGTGGGTAGTGGGATTCAGAAAGAAATGGAACTGGGAATATTTTTCATCTCTTTTATACTGTTTTCTTTTTAACTTACTATATCACTTTTATATATGTGCTTTGGGGGAGCAAAAGAAAATGTGGATTATTTATGCACACTTCTCAATTACTGCTCTGCTGAATTTATACACTGCATAAAGTGATTCAGTAATTTTAACAAACTAATTTTATTTCCTGCTCTCTACAGGATCCTATTTAAGTTTTTAAAAAAACCCTTTTTGTTTTTTTCTTTTTTTAACAAGTTTTATATTTAAATTTTTGGCTGTACCTTGCAGCATGAAGGAACTCGGTTCTACAACCAGGGGTCAAACATGTACCCCCTGCATTGGAAGGCAGAGTCTTAACCTCTCTGGACCACCAGCGAAGTCCCTTTAAACAGTTTATATAATGCATTAGACTAACACTTGTGAAACACATGTCCTTGAAACCTTTAAGAATCTTAGGAGCTTCAGAAGCCAGCATGACATATATACATACATGCATACACACACACACACAGACTTTTCCTCGTGAAATGCAATAAAATACAAATGAAAAAGTTACGCAGTTTCCTTAGATCCTTAGTGAAGGTAAGTGGAGAACAACAAAACTTGGCTGAGGTGTGAGTACTGGGTGCCTAGTAGACTGCTCACCGGCCACGTGACTCACTCCTGCATATGAGCTGTGAGGTGACATTCACATTCATGCTGCTGCAAAATAGTAAACTGCAGTACATTTCAGGGTCACATTTCTCAAACAGTTAAGATGACAGTTGTCAAATCTGTGAATGTCAAGGAGATGCCGTGTCTAGGCAGTCTTCCTTTCAAAGAAATGCTTGTGTGCATTTCAAAGAAGTCTTTGTATGTTTATTGTAAAATTGGGGGACAATTCAAAGGAGTACAAAGAGGAAAGTGAACCTCCCTCATAAGCCTATTTTCAGAAATACCATTGTTACGGATATTTTAATTTAAAATCTTGTTTAAAAACTTTATTAAAGAGGCAGCGGTTGGAACTTTAGGATTATTCTGAGTTGTCACTGTTAACCCATAGAAACCATTACAAACAGGCCTCTTCAGAAGAGCTAAAGAAGCTTTTAAACCCCGTAGGGAGATGACAATCATAATGGGGACAGTTCTCTACAGACCCAGCAAGGATTTATGATGTCACTTCTTTGTTGAGACTCCCTAGACCATCATCTGGGTACAGCTGCAGAGGTGGGCTTCCTGCCCTGTGGCAGTGCCAGGGAGAAAAGGAGAACACAAAGAGCGCTCCTAGAAGCAACTGGGCTCACTGGTTTAATTTTTTTAAGTAATGTTACACTTCCAGAGCCAGTTTGTAACATCTTAATCAGAGAACAATGACCAAACCAGAAATAAATACTAATTCAATACTGTTAACTACAGACTTTGTTGGAATACAACCAGGGGTCAAACATGTACCCCCTGCATTGGAAGGCAGAGTCTTAACCTCTCTGGACCACCAGCGAAGTCCCTTTAAACAGTTTATATAATGCATTAGACTAACACTTGTGAAACACATGTCCTTGAAACCTTTAAGAATCTTAGGAGCTTCAGAAGCCAGCATGACATATATACATACATGCATACACACACACACACAGACTTTTCCTCGGGAAATGCAATAAAATACAAATGAAAAGTTACGCAGTTTCCTTAGATCCTTAGTGAAGGTAAGTGGAGAACAACAAAACTTGGCTGAGGTGTGAGTACTGGGTGCCTAGTAGACTGCTCACCGGCCACGTGACTCACTCCTGCATATGAGCTGTGAGGTGACATTCACATTCATGCTGCTGCAAAATAGTAAACTGCAGTACATTTCAGGGTCACATTTCTCAAACAGTTAAGATGACAGTTGTCAAATCTGTGAATGTCAAGGAGATGCCGTGTCTAGGCAGTCTTCCTTTCAAAGAAATGCTTGTGTGCATTTCAAAGAAGTCTTTGTATGTTTATTGTAAAATTGGGGGACAATTCAAAGGAGTACAAAGAGGAAAGTGAACCTCCCTCATAAGCCTATTTTCAGAAATACCATTGTTACGGATATTTTAATTTAAAATCTTGTTTAAAAACTTTATTAAAGAGGCAGCGGTTGGAACTTTAGGATTATTCTGAGTTGTCACTGTTAACCCATAGAAACCATTACAAACAGGCCTCTTCAGAAGAGCTAAAGAAGCTTTTAAACCCCGTAGGGAGATGACAATCATAATAGGGACAGTTCTCTACAGACCCAGCAAGGATTTATGATGTCACTTCTTTGTTGAGACTCCCTAGACCATCATCTGGGTACAGCTGCAGAGGTGGGCTTCCTGCCCCTGTGGCAGTGCCAGGGAGAAAAGGAGAACACAAAGAGCGCTCCTAGAAGCAACTGGGCTCACTGGTTTAATTTTTTTAAGTAATGTTACACTTCCAGAGCCAGTTTGTAACATCTTAATCAGAGAACAATGACCAAACCAGAAATAAATACTAATTCAATACTGTTAACTACAGACTTTGTTGGAATTTCATTCTTGTCTCCAGGAATGTCCTTTTTCTACTCCAGCATCTGATGATGTCACTGGTTTTAAAGCTGAGTGTTGTAAACTCTAGACTCAGCTCCTATTGCTTGCCTATGAATTGTCTAATGGACCTTTTACATCTTCTATTCCATTTCAGTATGTCATGTATGGCCTCATTTGAAAAGGAGGGACTCTGCACTATTTTGTGCATAAGTGGCTGAGGGACCACTTACTTGTTGGTTACCCCGTAAGTGTAAGCCTCTCAAAAGTTCAGGAGGAAGAAAAACACAAGGAAGAAAATTTTGGAAAGCAAAAAGATGCTGGAGGAGTCTGAAATTATGTCAGGGAAAAGATAAGGACTGGAAGAATGCTGGAGGGAGGGGCCTTGTTTTCAGAAGAGGAGCAGGTGACGCGGGGCCCAGGCAGGTGCAGAGGCTGTCGGGCCTGGTGTGGGGAGGGGGCTCACCTCCCCGCGGAGGGAGTGCTGCAGTGTGGCTCCAGAGGTGCCCACCAGTGCCACGGCAGAGAGAAGAAACCAGAGGGCAGTCCAGGACTTCTAAGCATTTTACATTTTAGTCTTTAAAATGCAAATGAGTTGCTGTGAAATATTGATATATTATTTTGCTATTATCAATATTTGTAAGGGTATCACATTCCCGAAATTAGAGGTTCTAAATAGTTACTATAAGGATACTTTTACGATGCCTACCTACGAACTCACTAGTATCTCCCCCTGAATGACTGCCTGCTTCCATACATAGGAAAGTGGCTCAGTGCAGCTTAAATATAGGGAAAAAATGCTTCCCCACCATCAAGCTGTTTGTTTCTCAGTCTTGTGTGGCTAGGGAATGGTGTCTTGCTAGCAAATCATACAACCACCTGGTTAATATCAGATGGAGAAGCTGAGGGACCGGGCATCTCAGTCATCATTCTTGCCTACACTCTTACTTGTTCATGGAAGTTTCAGGCAGATACTGATTTTCAGTTTTTTAAAAAAATATTTTCTCTATGCTGATAAAATATACATCAAGTTTACCATGTTAATAATTTTCAGATGTACAATTTAGCAGCATCCAGTAAACTCACAATATGATTCAACCATCACCACTATTTTCAGAACTTTTAAAATCATCCAAAACAGAAAATGTACCAATTGACAATAATGTCCCTTTCCTTTCTGCCAAGCCCTGGTACTTCTGTTCTACTTTCCATAAATCAGAAAATCACCTTCTGTGACTGGTATATTTCACTTAGCATGTTTTCGAGGTTCGTCCTTATTATAGCATGCATCAGAACTGACTTCCTTTTTAAGGTTACTATTAGGTTGTACATATATATCACATTTTGTTTGTCCAGTAGTCTGTTGATGTAAACTTGGGTTGCTTTTACCTTTTGACTATTATGAAAATGTTGCTGCAAACATAAGTGTACAAGTATCCGTTGAGTCCCTGCTCTCAGTTCTTCTGTCTACCCAGGAGTGAAACTGCTACATCACGTGGTAATTCTTCACCTTTTTGAGGTGCTGTCAGACTGGTTTTCACACTGGGTGTACTATTCTACGTTTCCACCAGCAATGCATGAGAATTCTAATTTTTCTCATCTTCCAAGACAACAGAAATGAAAATGAAAAGAAACAAATGGGACCTAATCAAACTTACAAGCTTTTGCACAGCAAAATGAACCATAAACAAAATGAAAAGACAACTTACAAAATGGGAGAAAATATTTCCAAACAATGCAACCAACAAGTGATTAATCTCCAAAACACACAGTTTATACAACTCAGCAACAAAAAACTACAGGAAAAAGGGCAGAAGACGTAAACAGACATTTCTCCAAAGAAGAAATACAAATGGCCAACAGGCACATGAAAAGATGTTTAACATCACTAACTATTAGAGAATGCAAATCAAAACTACAATGAGGTGCCACCTCACATAGGTCAGAATGGCCATCATTAGAAACTCCACAGAGAACAAATGGTGGAGAGGGTATAGAGAAAAGGGAATTCTCCTGTACTGCTGGTGGGAATGTAAGTTGGTGTAGCCATATGGAAAATAGTATGGAGTGTCCTCAGACAACTAAAAATAGAGCTACCAAATGATCCAGCAATCCCATCCTGGACATATATCCAGACAAAATTCTAATCCTAAAAGATAACATGCACCCTGATGTTCATGGCAGTACTGAACCCATCTATGAAATAAAGGAGGAGGGCATGGCAACCCACTCTAGTGTTCTTGCCTGGAGTATCCGTGGACAGAGAATCCTGGCAGGCTACAGTCCATGTGGTCTCAGACAGACACACACACACACACACACACGGCTTTCTTGATGGCTCAGTGGTGAGGAATCTGCCTGCAATGAAGGAGACCTGGGTACGAACCCCGGGTTGGGAAGATGCCCCGGAGGAGGGCATGGCAACTCACTATTCTTGTCTGGAGGATTCTATGGACGGAGAAGCCTGGAGGGCTACAGTCCATGGGGTCACACAGAGCTGGACACGACTGAAGTGAGTAAGCAGCAGAATGAAATAGAAACAGATTCACAGAGAACAGACTTGTGGTTGCCAAGGGGGAGAAGGCTAGGGGAAAGATGGAGTGGGAGGCTGGGGTTATCAGATGTAAGCTATAATACACAGAATGGGTAAACAGTAAGGTCCTTGTGTATAGCACAGAGAACTATATTCAATATCCTATGGTAAACCATAATGGAAAAGTATTTAAAAGAGAATTTATACATAAAAATGCTCACTATGCTGACATTAATACAACATTGCAAATTAACTATACTTCAATTTAGACAAAATAATGCATGGAGAGGTTCCAGCTCAAGATGGTGACATAGGCATATTCTGAGTTTCCCTCCTTCCATGGCTACACAAAATCTACAAATACATAAAGAACAGTTGTATTTTGAAAAAATCTCAAAACTAACAGAGCAGCTCTTGTACATTGGACAAGAAAGAAGGAAACCACTGTAGTGGGTAGAGAGGCTGAGACATACTCTCACCGTGAGCCCACACCTAGAGCTTCTCCCAAGGCAGGGCTTGGCACCGCAGCTTTTAAGACCTGCACCTGAGAAAGGCAAGGCCTCCCAAGAGTGTCCTCAGACAACTAAAAATAGAGCTACCAAATGATCCAGCAATCCCATCCTGGACATATATCCAGACAAAATTCTAATCCTAAAAGATAACATGCACCCTGATGTTCATGGCAGTCAACCCACTGAAAAAAGAGGCTGCAACCACCAGTCTCCTGGAATATCCGTACAAAGATAACATGCACCCTGATGTTCATGGCAGTACTGAACCCATCTATGAAATAAAGGAGGAGGGCATGGCAACCCACTCTAGTGTTCTTGCCTGGAGTATCCGTGGACAGAGAATCCTGGCAGGCTACAGTCCATGTGGTCTCAGACAGACACACACACACACACACGGCTTTCTTGATGGCTCAGTGGTGAGGAATCTGCCTGCAATGAAGGAGACCTGGGTACGAACCCCGGGTTGGGAAGATGCCCCGGAGGAGGGCATGGCAACTCACTATTCTTGTCTGGAGGATTCTATGGACGGAGAAGCCTGGAGGGCTACAGTCCATGGGGTCACACAGAGCTGGACACGACTGAAGTGAGTAAGCAGCAGAATGAAATAGAAACAGATTCACAGAGAACAGACTTGTGGTTGCCAAGGGGGAGAAGGCTAGGGGAAAGATGGAGTGGGAGGCTGGGGTTATCAGATGTAAGCTATAATACACAGAATGGGTAAACAGTAAGGTCCTTGTGTATAGCACAGAGAACTATATTCAATATCCTATGGTAAACCATAATGGAAAAGTATTTAAAAGAGAATTTATACATAAAAATGCTCACTATGCTGACATTAATACAACATTGCAAATTAACTATACTTCAATTTAGAAAAAAAATAATGCATGGAGAGGTTCCAGCTCAAGATGGTGACATAGGCATATTCTGAGTTTCCCTCCTTCCATGGCTACACAAAATCTACAAATACATAAAGAACAGTTGTATTTTGAAAAACTCTCAAAACTAACAGAGCAGCTCTTGTACATTGGACAAGAAAGAAGGAAACCACTGTAGTGGGTAGAGAGGCTGAGACATACTCTCACCGTGAGCCCACACCTAGAGCTTCTCCCCGAAGGCAGGGCTTGGCACCGCAGCTTTTAAGACCTGCACCTGAGAGGCAAGGCCTCAAAAGATCTAGCTTTAAACACCAGCAGATCTTGCGTCCACCAGACCCACGAGATTTAGAAGTGGTGCTTAAAGGGCTCATGCTCAGCCTCTCTCATTTTAGGGCTCCATGCAGAAGCAGCCATTTGAAAAGCACCAAGACTTTATGTGAGGCTTGTCTGCTGATCCTAAAGCCTCAGCCTGAGGGCAGGGGCCTGCTGAGCTATCCTCTAGGGACGGAGGCTGGCGGGCACCTTCGTAGTCTCCCTCTGCCTTGGTAACACTTGCGGCTGCTGTGTTTGTTGTTTTTGGTGAGTGCTATCTTTATACTCCCTTTCTGTTTTGCTCCAGCCAGCAGGCACCATCTCCAGAGCACCAGTATCTCCTGGAGGGGGACTTCTGCATGTGTCAGCTCCCACCCAGGGATACCCCTTGATCATGTGGCATTCATTCCTGGGCCCCATGAGACTATGATAATGAAGAGACAGTTCTTGGCAGACTGCCATTCCCACAGAATTGCACAGAAACTGAAATAGACCCAGTGTTCAGACTTTGCTTGTGCAGGAGCCTTGGCCTGAGGGCTAGACTTTGGATCTGGCACAGTTCTAGGGCCTACAGAGTTGCTCTTAGCGAATGGAGACCAGTGGATGCAACCTCTGTGTTCTCCTTAGGCCTTACTCTAGCTCCACCAGCATCTTCCAGCAAGAAGCGTACACTTTTGCCTGGCACTCACTTTTGAAGCTGTGTTCAGGGGACACCTTTATTATCGCTTGACTCTGGTGGCCAGTGGGGCTTAGGCTCACAGGTCCTACAGGACTGTAGCCAATAGAGAAATGGCTCTTAAACACCTGTCACCCTCTGGGATCAGCAAGGAGCAACAGATGAGCCCGCCTTTCAAGCCTTGGTACACAGGAGGCTAGACATACACAAAATCTACAAATACATAAAGAACAGTTGTATTTTGAAAACTCTCAAAACTAACAGAGCAGCTCTTGTACATTGGACAAGAAAGGAGGAAACCACTGTAGTGGGTAGAGAGGCTGAGACATACTCTCACCGTGAGCCCACACCTAGAGCTTCTCCCCGAAGGCAGGGCTTGGCACCGCAGCTTTTAAGACCTGCACCTGAGAGGCAAGGCCTCAAAAGATCTAGCTTTAAACACCAGCAGATCTTGCGTCCACCAGACCCACGAGATTTAGAAGTGGTGCTTAAAGGGCTCATGCTCAGCCTCTCTCATTTTAGGGCTCCATGCAGAAGCAGCCATTTGAAAAGCACCAAGACTTTATGTGAGGCTTGTCTGCTGATCCTAAAGCCTCAGCCTGAGGGCAGGGGCCTGCTGAGCTATCCTCTAGGGACGGAGGCTGGCGGGCACCTTCGTAGTCTCCCTCTGCCTTGGTAACACTTGCGGCTGCTGTGTTTGTTGTTTTTGGTGAGTGCTATCTTTATACTCCCTTTCTGTTTTGCTCCAGCCAGCAGGCACCATCTCCAGAGCACCAGTATCTCCTGGAGGGGGACTTCTGCATGTGTCAGCTCCCACCCAGGGATACCCCTTGATCATGTGGCATTCATTCCTGGGCCCCATGAGACTATGATAATGAAGAGACAGTTCTTGGCAGACTGCCATTCCCACAGAATTGCACAGAAACTGAAATAGACCCAGTGTTCAGACTTTGCTTGTGCAGGAGCCTTGGCCTGAGGGCTAGACTTTGGATCTGGCACAGTTCTAGGGCCTACAGAGTTGCTCTTAGCGAATGGAGACCAGTGGATGCAACCTCTGTGTTCTCCTTAGGCCTTACTCTAGCTCCACCAGCATCTTCCAGCAAGAAGCGTACACTTTTGCCTGGCACTCACTTTTGAAGCTGTGTTCAGGGGACACCTTTATTATCGCTTGACTCTGGTGGCCAGTGGGGCTTAGGCTCACAGGTCCTACAGGACTGTAGCCAATAGAGAAATGGCTCTTAAACACCTGTCACCCTCTGGGATCAGCAAGGAGCAACAGATGAGCAGCTCAGCCTTTCACTGAAAGAGGCCTGTTAGCACATCATCATAGATTCGCCTGAAGGGTAGGCTTCTAATTCAGCACACTTCCACGTGCTCACTATAAACCTTTCCAGGGACTTTGGAGGACAGGTGCTGTCTTCTCCTTCTGCCATGCCCCCCAGCTCCCGTATATCCAGCGGGGGAGCTCGTACACATGCCTGCTGCCGCACTCTTTTTGCGGCTGCAGCCTATGGGATGCCCCTTGATTGCCTGTCTCTGGAGGCCCAGGGTGGGGATTTGTGTTCCTGGGTCACACAGGACGGTAAGCCGTTGGAGAGAGACTTGCTGGTAGGCTGCCTCCTGCAGGGCACTGCACAGCAGACTCAAACACCCCAAGTCTTCCAGTAAGAGGCCAGTTTGCTTATCCTAGAGTTCCGGCCTGCGGGGCACATGTGGCACACATCTCAGGGCTTATGGAGGGACTCTGGGAACAGAGGCCAGGGAGGCCAGCTCTGCACGTTGCCTTGCCACTGCTCACTACTATCTCCCGGAAAGAAGTTTATACCCTCGTCTGGACCTCAGTGTTTTGGACTCTGGTGGGAGCGACCACCTCCAGATCACCTGTCTCTGGTGGCTAGTGAAACTCACAGTCCCACAGGACTGTATACATTTGCATATTTTAAAAGCCACTGCCTGAAAATTTTCCTTTTGGGATATTGATAGGTCTTGGCGTACCTTCAATTACTAAGAACTATTAATAAAATAGGCAGCTGCTTAGACAATCACAAAGCTTTGAGAGACAACCAAGAACTAGAAAGCATAGTTAAGCAATAAGGCTCGTTTCCTACACAAAGTCCACTTCTTCAAGAATGGGAGAGGTGGCTTTTCTATCTAATGCATAGAGTCAAGCAAAATGAAGAAACAGGACTATGTTTCAAATGAAAGAACAAGATAAAGTCAATTGAAAACAAAACAAACCCTTAATAAGTATTCTTGCCTGGGAAATCCCATGGACAGAACTCGACAGGCTACAGCGTATGGGGGTGCGAAAGAGGCAGACATGACTTAGCAGCTAAACGACAACAACGTGCATTTGTCAGTTCCTGTTATGTAAGTACTACAAGAAACTAAATAATTACAAGCCTTGTATGTGACTAAAAGAAAAAAACTTTAAACAGAGAGAAGTAATTTACCTCTAAAGAGATAAAGAGTTCCAAATTATTGTCATAAAGATGCTTCCCCACTGCAGGAGAAGAATGGATGAACAAATTGAGAACATCAACAAAGAAACAGAAAATGTAAGTTCCAAGCAGAGAAGTCAGAGCTGAAGAATAACGGAACTGAAAAATATCCTAAAGGGGATAAACAGAATTGATGACAGAGAAAAAAAAAGATCAGTGAACTCAGAGCAGTGGAACTTACCCCATCAGAGCCAGAAACGATCTTAAAAAGTGAAGATGACTCAAGGGAGTTACAAGACAACATCAAGTAGACTAACACTTGCACTATAGGTGTCCTAGAAGGTGGAGAGCAAGGAAGGAGCAGGAAACTTATTTGAAGAAACAGTTGCTGAAAATTTCCCTAACCCAGGGAAGGAAACAGATACCCAGATCCCTGAAGCCCAGGGAGTTACAGAAAAACTGAACCCAAAGTAACTCACCAAGACAAATTATAATTAAGATGTCAAAAGTTAAAAACAAGGAGAGAATCTTAATGTTTCAGCAGATACTTTGCAAACCGGAAGGCAGTAGCACAATATATTCAAAGTGCTGAAGGAAAAAAACCTCCAAGAATATTCTAACCTGGCAAATTTGTCATTCAGAAGTGAGGGTAAGATGGAGTTTTCCAGACAGGCAAAGGCTAAAGGAGTTCATTACCACTAAACTGACCTTATAGGAAGTGTGAAAGAAACTTCTTTAAGCTGAAAATAAAGGGCACTAACTAGTAACAAAAACATCAGCAAGTAGAAAGTGCACTGTTAAAGGTAAATATATAGTAAAGGTAGTTAGAGGATTAATCACTTATAAAGCTACTATGAATATTAAAGACCAAAGTAGTAAAAATAACTACAATAATTAGTTAAGGCATACACAAGATAAAAAGATGTGACTTAAAAAACAAGATGTGGGTGGGAGGAAATCTACAATGTGTCTGAACTTACTATCAACTTAAAACAGGTTGTTATAAGACATAAGTCTTTAATATGCAAGCCTCATGGTAACCACAAAGTAAAAACCTATGGTGAATACACAGAATGAGAAAGAAATTTAAGCATACCACTAACGAAAGTCATCAAAAAAAAGCAAACAAATAACAAGCCTTGTATGTGACTAAAAGAAAAACTTTAAACAGAGAGAAGTAATTTACCTCTAAAGAGATAAAGAGTTCCAAATTATTGTCATAAAGATGCTTCCCCACTGCAGGAGAAGAATGGATGAACAAATTGAGAACATCAACAAAGAAACAGAAAATGTAAGTTCCAAGCAGAGAAGTCAGAGCTGAAGAATAACGGAACTGAAAAATATCCTAAAGGGGATAAACAGAATTGATGACAGAGAAAAAAAAAGATCAGTGAACTCAGAGCAGTGAAACTTACCCCATCAGAGCCAGAAACGATCTTAAAAAGTGAAGATGACTCAAGGGAGTTACAAGACAACATCAAGTAGACTAACACTTGCACTATAGGTGTCCTAGAAGGTGGAGAGCAAGGAAGGAGCAGGAAACTTATTTGAAGAAACAGTTGCTGAAAATTTCCCTAACCCAGGGAAGGAAACAGATACCCAGATCCCTGAAGCCCAGGGAGTTACAGAAAAACTGAACCCAAAGTAACTCACCAAGACAAATTATAATTAAGATGTCAAAAGTTAAAAACAAGGAGAGAATCTTAATGTTTCAGCAGATACTTTGCAAACCGGAAGGCAGTAGCACAATATATTCAAAGTGCTGAAGGAAAAAAACCTCCAAGAATATTCTAACCTGGCAAATTTGTCATTCAGAAGTGAGGGTAAGATGGAGTTTTCCAGACAGGCAAAGGCTAAAGGAGTTCATTACCACTAAACTGACCTTATAGGAAGTGTGAAAGAAACTTCTTTAAGCTGAAAATAAAGGGCACTAACTAGTAACAAAAACATCAGCAAGTAGAAAGTGCACTGTTAAAGGTAAATATATAGTAAAGGTAGTTAGAGGATTAATCACTTATAAAGCTACTATGAATATTAAAGACCAAAGTAGTAAAAATAACTACAATAATTAGTTAAGGCATACACAAGATAAAAAGATGTGACTTAAAAAACAAGATGTGGGTGGGAGGAAATCTACAATGTGTCTGAACTTACTATCAACTTAAAACAGGTTGTTATAAGACATAAGTCTTTAATATGCAAGCCTCATGGTAACCACAAAGTAAAAACCTATGGTGAATACACAGAATGAGAAAGAAATTTAAGCATACCACTAACGAAAGTCATCAAACCACAAAGGAAGAGAGCAAACAGAGAGGAACTATAAGACAGCCAGAAAACAATTAACAAATTGGTAGTGGGCACATACCTTACTTTAAAAATGTACTAAGTGTACTAAGTTCTCCAGTCAAGAGACAGAGCAGCTGAACAGGTTAAAAACACAAGACCCATCTATGGGGTGTCTATAAGACACTCACTACAGATACAGGGACACAGAGAGTGAAAGGAGAGGGGTGGAAAATGTCTTTCTCCATTAACCCTCTTCTGCTCCCGGGCGGCGGATCAGCCCCAGGGCAGCCAGCAGCAGTGGAGAAGCCAGGAAGCCCAACACTCCCGGGTGTCCTCCAACATCAGCTCCAGCCTTCCCCGGAACCCCTTCCCGGTGACTCCAGCGGGACCTCTGCCTCGGTCCCCAGGCAGCACAGTGACCAACATGCAACAACCAGGGTGCTGGGGATGTCATCCAGCTGCGTGGAGTGGCTGAAGGGCGTGTCCCTGCTAGTCCAGGCCTGACAAAATGTGGTCCACTGGAGAAGGGAATGGGAAACCACTTCAGTATTCTTGCCTTAAGAGCCCCTTGAACATCACAGAAAGGCAAACAGATACGACAGTGAAAGATGAGCCCGCTAGATCAGTAGGTGTCCAGTATGCTACTGGAGAACAGCGGGGAAATAGTTCCAGAAGGAAAGAGGAGGCTGAGCCAAAGTGGAAACAACACTCTGCTGTGGATGTGTCTGATGGTGGAAGTCAAGTCTGATGCTGTAAAAAACAATATTACATAGGAACCTGAAATGCTAAGTCCGTGGATCAAGGTAAATTGGAAGTGCTCAAACAGATGACAAGAGTGAACATTGAAATTTTAGGAATCAATTAACTAAAATGCATGGGAATGGGCGAATTTAATTCAGATGACCAAGAATCTCTTAGAAGGAATGGAACAGCCCTCATAGTCAATAAGAAAGACCAAAATGCAGTATTTGGGTGTGATCTCAAAAATGACAGAATGATCTCCATTATAGTATCACAGTAATCCAAGTCTGTGCTCCAGCCACTAATGCCAAACAAAGAAGGTAAAGTTGAATCTCCGAGAGCTAACACCAAAAACTGATGTCCTTTTCATACTAGGGGACTGGAATGCAAAAGTAGGAAGTCAGCAGATACTTGGAGTAACAGGCAAGTCTGGCCTTGAAGTACAAAATGAAGCAAGGCAAAGGCTAACATAGTTTTGCCAAGAGAATGCACTGGTCATAGCAAACACATTCTTCCAATAGTGCATCAGCAAAAAACAAGACCTAGAGCTGGTTAAGGCTCAGATCATCAGCTGCTTATTGCAAAATTCAGACTCTAATTGAACAAAGGGAAAAACACTAGGCCATTCAGGTATGACCTAAATAAAACCCTTTATGATTATACAGTAGACGTGATGAATAGATAGAAGATACTAGACCTGATTGACAGAGTGCCTGAAAAACTATGGGTGGAGGTTTGTACCACTGTACAGGAGGTGGTGACCAAACCATCTCCAAGAAATACAAGAAGGCAAAGTGGTTGTCTTAAGAGGCCTTACAAATAGCTGAGAAAGGAGAGAAGGGAGAGGCAAAGGAGAAAAGGAAAGATATACCCATCTGAATGCAGATTTCCAGAGAATAGCAAGGAGAGGTAAGAAAGCCTTCTTAAGTGGACAGTGCAGAGAAATAGAGGAAAAGGCCAGAGATCTCTTCAAAAAAAAAAACTGGAGATACCAAGGGAACATTTTATACAAAAATGGGTGCAATAAAGGACAGAAACGGTGAGAACCTAACAGAAGCAGAAGAGATTAAGAAGAGATGGAAAGAATACACAGAAGAACTGTATATAAAATATCTTAATGACCTGGATAAACACAATGAAGTGGTCACTTACTTAGAGCCAGACATACTGGAGTGTGACGTCTTAGGAAACATTACTATGAACAAAGCTTAGTGGTGGTTTTGGAATTCCAGTTGAGCTAGTTCAAATCCTAAAAGATGATGCTGTTAAAGTCCTGTACTCAATATGCCAGCAAATTTGGAAAACTAAGCAGTGGCCACAGGACTGGAAAAGGTCCATTTTCATTCCAGTCCCAAAGAAAGGCCAAAGAATGCCAAAGAACCTTCAAGTTACCATACAATTGCACACATTTCACATCCTAGCAAGATTATGCTCAAAATCCTTTAAGCTAGGCTTCAGGTGGCTTCGGCAGCACCTGAACGAAGAAATTCTAAATGTAGAAGGTGGATTTAGCAAAGGCAGAGGAACCAGAGATCTAATTGCCAACATCCACTGGATCATAGAAAAAGTAAGGAATTTCGAAAATTCACTGACTTTGCTAAAGCCTTTGACTGTGTGGATCACAACAGACTGTGGAAAATTCTTAAAGAGTTTGGAATCCCAGACCACCTTACCCGCCTCCTGAGAACTCTGCAACAACAGTTAGAACCAGACACGCAGCAACAGACTGGCTCAAAATTGGGAAAGGAGTCCATCAAGGCTGTATATTGTTCCCCCACTTATTTACCTTATATGCAGAGTACATCATAAGAAATGCTGCTAGATGACTCACAAGCTGAAATACAAGAAGGCAAAGTGGTTGTCTTAAGAGGCCTTACAAATAGCTGAGAAAGGAGAGAAGGGAGAGGCAAAGGAGAAAAGGAAAGATATACCCATCTGAATGCAGATTTCCAGAGAATAGCAAGGAGAGGTAAGAAAGCCTTCTTAAGTGGACAGTGCAGAGAAATAGAGGAAAAGGCCAGAGATCTCTTCAAAAAAAAAAACTGGAGATACCAAGGGAACATTTTATACAAAAATGGGTGCAATAAAGGACAGAAACGGTGAGAACCTAACAGAAGCAGAAGAGATTAAGAAGAGATGGAAAGAATACACAGAAGAACTGTATATAAAATATCTTAATGACCTGGATAAACACAATGAAGTGGTCACTTACTTAGAGCCAGACATACTGGAGTGTGACGTCTTAGGAAACATTACTATGAACAAAGCTTAGTGGTGGTTTTGGAATTCCAGTTGAGCTAGTTCAAATCCTAAAAGATGATGCTGTTAAAGTCCTGTACTCAATATGCCAGCAAATTTGGAAAACTAAGCAGTGGCCACAGGACTGGAAAAGGTCCATTTTCATTCCAGTCCCAAAGAAAGGCCAAAGAATGCCAAAGAACCTTCAAGTTACCATACAATTGCACACATTTCACATCCTAGCAAGATTATGCTCAAAATCCTTTAAGCTAGGCTTCAGGTGGCTTCGGCAGCACCTGAACGAAGAAATTCTAAATGTAGAAGGTGGATTTAGCAAAGGCAGAGGAACCAGAGATCTAATTGCCAACATCCACTGGATCATAGAAAAAGTAAGGAATTTCGAAAATTCACTGACTTTGCTAAAGCCTTTGACTGTGTGGATCACAACAGACTGTGGAAAATTCTTAAAGAGTTTGGAATCCCAGACCACCTTACCCGCCTCCTGAGAACTCTGCAACAACAGTTAGAACCAGACACGCAGCAACAGACTGGCTCAAAATTGGGAAAGGAGTCCATCAAGGCTGTATATTGTTCCCCCACTTATTTACCTTATATGCAGAGTACATCATAAGAAATGCTGCTAGATGACTCACAAGCTGAAATCAAGATTGCCAGGAGTAATATCAACAACCTCAGATATGCAGATGATACCATCCTAAAGACAGAAAGTGAAGAGGAACTAAAGAGCCTCTTTTTTTGTTGCTATTTATTTTTATTTATTTTTCTTAAAGAGCCTTGATGAAAGTGAAAGAGGGGAGTGCAAATACTGGCTTGAAACTCAGTGTTCAAAAAACTATCATCATGGCATCCAGTCCCATCACTTCATGGCAAATAGATGGGGAAAAAGTGGAAATACTGACATATTTCATTTTCTTGAGCTCCAAAAGTCACTGCAGATGGTGACCGCCTCCATCATATTAAAAGAAACTTGGTCCTTGGGGGTGGGGGGGGAAACTATGACAAACCTAGACAGTATATTAAAAAGTGAGACATCACTTTATGGACAAAGGTTCGTATAGTCAAAGCTATGGTTTTTCCAGTAGTCATGTAGGGATGTGATGGACCATAAAGAAGGCTGAGTCGTGTACAGATGACGTATGTACTGAACCATAAAGAAGGCTTAGTAACAACTGATGTTTTTGAATTGTGGTACTGGAGAAGACTTTTGAGAGTCCCTTGGACAGCAAGGAGATCAAACCAGTTAATCCTAAGGGAAATCAACCATGAATATTCATTGGAAGAACTGAAGCTGAAGCTCAAATACTGAGGTGATGCAAAGAGCCAACTCACTAGAAAAGACCCTGATGCTGGGAATGATTGAGAGCAAGAGGAAAAGGGGGAGACAGAGGATGAGATGGTTGGATGTCATCACTGACTCAATGGACACGTGTGCTTGTGCTTAATGGCTCAGTCATGTCTGAGTCTTTGCAAACCCATGGACTGCAGCCCGCCTGGCTCCTCTGTCCATGGGGATTCACCCGTCCAGAACACTGGAGTGGGTTGCCGTGCCCTCCTCCAGGTGCTCTTCCCAGTCCAGGTTCCCTGTATTGCAGGCAGATTCTTTACCATCTGAGCCACTGGAGAGTCCCTTGAACAAACTCTGGGAGATGGTGAAGGACAGGGAAGCCTGGTGTGCTGCAGTCCATGGGGTCACAAAGAGTTGGACACGACTGAGTGACTGAACAGTAACAACGCAAATAGAAATTAAAAGAAAGCTAGAGTAGGTATATCAGACAAAGTATACTGCAAAACAAAGATTGTAACAAGAGACAAAAATGGGTGTTACGTAATAATTAAGCAGTGAACCCAACAAGAGGATGTGACGTTTGTAAATATTTAGGAGCACCTAACTATATATTACAAATATTGACAGACTTAAAGTGAGAAATAGACAACAAAGCATAGTGGGAACTTTTTTTTTTTTTAAAGATTGTAAATCACTTTTTGGGGGGAGGGGAGGGAGGGAGAGGGGGGGGCGGGCCACTTCTATTGGCCTTTCATTTATCTATTTTGATCCATCTTTGTTCTTTGGCCTGTGTGGGCCTCCCATCACAGTGGCCTCTGTTGTCACAGAGCACCGGCTCTAGGTGTACGTGCTGCAGAGCTCCGGCTCGGTAATTGGACACATCGGTCCAGTTGCTCCGCAGCACGGGATCCTCCCAGGCCAGGAATGGAACCGGCGCCCCTTGCACTGCAAGGCAGTGTCCTTACCCACTGGACCACCAGGGAAGCCCAGAGTGGGAAGTTTAATATGTCAATTGCATTACTGCATAGATTATCCAGACAGAAAATCCGTAAGGAAACACTGGCTTTAAATGATCATTAGATCTCATAAATTTAACAGATATACATACAACATTCCATACAAGAACAATACCACATTCTTTCTCAAGTGCACATGGAATATTCCCCAGGTAGATCATATTTTTGGCCATATAAAACAAATCTTTTTTTTGGCACATGGATGGTATGTCATCACTGACTCAATGGACATCTGAGTCTTGTGCAAACCCATGGACTGCAGCCCGCCTGGCTCCTCTGTCCATGGGGATTCACCCGTCCAGAACACTGGAGTGGGTTGCCGTGCCCTCCTCCAGGTGCTCTTCCCAGTCCAGGTTCCCTGTATTGCAGGCAGATTCTTTACCATCTGAGCCACTGGAGAGTCCCTTGAACAAACTCTGGGAGATGGTGAAGGACAGGGAAGCCTGGTGTGCTGCAGTCCATGGGGTCACAAAGAGTTGGACACGACTGAGTGACTGAACAGTAACAACGCAAATAGAAATTAAAAGAAAGCTAGAGTAGGTATATCAGACAAAGTATACTGCAAAACAAAGATTGTAACAAGAGACAAAAATGGGTGTTACGTAATAATTAAGCAGTGAACCCAACAAGAGGATGTGACGTTTGTAAATATTTAGGAGCACCTAACTATATATTACAAATATTGACAGACTTAAAGTGAGAAATAGACAACAAAGCATAGTGGGAACTTTTTTTTTTTTTAAAGATTGAAAATCATTTTTTGGGGGGAGGGGGGGGAGGGAGAGGGGTGGGCGGGCCACTTCTATTGGCCTTTCATTTATCTATTTTGATCCATCTTTGTTCTTTGGCCTGTGTGGGCCTCCCATCACAGTGGCCTCTGTTGTCACAGAGCACCGGCTCTAGGTGTACGTGCTGCAGAGCTCCGGCTCGGTAATTGGACACATCGGTCCAGTTGCTCCGCAGCACGTGGGATCCTCCCAGGCCAGGAATGGAACCGGCGCCCCTTGCACTGCAAGGCAGTGTCCTTACCCACTGGACCACCAGGGAAGCCCAGAGTGGGAAGTTTAATATGTCAATTGCATTACTGCATAGATTATCCAGACAGAAAATCCGTAAGGAAACACTGGCTTTAAATGATCATTAGATCTCATAAATTTAACAGATATACATACAACATTCCATACAAGAACAATACCACATTCTTTCTCAAGTGCACATGGAATATTCCCCAGGTAGATCATATTTTTGGCCATATAAAACAAATCTTTTTTTTTTTTGGTATATCACATGGCTTGTGGAATCTTCATTCCCAGACCAGGGATCAAACCTGAATTCTCAGAAGTGAAAGTGTGCAGTCCTAACCACTGGATCAGCAGGAAATTCTCAAAACAAGTCTTAATAAATTTAATAAGGCTGAAATCTTGTCAGACATCTTTCACAACCATGATGGCATGAAAATAGAACTACAAGAAGAAAATCAGAAAAGTGACACATATGTGAAGATGAAAACAGCTTGCTACTACTGAACAACTGGTAGGTCAAAGAAGCAATCAGAAGAGAAATCAGACTACTTGCAGACAAATGAAAAGGAAAATACAACAAAGCAAACTTAAGGGATGCAGCAAAAGCATTCTAATTAATGACTGCATGCCTGTCAGTCGTGTCCAACTCTTTGAGACTCTATGGACTATAGCCCACCAGGCTCCTCTGTCCATGGGATTTCCCAGGCAAGAATAGTGGAGAGAGTTGCCATTTTCTTGAGGGTTTCTTCCCAATCCAGGGATTGAAGCCACGTTTCCTTTGTCTTCTGCATTGCCAGGAGGATTATCTACCATTGTGCCACCTGGGAAGCCCATTAAGAGGGAAGTTCATAGCAATAAATGCCTACCTCAAGAAACAAGAAGTCTTGAATAAATAACCTACCTTTATACCTCAATGAACTAGATAAAGAAGTACAAATGAAACCCAAAATTACTAGAAGGAAGGAAATAACAAAGATCAGAGCAGAAATGAATGAATTAGACAAAAAAGAAAAAAAAAAAAACTCCGCAACTAAGTACTGATTCTTTGAAATGATAAACTTAATTTTCACATCTTTCGCTATGATTCACCAAGTGAAAAAGACAGACAGGAATTCTCCAGGAGTCCCGTGGTTAGGACTCTGTGCTTCCATAGCAGGGGTATGGGCTTGATCTCTGGCTGGGGAGCTAAGATCCTGCATGCCACGTGGCACAGTCAAGTAATTAATTAAAGGGCATATTAAAAATAATTTTAAAAAGGACTCAAATAGGTAAAAATCAGCAATGAAAGAGGAGACATTACAACTAATACCACAGACATGCAAAGGATCAAGGGACCACCATGGACAATTATATGCCAACAAACTAGACAATATAGATGAAATGGATAAATTCCTAGAAACATACAACCTGCAAAACTGAATCATGAAGAAACAGAGAATCTGAACAGACAAATTACTAGTAAGAAAACTGAATCAGTAATCAAATCTTCCCAACAAAGAGTAGTCCAGGACCTGACAGCTTCACTCGTGAATGCAACCAAACATTCAAAGAATACAATCCTTCTTGAACTCTTCCAGTAAGCACAAAAGAAAGGAACACTTTCAAACTCATTTTACATGGCCAGTATTACCAGATACCAAATCAGACAGGGACACCAAAGCAAAGAAAATTACAGGCCAATATCCCCAATGAACAAAAACACAGAAAACACTGCTGGGGGCGGAGCCTCTGCTAACCATGGCGGGCGAGCTTGAGGGCTCCAAGTCCCTGAGTGGACTGCTGGGCAGCCTGGCTCAGGACAATTTCTGTGGATACCCGGGTATCATGCAGGAGCTGCTGCAGAGACAGCTGTATCCAGAGATGTCAGCTGAAGAGTTCTGCCCCTTTCTGGCAAAGATGAAGGGGATCCTTAAGTCTATTGCATCTGCAGACATGGATTTCAACCAGCTGGAGGCATTCTTGACTGCTCAAACCAAAAAGCAAGGTGGGATCACATCTGAGCAAGCTGCTGTCATTTCCAGATTCTAACTAGATAAAGAAGTACAAATGAAACCCAAAATTACTAGAAGGAAGGAAATAACAAAGATCAGAGCAGAAATGAATGAATTAGACAAAAAAGAAAAAAAAAAAAACTCCGCAACTAAGTACTGATTCTTTGAAATGATAAACTTAATTTTCACATCTTTCGCTATGATTCACCAAGTGAAAAAGACAGACAGGAATTCTCCAGGAGTCCCGTGGTTAGGACTCTGTGCTTCCATAGCAGGGGTATGGGCTTGATCTCTGGCTGGGGAGCTAAGATCCTGCATGCCACGTGGCACAGTCAAGTAATTAATTAAAGGGCATATTAAAAATAATTTTAAAAAGGACTCAAATAGGTAAAAATCAGCAATGAAAGAGGAGACATTACAACTAATACCACAGACATGCAAAGGATCAAGGGACCACCATGGACAATTATATGCCAACAAACTAGACAATATAGATGAAATGGATAAATTCCTAGAAACATACAACCTGCAAAACTGAATCATGAAGAAACAGAGAATCTGAACAGACAAATTACTAGTAAGAAAACTGAATCAGTAATCAAATCTTCCCAACAAAGAGTAGTCCAGGACCTGACAGCTTCACTCGTGAATGCAACCAAACATTCAAAGAATACAATCCTTCTTGAACTCTTCCAGTAAGCACAAAAGAAAGGAACACTTTCAAACTCATTTTACATGGCCAGTATTACCAGATACCAAATCAGACAGGGACACCAAAGCAAAGAAAATTACAGGCCAATATCCCCAATGAACAAAAACACAGAAAACACTGCTGGGGGCGGAGCCTCTGCTAACCATGGCGGGCGAGCTTGAGGGCTCCAAGTCCCTGAGTGGACTGCTGGGCAGCCTGGCTCAGGACAATTTCTGTGGATACCCGGGTATCATGCAGGAGCTGCTGCAGAGACAGCTGTATCCAGAGATGTCAGCTGAAGAGTTCTGCCCCTTTCTGGCAAAGATGAAGGGGATCCTTAAGTCTATTGCATCTGCAGACATGGATTTCAACCAGCTGGAGGCATTCTTGACTGCTCAAACCAAAAAGCAAGGTGGGATCACATCTGAGCAAGCTGCTGTCATTTCCAGATTCTGAAAGAGCCATAAGACAAAAATCCGAGAGGGCCTCATGCACCAGAGCCGCTGGGACAGTGGGCTTTGAGGCTTGAGCTGGAGAGCTGATGCCACGTCAAGACACTCAGCTCAAATACACAATGCTGTTGCCGTAATGGAGCTGGAAATAGGGAAAAGTGGACAGGAATCTGAATTTGTGTTTGGAACCTGATGAGGTCAATGTCATCCAAGTCCTGAAGAAGCTCTCAGAGGTAGAAGAAATTATCAGCACACTGATGCAGCCAGCCTAGTTGAAGATGGAGTTGTTGAAGCAAAGGTGGTCATAATCCCTCCCCAGAGACCTGCTTGGTGATTTTTTTTTAAACAGAAACACTTTTCCCCCCAATATCTGTCATAAAAAGCCATGTTTAGGGCTTCCCTGGTGGTCCAGTGGGTAAAGACACTGCCTTGCAGTGCAAGGGGCGCCAGTTCGATCCCTGGCCTGGGAAGATCCCACGTGCCGTGGAGCGGCTGGACCGATGTGTCCAACTACTGAGCCGGAGCTCTGGAGCGCATGTGCCCAGAGCCGGTGCTCTGCGACAACAGAGGCCACCGCGATGGGAGGCCCACACAGGCCAAAGAACAAAGATGGATGAAAATAAATAAATGAAAGACCAATAGAAGTGGCCAAAAAAAAATTTTTAAAAAGAAAAACAAACACTTATTTCCCCAATAGTACTAAATCCTCAAGTTCAAAAAAAAAAAGAGAAAACCTCAAAAAAATTAGGATACACAATTCACCAATACATTAAAAATATCATATACCATGATCAAGTAGGATTTATTTCAGGGATACAAGGATGGTTCAACATCTGCAAAATCAATGTGCGGCAAGGGCTCCAAGTCCCTGAGTGGACTGCTGGGCAGCCTGGCTCAGGACAATTTCTGTGGATACCCGGTATCATGCAGGAGCTGCTGCAGAGACAGCTGTATCCAGAGATGTCAGCTGAAGAGTTCTGCCCTTTCTGGCAAAGATGAAGGGATCCTTAAGTCTATTGCATCTGCAGACATGGATTTCAACCAGCTGGAGGCATTCTTGACTGCTCAAACCAAAAAGCAAGGTGGGATCACATCTGAGCAAGCTGCTGTCATTTCCAGATTCTGA
Organism: Tragulus kanchil; assembly: GCA_022376925.1. Classification (NCBI taxonomy): domain Eukaryota; kingdom Metazoa; phylum Chordata; class Mammalia; order Artiodactyla; family Tragulidae; genus Tragulus; species Tragulus kanchil. The sequence continues at coordinate 284,082,863 of JAIOJX010000032.1, read as the reverse complement.
AAGAGCCATAAGACAAAAATCCGAGAGGGCCTCATGCACCAGAGCCGCTGGGACAGTGGGCTTTGAGGCTTGAGCTGGAGAGCTGATGCCACGTCAAGACACTCAGCTCAAATACACAATGCTGTTGCCGTAATGGAGCTGGAAATAGGGAAAAGTGGACAGGAATCTGAATTTGTGTTTGGAACCTGATGAGGTCAATGTCATCCAAGTCCTGAAGAAGCTCTCAGAGGTAGAAGAAATTATCAGCACACTGATGCAGCCAGCCTAGTTGAAGATGGAGTTGTTGAAGCAAAGGTGGTCATAATCCCTCCCCAGAGACCTGCTTGGTGATTTTTTTTTAAACAGAAACACTTTTCCCCCCAATATCTGTCATAAAAAGCCATGTTTAGGGCTTCCCTGGTGGTCCAGTGGGTAAAGACACTGCCTTGCAGTGCAAGGGGCGCCAGTTCGATCCCTGGCCTGGGAAGATCCCACGTGCCGTGGAGCGGCTGGACCGATGTGTCCAACTACTGAGCCGGAGCTCTGGAGCGCATGTGCCCAGAGCCGGTGCTCTGCGACAACAGAGGCCACCGCGATGGGAGGCCCACACAGGCCAAAGAACAAAGATGGATGAAAATAAATAAATGAAAGACCAATAGAAGTGGCCAAAAAAAAATTTTTAAAAAGAAAAACAAACACTTATTTCCCCAATAGTACTAAATCCTCAAGTTCAAAAAAAAAAAGAGAAAACCTCAAAAAAATTAGGATACACAATTCACCAATACATTAAAAATATCATATACCATGATCAAGTAGGATTTATTTCAGGGATACAAGGATGGTTCAACATCTGCAAAATCAATGTGATACATCACATTTACAAAATGAAGGATAAAAATCACATGATCATCTCTATAGAAGCAGAAAGAACATTTGAGAAAATTCACCATCCATTTTTGGTAAAAACTCTTGCAGTGAGTGTAGAGGAACTATACCTCAATATAATAAAGGCCATGTATATATTAGGTCCACAGCTAACATCATACTCAATGGCGCAAAGCCAAAATCTCTTCTAAGATCAGGAACAAGACAAAAATGCTTACTTATACCACCTTTATTCAATAGAGTATTGGAAGACTTAGCCAGAGCAATTAGGCAAGAAATATAAAGGGCATTCAAGTCAGAAATGAAGATGTGATACTGTCCCTGTCTGCAGATGACATGATGCTATATATAGAAAATCCCAAAGACTCCACCCAAAAAAAAAAAAAAAACTTTTAGAATAAAACAAATTCAGTAAAGTTGCAGGATACAAAATCAATATACAAAATTCTGCTGCATTTCTATAATATATATTAATGTTGAAAATATAAGTGCAATTAAGAAAACAGTCTTATTTATAACTGCATCAGAAGGAATAAAATACTTAGAAATATATCCAAGCATGGATGTAAAAGCCATGTACTTAGAAAACTATAAATTGATAATCAAATTGAGGATAACACAAACAAATGGAAAGATACACTGTGCTCACAGTTAGGAAGAATCAGTGGTTAAAATGCCAATACTACCCAAGGCAGTCTACGGATTGAGTGCAACCCCTATACAAAGACCAATGGCATCATTCCCAGAACTAGAACAAATCATTCTAAAATTTGCATGGAAATATACAAGACCCCAAAAAACCAAAGCACTCTTGAGGAAAAAGAAAGGTATTATGTATGCTCCCTGACTTCAAAGTATAGTACAAAGCTACAGTGGTCACACAAAAACAAACACAGAGAAGTGCCAAATTTAACCTTTCCCAAGTACTAAATCCTCAAGTTCAAAAAAAAGAAAACCTCAAAAAAATTAGGATACACAATTCACCAATACATTAAAAATATCATATACCATGATCAAGTAGGATTTATTTCAGGGATACAAGGATGGTTCAACATCTGCAAAATCAATGTGATACATCACATTTACAAAATGAAGGATAAAAATCACATGATCATCTCTATAGAAGCAGAAAGAACATTTGAGAAAATTCACCATCCATTTTGGTAAAACTCTTGCAGTGAGTGTAGAGGAACTATACCTCAATATAATAAAGGCCATGTATATATTAGGTCCACAGCTAACATCATACTCAATGGCGCAAAGCCAAAATCTCTTCTAAGATCAGGAACAAGACAAAAATGCTTACTTATACCACCTTTATTCAATAGAGTATTGGAAGACTTAGCCAGAGCAATTAGGCAAGAAATATAAAGGGCATTCAAGTCAGAAATGAAGATGTGATACTGTCCCTGTCTGCAGATGACATGATGCTATATATAGAAAATCCCAAAGACTCCACCCAAAAAAAAAAAAAAAACTTTTAGAATAAAACAAATTCAGTAAAGTTGCAGGATACAAAATCAATATACAAAATTCTGCTGCATTTCTATAATATATATTAATGTTGAAAATATAAGTGCAATTAAGAAAACAGTCTTATTTATAACTGCATCAGAAGGAATAAAATACTTAGAAATATATCCAAGCATGGATGTAAAAGCCATGTACTTAGAAAACTATAAATTGATAATCAAATTGAGGATAACACAAACAAATGGAAAGATACACTGTGCTCACAGTTAGGAAGAATCAGTGGTTAAAATGCCAATACTACCCAAGGCAGTCTACGGATTGAGTGCAACCCCTATACAAAGACCAATGGCATCATTCCCAGAACTAGAACAAATCATTCTAAAATTTGCATGGAAATATACAAGACCCCAAAAAACCAAAGCACTCTTGAGGAAAAAGAAAGGTATTATGTATGCTCCCTGACTTCAAAGTATAGTACAAAGCTACAGTGGTCACACAAAAACAAACACAGAGATCACTGGAACAGAACAGAGAACCCAGAAATAAACCATGTATACGTGGTCAGTTAATTTGTGACAAAGATGCCAAGAATATGCAATGGGGAAAGGACAGTCTCTTCAATAAATGGTGTTTGGAAAACTAGACAGCCATATACAAAAGAAGGAAACTGGACCACTATCTTAACACGCAAATTAACTCAAAATGGATTAAGGAACTGAACGTTAAGACCTGAAACTCTAAAATCCCTGGAAGGAAACAGAGGAAGTAAGTTCCTTGACATCAGTCTTGGTGATGGTTTTTTGAATCAGACTGCAAAAGCAAAGGCAACAAAACCGAAAAGAAAATGGTGGGACTGTTTTCAACTAAAAAGCTGCTGTAAAGCAAAGGAAATCATCAACAAGACGAAAAGGCAACCTTCTGAATTTGCATCATATGTCTGATCAGTGATTAATCTCTAAAAAATATTAAAATTTTTTTGCACAACTCTATAGCAAAAAAAATTTTAAAACCAACCTGGTTACAGTTGACCGTTAAACAGTGAGGGGGTTACTTCATGTGTAATTTGCAGTCAGCCCTTCATATCCACAGTTCTGCCTTCATGGATTCAGCCAACCACAGACCCTGTAGTAGTATAGCACTTACTACTAAAAAAGTCTGCATATAAGTGGGCCTGGGTTGTTCAAACTGCATTGTTAAAGAGTCAGCTGTAAGAAATGAGGTGAAGGGCTTCCCCTGGTGGTCCAGTGGGTAAGGACACCGCCTTGCAGTGCAAGGGGCGCCGGTTCAATCCCTGGCCTGGGAAGATCCCACGTGCCGCGGAGCGGCTGGACCTGGACCGATGTGTCCAATTACCGAGCCGGAGCTCTGGAGCGCAAGCGCCCAGAGCCGGCGCTCTGCGACGACAGACGCCACCGCGATGGGAGGCCCACAGGAGCCAAAGAACAAAGACGGATGAAAATAGAGAAATGAAAGACCAATGGAAGTGGCCCGCCCGCTGCCCTCCCTCCCCAACCCGACCCCCACCCAAAATAAATAAATAAATAAATCTTTAAAAAAAGAGAAAGAAATGAGGTGAAGATCTGAATAGGAAAAAAAAAAACTCTGAAAAGACATTTTTCCAAAGAAGACACATGGAGGGCCAAAAGATCTATGAAGAGATGCTCAATTTCATTCATTATCAGGGAAATAAAAATCAAAGCCACAATGAAATACCACTTCAGACCTATAAGAATGGCTGTCATCAAGAAGACAAGTAGCAAGAATTGAGGAGGATGTGGAGAAAAGGGAACTTTCCTACACTGTTACTGGGACTGTAAACTGGTGCAGTCACTATAGAAAACAGTGTTCCTCAAAAAAGTAAAAAAAGAACTACCATGTGATCCAGCAATTCCACTTCTGTGTATTTGTCCAAAGAAAACAAAAGCACTAATTTCAAAAGATATATATACCCTCATGTTCACTGTAGCACTATTTACAAGAGCCAAGATCTAGAAACAGCCTGACTGTCCACTGATGGACGAAGGGGTAAAGAAATGTGATACACACACACACATCCTCACAGTGCTAAGTGAAATAAGTCAGTCAGAAAAACAAATACCATACAATCTCACATAATTTTAAAAAAAAAAGTAAAAACTAGGCTCACAGATAAGGATAACAGACTGCTGGGTGCCAGAATCAGCGGGTAGGGGTGGGTAAAATGGATAAAGAAGGCCAAAAGGTACAAACCTACACTTATAAGTCATGGGGTGTAATGCATAGCATCTTTATTTTTATGTTTTTTTTTTTTTTTAACTTTTATTTATTTTTGGCTGTGCTTGGTCTTCATTGATGTGTGGGTATAGCTGCTCTGTGGTATGTGGGATCTCCCCAGATCAGGGATCGAACCTGTGTCTCTGGCATTGGCAGATAGGTTCTTATCCACTGAGCCACAAGGGAAGCCCGCATAGCATGTTTATTATAGTTAATACTTTACTGCATATTTGGAAGTCACTCAGAGAATAAATCTTTTAAGTTCTCATCAGAAGAAAAAGTTTGTAACTTACGGTGACTAATGGGAACTAGATTTATTGTGATCATTTCACAATACATACAAAACACTGAATCCTAATATTATCACTTGAAACTGCTATTATATGTAATGCTTTCTAAAAGTATGCTTAAATAGAGAGCACATGAGCCCTCTGGCCATGTGGTGGTCTGTGTAGAGCCCAGCCCACAGCTAAGCCCTGCTAGACCCTGTCTCACTAACTTCCCTGAAGGAGTTCTTCCTTACACTTCCTCTAGTGCCAAGGCTGACTGACTTGAGGACACTTGAGTACAGAGACAGTGTTTACTTATGTGCTTGGTTCATGCTTCCGACCCAGCTTCTCAAACCAAACATCGTGCTATTTGTCCAAAGAAAACAAAGCATCTAAAATTTAAAACCACATGTTACTGGGACTGTAAACTGGTGCAGTCACTATAGAAAACAGTGTTCCTCAAAATAAAAGAACTACCATGTGATCCAGCAATTCCACTTCTGTGTATTTGTCCAAAGAAAACAAAAGCACTAATTTCAAAAGATATATATACCCTCATGTTCACTGTAGCACTATTTACAAGAGCCAAGATCTAGAAACAGCCTGACTGTCCACTGATGGACGAAGGGGTAAAGAAATGTGATACACACACACACATCCTCACAGTGCTAAGTGAAATAAGTCAGTCAGAAAAACAAATACCATACAATCTCACATAATTTTAAAAAAAAAAGTAAAAACTAGGCTCACAGATAAGGATAACAGACTGCTGGGTGCCAGAATCAGCGGGTAGGGGTGGGTAAAATGGATAAAGAAGGCCAAAAGGTACAAACCTACACTTATAAGTCATGGGGTGTAATGCATAGCATCTTTATTTTTATGTTTTTTTTTTAACTTTTATTTATTTTTGGCTGTGCTTGGTCTTCATTGATGTGTGGGTATAGCTGCTCTGTGGTATGTGGGATCTCCCCAGATCAGGGATCGAACCTGTGTCTCTGGCATTGGCAGATAGGTTCTTATCCACTGAGCCACAAGGGAAGCCCGCATAGCATGTTTATTATAGTTAATACTTTACTGCATATTTGGAAGTCACTCAGAGAATAAATCTTTTAAGTTCTCATCAGAAGAAAAAGTTTGTAACTTACGGTGACTAATGGGAACTAGATTTATTGTGATCATTTCACAATACATACAAAACACTGAATCCTAATATTATCACTTGAAACTGCTATTATATGTAATGCTTTCTAAAAGTATGCTTAAATAGAGAGCACATGAGCCCTCTGGCCATGTGGTGGTCTGTGTAGAGCCCAGCCCACAGCTAAGCCCTGCTAGACCCTGTCTCACTAACTTCCCTGAAGGAGTTCTTCCTTACACTTCCTCTAGTGCCAAGGCTGACTGACTTGAGGACACTTGAGTACAGAGACAGTGTTTACTTATGTGCTTGGTTCATGCTTCCGACCCAGCTTCTCAAACCAAACATCGTACTGTTTAAAGATGCGTAACTGCATATACATGGTCTATAAGGACAAGCCAAGAAATAATTAAACAAGAGTCAGGGTAGTGACTGCTTCTGGGGAGGGAATGGGAAGAGGCACCAGGAAGCTCTTAACAGTGCTGGCCATCCGCTGCACAACTCTAGGGGTGCCTTTCATGTAAACAGTGGCACCCTAAGTACTAGAGAGAGGCCGTTTCCTTATGGACTGGTGGCTATACAAGCATTCATAGTTTTCTCTATAAAAAAATAATACATTAATTCTCACAGAATTCAATACATTCATTTTATGTGGACTTCTGAATATATTACTGATTGTTCCAGGATCTGGCAAACTTGTTTTATAAAAGGCCAGCTGGTAATTATTTTAGGCTTTTCATTAAATAAGGTCTATGTCACAGCGACTCAGGTCTGCTGCTATAGTGTGAAAGCAGCCACAGAGCATATGAATGAGTAGGTGTGGTTACGTTCCAAACCTTATTTATAAAACCAGGTGGCTGGATTTGGCTTGGGGCCAAAGTTTACTAAGTCCCAGATGACACAGTTAAATCTTTAAAAGAAAAAATACATACCCATGGTCCATCTATGGGATTTTGAGTAGAATTGTGAAACAAAGGATTCATTGGCGATATAGAAGGTCGGTCTATATTTATTTTTTAATAAGTTCTGTGAAAATGTTTGATCTAAATTTGACTTTTTTAATGAACTTTGGCTTCTGTCCTTTGTTATGTAAGATACTGAGAGAAAATTGCTGTTTGAAGCTTGATTTCTTTAGGGAACCACTATTGTTAGAATTATTCAGATTTATTCTTTTTATTAATAGTTAACCCACCTACAATAATATCTGTCATGATCTGTCATGATCATCACCAATATTAGACATGCTGCCAAGCACATTATACATGTTGTTTCTCTCCCTCACAACAGTTCAGCATAGGCTTTTGAGGGGGGCGGGGGAGGTCTCCATTTTACAAGAGAAAAGCTGACTCTTCTAAGGTATTAATAAAACTGAGATATGAACCCAAATTATTCAGCTTCATTGTTCATAGTCTTTTTTTCCTGCCTCTATAAAAGGTAACCTCTTTTAATGCTGCCAAAATCAATTTGGTTTTAGATTGTCTTCGCAGTTTTACTGACTTAGAAGAACTTGATGAGACAGAGTTGTATATGTGCCACAAGTGTAAGAAGAAACAGAAGTCTACGAAAAAGTTTTGGATTCAAAAACTACCCAAGGTAAGTGTTGCATTTCAAATTATAATGCAGTTTTGAGGGGAACAATGCTTACAGCTGGTTGGAAGACAAATTATTTTTCTAACTTTATACTTACACAATCTGTTCTGTATTGGTCTCTAGGGTTTTCAGTAAAACTAAGCCCTTTAAGAATTCATAAGTAAATGTGTCCTGACCACTATGGACACATTTACTTCTGTGGAGGTGGAGTTTCCCACCACACCACCACCACCAAGCAGTCCTCTGATGCCATGGGTGTCCTACAGTTCAATTTCATTCTGACACTGTCTACCCAGAGAGAGCATCAGATTTCACAGGCATGAGGGCTCAGTGCCTCAAGACTGCCCTCGGCATCACACACCAATCACAAGCCCAGGTTGTTACTTTGGGCATTATTAGGCTTCTAAATGGACAAACTACAGATCAAGGGTTCCTACAACGCCTTCCTTGGACTTCAGACACCAGTTGCATGTCCACGTTGTTATTCCTACTTGTGACCAACTAGCTATAAATCAGAGGTCCCCATGACCCCCTCCTTGGGGTCCATTAACTTGCTACCACAGCCCACAGAACTCAGGAAACCCGTTTGGTCACTAGGTTACCGATTTATGACAAAGGCTGTTAAGGGATACAAGTCAACAACCAGATGAGGAGACACAAAGGGCAAAGTCCTGAACAAAGGAGCTTCTGTCCTCGTGGAATTTGGGGGACCTGGTGTGGGGGCATGTGGAAGAGCTCTGGTTCCCCAGCCTAGAAGCTTTCCAAACCCTGTCCTTTTGGGCCTCATCACACAGACACGACTGATTAAATCACTGACCACTGCTGACCACTCAGCCTCCAGGCCCTCTCCCCTCTTGGGGGTCAGGGAGGTAGGTCTGAAAGTCCCAGCTCTCATTTTTTGACTGGTTTCTGTGCAACAAGACCCCATACCTCACTAACATAACAAGGCACCTCTATGGCACTCTCCACCTAGAAAATCTCAAGGCTCATTTTTGGGAGCTTGTGCCAGGAAAGGAAACAGAGACTAATCACATTATTATAAATCACAATATCAAAATAAGGGATTCATAGAAGAAATCAACATCAAGAATCAAAAGAAAAATTGGTAGGCTGCTTAAAATATTGAGACAGTATCATCACATAGTTAATTTTGATTGAAAGGTAAATTAGTGGTCATTTTTAATTTTTTTCTTTATCTTTCATCCAGGTGCTATGCTTACATTTGAAAAGATTTCATTGGACAGCATATTTAAGAAACAAAGTTGATACATATGTAGAATTTCCCCTGCGAGGCCTAGACATGAAATGCTACTTACTGGAGGTAAAGTAATTACCTTTTTTAGTGAATTTAAGTCTTCATGGTGGGGAGGTGGGTCACTGAGGTAGGGAGATGCTGAACTTCCTGACCACTGCTCCTGACTCAGTCCTGGGAAACCTTCTCGCCTGTTCTGCAGCCTGAGAACAGCGGCCCAGAGAACTGCCTGTACGACCTCGCTGCTGTGGTGGTGCATCATGGCTCTGGGTGAGTATGCAGCGGGCTTTCTCAGGGCCCGGAACAGCCTAGCAGAGACCTGCCGTTTTGTATTACTCTTGGTAACTCTCCCCAGACTCCCTGCACAATAGATTCATTCACTAAAATGGACGGAAATGGGCAAATTTAATTCAGATGACCATTATATCTATTACTGTGGGTAAGAAGCCCTTAGGAGGAGAAGAAAAAATAATCCCTTAGAAGAAATGGAGTAGCCCTCATTGTCAACAGAAAAGTCCAAAATGCAGTACTTGGGTATAATCTCAAAAAAGATAGAGTAACCTCAGTTCATTTCCAAGACAAACCATTCAACATCATAGTAATCCAAGTTTATTCCACAACCGGTAATGCCAGAGAAGATGAAGTTGAATGGTTCTGTAAAGACTGACAAGACCTTCAAGAAAAGGTGTCCTTTTCATCATAGGGGACTGGAATGCAAAAACAGGAAGTCAAGAGATACCTGGAGTAACAGGCAAGTTTAGGCTTGGAGTACAAAATGAAGCAGGGCAAAGGCTAACAGGGTTTTGGCAAGAGAATGCATTGGTCATGGCAAACACCCTCTTCCAGCAACACAAGAGACAACTCTACATATGGACGTGACCAAATGGTCTAATCACATTATTATAAATCACAATATCAAAATAAGGGATTCATAGAAGAAATCAACATCAAGAATCAAAAGAAAAATTGGTAGGCTGCTTAAAATATTGAGACAGTATCATCACATAGTTAATTTTGATTGAAAGGTAAATTAGTGGTCATTTTTAATTTTTTTCTTTATCTTTCATCCAGGTGCTATGCTTACATTTGAAAAGATTTCATTGGACAGCATATTTAAGAAACAAAGTTGATACATATGTAGAATTTCCCCTGCGAGGCCTAGACATGAAATGCTACTTACTGGAGGTAAAGTAATTACCTTTTTTATTGAATTTAAGTCTTCATGGTGGGAGGTGGGTCACTGAGGTAGGGAGATGCTGAACTTCCTGACCACTGCTCCTGACTCAGTCCTGGGAAACCTTCTCGCCTGTTCTGCAGCCTGAGAACAGCGGCCCAGAGAACTGCCTGTACGACCTCGCTGCTGTGGTGGTGCATCATGGCTCTGGGTGAGTATGCAGCGGGCTTTCTCAGGGCCCGGAACAGCCTAGCAGAGACCTGCCGTTTTGTATTACTCTTGGTAACTCTCCCCAGACTCCCTGCACAATAGATTCATTCACTAAAATGGACGGAAATGGGCAAATTTAATTCAGATGACCATTATATCTATTACTGTGGGTAAGAAGCCCTTAGGAGGAGAAGAAAAAATAATCCCTTAGAAGAAATGGAGTAGCCCTCATTGTCAACAGAAAAGTCCAAAATGCAGTACTTGGGTATAATCTCAAAAAAGATAGAGTAACCTCAGTTCATTTCCAAGACAAACCATTCAACATCATAGTAATCCAAGTTTATTCCACAACCGGTAATGCCAGAGAAGATGAAGTTGAATGGTTCTGTAAAGACTGACAAGACCTTCAAGAAAAGGTGTCCTTTTCATCATAGGGGACTGGAATGCAAAAACAGGAAGTCAAGAGATACCTGGAGTAACAGGCAAGTTTAGGCTTGGAGTACAAAATGAAGCAGGGCAAAGGCTAACAGGGTTTTGGCAAGAGAATGCATTGGTCATGGCAAACACCCTCTTCCAGCAACACAAGAGACAACTCTACATATGGACGTGACCAAATGGTCAATACTGCAGACAGACTGATTATATTCTTTGTAGACAAAGATGAAGAAGCTCTGTATGGTCAGCAAAAACAAGAGCTGACTGTGGCTCAGATCATGAACTCCTCATTGCAAAATTCAAACTTGAAAAACATAGGGAAAATCACTAGGCCATTTAAATATGACCTAAATCACATCCCTTATGATTATACAGTGCAAGTGACAAGTAGATTCAAGGGATTAGATCTGATAGTGCTTGAAGAAATATGGATGGAGGTTTATAACACTGTACAGGAAGCAGTTATCAGAACCATCCCCAAGAAAAAGAAATGCAAAAAGGCAAAATGGTTGTCTGTGGAGGCCTTAGACATAGCTAAGAAAAGAAGAGAAGTGAAAGGCAAAGGAGAAAAGGGAAGATATACCCATCTGAATGCAAAGTTCCAGAGAATAGCAGGCAGAGATAAGAAAGCCATCTAAAGTGGTGAACAGTGCAGAGAAAAAGAGGAAAACAAGAGAATAGGCAAAACTAGAGATCTCAAGAAAATTAGAGGTACCAAGGGAAGATTTCATGCAAATATGGGGACAATAAAGAAACTATGGACCTAACAGAGGCAGAAAAGATTAAGAAGAGGTGGCAAGAATACACATAAGAACTGTACAAAAAAGGCCTTAATGATCTGGATGGCCACAATGGTGTGGTCACTCACCTAGAGCCAGGCATCCTGGAGTGTGAGGTCAAGTGGGTTTCAGGAAGCATTACTACAAACAAAGCTAGTGGTGTTTTTGGAATTCCAGCTGAGTTATTTCAAATCTTAAAAGATGATGCTGTTAAACTGCTGCACTCGATACGCCAACAAATTTGGAAAACTTGGCAGTGGCCACAGGACTGGAAAAGGTTCATTTTCATTCCAATCCCAAAGAAAGGCAATGCCAAAGAATGTTCAAACTACCACACAGTTGTCCTCCTTTCACATGCTAGCAGGGTAATTTTCAAGATCCTCCAAGCTAGGCTTTGCGAGCTGAGTTGCTCAGTCGTGTCTGACTCTGTGATCCACTGTACTGCAGCCCGCCAGGCTGCTCTGTCCATGGGATTCTCCAGGCACCAATACTGGAGTGGGTTGCCATCTCCTCCTCCAGGGGATCCTCCCGACCCAGGGATCGAACCCTCGTCTCTTAAATCTTCTGCATTGGCAGGTAGGTTCTTTACCACTAGTGCCACCTTCACGAACCAAGAACATCCAGATGTACCAGCTGGATTTAGAAAAGGAAGAGGAACCCGATCGAATTGCCAGCATCCATTTGATCATAGAAAAAGCAAGCGAATTCCAGGAAAACATCTACCTCTGCATCACTGACTACACTAAAATCTTTGTGTGGATCACAAAAAACTGGAAAATTCTTAAAAGAGTTGGGACTACCAGACCACCTCACCTGCCTCCTGAAAAACCTGCATGCAGGTCAAGAAGCAACAGAACCAGACATGGAGCAATGGTTCAAAATCAAGAAAGGAGTACATTAAGGCTATATATTTTCACCCTACTTATTTAACTTATATGCAGAGTACATCATGGCAGTGAAATGCCAGGCTGAATGAATCACAAGGTAGAATCAAGATTGCTGGGAGAAATATCAACAACCTCAGATAAGCAGATGATACCACCCTAATGGCAGAAAGCGAAAAGGAAATGAAGAGCCTCTTGATGAAGGTGAAAGAGGAGAGGGAAAAAGCTGGCTTAAAACTCAACATTCCAAAAATGAAGATCGTGGCATCTAGTCCCGTCACTTCATGGCCACAATGGTGTGGTCACTCACCTAGAGCCAGGCATCCTGGAGTGTGAGGTCAAGTGGGTTTCAGGAAGCATTACTACAAACAAAGCTAGTGGTGTTTTTGGAATTCCAGCTGAGTTATTTCAAATCTTAAAAGATGATGCTGTTAAACTGCTGCACTCGATACGCCAACAAATTTGGAAAACTTGGCAGTGGCCACAGGACTGGAAAAGGTTCATTTTCATTCCAATCCCAAAGAAAGGCAATGCCAAAGAATGTTCAAACTACCACACAGTTGTCCTCCTTTCACATGCTAGCAGGGTAATTTTCAAGATCCTCCAAGCTAGGCTTTGCGAGCTGAGTTGCTCAGTCGTGTCTGACTCTGTGATCCACTGTACTGCAGCCCGCCAGGCTGCTCTGTCCATGGGATTCTCCAGGCACCAATACTGGAGTGGGTTGCCATCTCCTCCTCCAGGGGATCCTCCCGACCCAGGGATCGAACCCTCGTCTCTTAAATCTTCTGCATTGGCAGGTAGGTTCTTTACCACTAGTGCCACCTTCACGAACCAAGAACATCCAGATGTACCAGCTGGATTTAGAAAAGGAAGAGGAACCCGATCGAATTGCCAGCATCCATTTGATCATAGAAAAAGCAAGCGAATTCCAGGAAAACATCTACCTCTGCATCACTGACTACACTAAAATCTTTGTGTGGATCACAAAAAACTGGAAAATTCTTAAAAGAGTTGGGACTACCAGACCACCTCACCTGCCTCCTGAAAAACCTGCATGCAGGTCAAGAAGCAACAGAACCAGACATGGAGCAATGGTTCAAAATCAAGAAAGGAGTACATTAAGGCTATATATTTTCACCCTACTTATTTAACTTATATGCAGAGTACATCATGGCAGTGAAATGCCAGGCTGAATGAATCACAAGGTAGAATCAAGATTGCTGGGAGAAATATCAACAACCTCAGATAAGCAGATGATACCACCCTAATGGCAGAAAGCGAAAAGGAAATGAAGAGCCTCTTGATGAAGGTGAAAGAGGAGAGGGAAAAAGCTGGCTTAAAACTCAACATTCCAAAAATGAAGATCGTGGCATCTAGTCCCGTCACTTCATGGCAAATAGATGGGGAAATAATGGAAACAGTGACAGACTTTATTTTCTTGGGCTCCAAAATCACTGCAGATGGTGACTGCAGCTGTGAAATTAAAAGACACTTGTTCCTTGGAAGAAAAGCTATGACAAACCTAGACAGAGTATTAAAAAGGAGAGACATCACTGTGCCAACAAAGGTTTGTATAGTCAAAGCTGTGGTTTTTCCACTAGTCATATACAGATGAGAGCTGGACCATAAGGAAGGCTGAGTGCCAAAGAACTGATGATTTCATACTGTGGTGCTGGAGAAGACTCTTGCAATTTGATCAAATGAGGCAATCCTAAGGGAAATCAACCCTGAATATTCATTGGAAGGACTGATGCTGAAGCTGAAGCTCCAATACTTGGGCCACCTGATGCAAAGGGCCAACTCAATGGAAAAGAACCCTGATGCTGGGAAAGGTTTGAGGGCAAGAGAAGGGGGGAGACAAAGTATGAGATGGTTCAATGGCGTCACTGACTCAATGGACATGAGCTTGAGCAAACTCAGGGAGGTAGTAATGGACAGGGAAGCCTGAAGTGCTGTAGTTCATGGTGTTGCAGAGAGTTGGACAGGATGGGGTGACTGAAAACAACAAAGTGGATGAAGTAGAACTTTTTCAAGTTAGTGGGAAAGAATACTTCTGAGAGGATATTGCAAAGTATGAAGAGAATGCACCTGAAAGCAAAATGGAGACAGGTTCATATGAGTCCAGCGCATTCACAACCAGTCTCTTGTCCATAAAATCCTGAGTAGTCTCTACTCTAAATCTGTTGACTTCCTTGGCCAGTTGATAGTTAAGTAAGTGGAAATGGGAATTATTTAGAATAACTTAGTTCATGTCTTCTAAAGGCACATTTCCTATTTTATTAAGAAACATTCTTGATTACATTCTTCCTCCAAAAGCCATCATGTCAGTGAAATGCCAGGCTGAATGAATCACAAGGTAGAATCAAGATTGCTGGGAGAAATATCAACAACCTCAGATAAGCAGATGATACCACCCTAATGGCAGAAAGCGAAAAGGAAATGAAGAGCCTCTTGATGAAGGTGAAAGAGGAGAGGGAAAAAGCTGGCTTAAAACTCAACATTCCAAAAATGAAGATCGTGGCATCTAGTCCCGTCACTTCATGGCAAATAGATGGGGAAATAATGGAAACAGTGACAGACTTTATTTTCTTGGGCTCCAAAATCACTGCAGATGGTGACTGCAGCTGTGAAATTAAAAGACACTTGTTCCTTGGAAGAAAAGCTATGACAAACCTAGACAGAGTATTAAAAAGGAGAGACATCACTGTGCCAACAAAGGTTTGTATAGTCAAAGCTGTGGTTTTTCCACTAGTCATATACAGATGAGAGCTGGACCATAAGGAAGGCTGAGTGCCAAAGAACTGATGATTTCATACTGTGGTGCTGGAGAAGACTCTTGCAATTTGATCAAATGAGGCAATCCTAAGGGAAATCAACCCTGAATATTCATTGGAAGGACTGATGCTGAAGCTGAAGCTCCAATACTTGGGCCACCTGATGCAAAGGGCCAACTCAATGGAAAAGAACCCTGATGCTGGGAAAGGTTTGAGGGCAAGAGAAGGGGGGAGACAAAGTATGAGATGGTTCAATGGCGTCACTGACTCAATGGACATGAGCTTGAGCAAACTCAGGGAGGTAGTAATGGACAGGGAAGCCTGAAGTGCTGTAGTTCATGGTGTTGCAGAGAGTTGGACAGGATGGGGTGACTGAAAACAACAAAGTGGATGAAGTAGAACTTTTTCAAGTTAGTGGGAAAGAATACTTCTGAGAGGATATTGCAAAGTATGAAGAGAATGCACCTGAAAGCAAAATGGAGACAGGTTCATATGAGTCCAGCGCATTCACAACCAGTCTCTTGTCCATAAAATCCTGAGTAGTCTCTACTCTAAATCTGTTGACTTCCTTGGCCAGTTGATAGTTAAGTAAGTGGAAATGGGAATTATTTAGAATAACTTAGTTCATGTCTTCTAAAGGCACATTTCCTATTTTATTAAGAAACATTCTTGATTACATTCTTCCTCCAAAAGCCTGTATTAGGGTATTCCTTCCTATTTCTGGCTGCTTGAGGATGGCAAACAATCTTACCTTCAGATCTGACAAACCACTGTTCATGTTGAAAACCCGTTTCCCTCTGAGCTTTGACATTGCTCCCCTGACTTCAGCATTCATAGTTACAAACATTAAGTCCACTACGTGTCTGATTCTCACTTTTCTATTTGGACTTAAGATATTACAGAAGTTGTATTTCTGTTTGATAGTTGACATGGACACTCTTATTTTAGTCTGGCGTCTAAAGCTCATGAAATGTTGTCGTAAGGGTTTTTCTAGCCATTTATAAAGGTCTTTGTTCTATCAATAGGCTTTCTCCGATCCAGGACTAACTCTGGGGCTCCATGTGTGAGTGGGTGGGTCATGCTGAGAGAAGAAGCCCTTGATGGCCAAAATAGGAGGGAAAGTGCTTCCCTGGAGGCAGATTTCTGTCCTGTGTTCAGGTTCCTTCTAGGACTGACGGGAAATCTGGTACTCAGTTTTCCATGTTTCCACAGGCTTTGACCTCTGCTTGTTAGGCTCCTTTGATGTTTTTTCTCTTGTTAATTCAGTGCCATATAAACACTGCTTTGTGTGTTCTAGAAAATCCTCGATTTCTGGTCAGTCCATGGCCCTCTACACTCCTTATCATTTGGGTGGGCTTTGAGAAAATAAACATATGAGCTCAATTAAGTTACAGATCTCTAGGATTTATTCCCTAATTACAGTGCCTATTAAAATTTATTATCTAACAATTTATATGGCTGCACAGATTCTTCTGTGATCTCTGTAGTCTTTCTCTTTGATCATTTGACCTTTCCTCGCAGGGTTGGTTCTGGACATTACACAGCATATGCAACACACGAAGGCCACTGGTTCCATTTCAATGACAGCACTGTCACCCTGACTGATTAGGACACCGTGTGAAGGCCAAGGCCTACATCTCTTCTATCCTGAGTAGTCTCTACTCTAAATCTGTTGACTTCCTTGGCCAGTTGATAGTTAAGTAAGTGGAAATGGGAATTATTTAGAATAACTTAGTTCATGTCTTCTAAAGGCACATTTCCTATTTTATTAAGAAACATTCTTGATTACATTCTTCCTCCAAAAGCCTGTATTAGGGTATTCCTTCCTATTTCTGGCTGCTTGAGGATGGCAAACAATCTTACCTTCAGATCTGACAAACCACTGTTCATGTTGAAAACCCGTTTCCCTCTGAGCTTTGACATTGCTCCCCTGACTTCAGCATTCATAGTTACAAACATTAAGTCCACTACGTGTCTGATTCTCACTTTTCTATTTGGACTTAAGATATTACAGAAGTTGTATTTCTGTTTGATAGTTGACATGGACACTCTTATTTTAGTCTGGCGTCTAAAGCTCATGAAATGTTGTCGTAAGGGTTTTTCTAGCCATTTATAAAGGTCTTTGTTCTATCAATAGGCTTTCTCCGATCCAGGACTAACTCTGGGGCTCCATGTGTGAGTGGGTGGGTCATGCTGAGAGAAGAAGCCCTTGATGGCCAAAATAGGAGGGAAAGTGCTTCCCTGGAGGCAGATTTCTGTCCTGTGTTCAGGTTCCTTCTAGGACTGACGGGAAATCTGGTACTCAGTTTTCCATGTTTCCACAGGCTTTGACCTCTGCTTGTTAGGCTCCTTTGATGTTTTTTCTCTTGTTAATTCAGTGCCATATAAACACTGCTTTGTGTGTTCTAGAAAATCCTCGATTTCTGGTCAGTCCATGGCCCTCTACACTCCTTATCATTTGGGTGGGCTTTGAGAAAATAAACATATGAGCTCAATTAAGTTACAGATCTCTAGGATTTATTCCCTAATTACAGTGCCTATTAAAATTTATTATCTAACAATTTATATGGCTGCACAGATTCTTCTGTGATCTCTGTAGTCTTTCTCTTTGATCATTTGACCTTTCCTCGCAGGGTTGGTTCTGGACATTACACAGCATATGCAACACACGAAGGCCACTGGTTCCATTTCAATGACAGCACTGTCACCCTGACTGATGAGGACACCGTCGTGAAGGCCAAGGCCTACATCCTCTTCTATGTGGAACGCCAGGCCAGAGCTGGATCAGATAAACTTTAATACCTCCTCCAAATCATTATTCGTCAACTATACCGGACAAACATTTCCATTTTTCCATAAATACTTGATCCAAGATTTAATTTCATTATGCACTTTTCAATTTCCTATTTTGGGGTTTAGTTTTATTTTGTCAGTGGTAGTGACTTACTGAACATGGGCACCAACTAATTTGTTTTGTTTTGTTTTTTAGTTCTACCAGAAAACCTCAGCAGATATTTTGATTTGCTGCTTTAGTTGTAATAATTCAGTTTTTATATGTAGTTTCAAGAACCTAGTTCTATTTGACTTTTTTATATTAATGTTCAGTTCTCACTTGGAGTCACATTTACATCAGTGCTTTGTTACCCTCACATGCTGAAAACAGGAGATGTTCCTGATTGTGTGGAGCAACGTAACCGCCCGCTGCCTTCTCACAGCTGAAAGTGGATCAGGTTGGCTCTAAACCAAGGATCGTGTGTGCAAGTAGATTTGTGGCTCATGAGAGTTCAATGACTGCTCAGTAATCATTCTTTCCGCTTGTAAAAGATAACTGAAAGGGCATCGTTAAATAGACCAGGTGACTGCTGCTCTTGGTATCTCTCCGATGTGCTGTTTATCAGCACTAACTAAATAAAATAAATTTGTTGGTTCAGTTGTACCTACCTTGCAATTTAATAATTTTTTTTTTTTGGTTTGGAGGCACATTCATAGAGGAGAGAGGGATACTGAGAAGTCCAAATAAGACCAAATACACTTCAAAGTGTTTTAAAAATTCTGTGACTCAGCTACATGTCATCCAGGTGTTATTTCTCCACTGTGATGAAACTGTAGTGTCTGCCTCTCTGAGGCAGCACCCACTGCCCCCCATGTGCTGTAGCCCTGAGATGCTGGGACTGACCGCAGGGCCCCTGCAGCCTTACTTACTTGGCCAGCAGAGGTTAGATGCTGCTTCCCAGAGTTGCTTCTGACCATCACCTAAACTTCGGGTAACACTGTGGGTTCCACCTCCACAGATGGAAGCTAGTCTTTACTACTCTTAAGTTTTAACAGCT
The DNA here is from genome assembly GCA_022376925.1 of Tragulus kanchil. NCBI lineage: Eukaryota > Metazoa > Chordata > Mammalia > Artiodactyla > Tragulidae > Tragulus > Tragulus kanchil. The sequence continues at coordinate 284,063,941 of JAIOJX010000032.1, read as the reverse complement.
CTCACTGGCCTGTTCTCATACCAGAGCAACTGAAGATATTTTTACTTTTTTTTTTTTTTTTTTAATTTATAGATGGTTTTTATTCTTAAGGTTAGCAGAAATCTGGAACCAGCATCCCAGCTAATGAAGAGTGCTGTGCTTCCTGCGGGTGTTTCCCGCCGATGCCGCTGAGCTCGGGGTGCTGGGGGCGTGAGCACAGGCCAGTGAGGAGGGAGCACCCACTGGGCCGGGGGATAGGACCACGCACGCCTTCACGTTCACGCCATGTCCCGATCATTAGCTTCCTCCCTGCCCAATTCTCTTCAGGTTGTTACAGGGGCAGAATGCATTTCATGTTAAGCCAGCCTACTTTTTGATACTACTGTTTTCTGTTAAAAGAAAAAACTTTTAAAAACTGGGTGGCTCTCCTTCTAGTTATTGCAGAAGCAGAGGGCTCCGGGTCCACTTCACTGATTGTGTGGAGCAACGTAACCGCCCGCTGCCTTCTCACAGCTGAAAGTGGATCAGGTTGGCTCTAAACCAAGGATCGTGTGTGCAAGTAGATTTGTGGCTCATGAGAGTTCAATGACTGCTCAGTAATCATTCTTTCCGCTTGTAAAAGATAACTGAAAGGGCATCGTTAAATAGACCAGGTGACTGCTGCTCTTGGTATCTCTCCGATGTGCTGTTTATCAGCACTAACTAAATAAAATAAATTTGTTGGTTCAGTTGTACCTACCTTGCAATTTAATAATTTTTTTTTTTTGGTTTGGAGGCACATTCATAGAGGAGAGAGGGATACTGAGAAGTCCAAATAAGACCAAATACACTTCAAAGTGTTTTAAAAATTCTGTGACTCAGCTACATGTCATCCAGGTGTTATTTCTCCACTGTGATGAAACTGTAGTGTCTGCCTCTCTGAGGCAGCACCCACTGCCCCCCATGTGCTGTAGCCCTGAGATGCTGGGACTGACCGCAGGGCCCCTGCAGCCTTACTTACTTGGCCAGCAGAGGTTAGATGCTGCTTCCCAGAGTTGCTTCTGACCATCACCTAAACTTCGGGTAACACTGTGGGTTCCACCTCCACAGATGGAAGCTAGTCTTTACTACTCTTAAGTTTTAACAGCTCTCACTGGCCTGTTCTCATACCAGAGCAACTGAAGATATTTTTACTTTTTTTTTTTTTTTTTTAATTTATAGATGGTTTTTATTCTTAAGGTTAGCAGAAATCTGGAACCAGCATCCCAGCTAATGAAGAGTGCTGTGCTTCCTGCGGGTGTTTCCCGCCGATGCCGCTGAGCTCGGGGTGCTGGGGGCGTGAGCACAGGCCAGTGAGGAGGGAGCACCCACTGGGCCGGGGGATAGGACCACGCACGCCTTCACGTTCACGCCATGTCCCGATCATTAGCTTCCTCCCTGCCCAATTCTCTTCAGGTTGTTACAGGGGCAGAATGCATTTCATGTTAAGCCAGCCTACTTTTTGATACTACTGTTTTCTGTTAAAAGAAAAAAAATGATCTTGATTTTAAGTAAAAGAAAGCTGGGTGGCTCTCCTCCTAGCTAGCATATCTGAAGTTGCAGAAGCAGAGGGGCTCCGGGTCCACTTCACTGTTAGCTGGATAAGCCCCACATTCCCTCAGAGGAGAACACATCTGCTGAACACTTTAAAATAACTAGAAGCAAATTATGTCTAAATTTCTGCTGTCCAACACAGTGGTCACTGGCCATATATGGTTAAATGTCTATTTTAATGAAAAATAAATCGAGGGCTTCCCCTGGTGGTCCAGTGGGTAAGGACACCACCTTGCAGTGCAAGGGGCGCTGGTTCGAGCCCTGGTCTGGGAATATCCCACGTGCCGCAGAGTGGCTGGACCGATGTGTCCAATCACCGAGCCGGAGCTCTGGACCGCATGCACCCAGAGCCGCGCTCTGCAAAAACAGGCCACTGCGATGGGAGGCCCGCAGGAGCCAAAGAACAAAGATGGATGAAAATAGAGAAATGGAACACCAACAGAAGTGGCCCGCCCGTCCCCCTCCCTCCCCACCCCACTCCCCAAAAAAGATAAATAAAATAAAATAAATGTTTAAAAAAATAAATCGAAAACTCAGTTCTTCAGTCACACTGGTCTCTCTTCAAGTTCCCAGCAGCCACCGTGGCACAGGAGTGCCCCGGTCTGGACACGTCCACCTGTGTGTAGAGCCCCTCACTCAACGCTGGTCTACACCTCCCACTCCAGAGGGAAAAGCTTTGCCATCGTCTTTAGGTCTTATAACTTAGAGATCCGAGAAGAGTATTAAGAGGAAAACATATTTAAAACAAGCTTACAATGCTAAATTACATAGGTTGAGCAGTATGAAATTCTGGTTCTTTGACCTACAAAATTGGTCTTATAACTTAGATGATGTTTCCATGCCGCTGAGCTTTCTAGGCCAGTGAGGAGGAGCACCCACTGGGCCGGGGGATAGGACCACGCACGCCTTCACGTTCACGCCATGTCCCGATCATTAGCTTCCTCCCTGCCCAATTCTCTTCAGGTTGTTACAGGGGCAGAATGCATTTCATGTTAAGCCAGCCTACTTTTTGATACTACTGTTTTCTGTTAAAAGAAAAAAAATGATCTTGATTTTAAGTAAAAGAAAGCTGGGTGGCTCTCCTCCTAGCTAGCATATCTGAAGTTGCAGAAGCAGAGGGGCTCGGGTCCACTTCACTGTTAGCTGGATAAGCCCCACATTCCCTCAGAGGAGAACACATCTGCTGAACACTTTAAAATAACTAGAAGCAAATTATGTCTAAATTTCTGCTGTCCAACACAGTGGTCACTGGCCATATATGGTTAAATGTCTATTTTAATGAAAAATAAATCGAGGGCTTCCCCTGGTGGTCCAGTGGGTAAGGACACCACCTTGCAGTGCAAGGGGCGCTGGTTCGAGCCCTGGTCTGGGAATATCCCACGTGCCGCAGAGTGGCTGGACCGATGTGTCCAATCACCGAGCCGGAGCTCTGGACCGCATGCACCCAGAGCCGCGCTCTGCAAAAACAGGCCACTGCGATGGGAGGCCCGCAGGAGCCAAAGAACAAAGATGGATGAAAATAGAGAAATGGAACACCAACAGAAGTGGCCCGCCCGTCCCCCTCCCTCCCCACCCCACTCCCCAAAAAAGATAAATAAAATAAAATAAATGTTTAAAAAAATAAATCGAAAACTCAGTTCTTCAGTCACACTGGTCTCTCTTCAAGTTCCCAGCAGCCACCGTGGCACAGGAGTGCCCCGGTCTGGACACGTCCACCTGTGTGTAGAGCCCCTCACTCAACGCTGGTCTACACCTCCCACTCCAGAGGGAAAAGCTTTGCCATCGTCTTTAGGTCTTATAACTTAGAGATCCGAGAAGAGTATTAAGAGGAAAACATATTTAAAACAAGCTTACAATGCTAAATTACATAGGTTGAGCAGTATGAAATTCTGGTATTTGACTTTCTGACCTACAAAATTGACAGTTACACATAATTTGATCAGTATCAGTACATAACACCATGTGTTACTGAATTTGACATGTGCATCTCCCCTGACCTTGCTCCTGTGAATCCAGGCTCTTCTGCTCAGAAGACACACAGCTAACGTTTGCACTTAGGTCAATAGTCTCTGGATGGGCAGCGGTTGTGACTCCAACAAGAAAGCTGCAGGCAGTGTTGATGGAGGGATGTGGCCCTCACACAAGAGCCTTGCTGGCCTAGGAGACGGACATGTCCCCCTCTGAATTCTGCAGTCTTTCTCTTGATTTTACTAAAGCAGACGTGTCTGAAGGACACCATGCAGGTTCTTTGGAAAGCAACTGTGAACCATGTGCTTGAACACAGGTGGTATAAATGTGCCTATTTGTACTCTGGAGATTCGACTGTGCAGCCTTATTGCGCCTGTTCTGAAAGCTGATCTTCGTGGTCTTCAGGGCTCTTCCTTGGAGCCATGCCATGTGGTTTCTCGCTCAGCCAGCCATGCTGAGGCAGGGCCACGCGCCCAGTGACAGGGCTCCTCGGAACAAGAAAACTTCTTAGAAGTCCTCCCACACGGGTGATAGAAACCGTTTATGGCAACACAAGTCTCTCTCCCTGGTGGAGAAACCTTGGCTCATCCACTGTATTCTTCTGTCTAGTGATGACAGATGTCACAGAACTAAACCAGTAGTGTGTGTGGGCCCTGGTTAAGTGTGTATCTCACCTGTGGAACCTACTTAGCAGCTTGGTTTCCGGGGGTTTGGGAGACATTTATTTCTTAAAGCCAAACTGCCCCTTCACTGGTCTAGTGTGTGTACATATGTCTAGTGAGGTACACCAATCCCACCTCCACCGTCCCCTCAGCTCTCCCACGTTCTCTTTGTGGCTGAAGTGGCCTCTTCGCCTGGGCCCTGGAGAAGCCCCTGAGCAAAGCCTGCTCCTGCAGCCAGGAGCGGACAAGAGCAACGAGTGCGGCGGCAGGATAACTTAGAGACCTATTTTTTAAAAGCTTACAATGCTAAATTACATAGGTTGAGCAGTATGAAATTCTGGTATTTGACTTTCTGACCTACAAAATTGACAGTTACACATAATTTGATCAGTATCAGTACATAACACCATGTGTTACTGAATTTGACATGTGCATCTCCCCTGACCTTGCTCCTGTGAATCCAGGCTCTTCTGCTCAGAAGACACACGGCTAACGTTTGCACTTAGGTCAATAGTCTCTGGATGGGCAGCGGTTGTGACTCCAACAAGAAAGCTGCAGGCAGTGTTGATGGAGGGATGTGGCCCTCACACAAGAGCCTTGCTGGCCTAGGAGACGGACATGTCCCCCTCTGAATTCTGCAGTCTTTCTCTTGATTTTACTAAAGCAGACGTGTCTGAAGGACACCATGCAGGTTCTTTGGAAAGCAACTGTGAACCATGTGCTTGAACACAGGTGGTATAAATGTGCCTATTTGTACTCTGGAGATTCGACTGTGCAGCCTTATTGCGCCTGTTCTGAAAGCTGATCTTCGTGGTCTTCAGGGCTCTTCCTTGGAGCCATGCCATGTGGTTTCTCGCTCAGCCAGCCATGCTGAGGCAGGGCCACGCGCCCAGTGACAGGGCTCCTCGGAACAAGAAAACTTCTTAGAAGTCCTCCCACACGGGTGATAGAAACCGTTTATGGCAACACAAGTCTCTCTCCCTGGTGGAGAAACCTTGGCTCATCCACTGTATTCTTCTGTCTAGTGATGACAGATGTCACAGAACTAAACCAGTAGTGTGTGTGGGCCCTGGTTAAGTGTGTATCTCACCTGTGGAACCTACTTAGCAGCTTGGTTTCCGGGGTTAGGGAGACATTTATTTCTTAAAGCCAAACTGCCCCTTCACTGGTCTAGTGTGTGTACATATGTCTAGTGAGGTACACCAATCCCACCTCCACCGTCCCCTCAGCTCTCCCACGTTCTCTTTGTGGCTGAAGTGGCCTCTTCGCCTGGGCCCTGGAGAAGCCCCTGAGCAAAGCCTGCTCCTGCAGCCAGGAGCGGACAAGAGCAACGAGTGCGGCGGCAGGAGGGGCCTGCGGCGCGGGTGGTGTCCAGGGTCTGTGCACACCTCGCTGGGTGCAGCACCCTCCCCGCTCAGGTGTGACTGCGACGGACTCCAGACTGTCTTCCATGAGCGCTGGCTGTGCGAGGAAGTCATTTCCACTAAAATGGGATTTGCGTGATGCCGAGAGGATTACTTGTGCGAATGACTGATCTAAGTTGTGATCACAGCCCTTTTCTGCTTCACCAGCTTCAACTGTTTTGTGGCGAGTATCATTAAAGATCTGGTCTCTTCCCTTCCGGCCTTTATTTCTGAACCTCTTTGAGTGGAGCACAGTAAGTGGTGAGGTCCGTGCTCAAGCTGCGGGTCTTTGGAGTCAGGCAGCCAGCAGCAGTGGGTGTTTACTGTCCCCCCGTGCCGCCTGGGGCTGCGGCTGCACTTGGGCCCGGACAGTGTGACCTGGACGGGCAGGGCCAGGGGTGGGCCAGGTCCCTCCAGTGCCGCGTCGGGCCCTGAGCGCGCTCACCCGCTCTGTGTGACTTCACCCTGTCTTTCCTTGTAACACTGATTTTATACAAATGAGGTCTGCTTGCTTCCTTCAGGGCCCCACTCTACTCCGAGGAACCAGGTCTGGGGCTCCAAGCAAAGGATCGAATAGGGAAACATGTGCCACTGTTAAAAAGGAAATACGCTGCTTTACAGTAAGGTCCTCTAAGAACCACCCTGTGTCCACACCCACCAAACCCCTGTGTTACTCACTGGCCTGCTTCTGTCATTCTAGAACTGAAGACAGAGACGCCTGCAGCCCAGATGGTTTCGCCTCCAGTTCCCATGTCGCACGTTTCCTTTTGGCAGCCATGCTGGTCAGAGGCCGTGCAGCTGCTGTTACTGCAGCCAAGGAGCTGGGCTCCACGGGCCAGGGAGGGAGGCGCTGGGAGGGGCGGCTGTCACGACACCCGGCCCCGGCCCTCCCTGCAAGCAGGCTTGCCCGAGGGCCCACCCTGTATTCTGGGGTGCTTCCTGCCACTCCATGGGAGGAGCAGGGAAGGAACCGGGATCTGCCACATTTGCTGTCCCGGCAGAGCTGCGGGAGTGCAGCTTGGAAGCCACAGGGAACCAAAATGACTCTCCCTCGAGGCTGGCACGCACACACTGCTCCGCCCTGAAGAAGGTGAAAGAACCAACTACTTCCAGGGATCAGCTCTCCAATAAAGCACTGGTTTGGAAAGGATTTGGGAGGCACATCCTAGAGGTTTTCCAGTAAACCGACCAGTGGTGCAGGGATACCTTCTGAATAGATAAGTTTAACTAGAGCCCAAAGACGGACTCTGGCTGTCAGGTATAATGTTAACAATTAAAATAACAGCTTGAAATATAAGCAATTCACATTCACAGGAACCTTTCGTTGAGAAACACAGCTTCCTCTGGGCTGTTCCTTGGTGTATGTTGTTTTTAAGAAAAGTCACCCTTTCCACTTGACCTGGGCAGTGGTGGGGTCACCTGGGCAAAGAGGACCACCAAGACTGGCTCCACAGAGTGAGGGAGCTGGCCATGATGGCTACTTTCTCCCCGAGGCATTCTGCTTTCACAGGCAAAGCTCACCAGGTCTGACGGAGTCTTTGTTCCAGAAGAGGGCCTGGCATCTGTGCTGCTTCTGTGTTACTCCACACAAATGGAAACAAGCGCTCCCATTCCTTCACATTCTGACTAAGTGGGAAAAGGAACAATGGTAACCACTGAGGCGGTCCTCCCTGGTCTAGCAGAGGAAAAGTGGCTCTTGTCTCACAACTGCAGCCCCTAAACCAACCAACCAGTACTCAGAGCTAGGGTTTCACAGGAGGGGAAATAGAGTAGGGTCTGGTGAAGGACTGGGAGCAAAGAACTATTAGAAAATGGGTCCACAGAATGAGAAACCTCAGTTCCGTGCTAGGAAGGGAGAACTCGTGAACAAAACCTCCCAGCAACCTGCCTACTGGCTTAACTGCCAGGAACTAAACTAAATGCGTTCACAAGGAGGATAGCGTGTGGCTGGCTTAAAGAGCAAGAGTGAAATACCTCGACTTACAACTGTTTCAAGCAGATTTCTATTAAAAGTTATTCGTCTATCCTGACATTCTGGGAAATGCAAATTAGGTACAGCAGGACACACAAGTGGAAAAATGTAAAGCCAAGTAAAGTTTAAAACGTGACACACAGAAGAACCTTGGAGAACTAAGCTACTTAAGACAAATCTTTTATGAAAAAGCTTACAGTAAAAATAGAGTCAACTGGGAGACCAAGGAAATCCCTAGGCCTAGAGGGGAGCAGCAGGATTTGAAGGTAGTTCAGCCTGGCCTGGAAACCATCACAAGTGATCAAAATAACACAGAAAATGGGCAACGCATGGATTCTCAGTTAACAACAGTTCTTGAAATATTAAAGCCCAAAGACGGACTCTGGCTGTCAGGTATAATGTTAACAATTAAAATAACAGCTTGAAATATAAGCAATTCACATTCACAGGAACCTTTCGTTGAGAAACACAGCTTCCTCTGGGCTGTTCCTTGGTGTATGTTGTTTTTAAGAAAAGTCACCCTTTCCACTTGACCTGGGCAGTGGTGGGGTCACCTGGGCAAAGAGGACCACCAAGACTGGCTCCACAGAGTGAGGGAGCTGGCCATGATGGCTACTTTCTCCCCGAGGCATTCTGCTTTCACAGGCAAAGCTCACCAGGTCTGACGGAGTCTTTGTTCCAGAAGAGGGCCTGGCATCTGTGCTGCTTCTGTGTTACTCCACACAAATGGAAACAAGCGCTCCCATTCCTTCACATTCTGACTAAGTGGGAAAAGGAACAATGGTAACCACTGAGGCGGTCCTCCCTGGTCTAGCAGAGGAAAAGTGGCTCTTGTCTCACAACTGCAGCCCCTAAACCAACCAACCAGTACTCAGAGCTAGGGTTTCACAGGAGGGGAAATAGAGTAGGGTCTGGTGAAGGACTGGGAGCAAAGAACTATTAGAAAATGGGTCCACAGAATGAGAAACCTCAGTTCCGTGCTAGGAAGGGAGAACTCGTGAACAAAACCTCCCAGCAACCTGCCTACTGGCTTAACTGCCAGGAACTAAACTAAATGCGTTCACAAGGAGGATAGCGTGTGGCTGGCTTAAAGAGCAAGAGTGAAATACCTCGACTTACAACTGTTTCAAGCAGATTTCTATTAAAAGTTATTCGTCTATCCTGACATTCTGGGAAATGCAAATTAGGTACAGCAGGACACACAAGTGGAAAAATGTAAAGCCAAGTAAAGTTTAAAACGTGACACACAGAAGAACCTTGGAGAACTAAGCTACTTAAGACAAATCTTTTATGAAAAAGCTTACAGTAAAAATAGAGTCAACTGGGAGACCAAGGAAATCCCTAGGCCTAGAGGGGAGCAGCAGGATTTGAAGGTAGTTCAGCCTGGCCTGGAAACCATCACAAGTGATCAAAATAACACAGAAAATGGGCAACGTCCATGGATTCTCCTTACATCTCTGAGCACAAAGCCATCACCCTTAGCTCTTTACAGACAGCAAACCTTTTCCTATTGAGCATAGAACAAAAGACTCACATCCATGTCCCAGGAAATAAAACCAGATACTATTTACGATTAAGAGTCCCTCCCAGTGCGTAGAGACTGCAGCCGTGGTCAGAGGGGGTCTAGCCAACACCTTGAATGAAAATGCCAAGCCAGCGCTCTGCCTAACACCATTGTCGGCTAAAAGAAAAGAAATCCCTTTTAAGGAAGCTATTTAACTTCAATACACTGCTTTTCTGCCAGGGTTTTCAATTCCTCTGAATATAAGCCGAGCCACAGACTGCTGCATGTACTCTGGTCTGGGCTTCCCCCCCACTCCCCCAAGAGCGGCAGCACCAGTTGTGGGCCAAAAATAAACACCATTCCTCAACCATATATGTCCACCAGCCCAGAGCTGGGGAGGAGCAGCTGCAGGCAGGTCAGGTCTCTGGGCTCCAGCCACACTCGGTGTGGCCGCTGTGCACCATGCACATCACCCAGCTCAACCGAGAGTGCCTGCTGCACCTCTTCTCCTTCCTGGACAAGGACAGCAGGAAGAACCTTGCCAGGACCTGCCCGCAGCTCCAGGACGTGTTTGAGGACCCCGCACTCTGGCCCCTGCTGCACTTTCGTTCCCTCACAGAGCTCAAGAAGGACAACTTCCTCCTGAGCCCGGCGCTCAGGAGCCTCTCCATCTGCTGGCACTCCAGCCGCGTGCAGGTCTGCAGCATCGAGGACTGGCTCAAGAGCGCCCTCCAGAGGAACATCTGCAGCCGGCACGAGAACCTAGTCAATGATTTTCTCCTCCAGGTGTGCGACAGGTAGGCCGCCTCCCGAGCAGGGCTGGCTTCCAGAGCTCTAGGAGGCTTCTGGGGGTCCGGGAAGAGTAAATTACAAGACCAAGATGGCTCTGCTTTGGCGAGCCTCAGACTAGACCCCAGGCAGACCTTCCAGGTCAACCCACTGCGCAGTCTCCAGAAGACGGAGAGAATCGTGGGGGGAAAGGGCACCAATGCTCCGCGAAGCCAGACAGGTCCCGGAGCTGCTTCAGCAGAAAGAACTCGGCTTCAGCTGTCCCTGTGTTTCAGGCAGCTGTCCTCCCAGGCAGCCACTGAGGGCTGGGTGGGTCTGGCTGCACCTTTTTTTTCAGTCGGAGGCCCCAGGAAAAGGTTTCAAGATTCAGCAATCAGCTCAGCCCTCCACTCTGCTCCTGGTCAGTCAACCCCAGGACCAGTGAGATGCAGCTGAGGAAGGCGAGCAAGGGTGCGAGTGAGGGGGGTGGACCAGTGAGATGCAGCTTAAAAGAAAAGAAACCTTTTAAGGAAGCTATTTAACTTCAATACACTGCTTTTCTGCCAGGGTTTTCAATTCCTCTAAACATAAGCCGAGCCACAGACTGCTGCATGTACTCTGGTCTGGGCTTCCGCCCCACTCCCCCAAGAGCGGCAGCACCAGTTGTGGGCCAAAAATAAACACCATTCCTCAACCATATATGTCCACCAGCCCAGAGCTGGGGAGGAGCAGCTGCAGGCAGGTCAGGTCTCTGGGCTCCAGCCACACTCGGTGTGGCCGCTGTGCACCATGCACATCACCCAGCTCAACCGAGAGTGCCTGCTGCACCTCTTCTCCTTCCTGGACAAGGACAGCAGGAAGAACCTTGCCAGGACCTGCCCGCAGCTCCAGGACGTGTTTGAGGACCCCGCACTCTGGCCCCTGCTGCACTTTCGTTCCCTCACAGAGCTCAAGAAGGACAACTTCCTCCTGAGCCCGGCGCTCAGGAGCCTCTCCATCTGCTGGCACTCCAGCCGCGTGCAGGTCTGCAGCATCGAGGACTGGCTCAAGAGCGCCCTCCAGAGGAACATCTGCAGCCGGCACGAGAACCTAGTCAATGATTTTCTCCTCCAGGTGTGCGACAGGTAGGCCGCCTCCCGAGCAGGGCTGGCTTCCAGAGCTCTAGGAGGCTTCTGGGGGTCCGGGAAGAGTAAATTACAAGACCAAGATGGCTCTGCTTTGGCGAGCCTCAGACTAGACCCCAGGCAGACCTTCCAGGTCAACCCACTGCGCAGTCTCCAGAAGACGGAGAGAATCGTGGGGGGAAAGGGCACCAATGCTCCGCGAAGCCAGACAGGTCCCGGAGCTGCTTCAGCAGAAAGAACTCGGCTTCAGCTGTCCCTGTGTTTCAGGCAGCTGTCCTCCCAGGCAGCCACTGAGGGCTGGGTGGGTCTGGCTGCACCTTTTTTTTCAGTCGGAGGCCCCAGGAAAAGGTTTCAAGATTCAGCAATCAGCTCAGCCCTCCACTCTGCTCCTGGTCAGTCAACCCCAGGACCAGTGAGATGCAGCTGAGGAAGGCGAGCAAGGGTGCGAGTGAGGGTGCTCGGCTCTGGGTCGGCTGCACCGAGCCAGGCTCCAGAAGCCAGGTGCGACAGTGCTTCCCTTAGGAGAAACTCAGTCACTGACCGGAAGTTACTGGAGGATTAGTCAAGCAAAGGGGAGAGGATTTTAGCCTAATTCTCAAATGAGCAAACCAACAAGGCTGACTGGCTGTGTGACTTGCCCCACTGTCTAGAATTACCAGAGTTTAGCAAATAAACACTCAAGGGGGCCGGATAAATTTGAACTTCAGATAGATGGAATGATTTGGGGTCAAAGCAAGACCCACATACATCCTGAATTCGACCTGTCAACTCCACAGAGGCTGAGCCATGGGCAAGACTCCCTTCAGTCTCAGCCTCTTGCCCAGAGCAGTCCATGCGAGAAGAGACTTCCTCAGCCAGGCTCTCGCTGAGCCTTTACTGCTCCTCTCCTGCCTTTGAGGAAAGGACCCCTGGATCACTAGCAAACTAGGTTCAGTCTACTTGCTGCCCCCCAGGTTTAAAAGTTGCTGTATTAGGGCAGCCCAACAAGGAACAGAAGGAAATAATGGAATGGCCCCTTCTCGCTCTTTCTTAAGGCCATAGAAGAAAGCAGAAGATGGACTGAGGGTTGACCTCTGATGGGGCCATGCCATTTTGATGGGTTTAACAAGACCCAGTAAACAGAGAGAAGAGTGCTATGTACAGGGTGAAAAGCCTGCCCTGAATTTGTTCCACTCTTTCTTGTAAGAGAGGCAGATACAATTTCCCAAACCAGCAAGGTGTGGACTGTACCTGTCTAGGCAGAGCAAGGATTCCTGATGCCATAACAAAGCAAAAGGCTTGGGGTTGAGTCCCCCAGTTTTGTCCAACCATGCGACTCCCAGACCAAATATTTAAACTCACTCAACCTCATTTCTTTTATCTGTAAAATGGAATAAACTGCCGTATCTCACAGGCTAAAAGAATTAAATGACACAGTAGCTCTGGCACATAGTAGGTACTGATAGTATGCACCAAACCATAACAGGGCTTGGGGGGGTAAATAGGTTGGAGGGCAGGGCTGAGGAAGGCGAGCAAGGGTGCGAGTGAGGGTGCTCGGCTCTGGGTCGGCTGCACCGAGCCAGGCTCCAGAAGCCAGGTGCGACAGTGCTTCCCTTAGGAGAAACTCAGTCACTGACCGGAAGTTACTGGAGGATTAGTCAAGCAAAGGGGAGAGGATTTTAGCCTAATTCTCAAATGAGCAAACCAACAAGGCTGACTGGCTGTGTGACTTGCCCCACTGTCTAGAATTACCAGAGTTTAGCAAATAAACACTCAAGGGGGCCGGATAAATTTGAACTTCAGATAGATGGAATGATTTGGGGTCAAAGCAAGACCCACATACATCCTGAATTCGACCTGTCAACTCCACAGAGGCTGAGCCATGGGCAAGACTCCCTTCAGTCTCAGCCTCTTGCCCAGAGCAGTCCATGCGAGAAGAGACTTCCTCAGCCAGGCTCTCGCTGAGCCTTTACTGCTCCTCTCCTGCCTTTGAGGAAAGGACCCCTGGATCACTAGCAAACTAGGTTCAGTCTACTTGCTGCCCCCCAGGTTTAAAAGTTGCTGTATTAGGGCAGCCCAACAAGGAACAGAAGGAAATAATGGAATGGCCCCTTCTCGCTCTTTCTTAAGGCCATAGAAGAAAGCAGAAGATGGACTGAGGGTTGACCTCTGATGGGGCCATGCCATTTTGATGGGTTTAACAAGACCCAGTAAACAGAGAGAAGAGTGCTATGTACAGGGTGAAAAGCCTGCCCTGAATTTGTTCCACTCTTTCTTGTAAGAGAGGCAGATACAATTTCCCAAACCAGCAAGGTGTGGACTGTACCTGTCTAGGCAGAGCAAGGATTCCTGATGCCATAACAAAGCAAAAGGCTTGGGGTTGAGTCCCCCAGTTTTGTCCAACCATGCGACTCCCAGACCAAATATTTAAACTCACTCAACCTCATTTCTTTTATCTGTAAAATGGAATAAACTGCCGTATCTCACAGGCTAAAAGAATTAAATGACACAGTAGCTCTGGCACATAGTAGGTACTGATAGTATGCACCAAACCTACAGCTGGCAATCATCTGGGGACAGCTGAGGGTGGCTGGACAGGCAGGGAGCCGGTACTTTCTTTTGCTGGTATCTTCCTGCATCAGGATTATTCTAAAGGTTCCTAGAGGAAAGAATCTCCTAAGAACCTTGGGGCTTAAGCACCTACCTAATCCTTACCTCCACCCTGAAGTTTCTCTCACTTGACAGATGAAGAGGTGCCCCAGCAAGGTTCACACATTTGTCCCAGGTCAGAGAGCAAGTAAGTCCTGGGCAAGTCACTTAAGCTCCCTGAGCCCGTTTCCTCATTCATGAAATTGGGGTGGAAGGCTGATACGAAGACTGCACAGGGAGCTGAGTGGGCTCAGGCAGGTGCAGCCCAGGGGCGATGAGGAGGTTGATGGGGAAAAGGAACCCCCTGTGGCCTGATTCCAGCTCCCTCTGGCCCCAGGAAGCCACGGCCTGCACCCCTGGGACAGGTTCTTGACTGGAAGTCATCTGGTGCTGTCTGCTCCCAGGAAGCAGGGGTTATAACAGCCTACAGAAGACCCTGCACAGACTCCAGACACTCCATGTAATCCTCACTTAATGCTCACAACAACCCCACTGGTAGGCATTATCCCGCCCTGCCAATCCCAAACACATACACCCAGGTAAACCAAGGTTCACTGTGTGATTTAACCAAGGTCACTGCACAAATAAGCCATATACAACTTTGCTCAAGATCTTTCTCCAGAAGTTGTTGGTAAGGTTGTGGCAGAGAGACTTCCTGTGCTTTTTGGACAAGCTACCCGTGTCCCTGATGGTACCCACCTCAGGCCTGGGTAGCTGCCTGCGGATCTTGACTTCTGGCAGGCTGGCATCCCGTTGAGGATGCAGTAATTGACTCAGTCAACTGAGCTGAAAGCAGGGCTCTTGAACTTGGGGCCAGTACTCAGACGTGTGTCCTGACGGCCTTGGAATGGGGCCTGACTCTAAGCCACTCCACGGGAAACCCGCGCCCCCCCCCCCCCGCCCGCACTGTCCTGCCACGAGCATGAGGGCCTCAAGCAGGAAGCTAGCCTGGAGCAGTCACCACGCATCGCTTTCCTCGCCCTCAACCCAATGCAACAAGCCGACCAACTATAGCCAAGACTCCTTGAAACCAGCACCACCAATGTCCGCAGCCTGACCAGGGTTTGGGCTCCTTGGGTTAAGAGCCCACACAGAGTAACATATGGTGGGGTGGAGTAGCAGCAAAGGCAGGGGAAGCGGGTCCCAGTTCAGATCCTGGCCGTGTCACCGCGGACAAGTTTCCTAAAAGTAACTCGCTAGGCCCAGTACTCTTCTATAAAATGCGGTGGGCACTGCCCGATCTCCCAGGGTTGGCATTGGGATCAACGAGCCAGGGAGCTAGGGGGCGTGATCGGGGACGGCCGCTCGCTAACCGCACCCTCCTGGGCCCGAGCCCGCGGTCATCGCGTTCTCTCCGCAGGTGCCCCAACCTGGCATCCGTCACGCTGTCTGGCTGCGGCCACGTCACCGACGACTGCCTGGCGCGTCTGCTGCGCTGCTGCCCGCGCCTGCGCGCGCTACGCCTGGAAAACTGCGCGCGCGTCACCAACCGCACGCTGACGGCCGTGGCGGCGCACGGGCGCGCGCTGCAGACGCTGCACGTGGACTTCTGCCGCAACGTGAGCGCGGCCGGCCTGAGGCGCCTGCGCGCCGCGTGCCCGCGCTTGACGCTGCGCGCCGAGCACAGCGCGGCCATGATACCCGACCAGCTTCCCCGCGGCCCGCACGCACCCGGCGCCGCCCTCCGCAAGCTGCTTCCGCGCTAAGCCGGCCGGGCCGCCGGGAGGACGCCGGCTCTGGGCCTCTGGGCTGAAGGAACTGGCTGGCTTGGGCTCCGGCTCCTAGACAGCCGCTACGTCGTCGGCCAGGACAGGGATACGAGCGCCTACCCCGCATAAAGATTTTATACATTGGCCGAGAGTGAGACTTGATGGCCGGATGCTTGGAAAACACTCGCGTGTGTCTCAGTATGAACACCAGCACCCTTCTCTGTTTCCCCAGCGCACCGTGCCCGCCGCTGCGGGGGGCCCTACCCCATCCGCCGCGAATGAGACTGCAGGTGGGGGGTCTAAATCACCCGCGTGGGGAAGTGTGGCCACCCGGAACTCCCCGTCCCCACCCCCACCCCCAGTCGTCTCCTTGCTGCGGGGTAGAACCCTGTGCGCTGGGCCGCGAAAGCCTTGGCTTCGACCGAGCCTTTTGCACCGTGCCCACCCCCAACTCGTTTCCAGCGATTCTAGAACTTTAGCTTGTTTTTGTGATTCTTTCATAAACCTCAGTTATCCTTGTTTTCTATCGTTCTCCCATCATAAACGAAAAAAAAATCGTTGACAACCCCAAAGACAAGACTTAAAAGCAGCAGCCCTGGTTAAATCTTTGGTTAGAAAAACCATTAAAAGCCAAAGCAAAGTTAAATTTACCTGCTAGAGGCTCATCCGACCGGGACCCTAGGGGCGTGATCGGGGACGGCCGCTCGCAACCGCACCTCCTGGGCCCGAGCCCGCGGTCATCGCGTTCTCTCCGCAGGTGCCCCAACCTGGCATCCGTCACGCTGTCTGGCTGCGGCCACGTCACCGACGACTGCCTGGCGCGTCTGCTGCGCTGCTGCCCGCGCCTGCGCGCGCTACGCCTGGAAAACTGCGCGCGCGTCACCAACCGCACGCTGACGGCCGTGGCGGCGCACGGGCGCGCGCTGCAGACGCTGCACGTGGACTTCTGCCGCAACGTGAGCGCGGCCGGCCTGAGGCGCCTGCGCGCCGCGTGCCCGCGCTTGACGCTGCGCGCCGAGCACAGCGCGGCCATGATACCCGACCAGCTTCCCCGCGGCCCGCACGCACCCGGCGCCGCCCTCCGCAAGCTGCTTCCGCGCTAAGCCGGCCGGGCCGCCGGGAGGACGCCGGCTCTGGGCCTCTGGGCTGAAGGAACTGGCTGGCTTGGGCTCCGGCTCCTAGACAGCCGCTACGTCGTCGGCCAGGACAGGGATACGAGCGCCTACCCCGCATAAAGATTTTATACATTGGCCGAGAGTGAGACTTGATGGCCGGATGCTTGGAAAACACTCGCGTGTGTCTCAGTATGAACACCAGCACCCTTCTCTGTTTCCCCAGCGCACCGTGCCCGCCGCTGCGGGGGGCCCTACCCCATCCGCCGCGAATGAGACTGCAGGTGGGGGGTCTAAATCACCCGCGTGGGGAAGTGTGGCCACCCGGAACTCCCCGTCCCCACCCACCCCCAGTCGTCTCCTTGCTGCGGGGTAGAACCCTGTGCGCTGGGCCGCGAAAGCCTTGGCTTCGACCGAGCCTTTTGCACCGTGCCCACCCCCAACTCGTTTCCAGCGATTCTAGAACTTTAGCTTGTTTTTGTGATTCTTTCATAAACCTCAGTTATCCTTGTTTTCTATCGTTCTCCCATCATAAACGAAAAAAAAATCGTTGACAACCCCAAAGACAAGACTTAAAAGCAGCAGCCCTGGTTAAATCTTTGGTTAGCAAAACCATTAAAAGCCAAAGCAAAGTTAAATTTTTACCTGCTAGACTTGCTGAACGTTGGGCACATGCTGGAGTTCAATTTCAGGGCTTTAGTCCCTCCTGGCCCACCGTTAGTCGCCAAAGTAAAGGCTCTCGGTCGTCCTGCAGCCTCCTGGTTCCAGGTTCAGGGAGAAAACGCTGGGGAAGTGGGGAAGGCAGGACGAATGGTGAAGCGGTGGGCGATACTCACCCTGGCTCCTCCCATCACCAGCTGAGATCAAGGCCAGGACCCACCTGAGGCCAGGTGTTTCTTCTTTGTGAAAGGGGCTCTTGCTGCCTACTCCTGGTGTTGGGCTGCACCCCATGGGCCTACAAGGTCCGCACTTACCGAGCTTTAATTCTGGCAAAGAGCCTGGAGTCAGCAAGACAGACACCAATGGTTTAACGGAAGAATCTTACCTGTCTGAAGTAAGGTTCTGGAGTGAAACCGCAGGTTGTGTAGCGGGCAGGACGTTGTGGCAGTCTTTGGTTGGGAGAGGGGAGGGGAGATTACCAGTTAAAGTGGAATTGATGTCAGGTGGGCCCATTAGTTACCAGGGAAACCAATGGAGGGGGATGTGCCTCATGATCCCTCCATAAAAACAGTCACCAGCTGGGGCCTGGGGCAAGTACCCAGGATGATCAGCCCTAGGTGTGTAGGGTTTAGGTGAAGCAGGCACCAATCAGGCAGGGGACAGACAGAAAACAACACAACAGCCATCTTGAGCGGCCTGACCATACATACAGGTTCCTTGATTCACTGCCCAGATACTGGGGAAAGAGCAAGGAAAAAAGACACTGTCTTCTCATGGAGCTTACGTTAGGTCGGGAATAAACAATAAGTACTTGGTGTATAAGAATGCTGGGGAAGAGGAAAGATACGGCCTGGCTTCGACCGATTAACAACTCGTTTCCAGCGATTCTAGAACTTTAGCTTGTTTTGTGATTCTTTCATAAACCTCAGTTATCCTTGTTTTCTATCGTTCTCCCATCATAAACGAAAAAATCGTTGACAACCCCAAAGACAAGACTTAAAAGCAGCAGCCCTGGTTAAATCTTTGGTTAGCAAAACCATTAAAAGCCAAAGCAAAGTTAAATTTTACCTGCTAGACTTGCTGAACGTTGGGCACATGCTGGAGTTCAATTTCAGGGCTTTAGTCCCTCCTGGCCCACCGTTAGTCGCCAAAGTAAAGGCTCTCGGTCGTCCTGCAGCCTCCTGGTTCCAGGTTCAGGGAGAAAACGCTGGGGAAGTGGGGAAGGCAGGACGAATGGTGAAGCGGTGGGCGATACTCACCCTGGCTCCTCCCATCACCAGCTGAGATCAAGGCCAGGACCCACCTGAGGCCAGGTGTTTCTTCTTTGTGAAAGGGGCTCTTGCTGCCTACTCCTGGTGTTGGGCTGCACCCCATGGGCCTACAAGGTCCGCACTTACCGAGCTTTAATTCTGGCAAAGAGCCTGGAGTCAGCAAGACAGACACCAATGGTTTAACGGAAGAATCTTACCTGTCTGAAGTAAGGTTCTGGAGTGAAACCGCAGGTTGTGTAGCGGGCAGGACGTTGTGGCAGTCTTTGGTTGGGAGAGGGGAGGGGAGATTACCAGTTAAAGTGGAATTGATGTCAGGTGGGCCCATTAGTTACCAGGGAAACCAATGGAGGGGCATGTGCCTCATGATCCCTCCATAAAAACAGTCACCAGCTGGGGCCTGGGGCAAGTACCCAGGATGATCAGCCCTAGGTGTGTAGGGTTTAGGTGAAGCAGGCACCAATCAGGCAGGGGACAGACAGAAAACAACACAACAGCCATCTTGAGCGGCCTGACCATACATACAGGTTCCTTGATTCACTGCCCAGATACTGGGGAAAGAGCAAGGAAAAAAGACACTGTCTTCTCATGGAGCTTACGTTAGGTCGGGGAATAAACAATAAGTACTTGGTGTATAAGAAGCTAAGTGCTGGGGAAGAGGAAAGATACAGGATAAAAGACACCTGGGGATTGCTGACAAGCTCTGGGAACGGGAAAGGCAACTTTAAAAAGATTGACAAGGGCTTCCCCTGGTGGTTCAGTGGGTAAGGACACCGCCTTGCAGTGTAAGGGGCGCCGGTTCGATCCCTGGCCTGGGAAGATCCCACGTGCCGCAGAGCGGCTGGACTGATGTGTCCAATTACCGAGCCAGAGCTCTGGAGCGCATGCGCCCAGAGCCGGCGCTCTGCGACAACAGACGCCACCGCAATGGGAGGCCCACAGGAGCCAAAGAACAAAGACGGATGAAAATAGAGAAATGAAAGACCAATAGAAGTGGCCTGCCCGCTCCCCTCCCTCCCCAACCCCAAAATAAATAAATAAATAAATCTTTAAAAAAAAAAAAAAAAGATTGACAAATGTAAGCCCCCTTGAGAAGGAGGCATCTGAGAAACGCAGAGTGTATGTTGGGCGGGGGGTGCAGCATCTGGAGGAAAATACTCCAGGGGGAGGGGACAGCCCCCAGTGCAGAGGCCTCAGACCAAGAGCACAGCTGGCATGTTGTGGCTGGAACAGAGGGAAGGAGGCGAGGAGCAGAGGTGAGTTGGAGAGCTGATGAGAAAAATAAGGCATGAGGGGGGCCTCAGAGGCCATTATGAGGGTGAAATGAGAGCAGGTGGTCCCCATACTCAGGCTACTCCTAACAGGCACCAGGGCCCCAAGAAGACGATGGTGAAGGCCCAGAGGCATTGAAACTTCTCCGGGCAGAGGCTGTGGGCAGGCAGATGGCACCCCTCCTTGCTTAAACCCCTGCAGGGACTGTTGAAGGCCTCAGTGGCTGCCTCTGGGTCCCTGGTTGATCAATGCTTATTCCAGACACCGGCAACCACACTGGCATAATCCTGTCTCATCCCCGCCAGCTGCAGCAGAATGGGAGGGCTCACGACCAGCCTGTGAGACGCAGGCTTCCTCTGGGTGATTTTCTAGTTTACCCACCATTGCTCTGAACTCCGGAGAGAGGCTTTGCAGGAAATTAATTTTTCAGCCACTACTGCAAACAATGTTGAAAGCAAGCTCAGGCTTCCAGGGAATTAAATGTGTGTTTAATACAGAGCCATTTAAACCCCATGGATTTGCTTTCATCGTCTCTGGTAAGTCCCAGTTCCCAGAGGTCCTGTCTGCTCTGAGCTGGTGGTTTAACCTGGGAAACAACAGGATCCTGGTTGCTAGCGCTCCTCTGACCACGTGCAGGTCGGCCCCCTCCAGACCTCAGCGTGTGTACTGGGATCGCGAGAGAACACTGCTTGCAAAGTTAAGAATCACAAGACTGTGTTTGTAAAGCAAACAGAGGTTACAGCAAGTTCAGTTGGAAAGGGGCTAACCTGCATTCCCCCGAGGCTCCTTTTCCCATAGAAGCTCTTCTACAAATGACGGTTCGTTCCCTCTGATGGCTAGCAAACCCCTCACAGCGAGACTAGAGATCCCAGAACTGAAGCTGCGCTGACAGCTGTGTCCAGCCTTGTTTCTATGGCTCCAATTAGGCCCCACGCCCTGCTTGGGAGCTTTGGGTCCCAGAGCCCAGACCCATCTGAGATGCTTCCAGAAGGCAGGCACTGACTCTGCACTCTGCCTTCTGACAGTCAATGTTCACATCAGCAGGCGCTGAGCAAAGGCAGGGGACAGAACACAGTACACTGCTTACTCTGGAAACAGCTTTCAAGGTCTTTCTCAGACTCGCATATCACCACGGGCACTGCATGCTTCATTAATCCACCAACTCATGTGACGCACAATCACGTACTGGGGACTGGCCCTGGGCTGGGCTAGGCCCTACCTCAGCGGAGTTACTCTTAAGAAGACATGCCGCTGGGGTTGAGTTCTCTCCCAGCTCTTCCATCTGTAACTTCTGACAAGTCGTGACTTCTCTGAGCCTCCATTTCTCTATGTGTAAAATAGGACCAGTCCACCCTCGGCGACGCTGTGACGACATGTGTAACTACGTAGTGCCTGGAAGGCAGAGAGTAGGGAGAGGCAGCCTCACATCCATGGCAGGGTCTCGTCTTGCAGAACTCACAAGGCCTGGACACTGGGAAGCAGCAACACGTGTTGAGGGACACAGCCGTTGAGCCAGGCTGGAAGACAACCCACTACCATAAGATGGGTATCAGCAGGCACAGCTCAGAAAACACAGGAAGGAACCCCAATGCAGTCCAGAGAAGGGCGAGCTGGCCTGACTCAGACCCACCTGGAAATGGCCTGGTTATACGCCCTCACAGCCTCCGTTAGAACAGACCACAGACTTTGCCCAGCTCCTGAATGCTGACTCTTTCCACCCTCAGTTTTGGCTAAGGCAGCCGAAGTGAAAGCTGAGCGTGGAACCTCAGCACGGGAGCAGAACAGTGTCCCCCAGCCACGATGTCGTCCTGACGGGTGAAAGCAACGTTGGAGCAGAGACAGGGGCCACAGGTTCTCAGGCCCGGAGCTCCGGGCTGCTCCTTGGGAAGACGAGTCTGCTGGAGGGACACTGCACTCTGAGGCTTGTCTCAGGGACACGCCGGCCTGTTTCGGCACAGGCTGAGTGTCTGCAGGGGGCTGACTTAGCCCCCTCAACGCCATCACTGGGGTGCCGACAGGAACCCAGGTCTCCCAGCTCTCATCTGTAAGGACCTGTGATCCAGCACTTTCCTTCTCCGGACCTTGAGTTCTTGGTCTGTAAAGGGAGAGATCGTCTGATACCTTAGTTCTAGGATTCCTCCAGCTCTGGGATCCAATGCCCAAGACTTGCTTTTGCTAAAAACTGAGCTCATCAGATGTAGGTTTCATTTGGCTGGCAGTGTTGGGCAAAGGTGACGAAGCTGGGCCGCCCAGAAAAAACCCTGCACCTTGAAAGGGCCTTTGAGGAAACCTCAATTTTTAAAGGTCAGGGGTCAAAATTCTCTGGAGACCATGGAAGGGAGATAAAAACTGAAAGATTTGTTAACTCTAGCAAAGAAAAAATAGAAAAGGCCTAAATCTCTGAGGGTCAAAAGTGAACTCTGGGGGCAAAAACAGTGGCACTAGGTTGATTTCAGTCCTCACATCCACGACTCCCACATCCCCCCTCTCCCAGAGCTTCCAAAAGTAGATAGGATGAAGCAAAATGATAGGCTTCCAGCAAAGAAATGGCATCTGTTATGAATCCAAGGTGTCTATGCAGGAATTAGACCTCCTGAGAAGCCTTCTGTCAGGCCTGACAGGGGCGACCTGGAGCCATGGGTGGCAGCCTGCTGTGGGTGCCCTTGCCCCGGAGTTCAGAGCAAGCTGTGGGGGCAGAACGCAGAGCCTGATGAAGGTCAAGGCCCTGTTTTGATTTAAAATAGTCCCTGAGACTGCAGACGTAGCCTTCAGACATACCTGCAGCTTGGCACACTGTCGGGCCAGCCCAGCAAGAGGGAAGAGCCTCTTGTC
The DNA here is from genome assembly GCA_022376925.1 of Tragulus kanchil. Taxonomy (NCBI): domain Eukaryota; kingdom Metazoa; phylum Chordata; class Mammalia; order Artiodactyla; family Tragulidae; genus Tragulus; species Tragulus kanchil. Next base: position 284,041,508 of record JAIOJX010000032.1, on the reverse strand, counting down.
ACAAGAAGCAGCCCAGAGGGCCTGGAGAGACTCCTTGTGGCATTTCCAGGATCTCCGCAGCACACGGAGACCTCTTTCCTCCCAGAGCAGCTGCCTCTGGGCCTAGAGGCCCTCTGCGTGAGCGCCTCAAGCACGAAGACCTTCACTGCTGCTTCTGACTGAGCTCCCTGATCAAGCATTAAATGCCCAGAACCCCTTGGGGGTCCCCGGAGGCTGTGATCGCCTTCTGAGACATAATTCCAACTGAAGCCTCTTTTCAATGAAACTAAAATCTCCTCATTCTAAATACTATTAGGTATACTCACTGGGAAATATCCGCGCACATTATCTTAGCAAGCAAAACAACATTTCTCTTCCAATTTCTTTTTACAAACACATACCTTCCACCTTTCTTGTGGAAAACAAGTGCCTGCAAGACTGTCTGGCACCTCCCTCGAGCAGGCTGTCAGCCCTAACTGTGCCCATGAAGTACACTGGAAAGGGCATCGTGGCATGCACTTGTAGTGGATGAAAGAGACAGGCTACCCGGAGGCTGGGCCTGCTCCCTCCTTCCCCTCCCAGAGCCTTCACAGCTGTTCTCCAGATGCCCCTTTCGCCCACAACCACATGCTCATTCTGACAGGCCTGAGCAAACGAGCACACCGCCCAGGCACTTCAAGGGCTGCGTTTAAGCACCAAGGGTGTAACCCTTCCCCAGTCCCCTGTACAACTTCCCACCATCATTCAAGGACATAAAAGCCTCTCACTAGTTCTTGCGTTAGTTCACATATTCACGTGGTCACTCACTCACGTATGCTAAGTGCCCACCTGGCCACCTTGCAGTGTAGACGACGTGTTATGGGAAACTGCCCTGCTCGTGATTCCATCACGGGTGGCCCTGCTTCCTCAGGGGGGCAGTGGTGCGGGGCAGGCAGTCAGAACTGTATGACCTCAGTGAGCGGCCTCCTGGCCTAGCAGAGCTGCGTCATGCACCAGGTACCCAGGGCTGTTCAAGAAAGGCTCCTACGAGCGGGTTACACTTGAAGCCAGCTCTGGGCGGTGGGGAGGAGGGGGGTGCTAAAGGACGGGTCAAGTGGCCGACACGAGGACCTGTGGTGAGGGACCACAGGGAGAGGCCGCGGACGACAGAACCAGTGACAGCAGGAGCTGTCACCTCCGGGGCTGCCTCGGCTCTGTCATCTCCAAGCAGAGTCCGGGGCGAGGGAATGTTTCTGATGAATCACAAAGCTGCCAGGAGTGACACCTGAAAAGCTCCCTCTCTCTTCATCAGAGCTCCAAGAACAAAAGCAGCCCATGCACTGATTCCTGAATCGGCTTTATTTCTCTGCATAAGGAACCCTGCACAGGCAATTCAAATTAAAACAAAATAAATATATGAATATTCATGTAAAACTGTCCTTTCTAATGAACAATTATACACAATGTACAATTTCATGTTCACTGGGTGGGTTTACAAAAATGTACCATTCCCAACTAAAAATGCACCAAAATGTTTTCATGCAAACTTATCAAAAGTGACCAAAAATATGGAGGGAAAAACCTGACTTGAGAGCACTTTGTCTTTTTTTTTTGTACAATCACAGAAAAATAAAAACATCTAATTTCTCTGTTACATTTAGAGTAACTAAATGTGGCCACTGTTTATAACGTTGGTTTATGTTTCTAAAACAGCTATGTAGTTACCATAAAAGTGTGTCAACATTAAACTGGAAGTGAGCATTTCTGAGAAGAAAGAGGATGACGGCACCCTCCACGGTAGCTCATTCTGACAGGCCTGAGCAACGAGCACACCGCCCAGGCACTTCAAGGGCTGCGTTTAAGCACCAAGGGTGTAACCCTTCCCCAGTCCCCTGTACAACTTCCCACCATCATTCAAGGACATAAAAGCCTCTCACTAGTTCTTGCGTTAGTTCACATATTCACGTGGTCACTCACTCACGTATGCTAAGTGCCCACCTGGCCACCTTGCAGTGTAGACGACGTGTTATGGGAAACTGCCCTGCTCGTGATTCCATCACGGGTGGCCCTGCTTCCTCAGGGGGGCAGTGGTGCGGGGCAGGCAGTCAGAACTGTATGACCTCAGTGAGCGGCCTCCTGGCCTAGCAGAGCTGCGTCATGCACCAGGTACCCAGGGCTGTTCAAGAAAGGCTCCTACGAGCGGGTTACACTTGAAGCCAGCTCTGGGCGGTGGGGAGGAGGGGGGTGCTAAAGGACGGGTCAAGTGGCCGACACGAGGACCTGTGGTGAGGGACCACAGGGAGAGGCCGCGGACGACAGAACCAGTGACAGCAGGAGCTGTCACCTCCGGGGCTGCCTCGGCTCTGTCATCTCCAAGCAGAGTCCGGGGCGAGGGAATGTTTCTGATGAATCACAAAGCTGCCAGGAGTGACACCTGAAAAGCTCCCTCTCTCTTCATCAGAGCTCCAAGAACAAAAGCAGCCCATGCACTGATTCCTGAATCGGCTTTATTTCTCTGCATAAGGAACCCTGCACAGGCAATTCAAATTAAAACAAAATAAATATATGAATATTCATGTAAAACTGTCCTTTCTAATGAACAATTATACACAATGTACAATTTCATGTTCACTGGGTGGGTTTACAAAAATGTACCATTCCCAACTAAAAATGCACCAAAATGTTTTCATGCAAACTTATCAAAAGTGACCAAAAATATGGAGGGAAAAACCTGACTTGAGAGCACTTTGTCTTTTTTTTTTGTACAATCACAGAAAAATAAAAACATCTAATTTCTCTGTTACATTTAGAGTAACTAAATGTGGCCACTGTTTATAACGTTGGTTTATGTTTCTAAAACAGCTATGTAGTTACCATAAAAGTGTGTCAACATTAAACTGGAAGTGAGCATTTCTGAGAAGAAAGAGGGATGACGGCACCCTCCACGGTCAGTAGTCGGTGTCGGAGCCCTCCGCGTTGTCCACGTTTCGCGAGAGCATGTAGTTGTCCATGTCGATGGAGCGGCAGTTGTTGATGGCGTAGCGCAGGCGCTCGGCCATGACCAGCTGGCTGGAGTAGGGGGGCAGTCTCAGCTGGAAGAAGCAGGTCTGTGAAGTCGGCAGACTGTCGTAAGGCTGTGGAGAGAGGGACCCAGAGCCGTGACTGCAGCGGCAGGCTGTCGGTGGGGCGGCGCTGCTCCTTCCCACTGCCCCAAACTCAGGAGAGCACGTCTCCCTGGCTGCAGGCGGCTCCACGGACAGGCCTGACTGCACGGCCTCCTGGAGAGGAAGCAGAGGCTTGGCCTGGTAGGGAGCGCGTGGGGGCTGCTGTCCTGTGGCCATCTAGCTTTTGGTGCAGACGCTTCTTTCCTTTCCTCACTCCTCTGAAAAGCTCTCCCGTGAGATGTGAGAACGGGCCCCGGCTGGCAGGGTTACCTGGGAGCACACGCCTCGCACGGTGCCTGCCACAGTGCAGTTCATTCCCTCTGGAAGCTGCTACAGAGATGCCCAACAGAGCCAGGGAAACGGAACAACCCCAAGGAGCCACCACACGCCTCCTCCCCGACTGTCCGCCTGGGAGCTGTTCACACCCGTCACCTGCCACGGCCACCAGCACTCCGCGCCGATGAGGAGGGAGCCGCTAACCAAAGCCCCGCCCGTCCCTTTAATCAACGGTGATGCAGTTGTTTAAGACAATAATTAAGATGATTAGTAGCAGAAAAGAAAAGTGCTGGGGATAGATTAGGTGAATGTAAACATGATTTATATAAAGTTCCAAACGTGTCATGCAAAAATGGGTATGCCTGAGGAAGTACATAAAAGTGAAAATGGTTACCACTAGAGGGACAGGATCTCCGTCCCTTCCTGAAAACACTGTTCCGCCCTGCAAACACAACTGTTTTCCAAGCTGTGATGACAGTTGTGATTTATATTGTTTTTACAATTAACAAAAAGTTTTTTAAAAAGAACCTGCCCTCTCTTTCTCACTGAACTTGAAACCAGTCCTCCTCAGAACCTGACATCAGGTGAGTGCATTTCTAAGAGGTGGGAGATGGAAGGCCCAGAAGCTCAGCTGGGCAGAGGCAGTGACAGTGACAGAACCCACAGAGACACTACAGCAGAATGCCAACAGGGGGCTCTGATCTAGAAACTGGAGAAATGGTTTAAAAGTCTAAAGGAGAGACCCCTAGGGGTCAGTTTCCCAAGGCTAAAACCTCCCTGGCAGGGCACTCAGTAGGGATTAACTCCTGGGATGGCGGGGTAGCCCAGGACAGAGAGAAGGCAAGGGTTTTTTCCAGAGCCGAACAGAAGCAAACCATTTCCTCCTCCCCACTTCTGTCTGAAACAACACAATAGGTTCACAGCTTAGAGTGTCTGGCAAGTCATGTAGAAAATCCACGAGAAGGCTCTTTTCATAGCTTTTCCTGTGCGAGGCCTCTCCAGTAAGCCGAGCCCCAGGAGCGGAGCCCAGGCAGGCGGCCTCAGGAGGCAGCAGGGGAGGGATGGCTTTGACTACAGCAACTTTCAAGGTGCAGTTACTGGAGAAACACCAGACAGGCAGGTCCTGAAACCTGATGAAACTGGTGGGATGGGCCCTTGTGACAAAGACCATGCCCGGGTGCAGAAGTGACACAATGAAAAGGTGCAGGAGACACGAGGCAGAAGCAACGTGATGGATGACCCTTCTGCCAAGCTTAGGGCAGATGCCCCTCCGTCCTGCTTTCCTTCCTGCTTCTGGAATCAACAGCATGGGCCCTGCTCAGAGGGGAGCCCAGCTCTCAGGGGGTTGAGGAAGATGAAGAGAAAACACAGACACTTCTAACTAAATGTTGGGTTTGAGGGGTGTGTCAAGCGTCTAGGAGATGGACATAAGGAGATCTAAGTCTGCCCCAAGAAACAGCTTCCCTGGCCGCTCAGATGGTAAAGAATCTGCCTGCAATGCAAGAGACCTGGGTCCAACCCCTGGGTCAGGAAGATTCCCTGGAGAAGGAAATGGCCACCCACTCCAGTATTCTTGCCTAGGAAATCCCACGGACAGAGAAGCCTGGCAGGCTACAGGGCTTCCTGGAGGAGATGACACTGGTACTGGGTTTAAAGGATGAATTAAGTGCTTGCCAGGGATACATGGAAAGGACTAGGAGGAGAACTATTAACTAAAGCACACAAAGGCACAGACATTTAAAACTATTGTGATCTTGGGAGTTCCCTGGTGGCCCAGGGGTTAGAATCCCGGGCTTTCACTGTCATGGCCCAGGTTCAGTCCCTAGTTGGAGAACTGACAAGCCATGTGGCATGGCCAAAAACAAACAAACAAACAAACAAAAAGAACCCACAACAACCAACCAAAAAACAGTGTGGTCTGTCAGGAGAAAGGTAAGCGGCCCAGGATGGCAGGAAATACTAAGTGCCAAGAGATGGTATCAGAAAGTGGGGCAGAGGCCTGACTGTGGAGGTGTTTAAGGCCACTAAGGAGGCCAGCGTCTGTCCTGGAATCAGCACGAGGGGCCCCTCATCAGTGTGAAAGGAGAGTGACATGGTCAGATGGGTGCCTGAGAAAGGAAGATGACTCGGGCAGCTGTGTGCATTTCAGGCTGTAAGCCCTTTTATTCCTGAGCCATCTGTGAGAACGGCAGCTGGGCTGGAGCTCTGCAGCAGGGGCCTCTCGCGGGCTGCAGAGAAGCCGCACTGCCTGCACTGTGCGGCACCCCACCCCATAGACGCAGAGCACGTTACTGCTGCTCCCCAGGTCTTCACGCTCCTCCTGGAGCACGTGCTTCCGTCAACGGACCATATCTTCATGAACACAAATAAACAGGACTGTGTCCCAGTGCAGAAGCCACACAAGGAAAAGGCATAGGAAACACGAGGCAGAAGCAACATGATGGCTGGCCCTCTGCCAAGCTGAGTTTTCATTCGGGAAGACACTGGAAGATTCAGTGCAGGTTGTCGGTTGTAGTGTGCTCTCTAGATCCATTTAGGACATTTTTTTTTTTTTTTAATTGAAGCTAGGAGATGTTTCTAAACAAGTTTCTCTGATTGATTTTTTTTTTCAAACCTGGAAATTCCAAGCATTAGTCCTGAATTGGCAGGCATACTTGAAGCCCAACATGCAAGCAACAAGGACGCAACAAAGGCAGACATTACCGAGGAAGGAAGAAACACCTTACTTACCCTATCGACCTTCATGATCTGAAACCTCTGAGAAATATCAGCAGTGTTGGCGGGGAGTCGAGATCTTCCAGACACAAACCTCATGAAGAGCACGCGCTCCTCGTTGGAGAACTCCTCCAGCGTGTGCCAGAGCCACTGCACCAGCTGGTGCTGCTCGTCCACCTCCCGGTAGCGCACGACTTTCTTCAAGACTTCCACAGAGATCTCGGGCATCCCGCACACCATCTGCTCCAGCTGCTTCGCGGTGAGGAGGGACAGCAGCGGCACAGGGACGATCCAGGACATTCCTTCTCGGACCGCGGCCACCTGCTCCCAGGAGAGGACTCTCCTTCAGTGTGTGTGTGCACCCTGGGCACCCAGGGTGGACCCCGTCGGGCTGGGCACCTCGTGTGTGCCCAGGCCCTCTACGTGTCCCTTACGACAGGCATGACGGCCCCACCTCCTCGCCTCTGACCCTTTGCCAGAGCATCTCCCTGCTTGTGGGATTCATACACTTCTTCCTGTCTCAGTTCAAGTCAATTCAGGAGCCTACCTTCCTGCTGCACAAGACCCCAGCCCGTGGGGGTCCTCCCTAATGCCAGCCCCACTCACTCACACTCCTAACCATGCATGGCCATGGGCTGTCAGTGTGCCCTGTGGGATATATCATCTTCTCACTAGGGGGAGGTGCCTACAGCATCTGTTGTCTTTGTAATTTATATTTTCTTTTGAAAATAGTTGTATCCTTTTTGTGAAAACCATTTGTGCTGATTGTAAAAAAGTTAGAAAAGTACAAAGAAGACAGGAGAACTGAGAAATCCTTTTGCAGGAGGGCAGTGAAAAGGACAGAGAATTTTATCAGGAGATGGGTTCTGAATCCCAGCCACACCATTTCGTTTACTTTAACTTTCTCATCTGAAAAATAAGACAAAGAATTGCCGCTCAGATGATTATGACGTGAGTCTGTGGGGCTGGGTAGTTAGTTTTTGTCAGCATAGTGCAGGGAACAGATCAGCTGGGGAGTGCCGAGGCTGTGGCTGGAGGCTGCCTGCAGCCTGCATTCGGCTTGGCCAAACCCCTCCAAGGCTGTGCAGCAGTGCCTATTCTACACAGAGACCTGCCCCTGTTCAAGGTGTGTTTTATAAGTAACTTCTCCACTGGTAGCCAATTCAGAACCATCTGCCACAAACAAAACCAAACCAGAGACCCTGAAGACAAGCCACACCTCGGGGAAGGCCTCACAAGAAAGACCAGCACAAGAGACTGGACACACAGTTAAACTTGGTGCTGCTCGTCCACCTCCCGGTAGCGCAGTTCTGCTCCCAGAGATCTCGGCATCCCGCACACCATCTGCTCCAGCTGCTTCGCGGTGAGGAGGGACAGCAGCGGCACAGGGACGATCCAGGACATTCCTTCTCGGACCGCGGCCACCTGCTCCCAGGAGAGGACTCTCCTTCAGTGTGTGTGTGCACCCTGGGCACCCAGGGTGGACCCCGTCGGGCTGGGCACCTCGTGTGTGCCCAGGCCCTCTACGTGTCCCTTACGACAGGCATGACGGCCCCACCTCCTCGCCTCTGACCCTTTGCCAGAGCATCTCCCTGCTTGTGGGATTCATACACTTCTTCCTGTCTCAGTTCAAGTCAATTCAGGAGCCTACCTTCCTGCTGCACAAGACCCCAGCCCGTGGGGGTCCTCCCTAATGCCAGCCCCACTCACTCACACTCCTAACCATGCATGGCCATGGGCTGTCAGTGTGCCCTGTGGGATATATCATCTTCTCACTAGGGGGAGGTGCCTACAGCATCTGTTGTCTTTGTAATTTATATTTTCTTTTGAAAATAGTTGTATCCTTTTTGTGAAAACCATTTGTGCTGATTGTAAAAAAAAAGTTAGAAAAGTACAAAGAAGACAGGAGAACTGAGAAATCCTTTTGCAGGAGGGCAGTGAAAAGGACAGAGAATTTTATCAGGAGATGGGTTCTGAATCCCAGCCACACCATTTCGTTTACTTTAACTTTCTCATCTGAAAAATAAGACAAAGAATTGCCGCTCAGATGATTATGACGTGAGTCTGTGGGGCTGGGTAGTTAGTTTTTGTCAGCATAGTGCAGGGAACAGATCAGCTGGGGAGTGCCGAGGCTGTGGCTGGAGGCTGCCTGCAGCCTGCATTCGGCTTGGCCAAACCCCTCCAAGGCTGTGCAGCAGTGCCTATTCTACACAGAGACCTGCCCCTGTTCAAGGTGTGTTTTATAAGTAACTTCTCCACTGGTAGCCAATTCAGAACCATCTGCCACAAACAAAACCAAACCAGAGACCCTGAAGACAAGCCACACCTCGGGGAAGGCCTCACAAGAAAGACCAGCACAAGAGACTGGACACACAGTTAAACTTGGTTTGTGATCCTGGTTTTGCCTTGGGCATATCGCTTCATTTCTCTGGACTCCGTGCATTTAATCATGAAATGGTGATAATAATTCATATTTCCGCACAGAGTGATCACGGGGACAATTGTACATGTGGGTGCCTGGTACCACATCCGGCACGCAGGAAGTGATCAGGAAATTTTGGGCCCATTTGTAAGGAATAAACATCTTCAAGAACTAGAGACAAACCTGAAGCCCTGACTGTAAACAACACGGCTGACAGAATCCACCCTTACTAAGCCAAGGGGGATAGTTTTCTGGCTAGACTTGGCCCAAAGCCAGAGTCAAAGAAGGAACCGTGAGTGAAGGGTGTAGAATATATACAAGTCAAATTACTACACAGCCTCAGAGCCTGCATCCAGCTCTTCAGAAGAGCCCAACATATTCTGCAAAGGTATTACTGAATTGGCTATGAAGTACTATATCCCCCAAATCACCACTTTTGGACACAATATTCATTTCTAAGGTCATTTACCATACTACCATCATTTATTACATGCCAGCACAGAACAAGGATATGCATACATATCCTTATATCCTCATATATATCCCATATGTATACATACATATACGAAATACATTCTTCATTCAATGTCTCACATGCTAGAAGACCTTAACTCTGCACCTAATTCTTAGATCAGAACACGTAAGTACATGATACCTTGAGGAATTTCTATGTAACAAAAAAGATCTGCACAGTTATAGGTCTACAGGAAAGAGGCCCTCGCATAGGACCACAAGGTCAGTTTTAGGGGTCCGATCACATGCACCCTGACTGACCGACCTGGAGCAGGACACTGGGTTGGCTGGCAGAAAGACATGAAGACAAACAGGACTAAGGGAAGAGAGTGAGTGAAAAGGCAGGTTTTGAAGGCCTGGCTGAGGGCTTGGCCTCTCAGTCCAACCAGTGACCAATTCAGGGCTCATCTAAGCTTCTGAGTAAAGAGGTAACATTGCCTGAAATGTGGCCTGAAAAGTCTCTGAATAGGGACTGAAATACAGATACAGATTAATCAACACCATGAATTCATCAGACAAAATTCAGTAAAAATCAACATTCATGTGAATTTCCCAAAATGTTTCCTCTCACCTGTCGGTCCATTTCATGAAGTCGATATTCAATGGCCCTCTCCACATACTCCTTCCTGTTAGAAAACGTGAGTGGGATACTGTTTCCACCAGGGATTATAGGAACCATTTTCCCATCAGCACTCTGGCCAACAAAAGAATCAAGAGGAATCATCTAAGAGTAGAAGAAGAAAGAATTTTTACTCTATGGTAGAAATGACCACAAAAAGTATGTTACACACAAGTGCAACACAACATTAAGAATATCAAAAATCTTACAGAAGAAAATAAGACAGCTGAGATAAGTGATCAGGCTACTTCAGCGGTTCTCAACCCCCAGGATTTAATGCCTGATGGTCTGAGGTAGAACTGATGTAATAACAAGAGAAATAAAGTGCACAATAAATATAATGTGCTTAAATCATCCCCAAATCACTCCTGCCCACTGAAAAACTATGTTTTATTAAACCAGTCCCTGGTGGGGGCCAAAAAGGCTGCCTGCTTGATCAGCACAGAGTGCTGACTCATCTGGTTGTAATTAAAAATGAAGTTGAATCTCTCTGCCTTCAAACCAGGTTTGATGAACTCTGGCCATCCCAGGCCTCCGGGGTTCTCTCTGTCCTTCACTCTAACAGGCAGAGAGAATGGATTAAAGGGCAAGGAGCAGAAGCTGAGTGCTGGAGCTGATACTGTTAACAGTTATTTAAACTGCTGGGTTGACCTGCTAAGGGCAGCAATGGTATACAGCATGCATGAGCCAGACAGCAAGCGGAAGGTCATATATGAGTTCTACACAGAAAAATCCTTGTCAACACCAGCAGAAACATGGACCAAGCCAAGAGTTACCTCATGGAAACTCTCCTCAGTAATCCCACTGTCTTCAATGTGAAGAATGCTGTTGAGAGTCTGCACATAGAGCAGATCCACCTCCTCCAGGTCCAACCAGTGACCAATTCAGGGCTCATCTAAGCTTCTGAGTAAAGAGGTAACATTGCCTGAAATGTGGCCTGAAAAGTCTCTGAATAGGGACTGAAATACAGATACAGATTAATCAACACCATGAATTCATCAGACAAAATTCAGTAAAAATCAACATTCATGTGAATTTCCCAAAATGTTTCCTCTCACCTGTCGGTCCATTTCATGAAGTCGATATTCAATGGCCCTCTCCACATACTCCTTCCTGTTAGAAAACGTGAGTGGGATACTGTTTCCACCAGGGATTATAGGAACCATTTTCCCATCAGCACTCTGGCCAACAAAAGAATCAAGAGGAATCATCTAAGAGTAGAAGAAGAAAGAATTTTTACTCTATGGTAGAAATGACCACAAAAGTATGTTACACACAAGTGCAACACAACATTAAGAATATCAAAAATCTTACAGAAGAAAATAAGACAGCTGAGATAAGTGATCAGGCTACTTCAGCGGTTCTCAACCCCCAGGATTTAATGCCTGATGGTCTGAGGTAGAACTGATGTAATAACAAGAGAAATAAAGTGCACAATAAATATAATGTGCTTAAATCATCCCCAAATCACTCCTGCCCACTGAAAAACTATGTTTTATTAAACCAGTCCCTGGTGGGGGCCAAAAAGGCTGCCTGCTTGATCAGCACAGAGTGCTGACTCATCTGGTTGTAATTAAAAATGAAGTTGAATCTCTCTGCCTTCAAACCAGGTTTGATGAACTCTGGCCATCCCAGGCCTCCGGGGTTCTCTCTGTCCTTCACTCTAACAGGCAGAGAGAATGGATTAAAGGGCAAGGAGCAGAAGCTGAGTGCTGGAGCTGATACTGTTAACAGTTATTTAAACTGCTGGGTTGACCTGCTAAGGGCAGCAATGGTATACAGCATGCATGAGCCAGACAGCAAGCGGAAGGTCATATATGAGTTCTACACAGAAAAATCCTTGTCAACACCAGCAGAAACATGGCCCAAGCCAAGAGTTACCTCATGGAAACTCTCCTCAGTAATCCCACTGTCTTCAATGTGAAGAATGCTGTTGAGAGTCTGCACATAGAGCAGATCCACCTCCTCCAGGTCCTCCAGGGTGAGCGGGATGCAGCACAGCTGCTTCCACACCAGAGGGGCCAAGTGGAGGTCCAGAGGCTTCTTTGTGCGAATGGCAACCCCCATTAAGATTCCCAAGAACTTAAACTGCATTAAGTGTTCGTCAAGGCAGGCAGACGGGTTAAAAAGGAACCTGTAGAATTAAAGGAAATATTTCAAAGTTGCTTTCATTTCTATTAGAAATAAGTTATCAAACAGCTAAAGCATTAGTCGAGACCTCTGCTGTCCAATATTGCAGTCGCTAGCCACAAACAGCTATTTAAGTTAATTGAATAAAATTTAAAATTCAGTTCTTCAGCTCCAGTAACCACATTCCAGGTGCTCAAGAGCCACATATAGCCTAGACAGCACAGTGACCATATTGTGAATTACTTTTAGAAGAACCAAAAAAAGGGTAAATGAATGCTCTATTACTCCTAAAGCTCCCTGCTCAAAGATACCTTACGCCCTAAAATCATTTATCATTTACAAGTCCATGAAGCAGGATCCAAAATTCAAAATTTGACAAATGCAGGAATAATACATAATCGGAAATACTAATTGCTGTGACTGGAAAGTATATCAAAGGTTTTTAATGAATTTAAATTTATCGAGGGAAGGCCATGTGGGACTTGAGAAACACAAAAGGTCTGATTACATTATCTGAGTTTACATTTCCTCTAAACCTCTATATCACTGAGTTGGTCTCATGGTAAATAACAAGTCATGATGTAAGTGCCTCGGTTTCCTACTTGTGAAAGGAGAACAGCCACAGCTCCACTCCTTAGAGCTATAATGAAGACTCAACAGGATAATCCACATAAAACATTTAGAGCAGTGCCTAGCATACAGTAAGTGCTCAATAAATGCACACTGTTATTATAAACATTCAGTAACACTTGCTGACGGCCCTTACCTGTCTCTATTGTAACCCACTTCTGCGGTAGCATTGGGAGAGGGTATGAGAAGGTCCACAATACCAGTTTCCAGCTCCTGTAGAAGAAAGAAAAACAATTTTTTAGAAATGACCGTCAAATGCATCAAGAAAATGAACCAAGGATCAGAGCTGATTTAAAAGCAAAACTGCCACTGTAGATTTTAAAATATAAACTTGTTCAAACTCTTATTTCTCTAATTTCCCTAGAGCTTGGCAATTCTTTGTTCTAAAAGTACCAAATAAATGGGAGCACATGAGTGGGCCAGGATTTGACTGTTACATAAGTGTACGTATGTGCCATTGCTGTTTCTTCCACCAGTGTTTACAGCACAACAGATGGTCAGTCACTGGTAGATGGCCAAGCATGGGCACTCACTCAGAAAGGTATCTTCATGGGGCTTCCCTGGTGGTCCAGTGGGTAAAGAGTCCTCCTTGCAGTGCAAGGGGCGCCGGTTTGATCCCAGGCATGGGAAGATCCCACATGCCGTGGAGCGGTTGAACCCATGTGTCCAATTACAGAGCCAGCGTTCTGGGGTGCATGCGCCCAGAGCTGGTGCTCTGCTACGGGAGAGGCCACTGCGATAGGAGGCCCACGCAGGCCAAAGAACAAAAATGGATGAAAAATAAATAAATAAAAAACCAATAAAAGAGGCCAAAATTAAAAAACAAAAAGAAAGGTATCTTCATGAAGTATTTTACAAACTCCTGTGATAATTCACCTATACATTATCAACAGCATGGCTTTACGTAAGGATCACAAATGCATCCTTGCTTAGATTTATGGAAACCTGCCAGAGTAATCAACGGAAACAGTAAAACGGCCACTACCCTGAGTGGACCCCTCAGCAAGGGGGTGGACCCCTCAGCGAGGGGCACTGCAGGAATACCTGGCACATCTCTGTGATTGTGTCATCAAACACTCCTCCAGCGTCATCAGCCCCTTCTCCAACCAGCTTGACCTTCCAGGCTCGGGAGGGCAGACGGAGGTCTGAGGCATTCAGTTTAACTACTTGTCTTGCTATTTGAACAAAGATGGGCTTACACTTCCGTCCTCTTTAAAAGAAAGAGAAAACAGAATAAAAAACAATGCTCCCAAATCACCACAAATGTCACCTGAAGATATTTTCCCATCGGTGAAGGAAAAGGCCAGCTCAGCACTAGCCACACAACTGTAGGCTCCTGCAATCACAGTGGAAACTGAGGGAAAAGACTGCTACCATCCTCCTTTACAAACGGGGAAACTCAGGTCCACAGAGATAGTAGTAAGTCCATCTCAACAAGTGCTTAGTTAATGAAACACATACACATAGTGTGCTAACCTGGTGGATATCCTCTTTACAGTAATCTGAGGTCCATAGTTTTTGCCTTGAACCATGGTTTTCCCTATGGAGCGCACCATCGGGAGGGTGTAGACTCGCGGGGCTAACAAAGGCCGAAGCTGTCCCTGCACAATGCCCCATGTGCCAGCATTATAATGAGACGTACTATTCTGTAACAGAAAGTAAGCTTAGCAGAAATGGTACAGTCTAAGGCTTAAAAGACATAACAGATGTAAAAATACACTTTAAAAGCATGAACCTGGGTGTTAGCTCGTATTGGCAACTTTTTCAAAATATTTTTTCTGATAAACTATGATTATTATTTTTAAAAACTCAGAAAATACAGAAAAGGACATATATACAAGCACACAAAATCATCCACAATACTACCACCTGGAGATGGGCCCAGTAACACTTGTATCTACTTCCTTTCAGTCCCCTTCCTTCTCACATCTTCAGGATTGCATTGTTTACAAAAATTTTCCACTGTTTTTCTCACTTCACTTTATATCATAAACATTTCTCTCATTAATTGTAAATAGGTTGCTAACACTCTGTTTAGTACTACACAGTATTCTGTTGTCTGGTTGATTATCTATTTCTAACAATGATTTCTCAAATCTCTCAGATGCTCATGAATGGTTACCCAAAGGATTTCTAACAGTTTTACAAATGAATACACATTTTGGCAGGCATGCCTACACAGTAAACAAACTAACACAGCCAGCTTACTTTCTTTCTAAATTACCAGACTGTACTATAAAGGCAATCAAATCAGTGAAATTTACTTTCTCTCCACAGGATACGCCTATTTATAAGGAGAACAAGAAGTCTCCAAAATCTCTCACACTCACGTATATAACCCGCTTGACAGAGGTGTTAACACTTCCATGTGCTTAAGTTCTAAAATCATATACTACAGTTTGTAGAACACGCATGTTCAGCCATTCATACTTTCTTGAACTTTGGACAAATCAAAACACAGAAGGAAGATCATTCTGTGCCTATGTCACGTGTTACCTGGTTGTTGGGGCTGAGGTTCAGTAGCCTCCAGGACGAGTACATGAGGTCCGAGAAGTGGTACAGCAGCCGGAGCCTGGCCCGCGCTGTGTGAATGCTCACCTCCCTCAGCGCCCCGTACTGGGGCGGCACAGAATCGGGCAGGCCCAGCTGCAGAGGCACGGACACACCTGTCCAGACCACAAACGCACACGTGTCAAGGAAAAGGCACTAATTCCATTTTTAGTATTCTGAACATTTTCAAACACACACAGAGGTTTCAAGTATATAATGAACATTTATTCCCACCACTTAAAATTAATATTTTGCTATATATATGCTTCATCACTTATTTATCAATTCCTCTATCCATCAATTCACTGTATATTTTTGACACACTCGTGTTGGTTTGTAAAACATCTTTTTTATTTATCTTCATGGAAAATTATTTTTTCTCCTTTAATTTACTTTCCCATTTAACTATGGACTTAAACAGTTCCTTCACACATACACAAAACAAATCCCCAAGTTCATCTTTTCATATTTAGTAACTGTCACCTTAATAATAATACAAGGTGTGGACCAGGACCAGGGAGGCAGTTCTGGAGAACAGAAATGTGCCGCTCAGAAGAACCACCTCCCACACTTGCT
This sequence comes from Tragulus kanchil, assembly GCA_022376925.1. NCBI lineage: Eukaryota > Metazoa > Chordata > Mammalia > Artiodactyla > Tragulidae > Tragulus > Tragulus kanchil. The sequence continues at coordinate 284,025,955 of JAIOJX010000032.1, read as the reverse complement.
AGAAAGCTGACAGCAAGGGACCATGACAGAATGGAAGGTATGAGCACATGATTCACGAAGGCTTTATACTGAAGGAATAAGAACACTGTATAAGCAAAGACGACAAGGACAATATCCATGGTTAGCCTCTTACAGAAACACACAAAACACTAAGAATAAGATTCTCAACTTACTTGAGTTTCCTTCAAATAAAGACTTGGACAGCTCTGTTTCAGAGGTATTTTCCTACTAGTTAAAGCTAACATGGACTCCCTCTGTCCATGGGGTCGCAAAGAGTCGGACGCGACTTAGCAACTAAACAAACAACATTTATTGAGTATGTCTATGTGTTGGGCCCTGTTCTAAGAGCTGCACATGAACTCCTACAGTCCTTTACAACAGGTGCTATTATTAAACTCATTTGACAGACAAGGAAACCGAGTCTCGGGGTCACTTGGCTCCTAAGTAGAGACGCCAGGATTCAACTCGGGCAACGTGGTCTCTGAGTCTGAACCTTCAGCCACCACATTGTCCACAGTCTCTGTCCTGACATGGAAGAGATATCCTGCTGGCAACTGAAGGCGGCCCTGTGTACCTGGAATTGTCAGTAGGCTGGTAGCACTGCTCATTCTGGGCTCTGCTAACCTGAACCATCACCTGCTTATCTGGAATCTACCTGGCAGGCCTACCTTGCTCTCTCAGAGTATCTAAGAGAAAACAATCTCTGGGGAGTTTCTCCCAAGGACCTGTGGCTAAGAAGTAGGGGGTTCCCACAAGGAGTGAGAATACGGAGCTCTCAGGCACATGGCCACCTCAGGAAAACTCTAGTCCCTCAGATACCAGAGAATAGTTTTAGAAAGGACTTGGAGGCCTGGGAATAATTATGATAAATATCACACTTAAGGCAGTGGTGACACCTGTGGGGAACACAAGAGGAATCCAAACAGGGAGAGTACACAGTAGAGTGGTAAGTACACAAATACGCATTCTAGCTTCTTTATCTCTTTTGTAGGCCTATGAAGATTTCACAATAAATTAAAAGCAAACCCAAAAGGTAGTAGCCCATCAGTCCTGCTAGCGCAGAGGGGTAACAATTTGTTTTTCTGATGTGCCAATGTACAGACGACATCATGTTTCAAACCACTGACTGAGATGGAGAATCTGACCAGTGGTCCCGGGGCTTCACATCTTTATTCTTTTTTTTTTTTTAAAGATTTATTTTTTTATTTATTTTTGGGCGGGAGTCAGGTTGGGGAGGGAGGGCAGCGGACGGGCCACTTCTATTGGTCTTTCATTTATCTATTCTCATCCATCTTTGCTCTTCGGCTCCTGTGGGCCTCCCATCACAGTGGCCTCTGTTGTCGCAGAGCACCGGCTCTGGGCACATGCGCTCCAGAGCTCTGGCTCGGTAATCGGACACATCAGTCCAGCCGCTCTGCGGCACGTGGGATCTTCCCAGGCCAGGGATCGAACCGGCGCCCCTTGCACTGCAAGGTGGTGTCCTCACCCACTGGACCACCAGGGGAAGCCCCACATCTTTATTCTTAACTGCATGCCTTAGAAAGCTACAATTCATCACTTTTATATATATATAAAATACTTCATTGCTGTTCTGAAATTATAAATTCTGCCTGCCTAAGTGTATGTTTTATTCCTTTGGGGAGCAGAGAGGGACTGCTACGTGATGCTACCGTGCTGCAGGAGAACTGCCTGCTTGGAAAGCACTGGCCATGCTGGTAGCACAAGGAGTGCCTGGCTGTGCTGGGGAAGGCCTGATGGCTTCAGAATGGTGCCTGGATGCAGTGAGCAGCTGGCAGGCAGACAGTGCAGCTGGGGACTGCTGAACAGGGAGGCTGCAGGAGCATGGCTACTTCCTCCCTCACCTGGTGCTTTTGGCGGGACAGGTGGCGCTGTCCATGCAGCACTGTGGCAGCGGCCAGCCGAGATTTGACGAACATTTTTCCCTTGCAGAACTGTTACCAGAGTTGGTTCTCGAACGTGGTTGGTGTGACCTAAGCCAAGCTGGGAAAAAATTACAAATATACAGAGATTGAATTAGAAAGGGGAAAAAGAGGAAGCCAAGATGATACAATTTTGTCTTGGAGAACAGCAGATATAAATAAGTTACTATCTGTACCAAACAATGGCATCAAAATAATGAAGTCAATTCTGGTTTTCTCTATCAGAATAATCCTCGTAGCTCATACTATCTCCTAAAAACTAAGCTGCAATGAAGCCATTTCAAATCTAGCAGATAAGTCCTGACTGAAAACATCTTTTCCACTTCTAGAAAGGAAATAAATTCTTGGAAAGTTGGAAAAAAAAATAACAGAATGATTTATAGAACTTTTACTTGAAATACACTGATTTCTTGATTTTTAACATAGATCACCTGTGTACCAGTAAATAAAAGCATACACAGAAGCAGATTCTCATCTCCAGACTTCTGCTCTTAGGGTCTGACTAGGATACCTGCTGCGTCAGTGGCTAAGCACCTCGACATCATCAGGCAGAATCATGCCAAGGCCCTGCCAGGGATCTTCCAAAGGGGTCCCTAAATCAACTCTCTTCTCATTAAGAGAATGTGCAGCCACAGTGATGACCAGCTTCCCCACTTGTTAATACAGTGATGAGGAGATCACAGAGCCAACATGAGGCTGCTGTGACTCATACTGGGCCTTGAACTTGAGGACTGCTGGCTCTACAGGCAGTTATATGCAGAGCAGATGTGCAGAGGAAGGAGCTGGGGTTCTGCATGTGGTGCTGAAAGTGGCCATGGTGGCAGGCATCTCAGCCTTCCCCACCAAAGTGCGTCCCTCTTCCACATACAGCATAGGCTGAACACATCACCCTCTTGAGTTTTCTGAGCCTCTCAGGCTCAGTTTATTGCTCTGCATTACGGGAGGGGCAAAACTTTCTGAACAAACACAAATATACTTCGTGTATCGGAATATTATAAAATATAAAAGTACTGTTTTATTCTATTTTTCAGATAACTGAATGCTCTTAGTTCGTAACCTCTCTTACTACTGTAGTAAAAAATGATGACGGTTAATGATGACAGTAGCAAATACTTACCAAATGCTGTATATGCCAGGCACTTCTCAGTGTATACAGAAACACACATACATTGAGTTAATCCCCATAAACACTTTGTGTACTGCCAGATTTTTCTTTAAACCGTGATGTAACACTTACTAGGCCACAATCAACAAACACAACTGGACTCCAAGCAATCAGACTCGGAGCAAAGTGATGTGCTTGCTGCCCTTGTGCAGCTATTCGGAGTTTCTAGCTTATTCCTTTGCTAAATGAACAATGTGGTCAGATTTCTATAGACATGAGCGCGTGGCAGTGAGGTTAATTTTTACCTGCCCCTCTGAATTGCTCCCCCAGGCATACACGTCTCCAGTTGATGCCAAAGCAAGTGTGTGTTCAGCTCCAACGGCCACGTCTTCGATGACCACTCCAGCCAGGACAGGGATTTGCTGCGGTCGGTTGTGATTGCGAGCACGGCCTTCTGGCAAGCCTATCAAGCGATCTGAGAAAAACAGCAAGAAGACATTTACAGATGGCACACTGTAGTCCTCTTATAGTTCCTAATGAATCATTTAAGGTCTACGGTGGTACGGCAATGACATATATAACTCATTAGGGCAAAGGATGGTTTTCTTCCAGGAAGCTGTACTGAATGCTGAGTGAATAAAGTTTAAAATTGTTTCTTTGCAAAATGTCATCATCTCCTTATCCATAAACATAAATGACATCAGACTTCGAAGTAAGAGCCTACTTCAAACCAAGAGGCATCTCTAGCATCCCCATACTTGAGGGGACTGGCACACAAGTCACGAAGGCCCTAATGTGCCTACATTCTAAGAAAAGACATCACGGAACCTGTCTTGTCCTCAAATTTCCAGCCAACTTCCTCCCTTATCTTTGCCCGCTAGACTTCTAAAAAGTGCAGGCTAGTCCTTGTTGTTTCACATGCCATTTGGCCTGGTCACCTAACTTTCACTCTTGTCCCTGCACTGAAACCACTCTCAAAAGCCACAGATGGCTCCCAACTGCCTACTGCAGAAGTCTCTTCTCCAGAGCCAGCCCACCGAGCTCCACTTTACCTTCTGGTCATGCGGCCTCAGCTCCGCCCACCCCTCAAGAGGCTCTGTCCTGTTCTGGCTCACAGCTACCTCCCAATCTCCACTCCTTTCAAAGCCACCTCTCCTGAGTCCTCCTCCTGTGCTTACACGTCCTTTACTCACATTCTGTAGAGTTTTATCCTCTACTTTCTTCATTCCATATTCTCTCCCTGGGTTTCTTAAGAGTCTATTAATATGGCTTTAACTACACCATTATGCATTAGACAAACCCACATATCTATAAGCTATCTCTCTTGAGTTCCAGATCCAGTAATGCACTGGACTTCCCCATACATGTAGTCTATAGAGTCCCGGCCCCAGTTCAGGATGATTTAATCTAAGTTCCTTATCTCTTTCTCTCAAACCGACCCCTTGCCTTCAGTCAGCGGCATCAACATTCTTCCAAGACCAGAAACTTCAATCACAGCTTACTTCTTCCTCTTCTTCACATCTGCCTTACACATCCTTCAGTCACTACACCTTGCCAGGAAGTTGTACTTGCAAAGGTGAATACGTTGCCAGGGAATCCTACTATGGATGCTTGGATTTGGATTTACTTAAGATCTGAATCCCGAATGCCTGTGAATCCTGAGACCTGAACCCCCAGTCCCTTCAAGGGCTGGGAAGTGAGGTAGGATCCAGAGGAGCTCTGGTGGTCAAGGCGGTGTTTGTGGCAGCAAGGCAGAGGCAGCAGAGATGAGGAGGGGAACAGCTTTGGCAGGAACTCTTCTAGCAAGAATGAAGGCTCTGGTGTGAGGGGTGATCAATGGGGAGGAGAGTTTGTTCTAACAGCAAATATCATAAAAGAGGACCAGAAAAGTAGCTAGTGAATGAGGGTCACGCATCACCCAGAATGAAAAATGACTCAATTTAAGCACTTCCTACACAGCTGGAAAGCATATGTTTCTGTAATATGTGTGTGCACAAAATACACAATGTAATTAATGTATTGAAAATGCCTTACCTTGACCAAAGGTATACACATGACCATCTTTGGTCAATGCAACAGAAAACTGAGTTCCACAAGCAACCTTTTTAATTCCAATTCCACAAAGGACATCAACTTTCTGCAAAATAAAAGGGTAAGACACATACTTTAAAAAGAAAAAAATAAATTAAAAGGAAAATAAAAACACTCTAATTTGCCTCCTGGTATACATGAGCTCAAGGATTAGCTTCCAATAATAATACTAATAATGGGGCTTCCCTGGTAGCTCAGTGGTAAGGAGTTCGTCTGCCAATGCAGAAGACATGCATTTGATCCCTGATCCAGGAAGATCCCACATGCTGCAGAGCAACTGAGCCCGTGAGCCACGACTATTGAGCCTGTGCTCTAGAGCCTCGGAGTCCCAACTATTGAGCCCGTGTGTCGCAACTACTGAAGTCCGTATGCTCTAGCATGAGTTCCACAACAAGAGAAGTCACTGCAACGAGAAGCCTGCTCACCTCAACTAGAGAGTGGCCTCCACTCCCTGCAACTAGAGAAGAGCCTGCGGCAGCAGTGAAAATCCGTAATAGCGAAAAATAAATAAATCTAAAAAAATACTAATACTAAGCCACCTATTTCCATTCAAATCTATACTGCTAAAAGTTATTCTCTCATACTGCTCTGTAGACAACCTGATTTGGGGGAATATTCTAGAGGGTAAAGGATGCTTGACTAAAATCCCTAGCACCCTATGGGAAGTAGAAACCAAAGAGAATCCTATTCCTGTTTCAAGAACAAGGGAAGACCAGGTAAAGCCACAGGCTGTTTCTGGCCAGATATTTTTTTGCTTTCAGAAGTGATGATAACTGCTTTACATATTCTTCAGAGAGGGCACCCTTCCTTTCTGTATCCATAGCTGAATATTTACCAGTCAAGATGTCACAGACTCCATGTGAGAGTGAATCTGGAGTTGAATGTGAACTGAATACTTGTAAATCAGGCTGCTTGTTAAATGTATTAGAAAAATCCACCTAAAAAGGACTGCACACGAGTTCTGACTTGCCAAGAAACCTTCTATATGTGGATAAAGACTCTGAATTATTTGTTTATGCACCTGAATTTCCTGTTACTTTTTTAAAAAGCACACATCTATATAATTCAGCAGTACTAATAAGCTGAAATGGCTACTATAAGCAGGGAGTTACAAAGGATTATTCCTGGTTCCCTCCATAGGATATCCTGGGGATATGTTTATATTTATTCCTTCTCTATATGGGATACTATTCATTCCATGACAAAGACAGATGCTCGTCCTTGAAGAATTTTTATAGCCACTTTAGTAATTAATGGCTTACTTAAAATAAGATCTAGAATGCTGGAAATTTAAGATTAAGCAAAGGAAACTTCTATATTTCATTATGAGCTACCAAAAATGTTACTAGTAAATTACTTCCAACTAAAAAGAGGTACTGACATAGAAGAAAACCATGGTGTCTGCAACCTTAGATTAAAGACAATACTGACCTGAGGTGAAGACTTTGCAGTGGAATTTCCTAAACCTAGTTTTCCGTAGTCCCCATCTCCAAAAGCCCACACTATGGAGCCATCTGCTGACACCGCCAAAGTGTGGTTTAAGCCACAAGCCACCTGGAGAAATAACAGGGCGGTCAATAAGGCAAGTCACAATACCTAAAACACATACCCATTTCTTCATTTCAGCAAAAAAGTTGTCTGTGTTTCCAAAAAATTTTTTCATTGGTTTCAGGGCTTAACATATATTAACCAAAATTTTTCATGAAGACGAAATTCCTAACATCTACAAACAGAAAACAACCTTTTTTTTCTTCAAAGAAAAATCTTTCAAGTATCTGTCGCTAACTCTGAATCAGAGAATACAAAAGTTAGGAAAAAGTACATATGATTAAAAAATACTCATTCACACCAGAGATAGTCTAAGGAATGATAAAAGATAAAAATTGTAGATGATAAAAAGATTTTATCTCATCTCTTCGTTAAGAGACAGTCTAATATGTACAGGTCAGGGGCGATTATTACTTAATAGCAGCAGCTACCAATGATGCTGCAATTCAGCCATCCACTTCCAGGATATCAAACAGGAATTATTAATGTTGTTTAAAGGTTTCATATCAAGTTGCATTATGAACAGGATTTTCAAATATTCACATCCTGAATTAAGACTTCAATTTGCTTTTCAATTATCAATTAGGCCAAACAATGGTGATTCTAATCTTCCTGAAAGTACAGTATCTAAGTGCACACAGGTGAGACAAGAAACTATGACCAGACAGAATGTTATTGACTTATCCCATGCCTGTCCAATCTGATATCCCTCCAGTGCCGTCACTCTCTCTGGAAGTTTTTTGTTAGAGGTGTTTCCAAGACCCAGACGACCGTAGTCACCATTCCCAAAGGTAAACAGTTTGCCATCTGACGTTACCACTGCTGAGTGTTTGAAACCACAAGACATCTAGGAACAGAAACAAGAACGAAAATGTTACCAAGAAGGTATATGAGGAAAGAAATCAGTCATTTTTGATTATCAATACAGTAATAATTTTTAAATAAACTTCAATGACAACTCAGGGTCTTCAACACCAGTATGTCCTTCCACCCAAATGGCTCCTGCTCCCCCAAGTCTGATCTGCTCGTCAGTCCTCAGGAAGACCCTGATGAACAGCACACCTTGGGAGAACTGCTCCGGCGCTTCAGCTACGCAGAGATGACCTAGACTACGTGAGTTCACGTATGTGGAAATTCTTGGTAAACTCTAAGGTGCTATGCAATTTGACAATACTATTTTAGATCACCAATTGATTTTCCAGAAAAAATATATGAACTCATTCTTTGTAATAAATGATGATACACTGAAAGCAAAGTTTTCCATTTAGTAGTGTATCAGGAACTGTAGGGCAGGAATTAAACCCCACTTCTTCCAAAGACCTGATGCACTCTGGCCTGGGTAATCCAGCTGGCTCAGGAGAAAAAAGAGTCCATTCTAACACTGAAGCCCATTCAAACTCCTGAGATGCTCTAGAAGGATTCTGAACCACCAAAAACACAGGATCGTTTATGATGGGGTAAATTTTTACTACCATTTTTCATTACCTAAAACACCTTGAGAATTCAAGACCCAGTATGTTACATTAAAACATAAACTTATCCACATCCTGCCTGACCTGCACCACTTCTTCTCCCTGTAAGGCCTCGATCTGCCGGGGCCGCCGCTGCCTGTCGCTGTTCCCATGGCCAAGTTTGCCATAATCGCCATCTCCCCAGCTGAAGACCTCACCACTTTCAGTCAGGGCCATTGAGTGCCCGTCAGAACCACAGGAAGTCACCAGCTGGGTCACCACAAAGCCTGGAACAGAGCAGAAGCCCAACAAGAGTCACTGGATGGGAAAAGTCCCCTCTTTTTTTAAAAAAAATTTTATTTTACTTTTACAGAGTTTTGCTGTTTATAGATATGTATGATCCCAGATTAGTCATATGCGTTATCTCCCCCATCCTACTCCTCCAGGCCGTCGCACGGCACCCCTGCAGGATCCCCTTTTCTCACAGTGTAATGACAATAGCTATTTTTTTCACATATGATAGTACAGGTTTTCATGCTACTTCCTTTACGCCTCCCACCCACTGTTAAAAGTCCCCTCTTTACTTGAATATGGTACAGAGTAGTCTCATAGAATTGAAAGCTACAACACTACAGAAAGAAAAACCATGTCTTTAATTTCACATCTGATTTGTAGCCATAATTTAGAAATCTTGGAGCAGTCACATAAAATGATGTTGATGACAAGGAAGAGAAGGGTGATAGGAGTAGTTCCAGTCACTAAGGACTATGTTCCAGCCAACCCTTAAGTGCTTTACATGGATTGCTCGTTTTCTATTTTTATACAGAGCCTATGAGGGAGATATTATCATCATCACCACTCATTCAATTGGGGAAACTGAGTCACAAAGAGGTTTTTGTTTTTGTTGTTGTTGTTTGTTTGTTTGTTTTGTTTTGTTTTTGTAGCTTATGCAAGGCACTAGAGGCAGGCTATAACAGAACTGCACTGGAACCAAGCCCTCTCATCCTCAATGTTCTGCTCTTCATTCACACTTACAATTGAAGGAAGAGAACTTAGAGCTACTCAAGAATTCATGATGAACTCAGGTTACCTATATGCTCTTCCTCAAAATACTCAATTTGCTTTGTGCGCAGACTTGGGAGTCAGTAAAAGTTAGCTTAAGGAACAGGCCAGGGGCCCCCACAGTGGCTTGGGTTCCCCAGAGGTATTCTTTCTCCAAGTCACAGAGAACTTTGATGGGGATGTCCTTTAAAGTCTTTTGTACATATACACACTTCAGTATAAGTTGATCTTTAATGCTAATGAGGCATACGCCTGATTACTATTGCTATTGCGTGTGTGCTCAGTTGCTCAGTCATGTCTGACTCTTTGTGACCCCATGGACTGCAGTCTGCCAGGCTCTTCTGCTCATAGAATTTTCCAGGTAAGAATACTGGAATGGGTTGTCACTTCCTTCTCAGAGGATGTTCCCAACCCAAGGATCGAACCTATGCTTCCTGTGTCTCCTGGACTGGCAGGTGGACTGTTTATCACTGAGCCACCTGGGAAGCCTTATTACTGCCGGTAATAGCTGCCTTAATATAATTTTGCGATTTTTACAATCTTCAGTGGGTACTAACACAACTATTTATATCATAGAATTCTAGCAATGCTGTGACAACTTGCAAAATAACACATCTTAAAATATGGAAAACTAACATTGTACATGTCTAAAGAAGAATTACAAATACAAGTGAAAACCCTACATGACTTTATTTAGGAAACATTTGGCTGAGCTGCAATGTAATAAGCAAACATTCCTACAGATAGGCCATAGCTTCCGATCAGCTTTTTTTTTTTTTTGGCCACTTCTATTGGTCTTTCATTTATCTATTTTCATCCATCTTTGTTCTTTGGCCTGTGTGGGCCTCCGATCTCAGTGGCCTCCCTTGCTACAGAGCACCGGCTCTGGGTGCATGCGCTCCAGAGCTCTGGTTCGGAAGTTGGACACATCGGTCCAGCCGCTCCGCGGCACGTGGGCTCTTCCCAGGTCAGGGATCGAACCAGTGCCCCCTGCACTGCAAGGCGGTGTCCTTACCCACTGGACCAGTAGGGAAGCCCCCCGATCAGCTTTTTTTTTTTTATTTATCTTTTTGGGGGGTTGGGTGGGGAGGGAGGGGAACAGGTGGGCCACTTCTATTGGTCTTTCATTTCTCTATTTTTCATCCATCTTTGTCCTTTGGTTCCTGTGGGCCTCCCATCGCGGTGGCCTCTGTTGTCGCAGAGCACCGGCTCTGGGTGCATGCGCTCCAGAGCTCTGGCTCGGTAATTGGACACATCAGTCCAGCTGCTCCACAGCACGTGGGATCTTCCCAGGTTAGGGATCGAACCGGTGTCCCTTGCACTGCAAGGCGGTGTTCTTACCCACTGGACCACCAGGGAAGCCCCCCGATCAGCTTTTAAGTGAGGATAATTTTACCTTGTAAGGCTGAAATGACTGTCAGCACATGAAGGTCATCTGAATTTCCTTGTCCTAATCTGCCATAACTTCCTTCCCCACAAGCCAACACGGTGCCATTGGCCTGGATGACAAAGGTACAATTCTGACCACATATGACCTAATATAAAAACACAAAATTAAACATATTATCTTCTACTATATACCTTTAACATGCAAACATTAAAAATGATCCACGTATACCAAGGATATCTTTATCAGTTCTTTCATCATTTCACTAAAGGGGAAGGGTTGACATAACTATGGGATTCCTATAAGCCCTTGATTATTACAAAACTGCTGACTTAATTGACTAAGAGATCTACGATGCTTATCTGATGATTTAAGATAGTTTAGAAACATGTTATCTCCAGAGCTTTCAGTCAATTGTGCAGAGTTTAATAAGAAAATAGATGAAAGGATAAAAAGGAAATGGTGATGGGAGCACAAAGAAGACTGGCTGGAGGCTGGCAAGAAACGGAAATCTGAGGGGGTATCCATAAGAAACAGCAGTGCATCCTGGGGCTTTCTGGGATACAGAAGAACAGAAGAGAAATCAGTGGCCTCAAGAAGCATTTGGAGATACAATATCACAATTATTAGAAGACAAGAGGGATGTCAATGAAATCTGAGGAAAGATCTCAGTAAGTTTATGGCCCCAAAGAGAGAACTGATAATTAGCAGTATGTTAACATCTATAAATATGTACTAGGTAGACTTAATGCATCATGGTGTTAGTTCATTATACTTGAAAACAAGAAAAATTTGGAAACATATTAACAAAACTTAAGACTGATAAAAAATAACTCTAGAAAACTTTCATTTAGAAGTTATACAACATGACTTTCTTTGGTGGATTCCTCACAATAGGTTAGGTAGTGGACAAAGTTTATCCCACAGTAAGTTACTGACAGCAAGGGAATCAGAACTGTCAGTTTCCCATTTTTTTCTCCAGTTCTTTACCCCGTCAGTTACCTGTTGGGCCTGTGAGAAGGAGGGAGCTGCTGCAGGTACCATTACGTTTCTTCCAGCTTCTGCCAGCTGTCCATGCCTGCCAGCACCCCACAGGTAGACATCACATTTACCACCCAGGTGCCAGTCCTAGAAAACCACAATCAAGACAAAAATCTGATTCATTACTTTATTCAAACAAGTGTGTACCGGTACTATGGGGGACACCAGAGTATAAACATAAAAGCATTTAGAACCAGAAGATTTACTAAGAACATCATCTTCACTGACCTCGGGTCTGGAAGTTGCCCAAGACATAATTTGTTCATCCATGCCATTAATCCATTTACTGTTATCCTGCAAGACAGGGCAAACATCAGTATCAATTTTCTTAATCAACAGTTACCTGTATTTTTAAAAAAAGGTCTTAAAAATAATCAAAAAAAACTTTTTAAGAGACAAGGAGAAGCCCAAGATCACATGGTCAGTTACAAGCTTCATGAAGACCAGAATGTAGCCTTCTCTTTTCCCAGGCTATTTTTTGAGGAAATCTTTTTGCAAAAGATTTATCTGTTCTTAACTAAATCTTCTCATCAAAAAAAGAATTCAGTAATAGTATGAGAAATTAAGAGCAGTTTTACAATCATGCCAAACTTGGTTTTTATGCACTGCTAACACTATGAACTACCACTAGCACACTGGAGATTCAAGGCTCATCATTTCTGAGCACCCACAAGTACAAGCTCATTTGCAGAAGCCACCAACCCCGTGAACTTCAATAGCTGTGGGCAGGTCACTTCATCTTTCTAGGATTCAGTTTCCTCATTCTACACATGACATGCTTGAGATAAATAGGCTCAGAAGAATACTTCCTAATTAAAATTTCTATATTTAGATAATTTTCAAGTCATATGCCTGTTTTATACTGTACCTATATTTATATACTCAAATGCTTGTTTATATAAATCTTAACTAGGTAAGGGGATTTCACAATAGGTTAGGTAAACATATTAACAAAACTTAAGACTGATAAAAAATAACTCTAGAAAACTTTCATTTAGAAGTTATACAACATGACTTTCTTTGGTGGATTCCTCACAATAGGTTAGGTAGTGGACAAAGTTTATCCCACAGTAAGTTACTGACAGCAAGGGAATCAGAACTGTCAGTTTCCCATTTTTTTCTCCAGTTCTTTACCCCGTCAGTTACCTGTTGGGCCTGTGAGAAGGAGGGAGCTGCTGCAGGTACCATTACGTTTCTTCCAGCTTCTGCCAGCTGTCCATGCCTGCCAGCACCCCACAGGTAGACATCACATTTACCACCCAGGTGCCAGTCCTAGAAAACCACAATCAAGACAAAAATCTGATTCATTACTTTATTCAAACAAGTGTGTACCGGTACTATGGGGGACACCAGAGTATAAACATAAAAGCATTTAGAACCAGAAGATTTACTAAGAACATCATCTTCACTGACCTCGGGTCTGGAAGTTGCCCAAGACATAATTTGTTCATCCATGCCATTAATCCATTTACTGTTATCCTGCAAGACAGGGCAAACATCAGTATCAATTTTCTTAATCAACAGTTACCTGTATTTTTAAAAAAAGGTCTTAAAAATAATCAAAAAAAACTTTTTAAGAGACAAGGAGAAGCCCAAGATCACATGGTCAGTTACAAGCTTCATGAAGACCAGAATGTAGCCTTCTCTTTTCCCAGGCTATTTTTTGAGGAAATCTTTTTGCAAAAGATTTATCTGTTCTTAACTAAATCTTCTCATCAAAAAAAGAATTCAGTAATAGTATGAGAAATTAAGAGCAGTTTTACAATCATGCCAAACTTGGTTTTATGCACTGCTAACACTATGAACTACCACTAGCACACTGGAGATTCAAGGCTCATCATTTCTGAGCACCCACAAGTACAAGCTCATTTGCAGAAGCCACCAACCCCGTGAACTTCAATAGCTGTGGGCAGGTCACTTCATCTTTCTAGGATTCAGTTTCCTCATTCTACACATGACATGCTTGAGATAAATAGGCTCAGAAGAATACTTCCTAATTAAAATTTCTATATTTAGATAATTTTCAAGTCATATGCCTGTTTTATACTGTACCTATATTTATATACTCAAATGCTTGTTTATATAAATCTTAACTAGGTAAGGGGGATGTTAGATCAACTGCTGGCCTGAGCTATTTATCCAGGCATTTTATTTCCATCACAGTCTCAAATACAATCACAAATAAAGGACAATTAAAACGCTCTTCCATATTTTATGAAACATGACTAAACTGCCAAATAATTTAGACTATATATGTGGAATAAACCAAAAAAGATGACCAGAAAAGCATGCTAAAATATGTTTACAAAGATGCTAAAATACATTTACCTCGTTATACATTAACAAGGTTCCTATGAACAAGAAAATGGGAAAATATGGGACTATGTGATTGAAAACCAGCAAGTTTACAAGAGCTCCACAATTCTCATAATCAGTCCGTACCACACAGGAGCCTTCCGTCAGACTGAACATGATTATCTAAAAGCAAAAATATTTTGAGTTCATCTGAGGGTGTGCTTCTTGCTCGGTTCAAGCCAGTAGATACTTTTTGAGGGTCTACTATTTGCTAAACATTCATATAATATAATCTCAGGTAAATAACAGAAGCTCATACTACAGTTACCATTAGGAACACAAGCTCATCCTCTGGAACTGGCTCTAGATCGGGAACAGTAAAAGATTCTGGAAACTGTGCACCATTGGTCAAGGCTTCAGCAGCTTTTATGGTGGTCGAAACATTCTAACCAGGCCCACTCGTTTGGATTCCAGGAAATTTAAAAGTCAACTAATCTTTAAAAGAATTCAGTAATAGTATGAGAAATTAAGAGCAGTTTTACAATCATGCCAAACTTGGTTTTATGCACTGCTAACACTATGAACTACCACTAGCACACTGGAGATTCAAGGCTCATCATTTCTGAGCACCCACAAGTACAAGCTCATTTGCAGAAGCCACCAACCCCGTGAACTTCAATAGCTGTGGGCAGGTCACTTCATCTTTCTAGGATTCAGTTTCCTCATTCTACACATGACATGCTTGAGATAAATAGGCTCAGAAGAATACTTCCTAATTAAAATTTCTATATTTAGATAATTTTCAAGTCATATGCCTGTTTTATACTGTACCTATATTTATATACTCAAATGCTTGTTTATATAAATCTTAACTAGGTAAGGGGGATGTTAGATCAACTGCTGGCCTGAGCTATTTATCCAGGCATTTTATTTCCATCACAGTCTCAAATACAATCACAAATAAAGGACAATTAAAACGCTCTTCCATATTTTATGAAACATGACTAAACTGCCAAATAATTTAGACTATATATGTGGAATAAACCAAAAAAGATGACCAGAAAAGCATGCTAAAATATGTTTACAAAGATGCTAAAATACATTTACCTCGTTATACATTAACAAGGTTCCTATGAACAAGAAAATGGGAAAATATGGGACTATGTGATTGAAAACCAGCAAGTTTACAAGAGCTCCACAATTCTCATAATCAGTCCGTACCACACAGGAGCCTTCCGTCAGACTGAACATGATTATCTAAAAGCAAAAATATTTTGAGTTCATCTGAGGGTGTGCTTCTTGCTCGGTTCAAGCCAGTAGATACTTTTTGAGGGTCTACTATTTGCTAAACATTCATATAATATAATCTCAGGTAAATAACAGAAGCTCATACTACAGTTACCATTAGGAACACAAGCTCATCCTCTGGAACTGGCTCTAGATCGGGAACAGTAAAAGATTCTGGAAACTGTGCACCATTGGTCAAGGCTTCAGCAGCTTTTATGGTGGTCGAGAAACATTCTAACCAGGCCCACTCGTTTGGATTCCAGGAAGCAGGGTCAGGGGGGCAGTTCTGATGGTGCGGCGGCACTGGAGGATTACACAGCAGCTGATCCAGGTGAAGTCCCACAGCAAGGGAAGCCAGACACTGCATGTAGGGGCTGTGAACAAGTTGGTCTCCACAAACCACATGAGGCTAAGAGGAAAGGCAAGGATACCATGCTGAAGAGTCTCTGCCAAATACTGTAAACTAGCCTACTGCATTCTGAAGCCCTGTCGTCATCTTTCGACTTTCCTGGTTCTTTTTTAAGCTTTTTACGTGGAAATAATTTTAGGTACACAGAGAGTTACAGAGACAGTGCAGAGAATTCCTGCAAATCTTTTACCCAACCACCTCTAATGTTAACATCTTATATAACCATAGCACATCAATCAAAACTAACAAATTAACATTGGTTATAGTAATAACTACACCACAGAACTTTATGGGGTTTCCCACTAAAGCTCATTTTCTGCTCCAAGATTCAACTCAGAACACCACACTGTATTTAGCTTATTTTCATCACAGTTTTTCTTTAACTAACAACAACTTAAAAAGGCAAATAATTGAACCATGGAGATCTGCTCCCTCTCATATTTTCTCCTTTATCAAAAGAACCCTGATGGCCAATGAAGATAGTCTTCCATGGCCTTCCCTAGATGTCTAGAGCAACCCTGTGAGAGACAGGGTCATTCAGAAAAGAAAACCTGGGCAAACCTCATTGAAATTAACTTGGTGCGGTAATTAGCTGATTAATGTAGCATGGCAACAAATCAACCAACTGAAAAAAGGGGAAAAAAAAAAACCCAAAGAGCTCTGCTTCAGAGCAGCATTCTCTGCTGAGGGATGGAAGACAGGTAATAAAGGATCATGACCTGGGCACCAAGTCCGAACTCCATAATTCCCCAATCTAGTATTTAACGACGCTACTTATTTAGTTCAACCTTAGCTCTTCCACTAAACTTTCCATAAGGATTCACCTGATAAGTGGACAGGATATTCATTCTGACGCCCATATCCACTCCACCTCCCAACTTTGGGATGGTGGTCGAAACATTCTAACCAGGCCCACTCGTTTGGATTCCAGGAAGCAGGGTCAGGGGCAGCTCTGATGGTGCGGCACTGGAGGATTACACAGCAGCTGATCCAGGTGAAGTCCCACAGCAAGGGAAGCCAGACACTGCATGTAGGGGCTGTGAACAAGTTGGTCTCCACAAACCACATGAGGCTAAGAGGAAAGGCAAGGATACCATGCTGAAGAGTCTCTGCCAAATACTGTAAACTAGCCTACTGCATTCTGAAGCCCTGTCGTCATCTTTCGACTTTCCTGGTTCTTTTTTAAGCTTTTTACGTGGAAATAATTTTAGGTACACAGAGAGTTACAGAGACAGTGCAGAGAATTCCTGCAAATCTTTTACCCAACCACCTCTAATGTTAACATCTTATATAACCATAGCACATCAATCAAAACTAACAAATTAACATTGGTTATAGTAATAACTACACCACAGAACTTTATGGGGTTTCCCACTAAAGCTCATTTTCTGCTCCAAGATTCAACTCAGAACACCACACTGTATTTAGCTTATTTTCATCACAGTTTTTCTTTAACTAACAACAACTTAAAAAGGCAAATAATTGAACCATGGAGATCTGCTCCCTCTCATATTTTCTCCTTTATCAAAAGAACCCTGATGGCCAATGAAGATAGTCTTCCATGGCCTTCCCTAGATGTCTAGAGCAACCCTGTGAGAGACAGGGTCATTCAGAAAAGAAAACCTGGGCAAACCTCATTGAAATTAACTTGGTGCGGTAATTAGCTGATTAATGTAGCATGGCAACAAATCAACCAACTGAAAAAAGGGGAAAAAAAAAAACCCAAAGAGCTCTGCTTCAGAGCAGCATTCTCTGCTGAGGGATGGAAGACAGGTAATAAAGGATCATGACCTGGGCACCAAGTCCGAACTCCATAATTCCCCAATCTAGTATTTAACGACGCTACTTATTTAGTTCAACCTTAGCTCTTCCACTAAACTTTCCATAAGGATTCACCTGATAAGTGGACAGGATATTCATTCTGACGCCCATATCCACTCCACCTCCCAACTTTGGGATGGTGAAACCACACAAGGACAGATATTTGGGACCAAAAAGGGCAGCTGATGTACTCTGAGGTACAGGGATTTAAAGAAGTTTTGAATGAACAAATAATCTGAAAAGGAATGATAGAAGCACTACAGAAATATGAGGGTTATCGAAAAATTTTACTCCCACTAAAATAAAATAAAAGCAGTCTTAGGATTACCGAAAAACTGCTTTAGGCATGACTTTGTTTTCATTAGTTTCTGCCTAGATAGCCCCACTTGTTTTACTCAGACATCACACTCTTAAGGGATAAATCCAAAGCTGTAATTCAAATTCCAAAGCACCCTGCATCTGTGTATCTGCAAGAGTGGCTGGACTCAGTTACCTTTTCATAGGCATACTGCTCCTGAAGCATCATGGGCAGCCGCTCCAGAAACGCTCTCATGCACGGAGCCATGTTTAGTCCCAGAATACCCTGTTGTTTCAGTGCTGTCCTACAGGTTGCTAAAACATGATTGGCAGAAGCCCATTCTGCTGTACAATTCACGACCAAAACATCCTGATGAAGAAGAAACCATGCCACAGGACATTGGTTTAAATAAAAGAGAGACAATTTCATCATCACTCATGTATCAGAAATTCCTTCCGGTAACCGCATTAAACACTTCCGCCTTTTGGACATTTTATGCTATACTTTCAATTCCTAGGAGCTTCAGAACATCTTAAATTTTGTCTAAGGTTAAAACAATTGAGTAAGAAATAACTGTAGAATCTGTGAACTACCTTGGACTAGCTGATTCTTCCTTAAAGAGACGTTAGGTATTTGCTATTTCATAGGACTTGTAGGGCAAAGTGTCCAGTCTATTCTGACAGGCTGACACAGCACGGGATGCGAGGGGAAGCAGTGCTGTCTGCTGAGGGACACACACCTGCAGGAGCAGCAGCCCTGCTCCGCGGCTCTAGGCTTGTTCTGTGCAGGCCGCTACTGCCTAGGGTCCAGTTCTGTATTTTTGTCTAGTAGGACTGTTAATGCAGCCTTACAGTTCTATTTTAATATTACTTAACCACATAAAATGTAAACCAAAGCAGCATACTGGCACTATTCATTAGGGGTATGAAAAGCAATATTGTAACAGAGAATGTCTTCACAGAATTATCTCACAGAAGAGGGCTAGCATCTTTTTCTAGGACATTAAATTTGAAAGCCAAGATGTATTTTGAATACTCAAGTCAAAAAATCTTCTGGGGTGGTCCTACATTTCAGGGAAAATTATTTTAAGATAATTTAGTCCTATCTCAAAAATCATGGCAGAAAGTAAGAAGTTCTCTTTGTAACTTCCAGTGGAAAACCATCCAATAATTAAGCAGTTTTTCCAAAGTATAAGGTATAGAAAAGTGGTAAGTTCTAGTTTTCCTTCTGCTACTCAACAGTTGCATTATCTCGGGCAAGTAATCTCCTGGACATCAGTTTTCTCCTCTATAAAATGGGATGCTTGGACTATGATTTCTAAGATAACTCAGAGACTAACAACTTATGACTTGATACAATTGCAAAATTACCTTTGATCTATTTGAGCAAGCAGCTACGCCAACATCTGGAATCCACACTGTGGTCTGAATAGCTCCAGAGCCAATCACAACAGTTTGCAAGACAGAGCCATCCTAAAACAAGATGTATTGATCAATACACACCTCTTAACTAGTCATTATTAACACTTTAAATTTATACTTCATATTCACAAGAACTTACTCTAAAACCTACATTTAGCTAAATTTGGCACTACGTAACTGTATGTTACATTTCAATTTTCTAGGGTCTTTTCTAAATAACTTTAAAAATATATCACTAAGAAAAAATAAAGGGGAACGAATTCTGAAAGGAGTTTCTTCAATATTCAAGATATTATTATACAAAATATTCCCGGGATTGGTTGGGTTAAGTTTTATTATATGTAAGTTAATATGAATGCATTTCTTAAGATAAAAATAACATCTTTACTCTTACCCTTAAAGACCATATGTTCATGAGCCCCCCTAGTCCACCAGACACGAGGGCCAATCCATCAGAACTGAAGGCAACGGTCCGGACAGGGGTGATGTGTCCTCGCAACTGATAAACACACTTGGCTCCAACTGATTTCCTGTATCCATCCTGCAATGAATTTTTATTTTAACAAATACTGAAATTAAAACAATTTATAATTGATTCTTGGAAATTTCATATTTCAGTATAAAACTGGGAAGTGGAGAAGGACGACTTTCTCATCAGGGTTAACCTGACAGAGAAAATAATAAGACAGCTGGTTCTCCTTGGCGGAGGCTACTGCACCTTTTTTGTTGTACTTCTAAGCTAGTTCCCTGCTCTTAAAACCAGCAGAAATGACTACGTTTCTGAGTTTCAATTATTCCTCAGAGATAGGAAAATTCTCACTTCTACCTTTTTTGGGGGTGCGGTGCCATACAATATGTAGGGTCTTAGTTCCCTGACCAAGGATCAAGCCCTGCACAGAGTCTTAACCACTGGACCACCAGGGAAGCCCCTTTAAATAAGTGCTTTAATTTTAGATTTTCGCTTTATGCAATTTTCATTTTTTGCCTCTAACATTTCTGAACTGCAAAATTACCTTTGATCTATTTGAGCAAGCAGCTACGCCAACATCTGGAATCCACACTGTGGTCTGAATAGCTCCAGAGCCAATCACAACAGTTTGCAAGACAGAGCCATCCTAAAACAAGATGTATTGATCAATACACACCTCTTAACTAGTCATTATTAACACTTTAAATTTATACTTCATATTCACAAGAACTTACTCTAAAACCTACATTTAGCTAAATTTGGCACTACGTAACTGTATGTTACATTTCAATTTTCTAGGGTCTTTTCTAAATAACTTTAAAAATATATCACTAAGAAAAAATAAAGGGGAACGAATTCTGAAAGGAGTTTCTTCAATATTCAAGATATTATTATACAAAATATTCCCGGGATTGGTTGGGTTAAGTTTTATTATATGTAAGTTAATATGAATGCATTTCTTAAGATAAAAATAACATCTTTACTCTTACCCTTAAAGACCATATGTTCATGAGCCCCCCTAGTCCACCAGACACGAGGGCCAATCCATCAGAACTGAAGGCAACGGTCCGGACAGGGGTGATGTGTCCTCGCAACTGATAAACACACTTGGCTCCAACTGATTTCCTGTATCCATCCTGCAATGAATTTTTATTTTTAACAAATACTGAAATTAAAACAATTTATAATTGATTCTTGGAAATTTCATATTTCAGTATAAAACTGGGAAGTGGAGAAGGACGACTTTCTCATCAGGGTTAACCTGACAGAGAAAATAATAAGACAGCTGGTTCTCCTTGGCGGAGGCTACTGCACCTTTTTTGTTGTACTTCTAAGCTAGTTCCCTGCTCTTAAAACCAGCAGAAATGACTACGTTTCTGAGTTTCAATTATTCCTCAGAGATAGGAAAATTCTCACTTCTACCTTTTTTGGGGGTGCGGTGCCATACAATATGTAGGGTCTTAGTTCCCTGACCAAGGATCAAGCCCTGCACAGAGTCTTAACCACTGGACCACCAGGGAAGCCCCTTTAAATAAGTGCTTTAATTTTAGATTTTCGCTTTATGCAATTTTCATTTTTTGCCTCTAACATTTCTGAACTGCACAGGCTGGCACTCTATAAACAGATTCCTCTTTCTGTTGGGCTATGGTTCTGTCTGTCATATGGCATTTAATCTCATGTTTGCTCTGAAGCTTTTAGGAATGAGATAGTTAAGGCCTACCCAAAAAGCTACTCTTTAGCAGAAAGGGCAAATGATATTTATCACCAGGGCTCCTACTTCGGCTCCTGTGGTATTTTCCTCCCAGGAATGAGCTATCTACTCCTCCCTCCTCACCCTTTTCTCTCTATCTTTAAGTTTCCTTTTCCTTTTAGTTATGAGAGAGTTAGCAAAATACCAGATATACTCATATACCCAAAAAATGTATTTCCTCTAGGAGTATCCGTATGGTGAACAAAATAGAAAGCAACAGAGGCTGCAAGTTAGCAACTCAGGGACACAGTTCAACTGGCCATCTAGGGTTTTAAAGAATTTTCATTGGTAGATGCCAATGCTTAATACTGGGAGATTTTGCTTAAAATACTGAATTTTTCTATCCAAAAAAATTCAGACCATCTGGTAACAAAAGGTTCCCATTTCTGGAGGAGCGGAGTCAGCCCAGGGCGGTTCACAGGAATCACACGCACTCCTGGGTGTGTGTAGGTGGGGGTATTTCACCTTCTCCACACTGTAAGACTCCCACCTTTGTGAGTTTCTATTACGTACCTAGATGGCTCTGTGAACATAGATCATAATTTTTATTTTTCACCACACCGTGTACACTCGGGACCTTTGTTCCCTGACCAGGGATTAAACCAAGGGCAGTGAAAGTGCCAAGTCCCAACCACTGGACCCCAGGGAAGCCCCTGCCTCCTGTAGCTTTTAACCTTTGTTTGTGGTAAAGGAATGCTCTTCACAGGTGGAATTCTGGTAGCAGTAGGAAGCACTTGGACAGGAGTGCTCCTGTGCTGTTCCTACTTCACCGTACCAAGAATGTTTAACCTGGGACTCACCTATTGCTAGTATCAATTATATACCATACACGATCACTTCTTGATATTTACTGAATGTATCAGTTTAACAAGCAATTATGGTATCTCTCATAAAAAAATTAAGCTAATTCAGAAAGCAAACAAAGTAGGACAATTATCCACATTTCCCTAATGGTTCTTGAGGTTTGAGATATCAAATAGGAGGATTACTTGATAACATACATTATCTGTGGTTTTAAAATACAAAATCTTGAAAAAAACACCAGAACACTCACCTGGCAATTTGATTCCTGGTCCCACCATCCTTCTGAACTGGTCACACTGGTCTGTGTGATATCTTGAGGAACACGCCAAACACACACTAAGCCACTCTGACAGCCACTTAAAAAATTTGATCACATAAAACGAAAACATGTCAATATACAGAAGCAAAAATATTTTCAAACAGCTATCAATTAAGGCATGATAGAACTACTACAATATATTTTCAAAATTTATTTGTGGCAGGCATCCGATAGTCTTTCGTAAGAAATACAAGTAGGACCTATGTTTTAACAGTATTACATGCAATTAAGGAGACGGTATATCTTTGGAATACATATCCAGAGCTTCACACTGGAAAACTGTTCTTTATTTTTCTAAGGCAATCTTATGGTATTATGTATTATAACAACAATAACTGGCAATAAACAGTTTAAGATTATTGAGAAGCTACACTTGCAATGCAAGTTCTAGCTCCTACTAATATAAAAATTAATACGCACGCACACACACAGATTTACAACATACGTGGCCATCAGTAAATGCAGCTTGGACCCTTTCCCTGGAAGGCTGCACCAAGCAATGCCATTTACAATAGAGGGATGGCAGAGTGAGTGTAGACAGCGCCAGCATCCTGAAATTGGCCCCCAGAGTTTCACATTTTCTTCTTTGGCACATGTCATAAGAATATGACCTGTTGGGTCCCACTTCATACTAACAAGAGTATCCTTAAAATGGTAGAGAGAGAGAAAAAATCATAGTAAGGCTTTATTTACAAACATGTGAAAGTTAATAATTTATGACCTATATTTCTATTATTTGATTATTTTGAAATCAACATTTTGAAATCATTATCACTTCTTGGACTTCACCGTACAAGAATGTTTAACCTGGGACTCACCTATTGCTAGTATCAATTATATACCATACGCGATCACTTCTTGATATTTACTGAATGTATCAGTTTAACAAGCAATTATGGTATCTCTCATAAAAAAATTAAGCTAATTCAGAAAGCAAACAAAGTAGGACAATTATCCACATTTCCCTAATGGTTCTTGAGGTTTGAGATATCAAATAGGAGGATTACTTGATAACATACATTATCTGTGGTTTTAAAATACAAAATCTTGAAAAAAACACCAGAACACTCACCTGGCAATTTGATTCCTGGTCCCACCATCCTTCTGAACTGGTCACACTGGTCTGTGTGATATCTTGAGGAACACGCCAAACACACACTAAGCCACTCTGACAGCCACTTAAAAAATTTGATCACATAAGACGAAAACATGTCAATATACAGAAGCAAAAATATTTTCAAACAGCTATCAATTAAGGCATGATAGAACTACTACAATATATTTTCAAAATTTATTTGTGGCAGGCATCCGATAGTCTTTCGTAAGAAATACAAGTAGGACCTATGTTTTAACAGTATTACATGCAATTAAGGAGACGGTATATCTTTGGAATACATATCCAGAGCTTCACACTGGAAAACTGTTCTTTATTTTTCTAAGGCAATCTTATGGTATTATGTATTATAACAACAATAACTGGCAATAAACAGTTTAAGATTATTGAGAAGCTACACTTGCAATGCAAGTTCTAGCTCCTACTAATATAAAAATTAATACGCACGCACACACACAGATTTACAACATACGTGGCCATCAGTAAATGCAGCTTGGACCCTTTCCCTGGAAGGCTGCACCAAGCAATGCCATTTACAATAGAGGGATGGCAGAGTGAGTGTAGACAGCGCCAGCATCCTGAAATTGGCCCCCAGAGTTTCACATTTTCTTCTTTGGCACATGTCATAAGAATATGACCTGTTGGGTCCCACTTCATACTAACAAGAGTATCCTTAAAATGGTAGAGAGAGAGAAAAAATCATAGTAAGGCTTTATTTACAAACATGTGAAAGTTAATAATTTATGACCTATATTTCTATTATTTGATTATTTTGAAATCAACATTTTATGCAAATCAGATACTATCATATTACTTCAATCACTAGAGCAACCCATCCTTAATATAGTCTGCATTATATATATTTGTTGCAGTCAAAGCTCAATAAATGTTTGATGAATAAACTACAAAATTCTAATTCAGATGAAATGTTACCTTTCATCACCATTTTAAAAGTTACTTTTACTGACTACTGATCATTAAAATATGAACAAAGACTTTTTATTTTTTCAAAAGAAGCACCTCTTACACCAAAAATAGCTACTGCTATGAGAATCTGGGGCATGTTTTGTGTTTATACGGTTGTCTTCACTGGGTTCTATGAGAATCTGGGGCATGTTTTGTGTTTATACGGTTGTCTTCACTGGGTTCTTCTGACTTTTTTACCCTCCTTCACACCTTCCAACGCCTGGCTTCATGCATTTAGGTTACTTACCTAGATGGCCCCATGAGGTTCTGAACTAGTAATTTCTGTTTAAGGAAAAGGGATCATTCTTCATAGATGGAGCTTCTAGCAGTACTGGGAGGTACTCTGACCTATTTCACTATTCTGGTTTTACCTCTTTCTTATTTGCTCAATGGCTTTCTTACATAGACTTTTCCATCTATATATATGGTCCAAAGATTTTTGTATAACAACAGAATATTAAATCGTAAGTTACTGAGGTAAATAAAGTTCTGAGAAACTAGTATCAATAATAGAGTACAAAACAAGAAAAAGTAATCATCTGGTAAAGATGCTTTACCTTATGTGCATCAATTAGAACAATGCCTCCTTTCTCAAGTGGTTCCTTTGTTCCCAGTAACAATTTTTTCCATCAAAATAAAAACCGACTGAAATGGCACTAACCAAGCAATCAAGTTACAGACACTAACATGATAAAAACAAAACAAAAAATTAAAAATAAGATGACAGACTTATTTGTCATTGTCTCACTAAAAGAGACTTTGCAATGAATATATACCACTATAACCACTGCAAGTAAGTTTACAAACATCTCTTTAACATTATGTATTTATTTAAATTTGAAAGTTAATAATTTATGACCTATATTTCTATTATTTGATTATTTTGAAATCAACATTTTATGCAAATCAGATACTATCATATTACTTCAATCACTAGAGCAACCCATCCTTAATATAGTCTGCATTATATATATTTGTTGCAGTCAAAGCTCAATAAATGTTTGATGAATAAACTACAAAATTCTAATTCAGATGAAATGTTACCTTTCATCACCATTTTAAAAGTTACTTTTACTGACTACTGATCATTAAAATATGAACAAAGACTTTTTATTTTTTCAAAAGAAGCACCTCTTACACCAAAAATAGCTACTGCTATGAGAATCTGGGGCATGTTTTGTGTTTATACGGTTGTCTTCACTGGGTTCTATGAGAATCTGGGGCATGTTTTGTGTTTATACGGTTGTCTTCACTGGGTTCTTCTGACTTTTTTACCCTCCTTCACACCTTCCAACGCCTGGCTTCATGCATTTAGGTTACTTACCTAGATGGCCCCATGAGGTTCTGAACTAGTAATTTCTGTTTAAGGAAAAGGGATCATTCTTCATAGATGGAGCTTCTAGCAGTACTGGGAGGTACTCTGACCTATTTCACTATTCTGGTTTTACCTCTTTCTTATTTGCTCAATGGCTTTCTTACATAGACTTTTCCATCTATATATATGGTCCAAAGATTTTTGTATAACAACAGAATATTAAATCGTAAGTTACTGAGGTAAATAAAGTTCTGAGAAACTAGTATCAATAATAGAGTACAAAACAAGAAAAAGTAATCATCTGGTAAAGATGCTTTACCTTATGTGCATCAATTAGAACAATGCCTCCTTTCTCAAGTGGTTCCTTTGTTCCCAGTAACAATTTTCCATCAAAATATCCGACTGCAAATGGTTTGTCTTCACTGAACCAAGCAATGCAAGTTACAGACACTAACATGATAAAAACAAAACAAAAAAATTAAAAAATAAGATGACAGACTTATTTGTCATTGTCTCACTTAAAAGAGACTTTGCAATGAATATATACCACTATAACCACTGCAAGTAAGTTCACAAACATCTCTTTAACGCAGTTAGACAAACTGTAGGCTCAGAGCAGGGATCCATGTAACCCACTTTAAAAAGTGTTATTTATAAGTAACAAGGAGTATCTCATTTTTAATCTTTCACTCTTTTCAAGTGGTTATTGAAAAGAGGGACAAAACTTGAATTCCCTTGCTGATTTTAAGTCATTTTAGGTTCTTGCCTTTTGGACAAGAATCTACCATGAAATTGACAAGTGACATAATCCAACTCTTAGATAAAAACTCACCGGTCCCTTCTTTTGCTTAATATTGCTTATCCCACGTGCTTTTATATTCTACCAAACATGTTCTATTCTAACAATCTATATTCACATTTGTTTCTTTAAGTATATTTAACACTGGGAAGCTACAAAAGAAGTAAAAGGCAGTTTCTGTAGGAGTAGAATGAGGACATGGGAGCTAAGTAAATGTGAGAAAGACTTTTTACCATATACATTTTTATTTACTAATTTTTTTGCTGTGCCATGTGGCATGTGGGATCTTAGTTCCCTGATCAGGGCGTGAACCCGTGTCCCCTGCAGTAGAGGCACAGAGCCCTAACTACCAGGCTGCTAGGGAATTCCCTCCTATACACCTTTTTGAACTTTAAAATTTTTGAACCACATGATGGTATTATCTATTTAAAAAATAAATTAAAAAAAATCAACCCGTTCTATTCTGTTAAGAGAGGATCAGAGAAGCAGGGAGTGGAATCTTTGAGACACCCTACTCCTTCAAATCATCTAAAAAAAATCTCTTCAGTATAAAGCTGAGCCATCCAGAAGGAAGACAGTGAGAAAATAGGAGACATCAGGTTTCCTACTAGCATTTCTCATATCAGAAACATCCCTCCCTTCTCCTCCTTTCTCATTTCCTTAATTTCACCCATTTGTTAACAATTTCATCTCCATCAATGATTATTACCTCTTTTCCTCTTGGACATTCTTAACTTTCTAGGGAAACCTGGAGACCACTATATGTGTTCAGACACTTACACGAAGGACAAACAACTAATTTAGGTCTTATTTTGGCAGTGATGTGTGGTAGGGGCTGACAGAGAACTATCTTTCAACTTAACAACTGATTAAAATGAAAGACCAACTGGACAATTTGGAAAACCAAAGCAATATTCACTCAACACGTGCCAAAAAAGTAAATCTATTTGATGAGGGGGA
The DNA here is from genome assembly GCA_022376925.1 of Tragulus kanchil. Classification (NCBI taxonomy): domain Eukaryota; kingdom Metazoa; phylum Chordata; class Mammalia; order Artiodactyla; family Tragulidae; genus Tragulus; species Tragulus kanchil. The sequence goes on along the minus strand of JAIOJX010000032.1, from coordinate 283,998,303 downwards.
ACACTTTCTCAACCAAACACAAATCCAGTCATTTACCATCCTTTCGATAGCAATGGTCCAACTCTCGACGGTGCATGGTGGATGCATCAACAACTTCAATCAGTCCTAGAGATCCGTCCATCCGCCCCACCAGCAACAATTCTGAAGACTCTCCTGACCATGCAGTAGATGGACCCTCTTCCGGCCAAGCCAGGGCAGATACCCAGTGAGGCTGAATATCTACTAATCCTTTTCCTCCTAGAAAGGGAGAAAACTAGTCGTCACTTAGTTCTTAAGAGAAATAACAAGAACAAAAATAAGTACTATTTAACACACTCAAAACAGTCCCCAATTCCACAAAAGCCTACTAACAAGACTGCAAGGCATAATCCTTCACTTATATACGACATTTGATTATCACGTTCATAGTTTTTCTGTAACTATTAATAGGATAAAAATGATAGCTTTATAGGAGAAAGGAGAAAGAAAAATAATCAATACAAATGTCAAACACTTAAGTTCTTTCCTAATAATTACTGAAAACCAACTTAACACATGAAATTTATCTATAGTTAAGGCTAGCAGTTCCTCAAATATGCAAAAGGAAAGAAAAAAACTGGTAAGCCCAACATTACAGTAATAATGTTTACTTTTCAGAGAGATATTATTAAGAATCAATAAGGGTTTGTACCTGTGAAATGGAAAAAAAAAAAACCATACTATGCATAGATTTCCATAGTTGGTGAATAGTTTGTGAGACTGCACATGAAGGAAAGGCAACATTTGGACTTAGAAAGCCAAGAGAAAAATTGCCTTCAGTAGTTTACTAGTATTTATGTGACTCTTACCATTAACCTGCCAGATATTCACCATCTTTTCCAAAGCCCCAGCGAGGTATTTGCCACTGATGCTCCAGGAAACAGGTGAGAAACTTGGATCACTGGGTGACCCCAGGCTTTCCTCAGCATCACCTTCCCTAGAACATAAGAGATATGAATGGAATTCTAATCCATCATCCAAAAGGAAACTAAACCCTAAATCTTAAAATAAGAGATCCATATAGACCATAGTACATAGAGACTCTTACATTTCAAAAGCCTGGCTAGCAGTATTTGACAACCACATAATTGCTAGTGTCTGTCATAATGTGAAAGATGTAGAATTACAAAAGAGTATTACATAGACTGTTCATCATTTAATGTAGTATATAATTTCTCAACAAAGATCTATATGGTTTCATATGCTTATTATTCAGAGCACACTGATTCTTGTTTGTCTAATGGCTAGGGAAGTTATATAGTGAGCTAATAAATATAGAAAAGATGCTACACTGTGCCACAAAAGAAACACCATAATTCTTTTTTTTTTTTTTTCTTTTTGGGGGGGACGGGTTGGGGAGCGGGTGGGCCACTTCTATTGGTCTTTCATTTCTCTATTTTCATCCATTTTTGTTCTTTGGCCCATGTGGGCCTCCCATCGCAGTGGCCTCTGTTGTCGCAGAGCACCGGCTCTGGGCGCATGCGCTCCAGAGCCCCAGCTGGGTAACTGGACACATGGGTCCAGCCGCTCCATGGCACATGGGATCCTCCCAGGCCAGGGATCAAACCCGGCCCTTGCACTGTGCAAGGCGGTGTCCCTACCCACTGGACCACCAGGAAGCCCAAACACCATCACTCTTAATTCCTAAATAATCCTTGAAGAATGATGGAAAATTACAGTAATAATGTTTACTTTTCAGAGAGATATTATTAAGAATCAATAAGGGTTTGTACCTGTGAAATGGAAAAAACCATACGATGCATAGATTGCCATAGTTGGTGAATAGTTTGTGAGACTGCACATGAAGGAAAGGCAACATTTGGACTTAGAAAGCCAAGAGAAAAATTGCCTTCAGTAGTTTACTAGTATTTATGTGACTCTTACCATTAACCTGCCAGATATTCACCATCTTTTCCAAAGCCCCAGCGAGGTATTTGCCACTGATGCTCCAGGAAACAGGTGAGAAACTTGGATCACTGGGTGACCCCAGGCTTTCCTCAGCATCACCTTCCCTAGAACATAAGAGATATGAATGGAATTCTAATCCATCATCCAAAAGGAAACTAAACCCTAAATCTTAAAATAAGAGATCCATATAGACCATAGTACATAGAGACTCTTACATTTCAAAAGCCTGGCTAGCAGTATTTGACAACCACATAATTGCTAGTGTCTGTCATAATGTGAAAGATGTAGAATTACAAAAGAGTATTACATAGACTGTTCATCATTTAATGTAGTATATAATTTCTCAACAAAGATCTATATGGTTTCATATGCTTATTATTCAGAGCACACTGATTCTTGTTTGTCTAATGGCTAGGGAAGTTATATAGTGAGCTAATAAATATAGAAAAGATGCTACACTGTGCCACAAAAGAAACACCATAATTCTTTTTTTTTTTTTTTCTTTTTGGGGGGGACGGGTTGGGGAGGGAGAGGGGTGGGCGGGCCACTTCTATTGGTCTTTCATTTCTCTATTTTCATCCATTTTTGTTCTTTGGCCCATGTGGGCCTCCCATCGCAGTGGCCTCTGTTGTCGCAGAGCACCGGCTCTGGGCGCATGCGCTCCAGAGCCCCAGCTGGGTAACTGGACACATGGGTCCAGCCGCTCCATGGCACATGGGATCCTCCCAGGCCAGGGATCAAACCGGCGGCCCTTGCACTGCAAGGCGGTGTCCCTACCCACTGGACCACCAGGGAAGCCCAAACACCATCACTCTTAATTCCTAAATAATCCTTGAAGAATGATGGAAAATTAGCCTACTGTTTTGTAGAGCTGAATATGCTAACGGAGTAGACCTTGATTTAGCTGAGTAAGTATGGATATTGACCTTAATACAGTTACTTTCTAGATGACTGTCTAGCAGCACTTCCCTGGTGGTCCAATGGTTAAGAGTCTGCCTGCCAATGCAGGAGACAGGGGTTCAATCTCTGTCCTGGCAAGATTCCATGTGCTGCAAGGCAATGAAGCTCATGCTCCACATCTACTGAAGCCGCCGGGCCTAGAGCCTGTGCTCCCAAAGAGGAGCTATCGCAGTGAGAAGCTCATGCACTGCAACTAGAGAGTAGCCCCACTCAGTGCAACTAGAGGAGGCCTGAGCCCAGCAACCAAGACCCAGGGCAGTCAAAATTAATAAATAAATTACATCTATCTTGCAAAAAAACCCCAAAAAACAAAAACAACACATTGGAAACTGCTCTAAAAGAAAATATTGTACAAAATTTTACTGACAATTCAATTATACTGACACAACCAAGATGAAGCACACTTAACCTTCTCTTCTTTTTCAATGTTCGTTGCCCAAGACAGCTAAAATCAGTACTCACAATCTGTTGAACACACAGGTCTGCTGCAGTGAATATTGCTTCTTGGTGACATTCCACACCCGGATGGTGCCGTCGTTGCCACTTGTAGCTAAGAGTCCTTTTTTATTACACCAAACACAAGTCATTACCTAGAAAAGATAAAAAGTCCAGCAATAGCTGAGCAAGTTTTAACTCAAATGACTCTATAATTTGAAAGAGTTCTAGCAAATTAAAAGAAATCTACCATGAAACTGTTAAAGTATTCATGCTATAAAACAATATGCCTGGCCTAATTCTTTCTGTCTTATAAATATATACCTATCTGATATATAGCTTTAAAATACTAAGCCCAAACTCATTTGAGTTATCTCAGCCCTGTCACCATCTTTACTAATAGAAGTATTCAATATGTTCCACCAAACAAATTACACAGACTAAAAAAATGATTTTTAAACTGGAAAAGTGGAGGTCAGTTTTCATTTCCTAAATTGCCCTTGTCATGGCTCAGGGGTCCAGTGGGTTAGATTAAAACAAAACAAAAAACAGTGGGGCCAATTTCTTCTCCTCTTATATATACAAGCCCTCTGATTTTCCCATTTGTATAATAATACATCACACAACATACACATGTAGAGAAAGGAGAGTTAGTAACTAGCAGACAAATATTGATAATTTAGCACGCACATGTGTGTGTATATGTAAGAGAGACACACATACACACACACCATGATCTAAACTTTAAGCTCTTGAAGAACAGCAGAAACTCTTACATAAAGTGACTGACACACTCGGGGCTCAAAATACATACTCTGTTCTGATGAGCCTCCAACTTGATGAAGGAGCATTTTCTGAGATCTCCTCCCATATCAGCCAGTGTCTGTGGAGTAGTTTGGTTGTCGCGGTCATGTGCAGCGAGAGTGCACACAAGCTGCTGAGCAGCCCACTGCCTGTGCTGTGAGGACAGCCTCGAGGAGAGGCAGCAGGCTGCCAGGGCATTAGCCAGTTCCAGAGGGCCTACAGCAGAAGGATCATAGGAAGGATGGGCATACAATTGGGCAGTTAAACCTGCTTAAACGAAACAATGAAATGATGCCCGGGTGAGAGCTGGTGGTGGTGGGTTAACCCATTTTTTAAGCATTAGCACTTTTACAAGCAAATCATTTCACTAAGATATGCATACAAGACATAAAGCATTTATCTCACATAAAATTCTACAACAAATCTGATTCACTGCAAATGTGCACATATAAACATAAATCTATGGTCTTTGGTCTAAGGATACACAGACTAAGACTATAGCAGAAATCAGTTTAAGGCCAGGGCAAGAGAGGGCTAGCAAATTAAAAGAAATCTACCATGAAACTGTTAAAGTATTCATGCTATAAAACAATATGCCTGGCCTAATTCTTTCTGTCTTATAAATATATACCTATCTGATATATAGCTTTAAAATACTAAGCCCAAACTCATTTGAGTTATCTCAGCCCTGTCACCATCTTTACTAATAGAAGTATTCAATATGTTCCACCAAACAAATTACACAGACTAAAAAAATGATTTTTAAACTGGAAAAGTGGAGGTCAGTTTTCATTTCCTAAATTGCCCTTGTCATGGCTCAGGGGTCCAGTGGGTTAGATTAAAACAAAACAAAAAACAGTGGGGCCAATTTCTTCTCCTCTTATATATACAAGCCCTCTGATTTTCCCATTTGTATAATAATACATCACACAACATACACATGTAGAGAAAGGAGAGTTAGTAACTAGCAGACAAATATTGATAATTTAGCACGCACATGTGTGTGTATATGTAAGAGAGACACACATACACACACACCATGATCTAAACTTTAAGCTCTTGAAGAACAGCAGAAACTCTTACATAAAGTGACTGACACACTCGGGGCTCAAAATACATACTCTGTTCTGATGAGCCTCCAACTTGATGAAGGAGCATTTTCTGAGATCTCCTCCCATATCAGCCAGTGTCTGTGGAGTAGTTTGGTTGTCGCGGTCATGTGCAGCGAGAGTGCACACAAGCTGCTGAGCAGCCCACTGCCTGTGCTGTGAGGACAGCCTCGAGGAGAGGCAGCAGGCTGCCAGGGCATTAGCCAGTTCCAGAGGGCCTACAGCAGAAGGATCATAGGAAGGATGGGCATACAATTGGGCAGTTAAACCTGCTTAAACGAAACAATGAAATGATGCCCGGGTGAGAGCTGGTGGTGGTGGGTTAACCCATTTTTTAAGCATTAGCACTTTTACAAGCAAATCATTTCACTAAGATATGCATACAAGACATAAAGCATTTATCTCACATAAAATTCTACAACAAATCTGATTCACTGCAAATGTGCACATATAAACATAAATCTATGGTCTTTGGTCTAAGGATACACAGACTAAGACTATAGCAGAAATCAGTTTAAGGCCAGGGCAAAGAGGGCATGTCCTAAAGAGTAAAAGTCTGGTTTATTGCTCAAAAGTGATCTTAAGGGACTGCCTTGATAGATTCAAAAGCCCATCTCTCTTGGCCAAGTGGTCCTTGTGAAGAGAATGGTGTAAAGTGTAGTTAAGTAGTCTCTTCAAAGTGTATCATCTTATACAAAGTGAAAAACAGCAGTACTTTACATGAATAATATTATGGAAACCTACCATGATTATTATCTATGGTGACCCAAACGTAATCTAATGAAATAATCTAATCAAACCAAGACAAATTTGGTATATTTTCGAATACTTATTTTTGTGCACTATGAAAAAATATCCATGCACTTTTCTTACAATGCTGTTATGTAATTCTTCACATACAACAATGCAAAAACATTTTAAAAAACATATCAGATTAAGAGACTGTATATTTAAACTGTATGAAACTTACCTTTCTTTTCAACTTCTGACTTATCATAATTAGGTCTCAGTTTGGCCCCTTTGTCTGCTAGTAATGCCACAAGGGCCTGAGTTACAACAAAATTTGGGGAGGTTACAAGTTTATTCTCTTCGGCAATTCCTCGGAGAAAGCTAGGTAGAAACTTTCGCTGAATTGGATCATCGACTGTGGTTAGATTTACACCTGTTGCAGCAGAAATCAAGTTCTGAAGAAGCAATCAACAAACCGGTTTAATTTTTACAACATATAATTTTGCAACAGAAAGAAGCTTTTTACTTCAAAAGTTTCTTCAAGAATTGGTTGGAAATAAGCAATAAGACTAGAAAAGCACTGAAAACTACCCTACCTGGGTACACAACTGCACCAGGAGCTTTGCAGCACTAGGAGTGTTTGATGCTAGACACCCCACTGCCGTGCTCAGATAGGCCAGGCAAGAAATGGGCTTGTTGGCCTTGCTGTGGCCACCGCGTGAACGTTCCGAAGGGCTTGCCATGGCAGAAGGACTGGTGGAGAGGCCAGCTCTCCTGCTATTTATCTCACATAAAATTCTACAACAAATCTGATTCACTGCAAATGTGCACATATAAACATAAATCTATGGTCTTTGGTCTAAGGATACACAGACTAAGACTATAGCAGAAATCAGTTTAAGGCCAGGGCAAAGAGGGCATGTCCTAAAGAGTAAAAGTCTGGTTTATTGCTCAAAAGTGATCTTAAGGGACTGCCTTGATAGATTCAAAAGCCCATCTCTCTTGGCCAAGTGGTCCTTGTGAAGAGAATGGTGTAAAGTGTAGTTAAGTAGTCTCTTCAAAGTGTATCATCTTATACAAAGTGAAAAACAGCAGTACTTTACATGAATAATATTATGGAAACCTACCATGATTATTATCTATGGTGACCCAAACGTAATCTAATGAAATAATCTAATCAAACCAAGACAAATTTGGTATATTTTCGAATACTTATTTTTGTGCACTATGAAAAAATATCCATGCACTTTTCTTACAATGCTGTTATGTAATTCTTCACATACAACAATGCAAAAACATTTTAAAAAACATATCAGATTAAGAGACTGTATATTTAAACTGTATGAAACTTACCTTTCTTTTCAACTTCTGACTTATCATAATTAGGTCTCAGTTTGGCCCCTTTGTCTGCTAGTAATGCCACAAGGGCCTGAGTTACAACAAAATTTGGGGAGGTTACAAGTTTATTCTCTTCGGCAATTCCTCGGAGAAAGCTAGGTAGAAACTTTCGCTGAATTGGATCATCGACTGTGGTTAGATTTACACCTGTTGCAGCAGAAATCAAGTTCTGAAGAAGCAATCAACAAACCGGTTTAATTTTTACAACATATAATTTTGCAACAGAAAGAAGCTTTTTACTTCAAAAGTTTCTTCAAGAATTGGTTGGAAATAAGCAATAAGACTAGAAAAGCACTGAAAACTACCCTACCTGGGTACACAACTGCACCAGGAGCTTTGCAGCACTAGGAGTGTTTGATGCTAGACACCCCACTGCCGTGCTCAGATAGGCCAGGCAAGAAATGGGCTTGTTGGCCTTGCTGTGGCCACCGCGTGAACGTTCCGAAGGGCTTGCCATGGCAGAAGGACTGGTGGAGAGGCCAGCTCTCCCTGCTGCAGCCAAGCACATTAGTCGAACCAAAGTCCGGATATCTGTTAGCCCCAGAGACTCAAGACCAGCTGCCAGGCTACAGCTGGAGCCACTGCCAGGGAAAGAAAGCGGAGAGATTTAAGGGACCACGTGGAGCCACACATCCTCCACAGCACCAGCAACCAAAATAAAGGCACACTGCACTGTCCTAAGAAAGGTCCAAAAATAGGTAAGCTGGAAATTGTTATCAAAACTTTAATAAATACTGACATATTCTTGAAGTATACCTGAATGAAATCTGAATTAACAAAGTATAATTTATTTATTTATTTTTTTTTTTAAGATTTATTTACTTATTTTGGTGGGGGTGGGGTGGGAAGGGAGGGGAGCAGGCGGGCCACTTCTATTGGTCTTTCATTTGTCCATTTTCATCCGTCTTTTGTTCTTTGGCCCGCGTGGGTCTCCCATTGCAGTGGCCTCTGTTGTTGCAGAGCACCGGCTCTAGGCACATGTGCTCCAGGGCTCCGGCTTGGTAGTTGGACACATCGGTCCAGCCGCTCCACGGCACGTGGGATCTTCCCAGGCCAGGGATCGAACCGGCGCCCCTTGCACTGCAAGGCGGTGTCCTTACCCACTGGACCACCAGGGAAGCCCAACAAAGTATAATTTAGAGGAATGTTCACAAACCATGAATCTTCACAAACTGAAGAAACCTACATAACCACCTTCCAGATCAAGAAAGAGAACATACCAATACCCCAGAAGACTACTGGGGCTCTTCTCAGTCTCCAGTCCCACGGAAATACCCACTATCCTGACTTTTAAGGCCATAAATCAGTTTTGTCTGTTTTTGAATTTCATATAAATAGAATAATAGTGTACTCTCTTATGTCTGGCTTCTTTCACTCAACATTATGCTTGTGAGATTCATCCCCATTGCTGCATTATAGCAGCAGTTAATTCATTTATTGACACACAGTGTTTGATGCTAGACACCCCACTGCCGTGCTCAGATAGGCCAGGCAAGAAATGGGCTTGTTGGCCTTGCTGTGGCCACCGCGTGAATGTTCCGAAGGGCTTGCCATGGCAGAAGGACTGGTGGAGAGGCCAGCTCTCCCTGCTGCAGCCAAGCACATTAGTCGAACCAAAGTCCGGATATCTGTTAGCCCCAGAGACTCAAGACCAGCTGCCAGGCTACAGCTGGAGCCACTGCCAGGGAAAGAAAGCGGAGAGATTTAAGGGACCACGTGGAGCCACACATCCTCCACAGCACCAGCAACCAAAATAAAGGCACACTGCACTGTCCTAAGAAAGGTCCAAAAATAGGTAAGCTGGAAATTGTTATCAAAACTTTAATAAATACTGACATATTCTTGAAGTATACCTGAATGAAATCTGAATTAACAAAGTATAATTTATTTATTTATTTTTTTTTTTAAGATTTATTTATTTATTTTGGTGGGAGTTGGGGTGGGAAGGGAGGGGAGCAGGCGGGCCACTTCTATTGGTCTTTCATTTACCTATTTTTGTCCACCTTTGTTCTTTGGCCTGTGTGGGCCTCCCATTGCAGTGGCCTCTGTTGTTGCAGAGTACCGGCACTGGGCACGTGCACTCCAGAGCGCCGGCTTGGTAGTTGGACACATCGGTCCAGCCACTCCATGGCATGTGGGATCCTCCCCGGCCAGGGGTTGAACCAGCACCCCTTGCACTGCAAAGCGGTGTCCTTACCCACTGGACCACCAGGGAAGCCCAACAAAGTATAATTTAGAGGAATGTTCACAAACCATGAATCTTCACAAACTGAAGAAACCTACATAACCACCTTCCAGATCAAGAAAGAGAACATACCAATACCCCAGAAGACTACTGGGGCTCTTCTCAGTCTCCAGTCCCACGGAAATACCCACTATCCTGACTTTTAAGGCCATAAATCAGTTTTGTCTGTTTTTGAATTTCATATAAATAGAATAATAGTGTACTCTCTTATGTCTGGCTTCTTTCACTCAACATTATGCTTGTGAGATTCATCCCCATTGCTGCATTATAGCAGCAGTTAATTCATTTTCATTGACACACAGGCATACTATGGAGATGCTGTGGGTTCAGTTAAAGACCATCACTATAAAATGAATATTGCAGTAAAGAAAACCACACAAAAATTTTTTTGGTTTCTTAGAGCATGTAAAAGTCATGCTTACATTACACTGTAATCTGTTAAGTGTGCAACAGCATTATGCCTAAAAAGAAATGTATTAGTACATAGTTTAATTTAAAAATAGTTTAATGCTAAAACATGTTAACCATCATCTGAGTGTGCCTTCAGTAATCTTTTCGCAACAGTGACATCAAAGATCACTGATCTCAGATCACCAAAACAATCATAATAATAATGAAAAAGCTTGACATGAAGTGAGCAAATTATGGAAAAACAGTGCCAATAGACTTGTTCAGCTCAGGGTTGCCACAAACCTTCAACTTGTAAAAAAAAAGAAAAAAGAAAAACCTAATATCTATAAAGCACAATAAAACAAAATATGCCTGTATAAATGAAATTACCAAGGTTTCTTTCTCCATACAGATAATAGCATGTGGATACTATGAACAGTACTGCCATGAATGTTCTTTCTGATGTCTTTGGGGTCACACAGGTAAGCACTTCTCTTGGATATAAACCCAGAATTGTTTTTCTGGGTCACAGAGTATGTTAATGTTCACTTTTAGTTGGTACTATCAAAGAGTTTTCCAAAGTAACTATCCAAATTTATTTTCTGACCAGCAATGTTTGAGAATTCTAGGTGTTCCACACACTCATGATCATTTTTCTCCCCCGAGGCTTTTAAATTTTAGCCATTCTGATGGGTGTGTAGTAGTATCTCATTTTTATTTCTCTGAAGAATAACGTGGCTGAACATCTTAGTGTTTATGTTTACTCACCACTTTGAGGTCTTTTATATTATTTAGTATTGTGTCCATTTTTCTTTGGGGTTTTCTGCCTTTCTCTTACTGGTTTGTAAGAAGACTTTATATATTTTGTTAGCTATATGCATTGTTAAGATCATCTGACATTCCGTGGCATTTTTTTGTTTTACTTTCTGACCTTTTACTTTCTAAATGACTTTTGCTGAACAGAAGTTCATTTTTAGTGTAGTCCAATTTATCAATTTTTTTCTTTAAACTGAATGCCATTTGTGACTTGCATAAGAAATCTCTACTTGTTTCAAGATCAAGAATAAATTTTCCTCTATTAATCTTATCGAAACTTGATTGATTTATGTTCACCGAATTAGACCTCACAGCCATTTAAGGTTGGGGCCACAACTCACTTATTTTCCCCTAAGTGAATAAACTATCTGACCGAGCCCAAGTCAGTGCAAAGACTATGTTTTCCTCGTTCCTTTGCAACATAAGCACTGTCATAAATCAAGGGCTAGTCTACACATGTGAGTCAGTTTCTGAGGCTCGTCTCCCGTAGCCCAAACTGTCTGTTCTTGAGCCAACACCACACAGTCAGGTCTATATTTTGAGTTTTTCTTTCAGGTCCCTCTGTCTTCATAAATTTACTGTTAAATACCCCTACTTAATGACTCCTTCTCTTTCTTTCCACTCATTTCTTAAATGAATGTCTTTCAGGTGCTGCTGGTTTTCTTCCTGTTTTTAACATTACACTCCACAACAGAATATGCAGGCTGACTTAGCTACACAGTTGGTAAACTCTGCAGAGAAACTCTTTCAACCTTTTCTTTTTACCCTATACCAAGTGAATCATCAACAGCCTCAGTTTCCCATTTCAGATAATAAAATGTTTATAGTTTATTCAGTTACTATAAAGGCAGTATGTTCTACCTAAAAAGTCATTAACTCAATGATTAATGGACTGACTGATGGACTGAATGAATGAATGAATGAGGATGACTATGTCTAATTTCTTTCATTCAACAGTAGCTATTCAAGTTTCTAAAACTTCTATTCCATCCTCCCAAACACTACCAGACTCCTGTCCAATATATACGAGAAGCTGAGGGAGCATCTTGGGACACAAAGTAACCCCTACCTGACCGAGAGGAGAGAGAGCGCTCTCATGACCATGGTTCTGGCCAGAAGCACCTGCGCAGCGGCTGTCACCCTCCTTAAGGCCACCACCCGGTCGTGCGGGCTGGCTAAGGTGGCGGCCTGCTCACCCAGTGTTATTCTCCCAGAGGAACTCTTTTCCACAGAGCCATGGCAACCTGAAAAACATAAGATTTTGCTTCGTTTTCAAAAAGATAAGGAAAAAAGAAAATAGCCAAATGACTGAAAAAGTGTTCTATCCTATCTAGGTTCTAGGCTACTAGGACACAAAGCAAATCAATGTGTTTTGCTCATTTATATAGCTTTGTTATATAAAAAACTGTTTGGGAGAAATAGATACTTCAAAGTCAATAATCTATTATAGGAAAAATATGATTCTCAAAATTTTTTGGTTTTATTTTTTGCTCATGTATCACTTTTACTGATATAAACAAATATAGGAAAGATTTTGTTTCAAAAATATGCTTTAAGTACCTGTAAAGGGCTGAGTCACCGATACCAGTCATACAGCAAAATGACCATTCCTTCTTACCCAAATTAAAAACACTGCAAAACAGTTTTTACTTGTCTCTGTGTTTCTCTTAACACAAAGTTAAAAAGAAATCTTGCATTTTACAAATCCTTTGTTTTTTTTACTTAAATGAATGTCTTTCAGGTGCTGCTGGTTTTCTTCCTGTTTTTAACATTACACTCCACAACAGAATATGCAGGCTGACTTAGCTACACAGTTGGTAAACTCTGCAGAGAAACTCTTTCAACCTTTTCTTTTTACCCTATACCAAGTGAATCATCAACAGCCTCAGTTTCCCATTTCAGATAATAAAATGTTTATAGTTTATTCAGTTACTATAAAGGCAGTATGTTCTACCTAAAAAGTCATTAACTCAATGATTAATGGACTGACTGATGGACTGAATGAATGAATGAATGAGGATGACTATGTCTAATTTCTTTCATTCAACAGTAGCTATTCAAGTTTCTAAAACTTCTATTCCATCCTCCCAAACACTACCAGACTCCTGTCCAATATATACGAGAAGCTGAGGGAGCATCTTGGGACACAAAGTAACCCCTACCTGACCGAGAGGAGAGAGAGCGCTCTCATGACCATGGTTCTGGCCAGAAGCACCTGCGCAGCGGCTGTCACCCTCCTTAAGGCCACCACCCGGTCGTGCGGGCTGGCTAAGGTGGCGGCCTGCTCACCCAGTGTTATTCTCCCAGAGGAACTCTTTTCCACAGAGCCATGGCAACCTGAAAAACATAAGATTTTGCTTCGTTTTCAAAAAGATAAGGAAAAAAGAAAATAGCCAAATGACTGAAAAAGTGTTCTATCCTATCTAGGTTCTAGGCTACTAGGACACAAAGCAAATCAATGTGTTTTGCTCATTTATATAGCTTTGTTATATAAAAAACTGTTTGGGAGAAATAGATACTTCAAAGTCAATAATCTATTATAGGAAAAATATGATTCTCAAAATTTTTTGGTTTTATTTTTTGCTCATGTATCACTTTTACTGATATAAACAAATATAGGAAAGATTTTGTTTCAAAAATATGCTTTAAGTACCTGTAAAGGGCTGAGTCACCGATACCAGTCATACAGCAAAAATGACCATTCCTTCTTACCCAAATTAAAAAACACTGCAAAACAGTTTTTACTTGTCTCTGTGTTTCTCTTAACACAAAGTTAAAAAAGAAATCTTGCATTTTACAAATCCTTTGTATCACATCAATACTTTCTAAAAACAAAAAATCAAAACTTAATATCACATTATACCTTCAAAACATTAGAATACCTGGCTAGAGATACTTGATAGGACAGGAAATATTGAACCCTTATTTTTATTAACCTTTACCTTACTATGATTTACTTTTCTAAGAAGCAAATTAACACAGACTCTAAATCCATGCTGACCAACACTCTGAGTTTACCTATTTGCATCAGAGTCTCTTCCATGCTGTTGGTTGCTGTAACCATTGCTACCGACGCTCCTAATGGATCACTGTCAGGGAACTGAACTGGTTCTGGTACAATTCGGCGGTCGTTTAAACCAAGTGGCCCAGCAAGTAATTCAAACTCTTCTTCACCTGTTAGCTTTTCATCTTCATCAACATCCAACATGTCCCAGTCTTCTGAAGTTTAAATAAAGAGATGTAGGATATGTAAATATAAACATGACATAACTCTGCTGGCACTGGTTCTTGTGAAACAGGTCTAGGAAGGATTGAAAGCTCCGTGCCTAAAAATGAACTATAGCACCACCTCCTGGTGACCCAGCTAAACTGCACTCTAGGGTTATAGTGAGACTAAGGGAAAGGGAGAGTGGCCCAACCCACTGAAAACAACAGCAGGTAATGGAGGTTTCAAGATCACGAGGCAATGAGTTACTTCAAACAAATTAATACTCCAGATAAACTGACGCTCACTTCAATTTTTTATTTTTTTTACTTTCCTCAATCAGGATGAAAATTCAAAATGTATTAATATTTCATGTTCTCCTTACTTTGAAAAAACATGTATGTCACACAGAAATTGTCACCAAGTATCAGAACCCAGGTCTTTTTCCTTTGACTTTTAGAACTAGGGCTGTTGCTATCAAACTATCTTGAACTTCTGGGGCAAAGTTCAAGTTAACATGTACATAATACAGACAAACATATGAAGATACATTTTAGTAAAAGATGTTAAGTAGAAGGGGGAGGGTAGTGAAAGAGAGGGGTTCTCAAAACAACTACCTTCATACACACTGTCCTGCTTGCCAATTAGATCTGGAGCCTGTCCTTTGTACCTGTACCAAACACAAAGAACACTGTGTTTTTATATAAAGCAATTAGTACCTCAAAGTGCAAATTACGTCATTAGGACATTTTAAGGGCTCATTAACCTGTTGCTTGGGGAAAAAAAAGTTCATTAATATAAGCCAACACAAAATAAAAAAGTATATTTCACGTCATGCAAAGTGAAACTGAGTGTTAGCTGCTCAGCTGTGTCTGACTCTTTGCAACTCCATGGACTGCAGCCGACCAGGCTCCTCTATCCATGGAATTCTTCAGTCAAGAATACTGGAGGGGGTGGCCATTTTCTCCTCCAGGGGATCTTCCTGATCCAGAGACTGAACCTGGGTCTCCTGTGTCTCCTGCAGATGTGTTCTTTACCACTAGAGCCACCTGGGAAACTCCTTCATGTTATGGGCTAATATAATAAAAACTATTGGTATGTAGGTGTTTACAAAATCAGTGACTATTTTACCAAATTACAGTGGAGGTTTCTGGGTGAATCTTTTTTTCAATTTATTTATTTAGTTTTGGTTGCAGTGGGTCTTTGTTGCTGCGTGTGGGCTCTGTCTAGCTGCAGCGAGTGGGGGCTATTCTTTGTTGTGGTGCACAGGCTTCTCGTTGCAGTGGCTTCTCTTGTTGTGGAGCAAGGCTCTAGAGCACTCAGGCTCCAGAAGATGAGGCACATAAGTTTCAGTTGTCCTGTGGCATGTGGAATCTTCCAGGACCAGGGACTGAACCTATGTCCCCTGCACTGGCAGGTGAATTCTTAACCACTGGATCACCAGGGTGATAAATCTTTTAATCAAAACCTATCCCAAGGGCTTCTCTGGTGGTCCAGTGAGTAAGGACACCGCCTTGTGGTGTAAGGGGTGCCAGTTCGATCCCTGGCCTGGGAAGATCCCATGTGCCATGGAGCGGCTGGACCGATGTGTCCAACTACCAAGCTGGAGCTCTGGAGCACATGTGCCCAGAGCCGGTGCTCAGCAATGAGAGAGGCCACTGCGATGGGAGGCCCACACAGGCCAAAGAACAAAGATGGAAGGAAATAAATAAATGAAAGACCAATAGAAGTGGCCAAAAAAAAAAACCTATCCCAGAATGCTTTAAGACTTTTAATATTTGACAATAATGGAGAAAACCCTACTCATTAGCAATGCATTGCAATTTAAGAGTATAAAGAAATAGTATTTTCATAGAAGCTCACTTAATCTAGTCTATTTTTTTTCCATCAAGAAAAAAAGATCTTAATT
The DNA here is from genome assembly GCA_022376925.1 of Tragulus kanchil. Taxonomy (NCBI): domain Eukaryota; kingdom Metazoa; phylum Chordata; class Mammalia; order Artiodactyla; family Tragulidae; genus Tragulus; species Tragulus kanchil. The sequence continues at coordinate 283,982,377 of JAIOJX010000032.1, read as the reverse complement.
AAGATGTCAAAAATATGGTCAAAAACTGAAGATAAGTCTCCTGAAGGTTAAAGCAGGGGTCCCACTCACAATTTGATAGCAAATTAAAGGTTAACACAGTGAGAGACTGTATCCAGTGAAGGACCTGAGAGCATACCACTATTCCCAGACAACAGGCTGCCACCTCTGGCAGGAGCCTGAATTCTTCCACCTCCCTCATCCCTGAATTCAATGCAGCAGTCATTAGGACTTAATAAAGGAAAAGTGGAAGGTAACACCTCACATGAAGAAAACTACAATTCCTATGTCTTACTGAGAGAGACTTTGATACACTTCAATCAGAGGGTCTGGATATCTACACAGTTTCAAGGTACCTTTCAGAACCTGTTCCCTTGGATTTGGTCTTCAGGGCTAAGTACTTTTCCCTGCAGCTGCCACACAGCAGGTAGTATGGGTTTCCACTTCCACATTCGCCCCCGAACCAGCCGTCCACGTAGGAGCCGTTGCTGCGGTAGCCCTGGCGGTTGGCGCTGCGCCCGCAGCCCGGGTGGTTTCTCTTCATGTGCTGGTTGAAGCTGGCGACGCTGCACTCGCACAGCTCACACACCACCACTTCTTCCCTGTCTTCAGACTCACAAACATGCTGCATAAAAGGATTCCATATCAAATCATTAGTCAGGCTCAAAACACAATCAAGAAGAGGTTAACAGATCCTTTACACTAACCTACTTTGTTTACATACGTTGGGGAGTGTGTGCGAGATGGTCATCAAGGCTATTTAACAAACAAAATTCAGATCACACGGTCTGAAGGTGTTCCTTGCTCCTTCCTCACACTGCTAAGTAACAATAAAAGTAACTGACTATACTACCAAGAAAAAAAGCTATTAATAAAAATGATAATCTGCCTCATCTCCATGATTTAAAATCCCTCCAATGGAAACCTTTATCTGATCATAACATGATATATATTTTCTGAATTTCTAAGAAGTCATTCAGATTCATTTATCTTATTAACTTAAGAGGGTATACACTCTTTTCTATAATACTTACTCTTGTGAACTTCTCAGTTTCCCTACTACAAAAAGTGTTAATGCTAATACAAACCCATCATACCCTGCCCTTGGATGGATGTATTTACAAGATCTAGGTGGCACTGGCTCCTAAAATGAGGAATGATTAAACAGAACCTATGAGGAGAAGAGCACGCGTTCAATAGCAAGGTAAGCACAGCAGCCATGTGAAACACCCAGCAGAGCTGACTGGGACTGATGTCTATTTTGTAATCTACCTTTGATACTAGAATCAAATGATCACAATATGGCTCTCTTCACCTAGTCTGGGGAGAGAAGCAATAAAATCACACAGAGAAAGCAACAAGAGAGACTTTTTCTTATCAGTCTGTAGGTATCAAAATAACCTCAAGTGTTAGAGCCCCAAACTTTAGGATGAGAAGTCAGACTTTTCAGAGTGTTACAACTCTAGGCAAGGCTGTTACTAGTAAACTGTTTGAACAGGAGGGCAGGAAAGTAAGTCAGAGCAGCCCCCGCTGCAGTCACACACACCCAGGTAGGCCAATCCAGTACCTCTGGGATCCACATTCCCAGAATATCATTGTCACTGGTCAGGTCTTGTCCAAACATAGCTTCCATCGCTTCATCATCAAGATCAATTTCCAATTCCTCATCTAAATTAAAGTCATACAACGCCCCTGGGTCTTGCTGCAAAGATATTCCTTCTCTCCGACTTTGATTCCTGTGGGCCTGCACAGAGCGGTATAACCCGCTCCAAACGATTTGATTACACAAAATTCAGATCCACTTTACACTTAACCTACTTTGTTTACATACGTTGGGGAGTGTGCGAGATGGTCATCAAGGCTATTTAACAAACAAAATTCAGATCACACGGTCTGAAGGTGTTCCTTGCTCCTTCCTCACACTGCTAAGTAACAATAAAAGTAACTGACTATACTACCAAGAAAAAAAGCTATTAATAAAAATGATAATCTGCCTCATCTCCATGATTTAAAATCCCTCCAATGGAAACCTTTATCTGATCATAACATGATATATATTTTCTGAATTTCTAAGAAGTCATTCAGATTCATTTATCTTATTAACTTAAGAGGGTATACACTCTTTTCTATAATACTTACTCTTGTGAACTTCTCAGTTTCCCTACTACAAAAAGTGTTAATGCTAATACAAACCCATCATACCCTGCCCTTGGATGGATGTATTTACAAGATCTAGGTGGCACTGGCTCCTAAAATGAGGAATGATTAAACAGAACCTATGAGGAGAAGAGCACGCGTTCAATAGCAAGGTAAGCACAGCAGCCATGTGAAACACCCAGCAGAGCTGACTGGGACTGATGTCTATTTTGTAATCTACCTTTGATACTAGAATCAAATGATCACAATATGGCTCTCTTCACCTAGTCTGGGGAGAGAAGCAATAAAATCACACAGAGAAAGCAACAAGAGAGACTTTTTCTTATCAGTCTGTAGGTATCAAAATAACCTCAAGTGTTAGAGCCCCAAACTTTAGGATGAGAAGTCAGACTTTTCAGAGTGTTACAACTCTAGGCAAGGCTGTTACTAGTAAACTGTTTGAACAGGAGGGCAGGAAAGTAAGTCAGAGCAGCCCCCGCTGCAGTCACACACACCCAGGTAGGCCAATCCAGTACCTCTGGGATCCACATTCCCAGAATATCATTGTCACTGGTCAGGTCTTGTCCAAACATAGCTTCCATCGCTTCATCATCAAGATCAATTTCCAATTCCTCATCTAAATTAAAGTCATACAACGCCCCTGGGTCTTGCTGCAAAGATATTCCTTCTCTCCGACTTTGATTCCTGTGGGCCTGCACAGAGCGGTATAACCCCGCTCAGAACAAAACAAGAAAGGCATTTTATTTGCATATATAAAATAATTCTGAATATTCTGACAGTTCTTAACTGCCATACAAAGCAGGTGAGAGCCTATCTCAGCTGACTAATTGGATTCCAGGTCATAAACATAAAACATAAATCTATCATGTGTTTCCTCTTGTGTGAAATGGAGGTAACAGGATTCACACCTTGCACAGTTGCTGATAGGTTTAAATGAGACAGTCCATGCAAAATATTTGACAAAGTTTGTTATACAGAAGAATACTCAATAAATATGGGCTGTTATTATCCTTTCAGTTGTTTGAAAAAAAATCAGTCCCTTTAATTATATATTAAATACACATCCTGTATGTTCTAAGACAGTCTCCATTTCTCCATTCCAGTGAATTACTGAATCATTATTTATGTTTTAATAGTTCAAGGATTAAACTCTGTTTTGACAAATAACATATTCTAGATTTTAGTTTGGAAAATAAATTCCCTATAACTTAAATTTCAGATGCCAAGAACATAATCCTCAAAATATTTACTAATGTAATAAAAAAAATGCATATTTGCTTATCCAGGGCCTTACCTAATAGTAAAGCCCTAGAATTCACAGAGTACATCAGAAAAGCCAGTGCCTACTTCTTTGGCACAGAGTTCTTTCTAGCTCCTTCTCACCCATGATGTCTTAAATATGCATCTTCACTTCTTAAATTATAAATTTCTTGAGGGCAGAAAGAGCATTTATGAAACTTCTCAATATCTACAAGTGACCACTATAGCCTTCTGCATCCAGAAGGAACTTAAAACTCAATCTATGAATGTATGCTATGATTTAAATTATATAGAATTACATAAATGCATAGAAAGCAATATGCAAATAGCTGCTCTTTTAATGTGGAGGCATTGAATACTTACTATTATTAATTTATATCTTCTGTAATGTTGCCTTTACATTCATTTTAAAATATAAACAAATTATATAATACTTTCACCAAGAGAAGGAGTGAAACATATACTTACCTGCTCTTGCTAGCAATGTTCGAGCAGCTAAATCAAATTTGTGCCTTCTTGTTACCGCTGAGCGACCCCTAGCTGGTGGTCCACTTCCAGAAGCTGCGTTCTCTGCATGATCCAGATTCTCAGTGCTTAAAGTGCAAATATGAAAGAAGTTCTTAACTGCCATACAAAGCAGGTGAGAGCCTATCTCAGCTGACTAATTGGATTCCAGGTCATAAACATAAAACATAAATCTATCATGTGTTTCCTCTTGTGTGAAATGGAGGTAACAGGATTCACACCTTGCACAGTTGCTGATAGGTTTAAATGAGACAGTCCATGCAAAATATTTGACAAAGTTTGTTATACAGAAGAATACTCAATAAATATGGGCTGTTATTATCCTTTCAGTTGTTTGAAAAAAAATCAGTCCCTTTAATTATATATTAAATACACATCCTGTATGTTCTAAGACAGTCTCCATTTCTCCATTCCAGTGAATTACTGAATCATTATTTATGTTTTAATAGTTCAAGGATTAAACTCTGTTTTGACAAATAACATATTCTAGATTTTAGTTTGGAAAATAAATTCCCTATAACTTAAATTTCAGATGCCAAGAACATAATCCTCAAAATATTTACTAATGTAATAAAAAAAATGCATATTTGCTTATCCAGGGCCTTACCTAATAGTAAAGCCCTAGAATTCACAGAGTACATCAGAAAAGCCAGTGCCTACTTCTTTGGCACAGAGTTCTTTCTAGCTCCTTCTCACCCATGATGTCTTAAATATGCATCTTCACTTCTTAAATTATAAATTTCTTGAGGGCAGAAAGAGCATTTATGAAACTTCTCAATATCTACAAGTGACCACTATAGCCTTCTGCATCCAGAAGGAACTTAAAACTCAATCTATGAATGTATGCTATGATTTAAATTATATAGAATTACATAAATGCATAGAAAGCAATATGCAAATAGCTGCTCTTTTAATGTGGAGGCATTGAATACTTACTATTATTAATTTATATCTTCTGTAATGTTGCCTTTACATTCATTTTAAAATATAAACAAATTATATAATACTTTCACCAAGAGAAGGAGTGAAACATATACTTACCTGCTCTTGCTAGCAATGTTCGAGCAGCTAAATCAAATTTGTGCCTTCTTGTTACCGCTGAGCGACCCCTAGCTGGTGGTCCACTTCCAGAAGCTGCGTTCTCTGCATGATCCAGATTCTCAGTGCTTAAAGTGCAAATATGAAAGAAATACACATTTAAAAAAATCATCATGAACAAAAAACACAGGTACAAACTTGATTGTAGTACTTTCCACCAAATATTATCATGAACAACATATGTTTATGATAAAATTTTGAGATACATCTTTTGTGTTTGGCAAAGTTCCTAAGTTAGAAAGGTCATATTGCCCAGAGCAGTAATTTTACCTGATTTTGAAATACATCAACCATTAAATTACGCTTAATGCAAGTCTAAATTCAAATTAGGTCAATGGTCTTGACTAAATCCCAAATGATTCAATACTGAATATTTGAAATGATTTGGAATCCTTGGAGAAACAGATATTTCAAAATAAGTTATGAAAATATTCACTGAACTTGTCAGAAAAACTCTGCAGATTAAACTGCTTTACAATGTTAAGTTTGCTTCTACATTTCTTTCTAGGCTAGGCATCATCACGGAATTTGTTTTGAAACTTAGGATGTACTGTATTGGATATTAAAATCTAAAGAGATGAAGACATAAACTCATATTAAGAGACAGAAGAGATTTACAAGTCCATTTCTACTGAATTCATTAAATCAATAATATTGTTACATTAAATCAATAATCAATATTAACTTATAATAAAAAGAACACTCTAGTTATATAAGATAAAATTATTTTTATCAACATGCTTATCTTATTTCAGAATAAGCTTCTTTTAATTTTTAGTTTCTTCTTTTCAGCAACTTTATATTAAAGTTGTTTCCTTAGTTTCATAAAAATACCATTCAAGACAAAACCTGTCAGGTCATTTCTACTCTTCACAGAAACATAAACCATAACTGCGATGTCCATCTTTTCATGTGTCTTTAGTTATATACCATTGGAAGCATCCATGAAGAGACATAAATGGGCTCTTGGGGCACCAGTTATAACACATGGAATAAGGAAACTGGAATGTCACCTTTCACTAAAGCCTTCCTCCATTTCAGCAGCATCAGCTGATGGTATGTCTCCTGGCGACTGCAAATAACAGGGGTCGATTGACTTCCCACTACTGCCTGCAACTGCTGCTCCGTGCCTCGAGTCAGCTGTGCCGCCTGACTGGGGCTCCTCCTCCTCCTCCTGTCCGGGGTGCTCTATCATCCACATGGCAAGGACGGTGATGTTCTGGGCATCAGCCTCTCCTCGAGCACCTGAACGCAGGGAAGAAAGGTCTAATATTGACTTTGGGCAAAATGATTATTCCTGCTATCAGTTTAAGAGTGCCTACTATGATGATACTGTGATTAAATCTTGTATTAAAAATTTTATCAAGCTTTACAGCCTCTTACAAAATGTATCGCCCTTAATAAAGATCATGCTTCTCAAATCTGCATATAACAATACACAAAAAGGTGTATTACCTGTGGCTTCCATGGCTTTGGTAATCTGCCGGAGAGAGAAGCCCATTTCCAACAAGGGCACTGCAATCGCTGGAGGAGGGGGAGAGGTTGAGAGCCTGCTGCTCGGGTCTGACAAGGCTGAGACCAAAGACAGAGAAGTCAGGTCCTAAACATCACCACACACCACAAATCAAGGGCTCTTACAACGATCACAATTTCCAATTGTCTTAACAGTGTCCAAGTTCAATGAAATGTTACTCGAAAGAATTGACTAAATAAGTAACTAAATATGATTTAAATCAGAAAAGACATTTAAAGGTTTTTCTTAAAGATAAATGAGCTATTATGAAATAAACCTGCTGGAAAAAAATGGTTAATATTTACTCTTTTAAAAAATAATTTCCTAATTACAAAAGCTTTCAAATTTTACAAAGATTTTAATGAATAGTACAAAGAATTCTTTCACCCCTGAACCACTGGAGAGTAAGCAGCAGACATAATGCTCCATCATTTCTGAATATACTCATATACCACTCCTACAAATAACATCGCCTGCATACCTACAATGCCACTATCGCAGTCAGGAAATTCACAATGATCATTTAATATTTAATCCAGATTCCATTCTAGTTTCAAGGGAAGTTCTGATAATGCTCTTTACAGCAAAGGGTCCAATCCAGGATCATCTTTACATTTAATTTTCATGTCTTCTCAGTCTCCTTTTATCAATCACTTTGATTTTTTGAGATTTCAGGCTAGCTATCGGGTAGAAAGTCCCTCAATCTCGTGTCTGCTGTTTCCTCATGATGAGACTCAGGTGGTGTGCTTTTCCGCAGGAATAGCACAGAACTGATGTTGCCTTCTTACTGCATTCTGTTAGATGGTACAAGATTTCATTCTGTTCCATTACTGATGGTGTTCACTTTATGATTTCCTGAGTTAATCTGATATCTGCTAGGTTTCCCCACTGTAAAGTTAACTCTTTCTTTTCCTTTTTAACTAGTAAGTATTTACGGGGGAAAAAACCTATGAGAATGTGTAAATATCTTACTCTTCATCAAAGTTTCACTCAGCATTGGTTTATGTTTGGGCTTCTGTGGTGGCTCAGACTGTAAAGAATCCTCCTGCAATGCAAGAGACCCAGGTCCAATCTCTGGGTCAGGAAGATCCTCTGGAGAAGGGAATGGCAATTCACTCTAGTATTCTTGCCTGGACAATCCCACGGACAGAGGAGCCTGGTGGGCTACAGTCTATGGGGTCACAAAGAGCTGGACACCACTGAGCGACTAACACTTTTCACTTTCACTTATGTTTACTGGCTGAATTAATTATCATTATGATGGTTGATACATGATAGTTTTTTAAAGCCTATCACTGCTTTCAGATTTCTCAGTTGGTATTCCACTCTATAGCATAGCTTCGCCTTTCTCATATGGGTATGGACGCTTATTGCATTCCTGAGTGATTATGTTATTGTGATTAGTTTCTTATGCCCCAGACACCCCAGATTTGGCCAGTGGATGGCGTCCTTTCATTCTGATTTCTGTATCCTTCATACCTATGCCCACAGTCTCTGAGTACTTTATCACTTTGTGGCACAAGCCATTCTAGGCTCATCTCATACACAGATTTGAAATCAGTCCCTTCTCTCAAAAGATCAAGGCTTCTTCTAACAGGGAATGGTATTTAGATGACAGGATGTGGGCATCTGAAGCATCACTGTTCCAAGGCTCCCTCAGTGGACAGGTGCCATTGGAGGCCCTCTTCACCTAGTGCCAGGACATGAGAACACTTCCTCAGCCCACCTGGACTCAAAAACTCTAAGTCAGGCCACTCCCCCCACCCCCCCACAAACACAAATTTCTTTTACCCAAATCTGGATCTGACAACCCACTCTGGGCTACCACATCACACACCTCCCTTACCTAGAATGCCTACCTCGATTGGCCTCACTTAATGGCTTTCTAATTGAATTAGTAAGGAAGAAGAGAAGGAGGAAAGACTGTAACTCTCATTTTTGCTTAAAAAAAAAATGTTATGACTGCTGTAGTGGTGATAACCCTGATGTATCTGATGGACTTCTTCTTGCCGTGGAAGAGAAACAGAGACAAGCTTTTTTTAGTTTGCTTAAGCAACTAAAAAATCGAACAAATATTTTCCAACAACAGTCTGCAGACACTGCATGATAGACAGTGTGGGAAGGAATCACTGAAACAAGGGATCAAATGAGGTGTAAAATTGCCTTAGCTTATTGCCTGAAAAATATTTCTCAAGTTAATCAGGGAAGGTAAATTCAAGCTAAACTCAGGGGTCTCCCTGAATAGTGGAGACAGAGTAGAGAATTCAAAAGTGGCTAGAGGGTTTCCCTGGTGGTCCAGTGGGTAAAGACACCGCTTTGCAGTACAAGGGGTGCTGGTTCGATCCCTGGCCTGGAAGATCCCACGTGCTGCAGAGCAGCTGGACCAATGTGTTCAACTACCGAGCCGGAGCTCTGGAGAGCATGTGCCCAGAGCCGGTGCTCTGCAGCGAGAGGGACCACTGCGATGGGAGGCCCACACAGGCCAAAGAACAAAGATGGATGTAAATAAATAAATGAAAGATCAGTTAGAAATGCCCCCCCCACCCAAAAATAATAAAGTGGCTAGAGTTAACAGAGTAGAATACCAGAAAGGAGATCTGTATGGCCTTAAGAGAGCTACACAGATAGAGAACTCCAGAAATGTGCACAAGGTCTCTGTCTCCTCAAGCCTTCAGCTGATGCTATCCAAAGCTGCGGAAAGAATCATCCAGAAGCAGCAGGCAGAACAATCCTTAGGCCTCACATAAGATTGGGAAGCATTTCTGTTACAAGTCAGCATGAAAAAACTCTGTAATAAGGCATAAAGCATTGGATACAATACTAAACAAAGAGAAGGTTGTCCTGGTTCCACCCAACATTAAAAGGAAGTCTTGAAAGAATCAAACTGCTTTCAAGTTACTTAAGTGTATTCTACAACAAAGTTAAAGTACAATTAAAGAAATGTAAAATATCCAGCACCCAACTGGGTAAAAGTCATAATATCTAGTACCCAATAAAAAAACTACCAAACATGCAAAGAATCGGGAAAGCACAATTCAAAATGAAGAGAAAAACAGAACAATAAAAACTCTTAAAAAATGAATGTTTAGGGGTACCCCTGGTGGTCCAGCGGGTGGGGACACCGCCTTGCAGTGCAAGGGGCGCCGGTTCGATCCCTGGCCCGGGAGGATCCCACATGCCGCGGAGCGGCTGGGCCAGTGTGTCCAATTGTGAGCCAGTGCTCTGGAGCGCATGAGCCCAGAGCCAGAGCTCGACAACGAGAGAGGCCACTGCGATGGGAGGCCCACACAGGCCAAAGAATAATGATAGATGATAATAAATGGATAAAAAAATCAATAAAAGAGGCTAAAATTGAAAAAACAAAAAACAAAACAAAACACACTACTGTTTTACCAGAAAGAGACTTCAAAGACTTAGAAAATGAACTCACACTGCCAAGAGAAGGGACAAGTTAGGCAGTATGGGATGGTCATGTACACACTGTTGTATCTAAAGTGGATAACCAACAAGGACCTGTTGCATAGCACATGGAACTCTGCTCAATGTTATTTGGCAGCCTGGATGAGAGGAGGGTTTTGAAGGAGAATGGACCCATGTATAGGTATGGCTGAGTCTCTTCACTGTTCACCTAATATTATCTCAACATTGTTAACTGGCTATACCCCAATATAAAACTAAAAAGTTTTTTTAAAAAATCACTGTGCTGCTGAAGACAAAACATAATGCCCACATAATCAAGTATCACATATACAGAATGCTAAGGTCTGGGTGTCAAAGAACATGACACCACACACACCTGTGCGGTTAGCTGGCCTTGTGGACTGGGAATCAGGAGAAGTTAAGCTTTGCCTCCTTCCTACTTCATCAGAAGGAGAGGTTGGCAACGACGATATTGGAGGTGTTTGTGCACGACGTGTGGGAAGCACGGTGGTAGTTGGGTAACTAGAGAACATTTGCCTTTAAGAAAACAACAATGGTTAGCATAGAAATCAATTAGAAAATAATATATACGTAACAATCTTCTTATAGAAGAATATGTGGCCTGAAAAAACTATGCAGGTTAGCTATAGTTTAACTGGGGAGAGGGAAGAGAGACTCCCCAGTTTTAAAAATCATTATCTCATAGGATGCTTTTTCTATAAAAGTAATAATACCTTTTCATTTGTTCAAGCAAAATGAAATGAACATAGTAAGTAGGGAGAACACAGAAATTAGCAAAACAGATAAAAAAAAAAAAAAATCCTGCCTTTGTGAAGCTTTCCTTTAATTACAACACCAAGGTGATAGGGGTATTTTGGTAGGCATACTGTAGTTAGAGAATAAAGAAAACTTTTAAAGACAAATAACTTACAGTTACTTCAGATATATACATTCACTAGCTAGCCATGAAATTATTCACATGGATTCAAAGTAACTGTCTATAGGTAAGTTATAGAAACAAAATATAAGTGCCCATATGCCCAACACAAATGAAAAACAATATATGAATGTCAGCAGTGTAAAGGGGTAAATGTACAGGAGAGGCAAACCCTTTCTGGCTGAGAAGGCAGACACTGGTTAAAGAAACAAGTCCAGGAAGATAGATCCTCACTGACTGACTGCTCTTTAGATTTGCCCAACAGAACTAATAACTTTTTAAGCATCCAAAAAGCACTGTCGGGCTTCCCTGGTGGTCCAGTGGGTAAGGACACCGCCTTGCAGTGCAGGGGGCGCCGGTTCGAGCCCTGGCCTGGGAAGATCCCACGTGCCGCGGAGCGGCTGGACCCATGTGTCCAATTACCCAGCCGGAGCTCTGGAGCGCATGCGCTCAGAGCCGGCTCTGCGACAACAGACGCCACCGCGATGGGAGGCCCACATGGGCCAAAGAACAAAGATGGATGAAAATAGATAATGAAAAGGCCTATAGAAGTGGCCCCCCTCCCTCCCCAACCCGCCCCCTCCCTGAACACCCCCCACCTCAAAAAAGCACTGTCAACTCAGTCAAGTAACTATGATACGATGGGTCCTGGCTGCTCCCTGATTTTTCTCACGTTAAATGATGGTGAACCAAGCAAGACAACTGCACATCTAAGAGTCCCAGCTGATAGGAGGGAAACGCAGACCTTAAGGAAAGAAGGAGCCCCAGGCCTGGTGAATGTCTCTGGGGGCAAGGGAGCATTATTTTACCACGTCTATGGAATTCCAGTTTCACTGCAACAAAGGGTTACAGTGCTACGGATTCTCTGTTGATTTCCCAAATTCTGTAATTGCCAGAAGGATTAAAAAACATATTAGAATATCCCAACACTCTTCTTTTTCTCCTTTCTCAAACATGAGTACCTACTGGAGCTGTGTTACTTAAGAGAGAGAGAGCGCTAAGTGGGAGGTGACGTTCGGACGCCGGCCACTGGTAACAACTAGGATTAGCATTCCTCTGCTTAAGACCAGAGCAATAATTCTTATTGCGTGAGCTGAAGCTAACTGCATCAGAATCACTAGAGAAACTTAATTCAAACACAAATTAAGGGTGCCACACTGGACCTACTGTATGTGACCTGCTGGGAGATACAGCCTCAGAGCTCTAGAATCCTCCCAGGTGGCTCTTGTGCACACCAAAATTTTAGAATCATTACAGTAACAGTCACTTTCCTACTCTCTAAGGTGTCGGTCTACACACTGGAAATAATGACCTGTCAGTTAAGGAGAGAGGGGAAAGAAATAAGAAGGGAGAAAAATCATTTCACTTCTCTTCATTTCACTTAAGTCCTAGTTAAGAGAGCTCACAAAACAGTCTCTCCCTAAGGACTGTGACTCAGAAGTTTTCATTTTGTGCATACGTCTGGTAAACTGAAGCAGAAAAAAACTTAACGTTCTTTGGAATTTACAAGTCTACAAAATAGGGTTGGCTGGAGAAGCATCATAAGACATGCTCTTTCATTTGAAGAGTAGACTTGTTTTATCTTTTCAGAAAGAACAAAAGTACAGTTAAAGAATTATGCTTAAAAGGAAAATACCTGAGAAGAAAAAATTACTTTCCTGGAGGTAAGCTCTTTCTTGAGGCTCTAATATTCAAAACACAAGTATTTACTTTTGGAGGGAAAAATATTCAAAAGCCTAGCCAAGGGCTTCCCTGGTGGTCCAGTGGGTAAGGACACCGCCTTGCGGTGCAGGGGGCGCCAGTTTGATCCCTGACCTGGGAGGATCCCATGTGCTGCGGAGCGGCTGGACCCATGTGTCCAATTACTGAGCCGGAGCTCTTGAAGCGCATGCGCCCAGAGCAGGTGCTCTGTGACAACAGAGGCCGCCGCGATGGGAGGCCCACACGGGCCAAAGAACAAGGATGGATGAAAATGGACAAATGAAAGACCAATAGAAGTGGCCTGCCTGCTCCCCTCCCCCCCCCCCCAACCCCCACCAAAATAAATAAATAAATAAATCTTTAAAAAAAAAAAAAAGCCTAGCCAAAAAGAAAAAAATATTATTATAAGGAAATAGAGCACTACAGTACCTGATTCTCAGTGGCACTGTTGATTAGACCTCGGACGATCATTAACTGGCTGTCAGACTTTGGGAAAGCTATTAAACAAACTCATTCTGAGGGTCATTTCCAACTTCAGTAAAAATGAATCTGACTCTATGATCGTAGGTTCCCTATAGCTCTAGAACGCCCTGCCTTAGTTGGGCACACTCTTCACAAGGGAGCAATCATCTGTTTAGAACCATAGGCATCACCACGGCAGACATTAAAGGTCAGCTGCCCTACCTGAGAAGACTAAGTGGCATCACTCCCGGGGACTCGGACGCAGGCACGTCTCTGTGTCCGTGACTGGATGAGGGTTTTGCTCTAAGGTGTCGGTCTACACACTGGAAATAATAATGACCTGTCAGTTAAGGAGAGAGGGGAAAGAAATAAGAAGGGAGAAAAATCATTTCACTTCTCTTCATTTCACTTAAGTCCTAGTTAAGAGAGCTCACAAAACAGTCTCTCCCTAAGGACTGTGACTCAGAAGTTTTCATTTTGTGCATACGTCTGGTAAACTGAAGCAGAAAAAAACTTAACGTTCTTTGGAATTTACAAGTCTACAAAATAGGGTTGGCTGGAGAAGCATCATAAGACATGCTCTTTCATTTGAAGAGTAGACTTGTTTTATCTTTTCAGAAAGAACAAAAGTACAGTTAAAGAATTATGCTTAAAAGGAAAATACCTGAGAAGAAAAAATTACTTTCCTGGAGGTAAGCTCTTTCTTGAGGCTCTAATATTCAAAACACAAGTATTTACTTTTGGAGGGAAAAATATTCAAAAGCCTAGCCAAGGGCTTCCCTGGTGGTCCAGTGGGTAAGGACACCGCCTTGCGGTGCAGGGGGCGCCAGTTTGATCCCTGACCTGGGAGGATCCCATGTGCTGCGGAGCGGCTGGACCCATGTGTCCAATTACTGAGCCGGAGCTCTTGAAGCGCATGCGCCCAGAGCAGGTGCTCTGTGACAACAGAGGCCGCCGCGATGGGAGGCCCACACGGGCCAAAGAACAAGGATGGATGAAAATGGACAAATGAAAGACCAATAGAAGTGGCCTGCCTGCTCCCCTCCCTCCCCACCCCACCCCCACCAAAATAAATAAATAAATAAATCTTTAAAAAAAAAAAAAAGCCTAGCCAAAAAGAAAAAAATATTATTATAAGGAAATAGAGCACTACAGTACCTGATTCTCAGTGGCACTGTTGATTAGACCTCGGACGATCATTAACTGGCTGTCAGACTTTGGGAAAGCTATTAAACAAACTCATTCTGAGGGTCATTTCCAACTTCAGTAAAAATGAATCTGACTCTATGATCGTAGGTTCCCTATAGCTCTAGAACGCCCTGCCTTAGTTGGGCACACTCTTCACAAGGGAGCAATCATCTGTTTAGAACCATAGGCATCACCACGGCAGACATTAAAGGTCAGCTGCCCTACCTGAGAAGACTAAGTGGCATCACTCCCGGGGACTCGGACGCAGGCACCGTCTCTGTGTCCGTGACTGGAGTCGTAGCAGTTGTGGTGTCCTCTAGGGAGCTGCTCATGAAGGAAGTGGTGCTTGAGGCTGACGGGCTAGTGGTGACTGGGGTCTGGGCCTGCTGGGCTGGGTCACTTTCTTCAGCTTGTTGATCAATCTCTATAGACCAAGGATAAGAAAGCAATAAGGATCTGATTTTTTTTTAAGGGACAAAGGAATGGAAACTTTTAATTTGGAAGGTGTCTAAATATATTTCATAAGTACCAATTTCTGTGAAGGATTTATAGAAAAAATGTTCATATATATATGCATATATATACATTATATATATATATATATATCCTCATATTCAGTATTCAGGGGCTCTCCAGGTGGTTCAGTGGTAAAGAATGCACCTGCCAATGCAGGAGGTGCAAGAGACGTGGGTTCGATCCCTTGGTCAGGAAGATTCCCTAGAGTAGGAAGTGGCAACTCGCTCCAATATTCTTGCCTGGAAATTTCATGAACAGTGGAGCCTGGCAGGCTATAGTCCATGGTGTCACAAAGAGTTGGACACAACTGAGCACATATTTATTACTATACTCGTTATGATAACTTCTACAGACAGTAAGGTAACAAGCCCTTGTAATTATTCATTTAGAGAAGCTGCTCTTAAAAACAAAAGTTTCGGGGGATTCCCTGGTGGTCCAGTGGGTAAAGAGTCCGCCTTGCAGTGCAAGGGGCAATGGTTCGATCCCTGGCCCGGGAAGATCCCACATGTGCGGAGCTGCTGAATGGGTGTGTCCAATTACAAGTCAGCTCTCTGGAGCGCATGCACCCAGAGCCGGTGCTCTGCAATGAGAGAGGCCACTGCAATGGGAGACCACACAAGCTAAATAATAAAGATGAATGAAAAATAAATATAAAATCAATGAAAAAAAAAAAAAACCCAAAAGTTTCATTTTTGCTTGTAGGATTTAACCAAGAGTTTCCCTAAAGATCATTAAAACTGAGTTTCCTTTGAAGTTTGATTTTGACACCTATCATTAGTCTTTAAACAAGCAAAGATGAAGAATAAATACAAGAATAAAAACCTAGACATTAAAGGTCAGCTGCCCTACCTGAGAAGACTAAGTGGCATCACTCCCGGGGACTCGGACGCAGGCACCGTCTCTGTGTCCGTGACTGGAGTCGTAGCAGTTGTGGTGTCCTCTAGGGAGCTGCTCATGAAGGAAGTGGTGCTTGAGGCTGACGGGCTAGTGGTGACTGGGGTCTGGGCCTGCTGGGCTGGGTCACTTTCTTCAGCTTGTTGATCAATCTCTATAGACCAAGGATAAGAAAGCAATAAGGATCTGATTTTTTTTTAAGGGACAAAGGAATGGAAACTTTTAATTTGGAAGGTGTCTAAATATATTTCATAAGTACCAATTTCTGTGAAGGATTTATAGAAAAAATGTTCATATATATATGCATATATATACATTATATATATATATATATATCCTCATATTCAGTATTCAGGGGCTCTCCAGGTGGTTCAGTGGTAAAGAATGCACCTGCCAATGCAGGAGGTGCAAGAGACGTGGGTTCGATCCCTTGGTCAGGAAGATTCCCTAGAGTAGGAAGTGGCAACTCGCTCCAATATTCTTGCCTGGAAATTTCATGAACAGTGGAGCCTGGCAGGCTATAGTCCATGGTGTCACAAAGAGTTGGACACAACTGAGCACATATTTATTACTATACTCGTTATGATAACTTCTACAGACAGTAAGGTAACAAGCCCTTGTAATTATTCATTTAGAGAAGCTGCTCTTAAAAACAAAAGTTTCGGGGGATTCCCTGGTGGTCCAGTGGGTAAAGAGTCCGCCTTGCAGTGCAAGGGGCAATGGTTCGATCCCTGGCCCGGGAAGATCCCACATGTGCGGAGCTGCTGAATGGGTGTGTCCAATTACAAGTCAGCTCTCTGGAGCGCATGCACCCAGAGCCGGTGCTCTGCAATGAGAGAGGCCACTGCAATGGGAGACCACACAAGCTAAATAATAAAGATGAATGAAAAATAAATATAAAATCAATGAAAAAAAAAAAAAACCCAAAAGTTTCATTTTTGCTTGTAGGATTTAACCAAGAGTTTCCCTAAAGATCATTAAAACTGAGTTTCCTTTGAAGTTTGATTTTGACACCTATCATTAGTCTTTAAACAAGCAAAGATGAAGATATGTAAATACAAGAATAAAAACCTAGTCAGAAACTCCAGGTTTTAAAAAGGACAATGCCTCACAAAATTAAAAATAATTTTAATTTTTAATAAATATAATCAAGATATAAATATAATCAAGATATATATATCAAAATAAATATAATCAAGATAGCAGCTGTTACAAACAGGTAACTGTTTCTATTTGGTGTGCTAAATGACCAGGTCCTTTTCATAATTATGATCTTAACAACTCCCATTTCTATGTGCCATAAGCCTTCTCTGCCTATTCACCATCTAAGTCAAAGAAGAAAGGGAATAAGGGAAAACAAAAAAGAACAGGAAGCAGAAGGGAAGGAAGAAAAAGCAAAGGAAGCACCATGAAGGCAGGTGACTTTGTCTTGTTCACTGGAGACTCCTCAAAATTTAGAAGGATACCTGGCACACTACAGGCACTTATTAAGTGTTTACTGAATGAATATCATTTTTACTCTCAGAATTCATATTATCCCCAAAGGTGAGAATAAAAGATAAAAACAAGGGGTTTTGCATACAATATATAGCCTATGAAAGTAGAACTTTTAGAAAGTTCTTTAAAATATCTCTGAAAGTTGTCAGAATAATACATACTGAATCAGATCAATAAACATGCAAGTACCTTTTGTGGTATGAGTTAAATTTCAGTTTTATAACATGTAATAATTACTAAGTTCTAATACTTGCACAGGCTTAAAATAAAAAATTATTAAGTATAGGCACACCTCAGAGATATTCAGGGTTTCATTCTGGATCAATGCAGTAAAGTAAATGTTGCAATGGGATTTTTTTAATTTCCAAGTACATATAAAAATTGTTTAAACTATGCTGTAGTCTGAGTGTGCAATAGCAGTATATCTAAAAATTAAAAAAATCAATGTACATACTTTAACTAAAAAATACTTCGTTGCTAAAGAATGCTAACCATCATCTAAGCCTTCAGCGAGTCAATGGCAACATCAATGGTCACTGATCACTGATCACCATAAGAAATAAAATAATGATAAAAAAAATCTGAAATGTTGTGAGAATTACCAAAATGTGACAGAGACATAAAGCAAGCAAATGCTATTGGAAGAAAGGCATCAAAAGACCTGCCTAACCCAGAGTTGCCACAAATCTTCAATTTGTAAGAAAAATGCATTATCTGTGAAGGGCAATAAAATGAGGTATGCCTGTAGACAGATGGTTATTAACACAAAGAAACAGAAAGGAAATGTTTACCTTGCAAAGGAAAAACAGTGTGAAAATTCTCTAGCCAATAAAAAAAATTTAGAAATCATTTACAGAATACATCACTTCTGACAATTATGAGTAATTTCAATAGCACAAAGCAAAAATTTTTTAAAAAATGAGATACCTTACCTTGCTTAATTTTGCCCCCAAATTGGTCTTCCAAAAGCCCATGGACCACTAATTTATATATCATGGCTTGAGCTCGTTCCAGATCTGCCAGTCCCAGGGCTCTCTTTATGGGCGACCGCATGACCGCGCGCTTCACCATGTGGCGCATCAAGAACTGAAGGGCTGCGCGAATCTCTACGTCTTCATGAACAACGGGAGAGCTCGCACAGTCTGAGTTGTGGCCATTTTCAGCCAAAACTTTTGGTATCAGCAACAGTTCAGCATATTTACTACAGCCAAGAAGAGCACTAAGTGATTTCATAGCACCGAGGTAGAGATAGGACAGCTGGACTGCTCTGATTTCTGACTGGGCTATGTCATGGTTTTTGGACATGTGTTCATGATTTTTTCTTTTTCCTTCTGTTATTTGATGTTGGGATTCCACACCAGACACTGCTGAATCTAAAGAAAATGAAGCTATCTCGTTTTCTGATTTGGAGCTGGAGGTACCCTGGCTTTTAACATCGTCACATGTTAAGCACGTTCGTGCATCCAAAGCAGGGTCACTCTCAATTTTCTGCTCAACATCCCCTTTCTCCTCAGATTCATGTCGGTGTTTCTTTTCATGTCGCTTGGTGCTCTGTTTGCCCATGTCTTCATGAATGCCAGTCAGATACGTGAGGTCCAGCAATATAGAAGCGGTCAAGCCTCGAAATCGTGCCACGTCAAAAGGAAGCGGTTCACAGGGTTCCAGATTATACAGTGGAGTATCACTAGGCGACCAAAAAGTTGGGAAGCTTTAATAAAGATCAGAATGACACAGGAAGAAGCAAGTGAGGGATAGACAAGAGGAAGGTACAGAAAATAATGTAGACAAAATAAGATGTATCATGTACACAGTACAGAGAAAATCGACACAAACTACAGAACTCATTACAAACAGAAAAATGAATCTATTATGAGAAAAGTGGGGAGATGTGATGGCAAACACAAAAGCAATGAGATGTTCCTGTGCCTTCAAGTATGAATATTCTTTATTATATGATGTAAGCCAGGAACTAGAAAATTCGTAAAGAGCCAAATAGTAAATATTTTGTGAACTAAAGCTCAATCTCTTTATGGGCAAAAACCGCAAATGATCCTCCTTGCTTAATTTTGCCCCCAAATTGGTCTTCCAAAAGCCCATGGACCACTAATTTATATATCATGGCTTGAGCTCGTTCCAGATCTGCCAGTCCCAGGGCTCTCTTTATGGGCGACCGCATGACCGCGCGCTTCACCATGTGGCGCATCAAGAACTGAAGGGCTGCGCGAATCTCTACGTCTTCATGAACAACGGGAGAGCTCGCACAGTCTGAGTTGTGGCCATTTTCAGCCAAAACTTTTGGTATCAGCAACAGTTCAGCATATTTACTACAGCCAAGAAGAGCACTAAGTGATTTCATAGCACCGAGGTAGAGATAGGACAGCTGGACTGCTCTGATTTCTGACTGGGCTATGTCATGGTTTTTGGACATGTGTTCATGATTTTTTCTTTTTCCTTCTGTTATTTGATGTTGGGATTCCACACCAGACACTGCTGAATCTAAAGAAAATGAAGCTATCTCGTTTTCTGATTTGGAGCTGGAGGTACCCTGGCTTTTAACATCGTCACATGTTAAGCACGTTCGTGCATCCAAAGCAGGGTCACTCTCAATTTTCTGCTCAACATCCCCTTTCTCCTCAGATTCATGTCGGTGTTTCTTTTCATGTCGCTTGGTGCTCTGTTTGCCCATGTCTTCATGAATGCCAGTCAGATACGTGAGGTCCAGCAATATAGAAGCGGTCAAGCCTCGAAATCGTGCCACGTCAAAAGGAAGCGGTTCACAGGGTTCCAGATTATACAGTGGAGTATCACTAGGCGACCAAAAAGTTGGGAAGCTTTAATAAAGATCAGAATGACACAGGAAGAAGCAAGTGAGGGATAGACAAGAGGAAGGTACAGAAAATAATGTAGACAAAATAAGATGTATCATGTACACAGTACAGAGAAAAATCGACACAAACTACAGAACTCATTACAAACAGAAAAATGAATCTATTATGAGAAAAGTGGGGAGATGTGATGGCAAACACAAAAGCAATGAGATGTTCCTGTGCCTTCAAGTATGAATATTCTTTATTATATGATGTAAGCCAGGAACTAGCAAAATTTCTGTAAAGAGCCAAATAGTAAATATTTTAGGACTTGGAGACTACATAGTCTCTGTTGCAAGCTTTCAACATCAGCATCATAGTGTGAAAGCAGCCACTGATACATCTGAATGAATGCTTATGTTTCCATAACTTTATTTACAAAAAACAGGAGCTATGTAGTCTGCCAATCTCTAACGCAAGCTACCCAGCAAGTCTGTATAATAAATCTAGTTTATTTTATGGGTAATGGCCAATTATAATCTATTCCAGATTAGATTTTATTTCTTTCAGAAAAATTACCCTGTAGTCTTCAATAAATGCCTATAATTCAGTTTAAGCAAAAATAAGATCACATATTTCCTAATATTCAGCAAGAATTTCCAGAAATTTAAACATGTTATAATTATTAATAAACAAATTGGAATAGAAAGCTTTAGCTAGCATGCAAAGTTTGGTGGCCTACAATTGTTCTATTAACCTAAATTCTGGTTCTAGCTTAACCTACTCTTATTTTTCCTTTGTGTTATTTTTCTTGTTAATATTTGTTTTAATTTAATGATTTTGCTTATTGAACGCATCTTAGTAAGTTATCATGAATCCTTTCTAAAACAAGGCAAGGAATAAAAGAAAAGGTAGATACTTTCACAAGTAAAATTTTCATTATTTTCTTAGCTTGGAGTCTATTAACTCCTTAAATTGTGTGTAAACTCACTGATTTTTATTTTTCAGCTGAGAGGAGCCACAGCTATCATTATATTCTACAACAGTACCACCTCCAAAATATACTTAAGAATCATTGTTTTTGATATTGTCCCATGTCATATTAATAATGGAATCACTTTAACCAATACAATGAACAGTTACATATCATCATCAATAAATCCATGTTTTCAAATGATGTAAGCAGGTAGTCATTAGTTAAATGAATCTCCTTATTGAGATACTTAACATTTTCTTCTATTTTTAAAAAAAATTTTAAAATATATATTTTTTAACACCAAAAACATTTTTATTGGGATATAGTCAATTAACAATTTTATAATAGCTTCAGGTGAACAGAGAAGGGGCTTGGCCATACATACATAAGCATCCATTCTCCCCTAATACTCTTTTTTAAATATATGAAGTTTCATGGGGCTTCCCTGGTGGTCCAGTGGGTAAGGACACCGCCTTACAGTGCAAGGGGCATCAGTTCAATCCCTGGCCTGGGAAGATCCCACGTGCCGCAGAGCAGCTGGACCGATGTATCCAACCACTGGGCTGGAGCTCTGGGGCGCATGCGCCCAGAGCCAGAGCTCTGTAACGAGAAAGGCCACTGAGATGGGAGGCTCGTACAGGCCAAAGTAAATAAATGAAAGATCAATAGAAGTCGCCAAAAAAAAAAAAAATATGAAGTTTCTGTTTCACACAAATTCTACCTGCTACAGGTATATCTAAATGCTTTTAAGCACACAGTTTGTGCCAAGAAAGCATAATTTTCATGTGCATCCAAAATGTTGCACACTGAAGGAATAGAAATACATGCTTTTAAAAAAAACAAAAAATATTTAAAGATCACAGACAATCCAAAACCTAATTTTAGCCACTCAAATGTTTCCATCCTACATTCAAAGCCCTCCTATATAAACTGCAACTAAGAGATGTGCTATCTGGCTTTTTGCTGTCCTAATGAATAATGGAAATGGTTAAAAAGCAGGAAGCCAAATTAAAATTAGATACAAGGATCCTAATTAACCTACACTAGTGATCTTACAATTTTTTCACAAAATAAAGTAAACTACATATTTTACAAACCACTGGTATTCCAATGGAAATTTTCATTATTTTCAGTTGAGTCTATTAACTCCTTAAATTGTGTGAAACCACCTCCAAAATATATTTTAAAAAAAATTTAAGAATCATTGTTTTTGATATTGTCCCATGTCATATTAATAATGGAATCACTTTAACCAATACAATGAACAGTTACATATCATCATCAATAAATCCATGTTTTCAAATGATGTAAGCAGGTAGTCATTAGTTAAATGAATCTCCTTATTGAGATACTTAACATTTTCTTCTATTTTTAAAAAAAATTTTAAAATATATATTTTTTAACACCAAAAACATTTTTATTGGGATATAGTCAATTAACAATTTTGTGATAGTTTCAGGTGAACAGAGAAGGGGCTTGGCCATACATACATAAGCATCCATTCTCCCCTAATACTCTTTTTTAAATATATGAAGTTTCATGGGGCTTCCCTGGTGGTCCAGTGGGTAAGGACACCGCCTTACAGTGCAAGGGGCATCAGTTCAATCCCTGGCCTGGGAAGATCCCACGTGCCGCAGAGCAGCTGGACCGATGTATCCAACCACTGGGCTGGAGCTCTGGGGCGCATGCGCCCAGAGCCAGAGCTCTGTAACGAGAAAGGCCACTGAGATGGGAGGCTCGTACAGGCCAAAGTAAATAAATGAAAGATCAATAGAAGTCGCCAAAAAAAAAAATATGAAGTTTCTGTTTCACACAAATTCTACCTGCTACAGGTATATCTAAATGCTTTTAAGCACACAGTTTGTGCCAAGAAAGCATAATTTTCATGTGCATCCAAAATGTTGCACACTGAAGGAATAGAAATACATGCTTTTAAAAAAAACAAAAAATATTTAAAGATCACAGACAATCCAAAACCTAATTTTAGCCACTCAAATGTTTCCATCCTACATTCAAAGCCCTCCTATATAAACTGCAACTAAGAGATGTGCTATCTGGCTTTTTGCTGTCCTAATGAATAATGGAAATGGTTAAAAAGCAGGAAGCCAAATTAAAATTAGATACAAGGATCCTAATTAACCTACACTAGTGATCTTACAATTTTTTCACAAAATAAAGTAAAAACTACATATTTTACAAACCACTGGTATTCCAAGAAAGCCAAGTTTGGGAAATAGCCCTTTACGAAAACATATTACTCATACCCAGATGTACGAAAGTATTATTTTAAGAAGTTAATTGGCAGCTCACCTAAAATACTGAACTACTCACTATCCATAGACAATAGTCCATTTCACCAATTAATACTCATTTGCTAGAAGTGTCACTCAACAAATCATACCTGATGGAGATTTCCGCTTCATCCCATTGGACTTTGGCAGACGTGCTGCCCTCTTTGACCACTCCCAGCAGCGTGGCATGGCGCCCAGTTTGCTTGTGAACACACCGACCTCCGACCCTAAGGCCAGCATCAACTCCTCCGATCACTGCCAGCACAGGCCACACCTCTATGCAAAGGGTCCTCAGCTGCGGCTCAGACAGGTCGGCAAGGCCATGTCTACTGTGTTTACCTTTCTCCTCCTCTTTGCTCTCCTTCTCTTCTCTCATTTCATTTTCCTCTCGGCTTTGAACTGAGCGGCTTTTCTTTAGCTTCTGACCTGATTCTTTGATACATATCTTAATTTTGTGCAACCTTTCCATTAATTTTTTGTTAATACAGTACGTCCAACGATCTGTTCGATGAAGGATTCGAATAAGCTGGACAGTGGCCTCCGCCAGCACTGTGGCTACGGGACTACAAACAGGGTCTCCGGGAAGTAGGTCTCGTGGGGTACCACGCATCTGCATATCACAAATTTTCACCTATGAAAGAGAAGAGGGTAGCAAATATGCGATTATTCACAGTTCTCCTAGATTATTAATTCTGTAGGTTATAAAACTATAAAGTCTACTGCATACAACACCATGTGGAACTGGTTTCCTTATACATGGCTATTGTACTATTGGCCTCCAACCAGGAGTGAACAAATATTACAGCTCTACCAAACTCAGTAGCAGTATGGTCCTGAGAAATAAGCTCTCCTATCATTTAAACTTCCTGCAGCCTGTGAGCAGGACTGCTGTTGCAGCCACCCAAACAAGAGGAACAGACCAAGATGTATACGACTGATTTAATGTAGTTCCCCTACAAAAGTCTTGATTACAAGAGTTTTCACACTAATCCTCAAAACTCCAGAATAATGACTCCTGGGACCATTTTATAATATTTCAGGGGCACAAAGATAAAATCACAAGGTCATAAAATTGGTATATTCTCAATCTGGACACACATTTCAAATAAGACAGAGAGATTAAAAAAAAGAGAAAGTCTTGGGTTCAAATCTTAACTCTATGTAAACCGGAAATTATTTAATCTCACTAAACCTCAGCTTTCTCATCTAAAAAAAAAAAAAAAACCTGGTACTAATACCAGTATCTCTCGCTTACTTTATTAAAGATTAAATCAGATTACAGCACAGTGCCAGACACACAGTAAATGTTAAAACAATTAACTATTATTACTATTGTTTCTGTCGGATTCTGAAGTCAGAAACTGCTTCTGTATAGAATAAACTGACTGATATAAAACCTAGCTAAAGTTAATTTCTTCAAAGTACACAGATGTGAGGGAGAAACAGGCTATCATTCTAACCAGAACATACTAAGAACCTATCATCAGGGAAAGAGATAAAAGCAGGTACTGGGCTGCCTGCTTATTTCATTTCCAGTTCAGTTTTGTTGACACCTGGTTGAAGAAACAGATCCTCTCTTATGAGTGGCTAGCTTGAAATTATATCTCCTTGAAAATTAAAAAAAATGTATTTAAAAGCCCAGAATAAACAATCACTTAGGATTTACCAAATCGAGCACTTCCATCATAGACATGAGACAGCTTGACAACTTTATACTAAAAACAATTAGAAATTCTAGAGGTCACACCTAGGCTACAGGACACCCTCAAGAAGGATGGCGTAAAAGACAGATCAAGCCACTAGCACAGGGAGACCACCAAAGAAGTTTCTCTCTGCTTGGGCTTTAGGTGAGGAGGAAAAAGCTTTTAGTGAGAGGGCATCACTTTAATGCGGTCCTCCTGAAGACTTAGGGTTCAAATTTATACCATCTACAGGGTCTGAGAACCCTCTCAGCTTAAAGAAGGAAAGGCAGCTTCCCCATCACAACTGAAACTTCCATTATGCATAGAAGAGTATCTGATTACACTGAAGGTTATTTTTAGATTTCTCTCTCATAGGCACAATTGCTAACAAACCAGATTATTTCTAAATGACTTCCTATAATTGCACATATGTTTAAAAGTTGACTATATTCAAATTATTAGAATATCAAAGAGTACCTCTTAATAAAGAGTATAACCTAACCTCTTCTAGAAGAGTAAATTTACCTGAACAGGTATTTCTAATGGTAGAAATGGCTTCTTGTATCTGTAAACTCTGTCTGATGTTAACAAATATGAATAAAAAATAGCAAATATTCTTTATGCTTAATTATGAAGCTCTGAGGTTCCATTACCTTTTCCCCTGGGTTGCTACTATAGAACATTACGCATGGGTACAGCTCCACTGCATCCACGTCTTCAAAAGCTAATTTGGGTTCCTATAGTGTGGCAGAGGTGATGGGAAACAAAGGAAACAAAAATATGTTTTAAAATTGATAATATCCAATACACATTAAGATTCAGAAACTGCTTCTGTATAGAATAAACTGACTGATATAAAACCTAGCTAAAGTTAATTTCTTCAAAGTACACAGATGTGAGGGAGAAACAGGCTATCATTCTAACCAGAACATACTAAGAACCTATCATCAGGGAAAGAGATAAAAGCAGGTACTGGGCTGCCTGCTTATTTCATTTCCAGTTCAGTTTTGTTGACACCTGGTTGAAGAAACAGATCCTCTCTTATGAGTGGCTAGCTTGAAATTATATCTCCTTGAAAATTAAAAAAAATGTATTTAAAAGCCCAGAATAAACAATCACTTAGGATTTACCAAATCGAGCACTTCCATCATAGACATGAGACAGCTTGACAACTTTATACTAAAAACAATTAGAAATTCTAGAGGTCACACCTAGGCTACAGGACACCCTCAAGAAGGATGGCGTAAAAGACAGATCAAGCCACTAGCACAGGGAGACCACCAAAGAAGTTTCTCTCTGCTTGGGCTTTAGGTGAGGAGGGAAAAAAGCTTTTAGTGAGAGGGCATCACTTTAATGCGGTCCTCCTGAAGACTTAGGGTTCAAATTTATACCATCTACAGGGTCTGAGAACCCTCTCAGCTTAAAGAAGGAAAGGCAGCTTCCCCATCACAACTGAAACTTCCATTATGCATAGAAGAGTATCTGATTACACTGAAGGTTATTTTTAGATTTCTCTCTCATAGGCACAATTGCTAACAAACCAGATTATTTCTAAATGACTTCCTATAATTGCACATATGTTTAAAAGTTGACTATATTCAAATTATTAGAATATCAAAGAGTACCTCTTAATAAAGAGTATAACCTAACCTCTTCTAGAAGAGTAAATTTACCTGAACAGGTATTTCTAATGGTAGAAATGGCTTCTTGTATCTGTAAACTCTGTCTGATGTTAACAAATATGAATAAAAAATAGCAAATATTCTTTATGCTTAATTATGAAGCTCTGAGGTTCCATTACCTTTTCCCCTGGGTTGCTACTATAGAACATTACGCATGGGTACAGCTCCACTGCATCCACGTCTTCAAAAGCTAATTTGGGTTCCTATAGTGTGGCAGAGGTGATGGGAAACAAAGGAAACAAAAATATGTTTTAAAATTGATAATATCCAATACACATTAAGATTCAAAGCTCTTATAAGACAGAGTAAGTTACTACAGCCAAATCTCAACTAACTTTGTTAACCAAGGAAATTTCACATATAATAAATGATCTTCATTTGTTCCTTTGTTTCAACAATCTTACTGGGATTTTGCTATCTTTTTTCCTTTTGATGCTGATAAATATTGTAAGAACCAAAAGAATTAGAGAAAAAGCAGAGAAGAGTAATCTATAAACTGAATAGCTAATACTGAATGAGTTGACGATAAATAAAAAGAACTCTGACATAAATCACAGCAAGATCTTTTTTGGCCCACTTTCTAGATTAATGAAAATAAAAATAAACAAATGGGACTCAATTAAACTTCAAACATTTTGCACAGTAAAAGAAATCATAAATGAGACAAAAAGACAACCCTCAGAATAGGAGAAAATATCTGCAAACAAAGCAACTTACAAAGGATTAATCTCCAAAATATACAAACAACGCATGTAGCTCAATATCAAAAAAACAAACAACTCAGTCAAAAAATAGGCAGAAGCCCTCTGGCCCGCTGTGATGACCCAGAGGGATGGGACGGGAGGAGAGGGCGTATGTGTAATTATGGCCGATTCACATTGTTGTATGGCAGAAACCAACACAACATTGTAAAAATTAAAAACCAAACAAAAATAGTTCAGAAAAAAAATATGGGAAGAGTAAATAGACAATTCTCCAAGGAAGACATACAGATGGCCAACAAACACATGAAAAGATGCTCAACATCACTAATTATTAGAGAAACACAACTCAAAACTACAATGAGATACACTTCACATGTTCAGAATGGCCAACATCAAAAATCTACAAACAACAAATCCTGGAATCTAGAGGGATGGGATTGGGGTAGGAGGTGGGAGGGAGGTGACATATGTATACCTATGGCTGATTTACACTGATATATGGAAGAAGCCAACAGAATATTATAAAGCAATTATCCTCTAATTAAAAATAAAAAGAATAGATGAGAAAGCTATGACTCTTGGGGGTAGAAGGGGGAATGCTGGAGATGGTGTAGAGAAAAGAGAACTCTCTTAACACTGCTGGTGGGAATATAAATTGAATCAGCCACTATGGAGAACAATAATGGAGGTTCCTTGAAAAACTTAAAATAGAATTACCATATGAACCAGCAATCCCACTACTGGGTATATACCCAACAGTATGGTATACCCTCTATGGGTTATTTTCCTTCAAATTTATGGCTTTGTTATTCTTTCTGCTTACAATTTCAAAAGTAAACATTTTAAACAAACAAAAAGACACATGCACCCTAATGTTTATTACAGCACTATTTACAATATCCAGGACATGGAAGCAACCTGTCAACAGAGCAATGGATAAAGAAGATGTGATGCATATACACAATGGAATATTACTTAGCCGTGAAAAAGAAAGAAATTAGGTCATCTGCAGAGACATGGATGGACTTAAGAGATGGTTATATAGACTATGTAAGTGAGAAAGAGAAAAACAGATATCACATATTAACACATGTGTATCTAGAAAAATGGCATAGATGCAAAGCAGAAATGGAAACACAGATGTAGAGAACAAACGTATGGATACCAAATGGGAAAGGGTGGGGTTGTAAAGAATTGGGAGGTTGGAATTGACTTATTTCCACCATGGATAATATGTGTATATATATATATATATATATTAGACAACTAATATATATAAAATAGACAGCTCATTTTAAAAAGGAAAGAAAACAAGCAATGCTTCTGAAGGAGTTTCAGTACCTCTCCATTTTTCCCAAAGGAAATGGTCCTGGCTTCCATGTCTAACACACAGGTAATGAAATCTCCTTGAGTAAAGCTGGATAACGTCAGAGTCTGTTCTCCATTGTGATAGAGGTTACCACTGTAGGCCCGATAGAGCCACATATCCGAGGTAGTACGATGGTTAAAGTCGTGTACTGGCCAACGAGAAACTCCAACACATGTGCCTTCATTACCTCTGTTTTCCTTCACAATGTAAAACTAAAATGAAAGTGGTTAATGTTCACTAATCTTCAAAAAAACTGGTTTATATACTATTAACAATATAAAGTGATACTGAGGAGTATGTTTATAAATAATATTTACACATTGCAAATTTTAGCTTAAGTGAAAATAACACAAAAACACTCTCTTAACACTGCTGGTGGGAATATAAATTGAATCAGCCACTATGGAGAACAATAATGGAGGTTCCTTGAAAAACTTAAAATAGAATTACCATATGAACCAGCAATCCCACTACTGGGTATATACCCAACAGTATGGTATACCCTCTATGGGTTATTTTCCTTCAAATTTATGGCTTTGTTATTCTTTCTGCTTACAATTTCAAAAGTAAACATTTTAAACAAACAAAAAGACACATGCACCCTAATGTTTATTACAGCACTATTTACAATATCCAGGACATGGAAGCAACCTGTCAACAGAGCAATGGATAAAGAAGATGTGATGCATATACACAATGGAATATTACTTAGCCGTGAAAAAGAAAGAAATTAGGTCATCTGCAGAGACATGGATGGACTTAAGAGATGGTTATATAGACTATGTAAGTGAGAAAGAGAAAAACAGATATCACATATTAACACATGTGTATCTAGAAAAATGGCATAGATGCAAAGCAGAAATGGAAACACAGATGTAGAGAACAAACGTATGGATACCAAATGGGAAAGGGTGGGGTTGTAAAGAATTGGGAGGTTGGAATTGACTTATTTCCACCATGGATAATATGTGTATATATATATATATATATTAGACAACTAATATATATAAAATAGACAGCTCATTTTAAAAAGGAAAGAAAACAAGCAATGCTTCTGAAGGAGTTTCAGTACCTCTCCATTTTCCCAAAGGAAATGGTCCTGGCTTCCATGTCTAACACACAGGTAATGAAATCTCCTTGAGTAAAGCTGGATAACGTCAGAGTCTGTTCTCCATTGTGATAGAGGTTACCACTGTAGGCCCGATAGAGCCACATATCCGAGGTAGTACGATGGTTAAAGTCGTGTACTGGCCAACGAGAAACTCCAACACATGTGCCTTCATTACCTCTGTTTTCCTTCACAATGTAAAACTAAAATGAAAGTGGTTAATGTTCACTAATCTTCAAAAAAACTGGTTTATATACTATTAACAATATAAAGTGATACTGAGGAGTATGTTTATAAATAATATTTACACATTCATGAGAACATAAGTTTATTTTCAGCTTAAGTGAAAATAACACAAAAACAGGGGTTTCCCTGGTGGTCCAGTAGGTAAAGAGCCCGCCTTGCAGTGCAAGGAGCACAAGTTCGGTCCCTGACCCGGAAAGATCCTGCATGCTGAGGAATGGCTGGGCCGGTGTGTCCAATTACAAGCCAGCACTGTGGAGCGTATGCGCCCAGAGCCAGTGTTCTGCAGTGAGAGAGGCCACTATGGCAAGAGGCCCACACAGGCCAAAGAATAAAGATGGATGAAAAATAAAAATGATGACTTACAGGCAAAAAAAAAAAAAATTAAAAAAAAAAAGACACAGAAATGAAACAATTTCATCATTACCTTGCTGAATGTGTAGAATAACCTTTGAGTATTTATTTGAAATGAACAATTTTAACATACATCTTAATTAGAAGCTGAGCAGTGCATCCAGAAAAATTTTTACTGAAAAGCTTCAAATCTTTACATATACATTTTCTAACTACTCTCTTGTGTCTACTTCTGTTTATAAGAGTTACTACAGGGCTTCCCTGGTGGTCCAGTGGGTAAGAGCACCGCCTTGTGGTGCAAGGGGCGCCGGTTCCATCCCTGGCCTGGGAAGATCCCACGTGCTGCAGAGCGGCTGGACCCATGTGTCCAATTACTGAGCCGGAGCTCTGGAGCGCATGTGCACAGAGCCGGTGCTCTGAGACAACAGAGGCCACTGTGATGGGAGGCCCACATAGGCCAAAGAACAAAGATGGATCAAAATGGATAAATGAAAGACCAATGGAAGTGGCCCGCCCGCCCTGCTCCCTCCCCAACCCACTCCCCACTCCCCTCCCTCTGCCATGCAAAAAAGTTACTACAGCAGGCCGGAGACTGCGGTCTTTAAAAAGGACTGCTTGTAGCACTGGCCCTTGGCTAGTAACTGGGAACTCGAGTGGCAGAATTTCCTATACTGTTAAGAAACTTTCCCTAAGTTATTCAGGTGGCTCACCAGGATGAGAATGTTTGAACAAACAATGGGGTTTACAATGAACATGAACCTTCCTTTTGGGAGTCTAAAGGTTTAAGCATATGCCAGGCAAGGGCTACCTTCATGACCACTCTCTAGTAAACTTCTTGGGAACTAAGTCTCTAATGGGGTTCCTTAAAACATCATGCACATGTTGCTGCATTTTGTTGGTGGGACAAGAGTGTAGTTCACGTGATCCTTTATGGCATGGAGAAAACATAAGGAAGGCTAAACATGGCTTTTTATGACAGATCTTTATGATTTATGAGACTTGTATTAACTCACTAAGTCTAAGACCCCTGAAAATGAATAACAGAGGCTGGTCTCACCCTGTTGTCTGGGGTCCTACCAGATAATATTAGTTTTATTGTAAAAACACTGTGGCCGGGCTTCCTGGTGGTCCAGTGGGTAAGGACATCGCCTTGCAGTGCAAAGGGCGCCGGTTCGATCCCTGGCCTGGGAAGATCCCACGTGCCGCGGAGCGGCTGGACAGATCTGTCCAATTGCCGAGCGGGAGCTCTGGAGCGCATGCGCCCAGAGCCGCCGCTCTGCAACGACAGACACCACCGCAGTGGGAGGCCCACAGGAGCCAAAGAACAAAGATGGATGAAACTAAACAAATGAAAGACCAGTGGAAGCGGTCCGCCCACCCCTCTCCCTCCCCACTCTCGCCAAAATAAATAATTTAAAACAAAACAAAACAAAACAAAACAAAACACTGTGGCCAAGAGCCAAGAAGGTAGTCTGTGCAAAAAAAACCCCAGTAACACGGCAGAGACTGCAATCCTTAGGAATGTCTGCTTGCAATGCTGATCCTTTGCTGGCACCTGGGGACTAAACTGGTAAATATTCCCCACATTGAGAAAAATTTCCCTAACTGGTGAAGGTGGCTCATCAGCTTAGACTGTATGATAATATAGCTTATGCTAAAAGTTTCCTTCTCGCAATCTAAAATTTTAGTATATGCCAGGCAGAGAGGATGTGACTAGCATCCCGTAAAAATCGTGGGCACTCAGTCTCTACTGTGCTCTCAAGGAAGAAAGATTATGTATGTGTTATTGCATTTTCATTGCTGGGTATACATCCTTCATAAAAGAGACAATTATGACTTTCCCTGCTTAAGACTGAGATAATTTTACAATCACAAAATGAACCTTCCTTTTGGGAGTCTAAAGGTTTAAGCATACTGCCAGGCAAGGTTACCTTCAGGAACTCCTATACTTAGTAAACTTCTTGGGAACTAAGTCTCTAATGGGGTTCCTTAAAACATCATGCACATGTTGCTGCATTTTGTTGGTGGGACAAGAGTGTAGTTCACGTGATCCTTTATGGCATGGAGAAAACATAAGGAAGGCTAAACATGGCTTTTTATGACAGATCTTTATGATTTATGAGACTTGTATTAACTCACTAAGTCTAAGACCCCTGAAAATGAATAACAGAGGCTGGTCTCACCCTGTTGTCTGGGGTCCTACCAGATAATATTAGTTTTATTGTAAAAACACTGTGGCCGGGCTTCCCTGGTGGTCCAGTGGGTAAGGACATCGCCTTGCAGTGCAAAGGGCGCCGGTTCGATCCCTGGCCTGGGAAGATCCCACGTGCCGCGGAGCGGCTGGACAGATCTGTCCAATTGCCGAGCGGGAGCTCTGGAGCGCATGCGCCCAGAGCCGCCGCTCTGCAACGACAGACACCACCGCAGTGGGAGGCCCACAGGAGCCAAAGAACAAAGATGGATGAAACTAAACAAATGAAAGACCAGTGGAAGCGGTCCGCCCACCCCTCTCCCTCCCCACTCTCGCCAAAATAAATAATTTAAAACAAAACAAAACAAAACAAAACAAAACACTGTGGCCAAGAGCCAAGAAGGTAGTCTGTGCAAAAAAAACCCCAGTAACACGGCAGAGACTGCAATCCTTAGGAATGTCTGCTTGCAATGCTGATCCTTTGCTGGCACCTGGGGACTAAACTGGTAAATATTCCCCACATTGAGAAAAATTTCCCTAACTGGTGAAGGTGGCTCATCAGCTTAGACTGTATGATAATATAGCTTATGCTAAAAAGTTTCCTTCTCGGAATCTAAAATTTTAGTATATGCCAGGCAGAGAGGATGTGACTAGCATCCCGTAAAAATCGTGGGCACTCAGTCTCTACTGTGCTCTCCAAGGAAGAAAGATTATGTATGTGTTATTGCATTTTCATTGCTGGGTATACATCCTTCATAAAAGAGACAATTATGACTTTCTCAACCATGCATTAAAGACATTTCTGAGATAATTTTACAATCACAAAAGGCCTACAAAAATAATACAGGGTTCTTGTATTTATGTTCTTGTATTATACCATTTATGTTAAAATCTTACACAGTAATAGAATTTTTAAATAAGATGATTTAATAGTTTTTCTATTTTTTAAATAATAACCTAGGCAGAAAAGACTAAAGGAGATAATGCCTTTAACTTTAATAGCTACTTGGAATTCTACGCACCTTCCACTGATAGCACCCAGAAGTCACTCCAGTTGATGCCAATCCGTATCCTTTTCCTCCACTGCCATGCGTTAAAATCTGTCCATTCTCCACTATGCAACACTGAGCTTTCTCTGGGTCAAAGGATACTTCTTGTATAGGAAGATTTTCATCTTCTTCCTCCAACTCACCCTGCTTCTACCAGAAAAGAAACTGGGTCAGTATTTTGAAGTAACTCAGATCTCAGTTAATATATATTCTAAGACCCTGTGGTTTGATTCCACAAATGTTTATTTTCCACTACATACCAGTTACTGTGCAGGCAGTGGGAACACAATCATAAATACAGCATGGTCCCTACCCATAAGGAGCTTATAGCCCAGTCAGGGGAAAGAGAGACAAGTAAATAACACCAGTGCTGTAGTGAGAGAATAAAGGAAGTTACATGACTGATACAGCAGAAACACAAGTGTTTTAACCAGGCTTGGAAAGGATAAGGTAAGTATTCAAAAGAGGATGACTTCTGAGCTGAATCCTGAATGATGAGAAGGCATTAAGCAGCTGATCAAAGTGAAATAAATTTAAGGCAGTATGTACAGATAGCATGTACCAAGGCACAGAAGTGAAACAGAGGGCTTCCTTGGTGACTCAATGGTAAAGAATCCACCTGCAAAGCAGAAGACCTGGGTTTGATCCATGGGTTGGGAAGATCCCCTGGAGGAGGAACTGGCAACCCACTCTAGTATTCTTGTTTGGTGGGCTGCAGGCCATGGGGTCGCAAAGAGTTGGATACAACTGAGCAACTAAGCACATGTAAGCAGGATGGAATATCTGGAGGAAGAGACTGAAAGAGAACAAGCAATTAGATAGAGAAGAAGGAACAAAATCATGGAAGGCATTTTAAGTTTGATCCTTACTCTAGACAATAGGGAGTGTCTGCACAGAATGATCTATATAGAGAAGTATATAGCTATCTATATACTCAGTATCTGATCAGGCCTGTTTTATTTTATTGATTTATTTATTTTAAACATTTATTTATTTACTTATTTTGGCGGGGGTCGAGAGGGAGGGGTGGGCGGGTCACTTCCACTGGTCTTTCATTCGTCTAGTTTCATCCATCTTTGTTCTTTGGCCCGTGTGGGCCTCCCATCGCTGTGGCCTCTGTTGTCGCAGAGCACCGGCTCTGGGCGCATGCGCTCCAGAGCTCCGGCTTGGTAATTGGACACATGGGTCCAGCCGCTCCGCGGCACGTGGGATCTTCCCAGGCCAGGGATGGAACCGGCGCCCCTTGCACTGCAAGGCAGTGTCCTTACCCACTGGACCACCAGGGAAGCCCTGTTTTATAAATACTGTTTTACCATGAGTATATGGGATAAAAACAGAACAGTAGGAGTTTACTGCAAGAGTTCAGGTAAGAAATACTGAGGACTTAAACTCATTTATTAACTCAGTGAGTATTTATTAAGCATCCACTATGTACCAGGCACTATACCAGGTCCTATATATTTAGCCATATATAGACAGACTGGTCTCTGGTTTCACAGGACTGATATTTTAGAAGGTGGAGAAAACAAAACAAAACAAAATATCAGGTAATAAGTGCCATGCTGAAATTAAAATAGGTGATGAAACAAAAGAGCATGTGTCAACTGACTCTAGTGTCAGGAGGAAAGGACTCTGAAGAAGTGATAATTAGGTCAAGACATGAATAATGAGTTGACATCTGAGAAACATATCTGAGAGAGGTAGAGGGAAAGCCAGAGCAAAGCCCATAGGAAGGAACAAGTTTAGTGTGTTCAAGAAATAGGAAGAAGACAGTTTGTTCATAGTGTAGTCAACAAGAGGAGAGAACAAGCAATAGACTTGTTTGGTGGGCTGCAGGCCGGGGAAGAAAAGGAACTAAAATCGGATGGAAGGGGAAACTGAAAGAGAACAAGCAATTAGATAGAGAAGAAGGAACAAAATCATGGAAGGCATTTTAAGTTTGATCCTTACTCTAGACAATAGGGAGTGTCTGCACAGAATGATCTATATAGAGAAGTATATAGCTATCTATATACTCAGTATCTGATCAGGCCTGTTTTATTTTATTGATTTATTTATTTTAAACATTTATTTATTTACTTATTTTGGCGGGGGTCGAGAGGGAGGGGTGGGCGGGTCACTTCCACTGGTCTTTCATTCGTCTAGTTTCATCCATCTTTGTTCTTTGGCCCGTGTGGGCCTCCCATCGCTGTGGCCTCTGTTGTCGCAGAGCACCGGCTCTGGGCGCATGCGCTCCAGAGCTCCGGCTTGGTAATTGGACACATGGGTCCAGCCGCTCCGCGGCACGTGGGATCTTCCCAGGCCAGGGATGGAACCGGCGCCCCTTGCACTGCAAGGCAGTGTCCTTACCCACTGGACCACCAGGGAAGCCCTGTTTTATAAATACTGTTTTACCATGAGTATATGGGATAAAAACAGAACAGTAGGAGTTTACTGCAAGAGTTCAGGTAAGAAATACTGAGGACTTAAACTCATTTATTAACTCAGTGAGTATTTATTAAGCATCCACTATGTACCAGGCACTATACCAGGTCCTATATATTTAGCCATATATAGACAGACTGGTCTCTGGTTTCACAGGACTGATATTTTAGAAGGTGGAGAAAACAAAACAAAACAAAATATCAGGTAATAAGTGCCATGCTGAAATTAAAATAGGTGATGAAACAAAAGAGCATGTGTCAACTGACTCTAGTGTCAGGAGGAAAGGACTCTGAAGAAGTGATAATTAGGTCAAGACATGAATAATGAGTTGACATCTGAGAAACATATCTGAGAGAGGTAGAGGGAAAGCCAGAGCAAAGCCCATAGGAAGGAACAAGTTTAGTGTGTTCAAGAAATAGGAAGAAGACAGTTTGTTCATAGTGTAGTCAACAAAGAGGAGAGAACAAGGAGTTCTAGAACTTATCCCAAGAATGATGGAACACCACTGGAGGGTCTTATACCAGAGAAGCAACATGCTCCAAGCTACCATGTTAAAAGCTCACACTAGATACTATGTGGAGAAGGACTATAGGGAGTCAGCATGCAAGCAGAAAAACTAGTGAGGAGAGTACTGCCGAATCCAGGCCAGACAAGAGTGCGGCTTGAGTAAAGTGACCGCATGGGAATGAGGCGGGGAGAAAATTCAAGATAAGTCTTAACAGTGAAGCCAACAGGACTTGACTTATATGGACATAGAAAATGGGGCGCGTGTGATAGAAAGAGAGGAATCAAGGATGAGTCCTTGGGCTTTTTGGGTGAGTCACTTACTAGGAAAGATGGGAAAGCCTGGGGAAGGAACAGGATGTAACAGAACTAAGGATGCTTTTAAGGATGCTATTAAGTATGAGATACCTATCAGACTATCACTCAAGTAGTAAGGCAAGTAGAAGATGGGTAGATAAGACTTGAATTCAGGGGAAAAAAATGTTAAAAATGGAATTAAAGATTTGGTGATCAATGACAGATGAGTCTGAATAAGGTTTTGATGGCTACAAGAAATGGAATGGAGGTAGCAGCTGAAGAAAATAAGGGGTCTTGGGACCAAGCCTTGGGATTCTCCAGCAATTACATTAAATAGAAGAGGAAGTACAAACAAAAGAGGATGAGAAGAAGAGGCCACTGCTCTGGGATATAAGGAAAACCGGGAAAGGTGTGGAATCATGAAAACGAAGAGAAAGAGCAAGATAGCTAGAGGGATGGATTTAAGAACTATTCAGGAGGTAAAATCAATGAGGTCTAGGAACCACATGGGTGAGGACATCAGGAAAGTCTAGAAATCTCAGGAGTTCAGGTCTGAAAAGCTAGCTGAATGTCAGTGTCACCAATAAAAATGGGACAGGAAGAAAGAAGAAAGGTTTGAAGGAGAGACACATGGGCTATCATTCCAGTTTAGAAGGTAATGCATGTAGTGAAGAACAAGTTTAGTGTGTTCAAGAAATAGGAAGAAGACAGTTTGTTCATAGTGTAGTCAACAAAGAGGAGAGAACAAGGAGTTCTAGAACTTATCCCAAGAATGATGGAACACCACTGGAGGGTCTTATACCAGAGAAGCAACATGCTCCAAGCTACCATGTTAAAAGCTCACACTAGATACTATGTGGAGAAGGACTATAGGGAGTCAGCATGCAAGCAGAAAAACTAGTGAGGAGAGTACTGCCGAATCCAGGCCAGACAAGAGTGCGGCTTGAGTAAAGTGACCGCATGGGAATGAGGCGGCGAGAAAATTCAAGATAAGTCTTAACAGTGAAGCCAACAGGACTTGACTTATATGGACATAGAAAATGGGGCGCGTGTGATAGAAAGAGAGGAATCAAGGATGAGTCCTTGGGCTTTTTGGGTGAGTCACTTACTAGGAAAGATGGGAAAGCCTGGGGAAGGAACAGGATGTAACAGAACTAAGGATGCTTTTAAGGATGCTATTAAGTATGAGATACCTATCAGACTATCACTCAAGTAGTAAGGCAAGTAGAAGATGGGTAGATAAGACTTGAATTCAGGGGAAAAAAATGTTAAAAATGGAATTAAAGATTTGGTGATCAATGACAGATGAGTCTGAATAAGGTTTTGATGGCTACAAGAAATGGAATGGAGGTAGCAGCTGAAGAAAATAAGGGTCTTGGGACCAAGCCTTGGGATTCTCCAGCAATTACATTAAATAGAAGAGGAAGTACAAACAAAAGAGGATGAGAAGAAGAGGCCACTGCTCTGGGATATAAGGAAAACCGGGAAAGGTGTGGAATCATGAAAACGAAGAGAAAGAGCAAGATAGCTAGAGGGATGGATTTAAGAACTATTCAGGAGGTAAAATCAATGAGGTCTAGGAACCACATGGGTGAGGACATCAGGAAAGTCTAGAAATCTCAGGAGTTCAGGTCTGAAAAGCTAGCTGAATGTCAGTGTCACCAATAAAAATGGGACAGGAAGAAAGAAGAAAGGTTTGAAGGAGAGACACATGGGCTATCATTCCAGTTTAGAAGGTAATGCATGTAGTGAAAATGGTCTTGGGTATGAATGAAATTGCTGGAAAAGCTAAAGATAGAACTCTGAGGAACACCAGAATTTGGCATGGAGGCAAGGAGAAATCACACCAAAGATGCCCCGAGAGGGAATCAAAGATTGGCAAAGGAGATCTAGGAGGAAGCAGTGTTCTGAAAACAATGGAAAGGTAGAGTTTATAGAGTTCAAGTTGTGAACAAAAAGCCATACATTGTGTTGCCATAAACTCTATCATTAATTTCAGTGCTGAAAATGGTATGGTAAATGAATGGTATGAAGAGATATGAGACGTAAGGAAGTGACTGAAATACATACAAGATTATTCTTTCCAGAAGTCTAGCAATGAAGCAAAAGAGAATACAGGAAAAACTTCAAGGACGGGATTGAGAGATGTCTGTTTATAAACTGAGGTGAAGGAACTAGTGGAGAGGGAGACACAGCACAGAGAGGAGACTGGATAACTGACAGAACAATGTCCCTCAAAGGAAAAAGGATCCAGTGCTGTCTAAAAATACCTTTTCTGGGAGAACCGAGTACCTGTAATTTTATTTCTTGCTCTTTTTCCTTTATCTGAATAGCATGTTTGGCCTGAGCAATGGGTGTCTCCCACATGCAATCTGACAGGAGGGAAAACAGGCGTTCAACAACCTATGTATTGAAGGAAAAAAAATGGTAACACTTGTAAAGGATCATTTAAACTACTTTTAGAAAAGATAAATCATGTTACAATACTAAGTCACCCTAATACTTAATTTTACCAATGTCTGACAGCTATTTTAGGTAGACGCAAGCTAAAATATCATTTTTTAGAAAGATCATTAACCCATTGCCCTCACTGTTGCCTCAATATCTGAGCCCCTGATGAGGCCATACAGCCTTACATCTTTCTCTCTCTAGATGCCCAAACCTACTAAGAAATTCTATAAATTTTCCTTTCATTATTCAGGTTTTTCTTCTTTCTTTTTTTCGTACAAATTTTCCTTTCATTCTGACCTTGAAAATATTCGCTATACCATTATTTCCTCACATTCTATAAATAACTTAATTCTTTCTCTTTGCTTGGAGATGGAAAACTTAAAAAGAAATCTCAGAAATGAAAGTCATAGATGCTACTGAATAAATGACACATTTGCAACAGAAGAAACTATAATGTTCAATTTGGGGTGAATGACATTGCAGACGTAAAGACCATCTTCTAATAACTTTAAAAAAAGAAACCTGGGCCATCTGATCATCTTCTACACCAGATTCACAAGCTGGCAGCACGGCCTCAAGGACGTGGAGTGCAAGGAGTCTTGTTCTTAAGTTACTGACTAGAGGAATCCCTAGAGGGGGAAGAGACATTTTCTTATTATAAATGTGACAAATTCAAAGTTTTAATAAACTTTCTGAAAAACAATTCCTGAGGCTGTTAACTGAGTATGAAAGGGGGCGTAAGGAAGTGACTGAAATACATACAAGATTATTCTTTCCAGAAGTCTAGCAATGAAGCAAAAGAGAATACAGGAAAAACTTCAAGGACGGGATTGAGAGATGTCTGTTTATAAACTGAGGTGAAGGAACTAGTGGAGAGGGAGACACAGCACAGAGAGGAGACTGGATAACTGACAGAACAATGTCCCTCAAAGGAAAAAGGATCCAGTGCTGTCTAAAAATACCTTTTCTGGGAGAACCGAGTACCTGTAATTTTATTTCTTGCTCTTTTTCCTTTATCTGAATAGCATGTTTGGCCTGAGCAATGGGTGTCTCCCACATGCAATCTGACAGGAGGGAAAACAGGCGTTCAACAACCTATGTATTGAAGGAAAAAGAATGGTAACACTTGTAAAGGATCATTTAAACTACTTTTAGAAAAGATAAATCATGTTACAATACTAAGTCACCCTAATACTTAATTTTACCAATGTCTGACAGCTATTTTAGGTAGACGCAAGCTAAAATATCATTTTTTAGAAAGATCATTAACCCATTGCCCTCACTGTTGCCTCAATATCTGAGCCCCTGATGAGGCCATACAGCCTTACATCTTTCTCTCTCTAGATGCCCAAACCTACTAAGAAATTCTATAAATTTTCCTTTCATTATTCAGGTTTTTCTTCTTTCTTTTTTTCGTACAAATTTTCCTTTCATTCTGACCTTGAAAATATTCGCTATACCATTATTTCCTCACATTCTATAAATAACTTAATTCTTTCTCTTTGCTTGGAGATGGAAAACTTAAAAAGAAATCTCAGAAATGAAAGTCATAGATGCTACTGAATAAATGACACATTTGCAACAGAAGAAACTATAATGTTCAATTTGGGGTGAATGACATTGCAGACGTAAAGACCATCTTCTAATAACTTTAAAAACAGAAACCTGGGCCATCTGATCATCTTCTACACCAGATTCACAAGCTGGCAGCACGGCCTCAAGGACGTGGAGTGCAAGGAGTCTTGTTCTTAAGTTACTGACTAGAGGAATCCCTAGAGGGGGAAGAGACATTTTCTTATTATAAATGTGACAAATTCAAAGTTTTAATAAACTTTCTGAAAAACAATTCCTGAGGCTGTTAACTATTTAGGATGGGATGGACTTCACTTCAGCATATTATCACAAGAATTCTGGATTTACCCCATATCCATTCATGTACATGAATACCCATGTTTGTGTTTCCTTTTTTATGTATATATAAGAGAACAGCCCTATGCCAAATACTGAGGTATGCATTTCACATACATTGAAACTTTGCCGATCCTCACAAATCCTACATTGTATCCTTATTTCACTGATGAGGAAACTGAGGCTCAGAGAGGTTAACTGACTTAAGCAAAGCTACATAGCTCAGTGGAGACAGAAATAGAATTCTAAATGACACATCTGTTAACCTCTAAAGCTCAGGCTTATCATACCCTTTAACTGATTCTGACTGCATCTATGCCCTGATGGACTCACTGGGCTAATGGAAAGTAAAGTCATTTGTATTTTTCTAAAATAAACAAAGACAGAGGCAGGATACTGATGCTCTTTTTTTTCTATCCATTACTATTATTGGGTTGGCCAAAAAGTTATTCCACATTTTCGTAATATCTTAGAGGAAAAACCCAAAAGAATTTTTTGGCCAACCCAATACAACACAATCAATAGAAATAAATTAGTATTTGATTTTTCTTCATGCTCTAAGAACTTGATCAATATTATCATAAGCCGTATCTTATTAAAGGAGAAAATAAGCTATTGTAAGTTATACTAGTAAAGAAAACTAATGGGAAAATAAGTATGTACTTGCTATATATAAGGCTAAGATGTATATCTATAGGAAGAGCAGTAGTTACTTGTAAATGACAGATCTTTTAAGAAAGTAAGAGAAAGGTAAAGGCTCTTTTCAATAAACTGCTGATTTATTTATTTGTAGCACACTTGATCAGTTTTGGAAATTCTTTTAAACACTTTTAACAAGAAATGAATATCTTGCCAGAATCTGGTACAATAAAATGGGAGAATTCTGTTCCAAGAACAATAACATTTAGTATGATTCCATTTTATTTTTTGCAGTTAACGACCACAACTATTTTGTTA
Organism: Tragulus kanchil; assembly: GCA_022376925.1. Taxonomy (NCBI): domain Eukaryota; kingdom Metazoa; phylum Chordata; class Mammalia; order Artiodactyla; family Tragulidae; genus Tragulus; species Tragulus kanchil. Next base: position 283,940,215 of record JAIOJX010000032.1, on the reverse strand, counting down.
ATAACAAGTTGTTTGTATTGTTTATATCAATCTTAGATACAGAATCTGAAGTTTTTAAAAAAATGAATACATGCAAAAAAGTAAAAACAGACACTAATAAATTAAACTGAAAATATGTACATATAAAATAACATATATCACACAAGACTACATTACATTTGAGCACACTTAGGAAAGACCAGGGATGATGAAAAAGTTCTAGAAATGGAGAGCAGTGATGGCTGAGCAACACTGTGAATGTACTTTATATCACTGAAATGCATACTTAAGTGGTTAAAATGTTAAATTTTCTTTTATGTACATTTACTAAAAATAAAATAAAATGAAATAAAAAACAGATTAGGAAAAGACTGATAGTAATCTATGCAAGCAGACCAGACTTTTAGGCTAAGAATCAAGAATTAATTTTAGTTTACAGAACTCTCATAAATAGCATACAACTAAAAGTTATAGTCAAAGCAACAGAAATCATATCATGATGAGAAAGGACAAATTCAGATACACATTCTGATAATCCAAGAAATAAGTTTAAAATCTATGCCAAATTACCACATTAAACAAGATATTCTCTGATATTTTTATTACTATAATCTGAGCAACTAGAGACAAGTTCCCTATATTAAATATATGATCTTCTCCAGTGCTACCTTCTGTTACATACCTGAAGAATATTTCTGAGATGCTATATTTAAAAGCACCTCTGTCCACTTTGGGGAAGCCATTTTTGATTGAATTGCTTTTGAAGATACAACTCTGCGAAGAAAAACTAGAAAATCCCCCAGATGCAGTTCGGCTGCGTGTTGCTTCCTAACAGCAGCTAAGGGTGAACAGACAGGTTTACATTACAACCAAAAGCAAACAGGGAACAGTCTCATATCAAATAACTTACACTGAGAATGCAGTAAGCACCATTTGATTTAAAACCTAGCTGTCAATTAGCTGCCTAGGGCCTGGGTTCAATCCCCAATCAGGGAACCAATATCTTGCCAGAATCTGGTACAATAAAATGGGAGAATTCTGTTCCAAGAACAATAACATTTAGTATGATTCCATTTTATTTTTTGCAGTTAACGACCACAACTATTTTGTTAATAACAAGTTGTTTGTATTGTTTATATCAATCTTAGATACAGAATCTGAAGTTTTTAAAAAAATGAATACATGCAAAAAAGCAAAAACAGACACTAATAAATTAAACTGAAAATATGTACATATAAAATAACATATATCACACAAGACTACATTACATTTGAGCACACTTAGGAAAGACCAGGGATGATGAAAAAGTTCTAGAAATGGAGAGCAGTGATGGCTGAGCAACACTGTGAATGTACTTTATATCACTGAAATGCATACTTAAGTGGTTAAAATGTTAAATTTTCTTTTATGTACATTTACTAAAAATAAAATAAAATGAAATAAAAAACAGATTAGGAAAAGACTGATAGTAATCTATGCAAGCAGACCAGACTTTTAGGCTAAGAATCAAGAATTAATTTTAGTTTACAGAACTCTCATAAATAGCATACAACTAAAAGTTATAGTCAAAGCAACAGAAATCATATCATGATGAGAAAGGACAAATTCAGATACACATTCTGATAATCCAAGAAATAAGTTTAAAATCTATGCCAAATTACCACATTAAACAAGATATTCTCTGATATTTTTATTACTATAATCTGAGCAACTAGAGACAATTTCCCCTATATTAAATATCTGATCTTCTCCAGTGCTACCTTCTGTTACATACCTGAAGAATATTTCTGAGATGCTATATTTAAAAGCACCTCTGTCCACTTTGGGGAAGCCATTTTTGATTGAATTGCTTTTGAAGATACAACTCTGCGAAGAAAAACTAGAAAATCCCCCAGATGCAGTTCGGCTGCGTGTTGCTTCCTAACAGCAGCTAAGGGTGAACAGACAGGTTTACATTACAACCAAAAGCAAACAGGGAACAGTCTCATATCAAATAACTTACACTGAGAATGCAGTAAGCACCATTTGATTTAAAACCTAGCTGTCAATTAGCTGCCTAGGGCCTGGGTTCAATCCCCAATCAGGGAACCAATATCCCACAAACCATGTTGCATGACCAAAAATAAAATTTAAAAAATGCTACAAACTGACAAACATTCCTAAAAAACAAGACTGTGTTGGTGTGTGCATTAGGTTAGCAAAGGAGTTAACAACGCTGATCACATTTTTAAAAAGTCCATGATCTGCCTAGCAACCTTCCCTACCCTCTGGCCCAATCAAATTACGAAATCCATCTCTAAAAAGTCATTGTGCTTTCATATTCTACAAAGAAGCATACTTCTAGGCCTCAGTATGTTTTTCCTGACCTTAAATTCTATGCATAAGAAATTTTTGCACAAACTTGCTCTAAACAACCATCCAGTTCTTTGACCAGCATCAATACCTCTGTCACTCCTCTAACAGCGTCCGCCAGGACTGATGCTGAAGCTGAAGCTTCAATACTTTGGCCATCTAACGTGAAGAGCTGATTCATGGGAAAAGACCCTGATTCTGGGAAAGACTCAGGATAGGAGAAGAGGGGCGGGTAGAGAATGAGATGGTTGGATGGCATCACTGAGTCAATGGACATGAGTTTGAGCAAACTCTAGGAGATAGTGAATGACAAGGAAGCCTGGCGTGCTGCAGTCTATGGAGTCGCAGAGTTGGACATAACTTAGCAGCTGAACAACAACCTTATGTATGTTGAAGCCAAAGAACTTTCTGTTCTTCCTTTAACATACCATGATGTCATATCATCCAACACCCTGCATAATTTCTATTGACTCTGTCAAAAAACTTCTCCAGTGCTACCTTCTGTTACATACCTGAAGAATATTTCTGAGATGCTATTTTGTGTCCACTTTGGGAAGCCATTTTGATTGAATTGCTTTTGAAGATACAACTCTGCGAAGAAAAACTAGAAAATCCCCCAGATGCAGTTCGGCTGCGTGTTGCTTCCTAACAGCAGCTAAGGGTGAACAGACAGGTTTACATTACAACCAAAAGCAAACAGGGAACAGTCTCATATCAAATAACTTACACTGAGAATGCAGTAAGCACCATTTGATTTAAAACCTAGCTGTCAATTAGCTGCCTAGGGCCTGGGTTCAATCCCCAATCAGGGAACCAATATCCCACAAACCATGTTGCATGACCAAAAATAAAATTTAAAAAATGCTACAAACTGACAAACATTCCTAAAAAACAAGACTGTGTTGGTGTGTGCATTAGGTTAGCAAAGGAGTTAACAACGCTGATCACATTTTTAAAAAGTCCATGATCTGCCTAGCAACCTTCCCTACCCTCTGGCCCAATCAAATTACGAAATCCATCTCTAAAAAGTCATTGTGCTTTCATATTCTACAAAGAAGCATACTTCTAGGCCTCAGTATGTTTTTCCTGACCTTAAATTCTATGCATAAGAAATTTTTGCACAAACTTGCTCTAAACAACCATCCAGTTCTTTGACCAGCATCAATACCTCTGTCACTCCTCTAACAGCGTCCCGCCAGGACTGATGCTGAAGCTGAAGCTTCAATACTTTGGCCATCTAACGTGAAGAGCTGATTCATGGGAAAAGACCCTGATTCTGGGAAAGACTCAGGATAGGAGAAGAGGGGCGGGTAGAGAATGAGATGGTTGGATGGCATCACTGAGTCAATGGACATGAGTTTGAGCAAACTCTAGGAGATAGTGAATGACAAGGAAGCCTGGCGTGCTGCAGTCTATGGAGTCGCAGAGTTGGACATAACTTAGCAGCTGAACAACAACCTTATGTATGTTGAAGCCAAAGAACTTTCTGTTCTTCCTTTAACATACCATGATGTCATATCATCCAACACCCTGCATACCTCCCTACCCTGGAGATATGATCCACTCAGAGCCAGGGTAAAGAAGTTTGCCAGTGGGGGTAGATTCCCAGAATGTCAGACCCTAAGGTGCATTAAAACATGGGAAACCTTAACAATTTGAAGACAGACACACCTTTCAGGGAGATTCTGGCATATCATATTAAGAAATACACAGATAAGTCACTTGTGATAGAGGGGAGACCACCTCCCAGCTCAAGGGCAGATCTGATTACAGTCAGTAATTTCTAATGTCTTCCATGGACATCTTGCTAATTAGAGGGCCTTTGTTTTGCTGATGGGTGTGCAGGTCTCTGACAGAACGAGCCTGCTAAGGATAATTAGAGACAAAGCTAAAAGCTCCTTCTTTACATTTCCTTCTCACAGCACTCTCTTTACTTCTTCAGTCATTGCTAACACACATTTTTTTGTGATATTAGTTTGAAGAACATAAATTAGCCTTGTCCTGAGTACCTACATCTCACTCCAACCTTGTTCCTACATACTCCTTCAAAATCTAGTTTAAAAGCTACCGCTTTTATGATGCGCTCTCTCTTGGTAGAGACCCTTAGGGAAATCTCTTTTAAGAGGCCTCCATCCAACCCCACTCTCACTCCTAGCAAGTTTTTTTTTTTTTTTTTCCCAGCAAGTTTTTTTTTTTTTTTTTTTGGCCACTACTGTCGGTCTTTCATTTATCTATTTTCATCCATCTTTATTCTTTGGCCTGTGTGGGCCTCTCATCGCAGTGGCCCCTGTTGCTGCAGAGCACCGGCTCTGGGCACATGCACTCCAGAGCTCCGGTTCGGTAGTTGGGCACATTGATCCAGCTGCTCCACAGCACGTGGGATTTTCCAGGCCAGGGATTGAACCGGAGTCCCTTATCCTTACCTACTGGACCACCAGGGAAGCCCCTCCAGCAAGTATTGTTGTAACAAGACAATCAATTATTTAAAGGAGATCTTAACTATAAAGTTGGTTGATACAACTTGATGATAATAGTTTGTTTCAGCATTAGTACTATGTTTAAAATGAAGACTACGCTTTAAGAAGGTTTGCCAGTGGGGTAGATTCCAAAGAACTTTCTGTTCTTCCTTTAACATACCATGAATGTCCCCCCAAAACCCTCAGAGCCAGGGTAAAGAAGTTTGCCAGTGGGGGTAGATTCCCAGAATGTCAGACCCTAAGGTGCATTAAAACATGGGAAACCTTAACAATTTGAAGACAGACACACCTTTCAGGGAGATTCTGGCATATCATATTAAGAAATACACAGATAAGTCACTTGTGATAGAGGGGAGACCACCTCCCAGCTCAAGGGCAGATCTGATTACAGTCAGTAATTTCTAATGTCTTCCATGGACATCTTGCTAATTAGAGGGCCTTTGTTTTGCTGATGGGTGTGCAGGTCTCTGACAGAACGAGCCTGCTAAGGATAATTAGAGACAAAGCTAAAAGCTCCTTCTTTACATTTCCTTCTCACAGCACTCTCTTTACTTCTTCAGTCATTGCTAACACACATTTTTTTGTGATATTAGTTTGAAGAACATAAATTAGCCTTGTCCTGAGTACCTACATCTCACTCCAACCTTGTTCCTACATACTCCTTCAAAATCTAGTTTAAAAGCTACCGCTTTTATGATGCGCTCTCTCTTGGTAGAGACCCTTAGGGAAATCTCTTTTAAGAGGCCTCCATCCAACCCCACTCTCACTCCTAGCAAGTTTTTTTTTTTTTTTTTCCCAGCAAGTTTTTTTTTTTTTTTTTTTGGCCACTACTGTCGGTCTTTCATTTATCTATTTTCATCCATCTTTATTCTTTGGCCTGTGTGGGCCTCTCATCGCAGTGGCCCCTGTTGCTGCAGAGCACCGGCTCTGGGCACATGCACTCCAGAGCTCCGGTTCGGTAGTTGGGCACATTGATCCAGCTGCTCCACAGCACGTGGGATTTTCCAGGCCAGGGATTGAACCGGAGTCCCTTATCCTTACCTACTGGACCACCAGGGAAGCCCCTCCAGCAAGTATTGTTGTAACAAGACAATCAATTATTTAAAGGAGATCTTAACTATAAAGTTGGTTGATACAACTTGATGATAATAGTTTGTTTCAGCATTAGTACTATGTTTAAAATGAAGACTACGCTTTATTTTCAGTTAAGTTATTTTAGAGAGTATGTAGAGTTATTAATATCTGGTCTGCCTAACTGAAGCGCCTGGCCACCACTGACCAGAAGCAATCTTATTTGCAGCCATCCTCATAAACAGAAAGGGTACAACCCGAGGGGAATGGATGTGGACTCAGTCTGCTGTCACATCTACTGAGATGCATCACAGTTTCTTCTTCCCTGTTTTTTTTTAACTGGATATGAAAGGATCCAGTTTTTTGGGGGAAACTAATGGCCGAGAAGTAACTCTACTGCCTTTCCTGTTATCCATATATCCAGTGCTCAACAGAGGGTGGTGAGAAACTGTTACCTTAACAGCCCTGTACCCCCAACTGTACCTCAAGAAAGAGGGAGGTGGCAGTAAAAGCCTGTTTTTTTATTTTGCCATGCCTTGGGAGTCTCACCACACTCTTTGTATAAGCAACATGCTCTTTATATAAAAAAGAACTAACCTGCCACACATTTAGCCTCTGAAACCAGAAGTTAGCCCTCAAGGAGAGACTCATACATCCTCCTAGATTCTGACCAAAGAGGTTTAGCTATTTCTTCTGAGCTTACTGCATTACACTGCAATCATTTGTTTATAAACATCTGCCTTCCTCATTATCCTAGAAGACCCTGGAGGGCAGAGATAATGTTTTGTCATTTTTGCATCCTGAGCATGTTCCTCTACTTACCCACCTACCTATACAGTATTAATAGTTAAACACTCCTTTATTTAAATATTCATTACAGTATTCCAACATTAACATTTATTGAGCTCTTATTATGGGCCAGGCACCGCACTAAGTCCTTTACAAGGAACAAATTATTTAATCCTTGTAATAGTCTTGGAAGCTTGGGTCTATTATCCTTATTTCATCTATCTACCTATCTAGTCCAGGAAGGACTCAACAGGCCCCAGAGCTTATTGTGGTGATAAGACACTGGTAAGTTACACAGAATTTTTTTTCCACAAATGATAAATTTTTTCAACCTAATACCTTAATTATATAACTGACGTATATAGTAGTTCTCCTGTTAAGGGTTTACATTTTAGTGAAATACAACAGTCACTATATTTTTTATGTTTTTGTTTTTTTTTCTCCTAGACGTGCTGTGCAACCTTGGTTTCCTGCCCAGGGCTTGAACCTATACCCTTGGCAGGAAAAGCACAGAGTCTTAACCACTGGACCACTAGGGAATTCTCACGATGTTGATTATAGTTTTTTAAAGATACAAGCAGATGACCCTATTACAGCAACCAAAATTATTACAGCTAAGCATAATGAAGAATTTTTTTTTAGTTAGTGACTAGGAACCGAACAGTCTAGCAATCGTAAAGGAAGTAGCATAAAGGCCTGTACTATCATATGTGAAGAAAATAGCTATAGTCATTGCTCTGTGAGAAAAGGGGATCCTTCACAGGTGCTGTGTGACGGTCTGGAAGGGTGAGATTGGGGGTGGGGGGGATATACATATGACTAATCTGAGAACATACATATCTGTAAACAATAAAATTCTATAAAAGTTAAAAGCAAAATAAAAGTTAAAAAAAAAAAAAAAAGAACAGCCTAGCAAGAAGTTCAGAGCCCCTAATTCTAACCCAATTTCCAAATATTAAAATCCTTGGTCCTGGAAGAGCACTTAAACCAAGACCGCAACTTAAGAGATGAGGTGTCAGGATCACATGCTACAAAAATGTAATCTAGGAAAATCAGTCACTGAGAACCTCCAGGCTCTAGAGACAATAGCCAAGGAGAGACTGAACCTAGATTTTTGAGTGGTATAGTTGCTACATCAGGGTTAACTGACTGTAAAGAGTGGAAGTTCACCAGAGGTACAGAAAAGGGGTTTTAAATAAACAAATAAAAATACTTTCATGTGCCTCACAACAGAAAGAAGTCTCCATTCTAAAGATATTCACACAATATGAATTCAATAAATGCTCATAAATAACGACAAAGAAAACATTTATGATACCTCTGAAATCTCTCTTCTCAATTTCCCCGCTGGAGTCAATTTTTTCTTATCCTCTTCTCCATCTCCAAAAGAGGCCATAAGACACTGGTAAGTTACACAGAATTTTTTTTCCACAAATGATAAATTTTTTCAACCTAATACCTTAATTATATAACTGACGTATATAGTAGTTCTCCTGTTAAGGGTTTACATTTTAGTGAAATACAACAGTCACTATATTTTTTATGTTTTTGTTTTTTTTTCTCCTAGACGTGCTGTGCAACCTTGGTTTCCTGCCCAGGGCTTGAACCTATACCCTTGGCAGGAAAAGCACAGAGTCTTAACCACTGGACCACTAGGGAATTCTCACGATGTTGATTATAGTTTTTTAAAGATACAAGCAGATGACCCTATTACAGCAACCAAAATTATTACAGCTAAGCATAATGAAGAATTTTTTTTTAGTTAGTGACTAGGAACCGAACAGTCTAGCAATCGTAAAGGAAGTAGCATAAAGGCCTGTACTATCATATGTGAAGAAAATAGCTATAGTCATTGCTCTGTGAGAAAAGGGATCCTTCACAGGTGCTGTGTGACGGTCTGGAAGGGTGAGATTGGGGGTGGGGGGGATATACATATGACTAATCTGAGAACATACATATCTGTAAACAATAAAATTCTATAAAAGTTAAAAGCAAAATAAAAGTTAAAAAAAAAAAAGAACAGCCTAGCAAGAAGTTCAGAGCCCCTAATTCTAACCCAATTTCCAAATATTAAAATCCTTGGTCCTGGAAGAGCACTTAAACCAAGACCGCAACTTAAGAGATGAGGTGTCAGGATCACATGCTACAAAAATGTAATCTAGGAAAATCAGTCACTGAGAACCTCCAGGCTCTAGAGACAATAGCCAAGGAGAGACTGAACCTAGATTTTTGAGTGGTATAGTTGCTACATCAGGGTTAACTGACTGTAAAGAGTGGAAGTTCACCAGAGGTACAGAAAAGGGGTTTTAAATAAACAAATAAAAATACTTTCATGTGCCTCACAACAGAAAGAAGTCTCCATTCTAAAGATATTCACACAATATGAATTCAATAAATGCTCATAAATAACGACAAAGAAAACATTTATGATACCTCTGAAATCTCTCTTCTCAATTTCCCCGCTGGAGTCAATTTTTTTTTCTTCTTCTTCATCCTCTTCTCCATCTCCAAAAGAGGCCATAAGCAATACACCAGCCTGGGACAACAAATTCTTCAACTGACTACAGAGAAGATCCAACAAAGACTGAACTACCTTGGGGCTCAGTTTATCAGCATAGGTCCTATGTGAAATAACAAGGGAAAATGGTAATTATACAGAAGGACGAATGTGCTTAAACACATAAAGGAGATTAGGAGGGAAAAGGTAGTACCAAAAATGTGAAAGCCCCACCCCCACAAAGTTCTACTGAGACATCTATAATGCTCACCCTGTAGTGATGGCTAGAATCTGGAGCAATCTTGTACTAGCCACTTTTAAAGCTGTGCTAAGCTGGGAAACACCTGATTTTGGCAACAACTGAAGAGGTTGTCCTAGCATGGTGTCTGTGCCACATAACTGTGACAATACATTTAGCAAACCAGTGGAAATCGCCAAAGAAACATCTACTGGCTGATAGTGAACACTCAGAGCAAAAACTGTAACCAAAAGGAGACGCTGCTGGGCTTCTAGAACAAAAGAGAGAAAGACAATTGAGAATCTTCTTTGAAGTTACAAAAGCATTGACTAAAATAAGTCATATTTCAAAATATAACCAGTAGCATGGAACACTGTTACACTTTCAAGTAGTTATTCTTTGCAGGTAAGCTGAGCTACTACGGTTGAACGCAGAACATTAGCTACCAAGTATAACTCCAGGCCAAAATGTAACTTGCATCTTATATTTGCATGTGCAGTGACTCACCAATGTGGTGTTTGTTGGCTTGCAGGGCTCTCTCCAGGGTAGCAGACAACTGTTGATAAATCTTATGCACAGCCACCTGGATTTCAATCTGAATACTTCTCTTAGCTGCTCTGATCCCATCCTAAATTACACATAAAGATTTACCTTTTCTATCAACAACAGTAACACTTCCTACCCAAATGAAAGTAACAGCATTTTATTCCTAGCTCAATACTAGAGCCCTATGGTGGTTTTTAATTATTTGGCATATTTCAGTATATAAAAGTTAAACTTATACTTCAATGATTGAAAATTTTTGATTCTATAAAATCTTTCTCCTTTTCCACCAAGCAGTTTTTCTCCAAAAGAGGCCATAAGCAATACACCAGCCTGGGACAACAAATTCTTCAACTGACTACAGAGAAGATCCAACAAAGACTGAACTACCTTGGGGCTCAGTTTATCAGCATAGGTCCTATGTGAAATAACAAGGGAAAATGGTAATTATACAGAAGGACGAATGTGCTTAAACACATAAAGGAGATTAGGAGGGAAAAGGTAGTACCAAAAATGTGAAAGCCCCACCCCCACAAAGTTCTACTGAGACATCTATAATGCTCACCCTGTAGTGATGGCTAGAATCTGGAGCAATCTTGTACTAGCCACTTTTAAAGCTGTGCTAAGCTGGGAAACACCTGATTTTGGCAACAACTGAAGAGGTTGTCCTAGCATGGTGTCTGTGCCACATAACTGTGACAATACATTTAGCAAACCAGTGGAAATCGCCAAAGAAACATCTACTGGCTGATAGTGAACACTCAGAGCAAAAACTGTAACCAAAAGGAGACGCTGCTGGGCCTCTGAAGGGAAAAAAAAAGAGAGAGAGAAAGACAATTGAGAATCTTCTTTGAAGTTACAAAAGCATTGACTAAAATAAGTCATATTTCAAAATATAACCAGTAGCATGGAACACTGTTACACTTTCAAGTAGTTATTCTTTGCAGGTAAGCTGAGCTACTACGGTTGAACGCAGAACATTAGCTACCAAGTATAACTCCAGGCCAAAATGTAACTTGCATCTTATATTTGCATGTGCAGTGACTCACCAATGTGGTGTTTGTTGGCTTGCAGGGCTCTCTCCAGGGTAGCAGACAACTGTTGATAAATCTTATGCACAGCCACCTGGATTTCAATCTGAATACTTCTCTTAGCTGCTCTGATCCCATCCTAAATTACACATAAAGATTTACCTTTTCTATCAACAACAGTAACACTTCCTACCCAAATGAAAGTAACAGCATTTTATTCCTAGCTCAATACTAGAGCCCTATGGTGGTTTTTAATTATTTGGCATATTTCAGTATATAAAAGTTAAACTTATACTTCAATGATTGAAAATTTTTGATTCTATAAAATCTTTCTCCTTTTCCACCAAGCAGTTTTTCTCTCTAAACAAGGAAGGCATAAAGAGAACACTTAAAAATCACAGTTCAAGCAATCAGAGAAACTAAGTAAAATAATCAAGTCTAAAATGTACATTCTTGAAACCCATCATCCCAAATACCAAACCCTATCCCAGTTTCCATCTACCTGTATGCAACTTGGCTAAGAAGCAATAAAACAGAGCCAGCAAAGATCTAAAAGCACAATAGCGCCATGGTTTACCTAATGGCTTATCTGACTGCAGCTATACTACTACTATTTGTTACTCAGGAATGAAACCAATGACATATCTGGAAGTCATTTGGGCCTTTATATGCATTTTTTTTTTAATTTTTGGACTCTTTTGTTGTTTTTTTATTTATTTATTTTCATCCATCTTCATTATTTGGCCTGTGTGGGCCTCCCATTACAGTGGCCTCTCTCCTTGCAGAGCACCAGCTCTGGACGCATGTGCCCCAGAGCACTGGCTCATAATTGGACACACTGGTATCCACAGCATGTGGGATCTTCCCAGGCCAGGGATCAAACCAGTGCACACTGCACTGCAAGGCGAACTCTTTTTACCCACTGGATACCAGGGAAACCCCCAGGTTTTTATATTTTTAAACCTCAATTCTAAACAGCAAAAAAGTTTAGCATTATTAAACAGGTACTGTAAAAATACATGTAAAATCTGAAGATACTGCAAGCTGTCACGCTCACAGGACAGCTGTGTCACCTACCTGATAGTGATGCAATCGGCCACTCTCTCCTTTGGCTCCTGCATGGCCGACAGTGCCTAAACCAAAACACCCTGCTAGAAACTGAAGCCTCACAGATGTGAGCAGAGTGGATGACTGGAAACCTGAGCTCGATCTGCTTCCCATCAGAGAGATGCTACCTTTTTCTTCCATTCCAGACAACAGAACAAGTATCTGGTGAAGTGCCTCTAAGCGAAGCTTACAAAAAGGTAAAATAAACATATTTTAGAATTCTTCATTGAACTGAGACACAAATAGTGCTCTACATCATAGGCAATTTATTTCTTAGAACTCAGAGAATTCTGGTTATTTCTTAGGAATCCAACCTATCAAGATAAATATTTATTTTTGTATTATGACTTTAAAAATTAAAATATCTGTAAGGTCTCCACAGATACTTCAGTATAAAAGAGATTACAGAGTACAATGGGAAAAGTAGCAAATTTGGAAGTAGGAAACCAAGTTTCAAGGCCAGAGTAATCCAATTACTATGCAGCCTTTTGAAACTCAACTTTCTGAGTCTCGGTTTCTTTAGGTATAAAATGAGACTTTGGGCTTCCCCTGGTGGTCCAGTGGGTAAGGACACCGCCTTGCAGTGCAAGGGGCGCCGGTTCGAGCCCTGGCCTGGGAAGATCCCACGTGCTGCGGAGCGGCTGGACTGATGTGTCCAATGACCGAGCCGGAGCTCTGGAGCGCATGCGCCCAGAGCCGGTGCTCTGCAATGACAGACACCACCGCAATGGGAGGCCCACAGGAGCCAAAGAACAAAGACGGATGAAAATAGAGAAATGAAAGACCAATAGAAGTGGCCCGCCTGCTCCCCTCCCTTCCCAACCCGAACCCCGCCCAAAATAAATAAATAAATCTTTAAAAAAAAAAAAAATGAGACTTTAATCTATTCACAGGGTGATTGTGATGCTCGTGAAGAGATATATGTGACACTTTCAAAAGTGTCAAGTAGTAAGGATACTGCTTCCTTAACTTACAGTGTTAATACAGAATGACTATTTTTAAATTTATTTTTAAATATTGGCCTCTTTTATTGGTTTTTTATTTATTTATTTTCATTCATCTTTATTCTTTGGCCTGTGTGGGCCTCCCATTGCAGTGGCCTCTCCCATAGCAGAGCACCAGCTATGGGTGCATGAGCTCCAGAGCACTGGCTCATGATTGGACACACCGGTCCAGTCACTGTGCAGCACATAGGATCTTCCCCGGCCAGGGATTGAACTGGTGCCCCTTGCACTGGAAGGCAGACTCTCTATCCACTGGACCACCAGGGAAGCCCCAGAATGACTACTCTTTTTTTTTTTTTTTTTAAGATTTATTTATTTATTTTGGGTGGGGGTCGGGTTGGGGAGGGAGGGGAGCGGGTGGGCCACTTCTATTGGTCTTTCATTTCTCTATTTTCATCCATCTTTGTTCTCCGGCTCCTGTGGGCCTCCAATCGCGGTGGCGTCTGTCGTTGCAGAGCGCCGACTCTGGGCGCAGGCGCTCCAGAGCTCCAGCTTGGTGATTGGACACATCGGTCCAGCCGCTCCGCGGCACGTGGGATCTTCCCAGGCCAGGTATCGAACCAGAGCCCCTCACACTGCAAGGCGGTGTCCTTACCCACTGGACCACCAGGGGAAGCCCCAGAATGACTACTCTTTAGTTCAAGAATTAGAAGACGTATTTCCAAAAGGTCTCTCTGCGGTTCGCTTGAACTGTGGGCTTTATCTTCCCTAAGAGGACATACCCACCACAGCAGTCAACTGGCCTACCCCTCCTTTTTTTGTTTAATAAACATTTTATTTAGAAAATTTTATATCTATAGAAGAGTTGTAAAGATAGTACAGAGAGTTCCTGTATACTTTTCCCCAAGCTTCTCCTAATGTTAACATCTTACATAATTATGGTACACTTAATCAAAACAAATTAACGTTGGTGTAACACCAGGGACTAAACCATAGAATTTATTTGGACGTCACCAGTTTTGTCCATAATGCCCCTTTTATGTTCCGGGATCCAATCCAGAATATCACATTACATTTAGTTGCCTTTTCCTTGTCTGTTCCAGCTTGTATCTGTTTTCCAAGACCTTGACGCTTACACAGGGCTGTTCCTGTATTTTATAGAATGTCCCTCAATTACAGTTTGCCTAATGTTTTTTTCCTATTTAGACTACAGATATGGATTTCAGAGATGAATATTATAAAGTCTCCCTCTCATCATATGATTATCAGCATGCATGTTATTAGTATAATCTATTACTGTTGATATTAATCTTGATCACTTGGTTAAGGTGATGTTTGCCAGGTTTCTGCAATGTAAAATTACTATATTTTTTCTATTTTCACACTCTATTATAAGTCACTAAGTCTCAAGAGGAAGAAAATTAAGCTTCACCTCCCGGCTGGAAGAGTATCAAATAACTTGAGGACACATTAAAACCACAATCATTAATAAATATTCTGAGGGAGATACTTAAGAGGCTTTGCTCACTAATTTAGCATTTAAAATCAATGCCTTGAAGGTCTGGGCCATTTGGTCTTTCATTTCTCTATTTTCATCCATCTTTGTTCTCCGGCTCCTGTGGGCCTCCAATCGCGGTGGCGTCTGTCGTTGCAGAGCGCCGACTCTGGGCGCAGGCGCTCCAGAGCTCCAGCTTGGTGATTGGACACATCGGTCCAGCCGCTCCGCGGCACGTGGGATCTTCCCAGGCCAGGTATCGAACCAGAGCCCCTCACACTGCAAGGCGGTGTCCTTACCCACTGGACCACCAGGGGAAGCCCCAGAATGACTACTCTTTAGTTCAAGAATTAGAAGACGTATTTCCAAAAGGTCTCTCTGCGGTTCGCTTGAACTGTGGGCTTTATCTTCCCTAAGAGGACATACCCACCACAGCAGTCAACTGGCCTACCCCTCCTTTTTTTGTTTAATAAACATTTTATTTAGAAAATTTTATATCTATAGAAGAGTTGTAAAGATAGTACAGAGAGTTCCTGTATACTTTTCCCCAAGCTTCTCCTAATGTTAACATCTTACATAATTATGGTACACTTAATCAAAACAAATTAACGTTGGTGTAACACCAGGGACTAAACCATAGAATTTATTTGGACGTCACCAGTTTTGTCCATAATGCCCCTTTTATGTTCCGGGATCCAATCCAGAATATCACATTACATTTAGTTGCCTTTTCCTTGTCTGTTCCAGCTTGTATCTGTTTTCCAAGACCTTGACGCTTACACAGGGCTGTTCCTGTATTTTATAGAATGTCCCTCAATTACAGTTTGCCTAATGTTTTTTTCCTATTTAGACTACAGATATGGATTTCAGAGATGAATATTATAAAGTCTCCCTCTCATCATATGATTATCAGCATGCATGTTATTAGTATAATCTATTACTGTTGATATTAATCTTGATCACTTGGTTAAGGTGATGTTTGCCAGGTTTCTGCAATGTAAAATTACTATATTTTTTCTATTTTCACACTCTATTATAAGTCACTAAGTCTCAAGAGGAAGAAAATTAAGCTTCACCTCCCGGCTGGAAGAGTATCAAATAACTTGAGGACACATTAAAACCACAATCATTAATAAATATTCTGAGGGAGATACTTAAGAGGCTTTGCTCACTAATTTTAGCATTTATCATTATTAGCATGATCTAATCTAGCCCTTTTAAAATAGAGACAAATGTGTCAAAAATGCATCCTCTTAAGAGCAGATCTCTAAGAGCAGAGCAATCTTACTCTAGTTTCTAGGAGACAAGGAAACACCTAGTGATTAGAGTATTTTGTTGTATAACATAGCCATTAAAAAATACACTTTTGTTTGCTGCAAACAAAGTATCATGTTGCTTTGGTTAAGAGGGCAACCAATTGAAAAGAAAGGAAAGGGGGAGGCAAAGAGTAAAAGAAAAGGCAAAATTTTTCCTGCAATTGTACATTCAGGGGTACAGGTTTAAGTTTCTATAATGCCTCATAAGGAGTAAATATCAGACTTACTTCTGCCCTTAACTGTTGCTGCTCCATTGCAATGATGGAGGCCTGGGGACTTGTCGACATACTTTCTTCTGGCTCTTTAAAGCCTGGGGCATTCCCCACATCTCCACTCACAAAGCTCACAACATTTTCAATCAAAGTGTGAACTCCCAAAGACTTGGTAAGATCAAAATCAGATTCAAAGGAGTAGGAGGAGGAGTGGCACAACCAGTCTCTGTTATGTTTCAGGCGAGCCCAAGAGTCGCTCAGAGACTCCAACTGACTGTGCATAGGACCTACAGACAAACAGAACAAACACGCATCAGTGATGACCAAGAAGAGCATATATTCTGAAACTAGATGAGGACTGAGTGCAGCTACCATACCAACTGGTGAGATGGATACTCATGTCTGAATACATGCATGCACTAAGTGAATCTGAGCAAAATGCTTTGGTAAAAAAACAAACAAACAAAAACTAGAGCAATGTAAGAAAACAAAGGGAAAGCCCTGTTTGATGTACCAGTGTCTCTGTAAGCGTTTTAGCAACACGCTGCCACAAGGAAAAGAAAGGCAGAAGCTGTTCTCAAAATGCTTAGCTTAAAATGCTCTGCAGTATTAAACCAGACCATCATTTACGACCACAATGGAACTAGGCACTTAGGACACTGCGGTAAGACCAACTAGCACTAAAACTTCACCTGATTTAACATTAATACTATAAAGAGTGAATTAAGACTGTGCAAAAAGAAAGTGTCCACATATCTGCAGTGAAATATTACCAAAAAATGAATATAGAAGGGCAAGTAAACTTACACAAAAAGGAGACATAATAAACATCACCTTTGGGTTTCATTAACCTAAGAAACATTTTCACTGGGCGAGATGACATTTATTGCAGGCTGTGAAACTTGTTTATAGAAGAAGGAAAGTTTCACAAATAAGAATATGTAAGATTTACTATACAATTATATCTACATAAAATTACCAAGTAGTGTAAAAACAGTGGCTAAATATAATATCATTAGTTTTGCCAGTGGGCATTTGATAGGTTAAAACCTTTACATTAGACAGCAAAAAATTTAATATGTTTGATCACAACACTGTCCAAGACATGTGCCAACACTGGCTTTAAATAAATCTATCAATGTCTAATTCTTAGAAGCTTTGTCTTTTCTCATTTAACTGATCTCAGGTACATGAGTTACAGTAAGCATACTCTTTGCCTCATGATCTACTTCATCACTGGTCCATGCATGGCCTGCTTTCATATTTATATTTATTTATAACAAATTTAAACACTGGAACTAGAAAACTGGCAGAATACTATCTATCTGTTCCTCCCCTGACCCATCTCTCTCCTGTGTCCTTTCACCTAAGGTTTTCATTACTGTTGTTAAATATTGTTTTATATGTATTCCCAAGACAAATAATGTTTAGTATTAGTTGTCTGTGACTTTATAGAAAAGTACCAGTTTATATTTTTGAACATAACTGCGTTCTGTATAATACTGCTAAAACTCATTCACATTATTCCATGTAGCCATGGCTCACTTCTTTGCGTTTTGTGTAATATATTTCTGCGTGAATATACCAAATTTTTCTATTAGGAATGAATCTTGAGGTACCTAATAAAGTATGTATTACAAAAACTACATGTGCTACATACGAGATGGAAAAAATCTGGGATGAGGACTACCGATGCCCAAAGAGAAAATGAACTAACACCATACTGACTTTATAACTTATTTTTGAACTATTACACTGATGTTAGGAAAACCTTAGGACTTCAAAATGAGACACAAGAATTCACAATAGGCAGTTAACACTATAAAGCAACTATGATATACTTTGTATGAATTCTACTAATATAATTTGTAATGACAAAGAATACATAGTTTATGTGAATTCCATATTTTAGGAAGCTTCTTAAGATTAAAAAATGTTAGATTTTCAGTTCTACTGGGCATAAAAAAAAGAAACAATCTGAAAATTTATCCAAACTGAAGAGATGAATATTTCTCCAAGTAAAATCGAAAAGAGTAAAACTCTCAAAGAAAAATGTCATAGATGCATAATGTATTAAATTAAAAATGATATTCAAAGAATAAAGCAGGGGTTAATGTGGAAAAAAAATAACCATTTTCCATTTCCTTAAGTATCCCCAAATTAGAATCTGGATTTAACCTTAACTTACAAATGCTATTTTTCGGCTCTTAGCATTGAACTTATTGGTTCAATAATAAAATTTCAGAATAAAAAGTTCTTACAGTTTCCAATATTCATATATTATTTTTCAAAATGAAAACAAAATCTGCGAAGAGTTAATATTAGAACCACAGAAGCAAAAGCAACCTTAAAGAATATCTAGTCCAGTGTCTCACTTGAGGAAACAGAGGCTCAAAAAAAAATGACCTTCTAAATTAATAAAACTAATTCCTTAAGTTTATGGGAGGTGGTCTTACATTTTTATTGCTATTAACCAACTCACAAATCAATGATCCATGGGTATTTCACTGCCTACCTACACCAAGGTACAATTGTGAGGAATCTCGAAGTAGTGAATTGTCTTAATAAATTCCAAAATATCCTAAGGAATATCAATATCACAATAATCCAAGTCTATGCCCCAACACTAATGCCAAAGTAGCTGAAGCTGAACGGTTCTATGAAGACCTACAAGACTCGGAGTACGAAATGAAGCAAGGAGGCTAACAGAGTTTTGCCAAGAGAATACACTGGTCATACCAAACACCCTCTTCGATCAACACAAGAGATGAGTAAACACATGGACATCACCAAATAGTCAATACTGAAATCATATTGACTATATTCTTGGCAGCTGAAGATGGAGAAGCTCTATACAGTCAGCAAAAACAAAACTGGGAGCTGACTGTGGCTCAGATCATGAACTCCTTACTGTAAAATTCAGACTTAAATTGAAGAGCATAGGCAAAACCACTAGGCCATTCAGGTAAGACCTAAATCAAATCCCTTAGGATTATACGGTGGAAGTGACAAACAGATTCAAGGGATTAGATCTGATAGAGTACCTGAAGAACTATGGACAGAGGTTGGTAACATTATACATTATACATGAGGCAGCGATCAAAACCATCCCCAAGAAAAGAAATGCAAAATGGCAAAATGGTTGCCTGAGGAGGTCTTACAAACAGTTGAAAAAAGAAGAGAAGTGAAAGGCAAAGGAGAAAAGGAAAGATACAGCTGTCTAATGCAGAGTTTCAGAGAATAGCAAGGAGAGATAAGAAAGCCTTCTTCAGCAAACAATGCAGAGAAACAGAAGAATAGAGGAAAACAATAAAGTGGGAAAGATTAAAGACCTCTTCAAGAAAATTAGATACCAAAGGAACACTTCATACAAAGATGGGCACAATAAAGGGCAGAAATGGTATGGACCTAACAGAGAAGATTTTAAGAAGAGATGGTAGGAACACACAGAGCTATACAAAAAAAGTCATAATGACTTGAATAACCATGATGGTATGATCACTCACCTAGAGCCAGACATCTTGAAGTGTGAAGTCAAGAGGGCCTTAGGAAGCACAGATGAACATAGCTAGTGGAGGTGATGGAATTACAGCTGAACTATTTCAAATCCTAAAAGATGATGCTTTAAAGCTGATGTAGTCAATATCACAATAATCCAAGTCTATGCCCCAACACTAATGCCAAAGTAGCTGAAGCTGAACGGTTCTATGAAGACCTACAAGACTCGGAGTACGAAATGAAGCAAGGAGGCTAACAGAGTTTTGCCAAGAGAATACACTGGTCATACCAAACACCCTCTTCGATCAACACAAGAGATGAGTAAACACATGGACATCACCAAATAGTCAATACTGAAATCATATTGACTATATTCTTGGCAGCTGAAGATGGAGAAGCTCTATACAGTCAGCAAAAACAAAACTGGGAGCTGACTGTGGCTCAGATCATGAACTCCTTACTGTAAAATTCAGACTTAAATTGAAGAGCATAGGCAAAACCACTAGGCCATTCAGGTAAGACCTAAATCAAATCCCTTAGGATTATACGGTGGAAGTGACAAACAGATTCAAGGGATTAGATCTGATAGAGTACCTGAAGAACTATGGACAGAGGTTGGTAACATTATACATTATACATGAGGCAGCGATCAAAACCATCCCCAAGAAAAGAAATGCAAAATGGCAAAATGGTTGCCTGAGGAGGTCTTACAAACAGTTGAAAAAAGAAGAGAAGTGAAAGGCAAAGGAGAAAAGGAAAGATACAGCTGTCTAATGCAGAGTTTCAGAGAATAGCAAGGAGAGATAAGAAAGCCTTCTTCAGCAAACAATGCAGAGAAACAGAAGAATAGAGGAAAACAATAAAGTGGGAAAGATTAAAGACCTCTTCAAGAAAATTAGATACCAAAGGAACACTTCATACAAAGATGGGCACAATAAAGGGCAGAAATGGTATGGACCTAACAGAGAAGATTTTAAGAAGAGATGGTAGGAACACACAGAGCTATACAAAAAAAGTCATAATGACTTGAATAACCATGATGGTATGATCACTCACCTAGAGCCAGACATCTTGAAGTGTGAAGTCAAGAGGGCCTTAGGAAGCACAGATGAACATAGCTAGTGGAGGTGATGGAATTACAGCTGAACTATTTCAAATCCTAAAAGATGATGCTTTAAAGCTGATGTAGTCAATATGCCAGCAAATTCGGAAAACTCGCCAGTGATCTCGGGACTGGAAAAGATCAGTTTTCATTCCAATCCCAAACAAGGGCGATGCCAAAGAATGTTCACACTACTGCACAATTGTGCTCACTTCACGTGCAAGTAAGGTAATGCACAAAGTCCTCCAAGCTGGGCTTCAATAGTATGTGAACCGAGAACTTCCATATGTACAGAGTTAGAAAAGCAAGAGGAACCAAGTATCAAATCGCCATCTGTTGGATCACAGAGAAAGCAAGGAAATTCCAGAAAAACATCTATTTCTGCTTCATTGGCTATGTTAAAGCTTTGACTGTGTGGATCACAACAAACCGGAAAATTCTTGAAGAGATGGGAATACCAGAACACCTTACCTGCCTCCTGAGAAATCTGTATGCAGGTCAAGAAGCAACATTTAGAACTATACATGGAACAATGAACCTGTTCCAAATTGAGAAAAGAATGCGTCAAGGCCATATACTGTCACCCTACTTATTTAACTTATATTCAGAGTATATTATGTGAAATGCTGGTCTGGATGAAATCACGAGTTGGCAATCAAGACTGCTGGGAGAAAACTCAACAATCTCAGATATGGGAATGTTTCTCCACTACGGGGAGAAAACAAAGAGGAACTTAAGAGCCTCTTGATGAAGGTGAAAGAGGAGAGTGAAAAACCTGACTCAAAATTCAAGATTCAAAACATGAAGATGATGGCATCTGATCCTGTAACTTCATGGCAAATTGAAGGGGAAACAATGGAAACGGTGACAGATTTTCATGGGCTCCAAAATCACTGAGGATGGTGATTGCAGCCATGAGATTAAAAGACGCTTGCTCCTTGGAAGAAAACCTATGACAGACCTAGATAGTATATTAAAAGGCAGAGACATCACTTAGCTGACAAAGGTCTGTATAGTCAAAGCTATGGTTTTTCCAGTAGTCATGTACGGACATGAGAGCTGGATCATAAAGAAGGCTGAGCACTGAAGAACTGACATGTTCGAACTGTGGTGCTGGAGAAGACTCTTGGGCAAAGAGATCAAACGTCCGAGAATCAACCCTGTAAATCGCTGAAAAAAAGTAGTTCAATATGCCAGCAAATTCGGAAAACTCGCCAGTGATCTCGGGACTGGAAAAGATCAGTTTTCATTCCAATCCCAAACAAGGGCGATGCCAAAGAATGTTCACACTACTGCACAATTGTGCTCACTTCACGTGCAAGTAAGGTAATGCACAAAGTCCTCCAAGCTGGGCTTCAATAGTATGTGAACCGAGAACTTCCATATGTACAGAGTTAGAAAAGCAAGAGGAACCAAGTATCAAATCGCCATCTGTTGGATCACAGAGAAAGCAAGGAAATTCCAGAAAAACATCTATTTCTGCTTCATTGGCTATGTTAAAGCTTTGACTGTGTGGATCACAACAAACCGGAAAATTCTTGAAGAGATGGGAATACCAGAACACCTTACCTGCCTCCTGAGAAATCTGTATGCAGGTCAAGAAGCAACATTTAGAACTATACATGGAACAATGAACCTGTTCCAAATTGAGAAAAGAATGCGTCAAGGCCATATACTGTCACCCTACTTATTTAACTTATATTCAGAGTATATTATGTGAAATGCTGGTCTGGATGAAATCACGAGTTGGCAATCAAGACTGCTGGGAGAAAACTCAACAATCTCAGATATGGGAATGTTTCTCCACTACGGGGAGAAAACAAAGAGGAACTTAAGAGCCTCTTGATGAAGGTGAAAGAGGAGAGTGAAAACCTGACTCAAAATTCAAGATTCAAAACATGAAGATGATGGCATCTGATCCTGTAACTTCATGGCAAATTGAAGGGGAAACAATGGAAACGGTGACAGATTTTCATGGGCTCCAAAATCACTGAGGATGGTGATTGCAGCCATGAGATTAAAAGACGCTTGCTCCTTGGAAGAAAACCTATGACAGACCTAGATAGTATATTAAAAGGCAGAGACATCACTTAGCTGACAAAGGTCTGTATAGTCAAAGCTATGGTTTTTCCAGTAGTCATGTACGGACATGAGAGCTGGATCATAAAGAAGGCTGAGCACTGAAGAACTGACATGTTCGAACTGTGGTGCTGGAGAAGACTCTTGGAGACGGCAAAGAGATCAAACTAGTCAATCCGAAAGGAAATCAACCCTGAATATTCATTAGAAGGAATGATGCAGAAGCTGAAGCCCCAATACTTTGGCCAGCTCATGCTAAGAGCAAACTCAATGAAAAAGTTCCCGATGCTGGGAAAGATTGAAGTCAGGAGGAGAAGCAGACGTCAAAGGACAAGATGGTTCGAATGCATCACCGAATCAATGGACGTGAGTCTGAGCAAACTCCAGGAGATTGTGAGGGACAGGGAAGCCTGGCATGCTGCACTCCATGGTGTCGCAAAGAGTCGGACACAACTGACTGAGTAAACAACAACAACAGTCCTATGAATGGGTGGCCAATCCCCAAATTAAATCCTCTCTGCAATTTAAAGCAGGTGTCACCAAACTTACTTTGTAAAGAGCCAGATACTAAATATTTTAGATTTTGTGGGTTATTCACGATTCAAGCAATTACTCAGCTCTGCTGTTGTAACATGAAAGGAGTCATAAATGATACACGAGAGTGACTGTGTTCTAACAAAACTTGACTTTAAGACAAAGGCAGCAATCCAGATTTAGCCCTCGAGGCACCATTTACTGACCCTTAATTTAAAACATGAAACTTACTAAGTGTATAGCCCAAATAAAACTTTGTATGGATAAAAGAAAGAGTTAAGACAGACACTATCTGAAAGCATTAGGATAAATAAAGTAAATAATTATAACCAAAACGTTTAGGTTGGCATCAAAAATAGTTTGAAACACAAAATCTCACAGTATGAAAATGAGAGATGAAAAACTGTAATTGTGAAAAAAATTATAATAACATAATAACTGATTTTTTCTGTATTATTGTATCTGAATGTAGAAATACTATGTTTTTGTGCATATGAAAAGCCTCTATAAATAACTGTGACTGAGTCCAACTCTTAATTACTACTAATTCAGAGTCTCCCACTATAAAAAGGAAATATGAAGTCCAGCATGAAATTTGAGATTGTTTACTTGTCCTTACAACTCTGGTTCTTATGTGGAATTTCCAAAATGAACATGGCAGAGCTGCAATACATACTTTATAAACCATAAAATATGTAGGCAAGCTAAAAGGGGAAAAAAATTAAACATGCCATCATGTACTTGCTTGAAGCTCTTCTTTTTTCTGGGGCTCAACTGGCCAAAAGGAGTAAATATTCATTAGAAGGAATGATGCAGAAGCTGAAGCCCCAATACTTTGGCCAGCTCATGCTAAGAGCAAACTCAATGAAAAAGTTCCCGATGCTGGGAAAGATTGAAGTCAGGAGGAGAAGCAGACGTCAAAGGACAAGATGGTTCGAATGCATCACCGAATCAATGGACGTGAGTCTGAGCAAACTCCAGGAGATTGTGAGGGACAGGGAAGCCTGGCATGCTGCACTCCATGGTGTCGCAAAGAGTCGGACACAACTGACTGAGTAAACAACAACAACAGTCCTATGAATGGGTGGCCAATCCCCAAATTAAATCCTCTCTGCAATTTAAAGCAGGTGTCACCAAACTTACTTTGTAAAGAGCCAGATACTAAATATTTTAGATTTTGTGGGTTATTCACGATTCAAGCAATTACTCAGCTCTGCTGTTGTAACATGAAAGGAGTCATAAATGATACACGGGGTGACTGTGTTCTAACAAAACTTGACTTTAAGACAAAGGCAGCAATCCAGATTTAGCCCTCGAGGCACCATTTACTGACCCTTAATTTAAAACATGAAACTTACTAAGTGTATAGCCCAAATAAAACTTTGTATGGATAAAAGAAAGAGTTAAGACAGACACTATCTGAAAGCATTAGGATAAATAAAGTAAATAATTATAACCAAAACGTTTAGGTTGGCATCAAAAATAGTTTGAAACACAAAATCTCACAGTATGAAAATGAGAGATGAAAAACTGTAATTGTGAAAAAAATTATAATAACATAATAACTGATTTTTTTTCTGTATTATTGTATCTGAATGTAGAAATACTATGTTTTTGTGCATATGAAAAGCCTCTATAAATAACTGTGACTGAGTCCAACTCTTAATTACTACTAATTCAGAGTCTCCCACTATAAAAAGGAAATATGAAGTCCAGCATGAAATTTGAGATTGTTTACTTGTCCTTACAACTCTGGTTCTTATGTGGAATTTCCAAAATGAACATGGCAGAGCTGCAATACATACTTTATAAACCATAAAATATGTAGGCAAGCTAAAAGGGGAAAAAAATTAAACATGCCATCATGTACTTGCTTGAAGCTCTTCTTTTTTCTGGGGCTCAACTGGCCAAAAAGGAGTAAATACACTACCACAACAAGAATCAGAAGACAAAAGGAGAAATTTGATACATACACGAGACAACATTCACATTTGCTCTTCTTTATACAATCTAATTTGAAATGCACAGATAAAACAGCATTTCACCCATACAAGTTATACCATGAAACACACATGTTGACAAATGTTTCTGATATTATTTAACAATAAAACCCTAACACTGTATTTAAAGACCTGGGCAGGGTGGCAAAATCAAACCATGATACTCCTTTTTAAATTTTTGGTTTGGCATCTCTACCATTTTTCACTGATTATATCATCTTCAGCATAAATACAAAATCTCGACAAGGTACTGTCTTTCAGTGAGGAATGAGCTCAGTTCTGCACAGCTACAGCAAATCTTTTAAGTGTTTATCAAAGTACTCACATACTAATAGGTTTAACAGATTTTGTGAAAAATGTTGACAAGCTATTATGAGAATTAAATGGGCTAATATACCTGAAGTGAGCAGCACAATACCTGGCATATAGAAACAGTTTTTAAGTGTTTAATGAATACAAATTTCATACTACTTCTGAGGTGCCAAGTAGAAATATGTATCACCTCTTTTTAAAGTAATTTATGACATACTTTGATTTAGAATTTAGCTCTGATGCCTCTAAAGAGCTGAGCAAGTTGGCTGAGCTCAATTTATTTGTTCACTTCACTCTTTCCTACCATGTTCACTTTTTCGGTTCAAAACCTTGGACCAATTGTGAAACATTAACTGGAATGTGGCGAAAAGAAGCAATCATGGTTCAACAGCATGAATTTCAGTACCCTCAATGCCAAATATTGAAATGACAGGCACTAGGCCCTTTAATAGCAGCTAAAATGTGTTTATAACCATTGTCATTGATGTATCTATTTAGTTTCAGTAACTGAGATGTAATTAAATATTTCTATCTCTAACTTCTCTTACAAAAATAGAACTAATATGAAGTCCAGCATGAAATTTGAGATTGTTTACTTGTCCTTACAACTCTGGTTCTTATGTGGAATTTCCAAAATGAACATGGCAGAGCTGCAATACATACTTTATAAACCATAAAATATGTAGGCAAGCTAAAAGGGGAAAAAAATTAAACATGCCATCATGTACTTGCTTGAAGCTCTTCTTTTTTCTGGGGCTCAACTGGCCAAAAAGGAGTAAATACACTACCACAACAAGAATCAGAAGACAAAAGGAGAAATTTGATACATACACGAGACAACATTCACATTTGCTCTTCTTTATACAATCTAATTTGAAATGCACAGATAAAACAGCATTTCACCCATACAAGTTATACCATGAAACACACATGTTGACAAATGTTTCTGATATTATTTAACAATAAAACCCTAACACTGTATTTAAAGACCTGGGCAGGGTGGCAAAATCAAACCATGATACTCCTTTTTAAATTTTTGGTTTGGCATCTCTACCATTTTTCACTGATTATATCATCTTCAGCATAAATACAAAATCTCGACAAGGTACTGTCTTTCAGTGAGGAATGAGCTCAGTTCTGCACAGCTACAGCAAATCTTTTAAGTGTTTATCAAAGTACTCACATACTAATAGGTTTAACAGATTTTGTGAAAAATGTTGACAAGCTATTATGAGAATTAAATGGGCTAATATACCTGAAGTGAGCAGCACAATACCTGGCATATAGAAACAGTTTTTAAGTGTTTAATGAATACAAATTTCATACTACTTCTGAGGTGCCAAGTAGAAATATGTATCACCGCTTTTTAACGTAATTTATGACATACTTTGATTTAGAATTTAGCTCTGATGCCTCTAAAGAGCTGAGCAAGTTGGCTGAGCTCAATTTATTTGTTCACTTCACTCTTTCCTACCATGTTCACTTTTTCGGTTCAAAACCTTGGACCAATTGTGAAACATTAACTGGAATGTGGCGAAAAGAAGCAATCATGGTTCAACAGCATGAATTTCAGTACCCTCAATGCCAAATATTGAAATGACAGGCACTAGGCCCTTTAATAGCAGCTAAAATGTGTTTATAACCATTGTCATTGATGTATCTATTTAGTTTCAGTAACTGAGATGTAATTAAATATTTCTATCTCTAACTTCTCTTACTAAAGTTTTAATAACTCAGGACTACTACACTAATAAATGAAAAAGGAAAGTGAGAGAAAAAAGTATTTTCTCTTCAAAATACTGGAAAAAATATTGGAAAGGGATAAACAAGCACACAGAAGAATTCTCACTTGGCTGGACATCTGCATTGCCCTTCATAGCTCAAGTCAGAATTCAGAACACCTGAATGGCTCCAAAAAGTGCTCAGACTTGGTAGGTTCATCTGCCCGACTGAAGATAGGAGTGTTATGGCTATGACATCTGGTCCATATTGATAATGAATAAGGAAATAACAGGGTGGTTTACTTTACCATCGTTTAAAAATAAAACACAAAACAAAAAACCCTACTGTGGTCAGAGGTTAGTCTCTATAAATACTTGATTTTTAAAAATTCTTTTCAAAATATAACGTTCCAAATATATTTTCAGTGTTAATTTCTTTCAAAGAAAGAAATTCATTAAAAGAAATGAAACTGTTAAGTATACATTTTCATTGTTTAATCCACAAACATTAGGATTCACAAGATTGAAAACTATTTTTGCTGCTTTTCCTAGACCAGTAATTCTTCTACTTTCTAGTCACCTATTCCTAAAATTTTGCTATCACCAAATTTTTTGCTTGAGAATATTAAGATGTAATGATTGCTATAATAAACTGGTATCACATTAAGTGACTCAAGGGTAATTTACATAATAACTAGTTTGCCTCCCTATTATAACCTCCAAACTGGGTAATGTAAAAAAAATTCTCCCATGAGGTCCTATTTATTTGCCTGTTTCCAATAAAATAAAGTTCCAAGAAGTTAACAGGTCTTTGTACTACTTTGAGCTTTTGGAGAAGTTGGTTTACTAATAAACTAAATTTAGATTAATAACTAAATTCATTTGTATCTACTAAGCTCTAAAACTACATGAAACCTAATTCTACTTATAGGGCAGCTGATTAAAATTATGAACAGGGAGCAACTCTTTTACACTTGATTTCAGGTCATTCCTAAATCAAAGCTAAAAAATTCTTTTTTAAATTTAAGCAGTTAATAGACCAATTCAAATATTTCCTACCTTTAACATAATTTTAACCATTGCTTGAACTAAAATGATGTAATTAAATATTTCTATCTCTAACTTCTCTTACTAAAGTTTTAATACCTCAGGACTACTACACCAATATTTGAAAAAGGAAAGTGAGAGAAAAAAGTATTTTCTCTTCAAAATCCTGGAAAAGATATTGGAAACGGATAAACAAGCACACAGAAGAATTCTCACTTGGCTGGACATCTGCATTGCCCTTCATAGCTCAAGTCAGAATTCAGAACACCTGAATGGCTCCAAAAAGTGCTCAGACTTGGTAGGTTCATCTGCCCGACTGAAGATAGGAGTGTTATGGCTATGACATCTGGTCCATATTGATAATGAATAAGGAAATAACAGGGTGGTTTACTTTACCATCGTTTAAAAATAAAACACAAAACAAAAAACCCTACTGTGGTCAGAGGTTAGTCTCTATAAATACTTGATTTTTAAAAATTCTTTTCAAAATATAACGTTCCAAATATATTTTCAGTGTTAATTTCTTTCAAAGAAAGAAATTCATTAAAAGAAATGAAACTGTTAAGTATACATTTTCATTGTTTAATCCACAAACATTAGGATTCACAAGATTGAAAACTATTTTTGCTGCTTTTCCTAGACCAGTAATTCTTCTACTTTCTAGTCACCTATTCCTAAAATTTTGCTATCACCAAATTTTTTGCTTGAGAATATTAAGATGTAATGATTGCTATAATAAACTGGTATCACATTAAGTGACTCAAGGGTAATTTACATAATAACTAGTTTGCCTCCCTATTATAACCTCCAAACTGGGTAATGTAAAAAAAATTCTCCCATGAGGTCCTATTTATTTGCCTGTTTCCAATAAAATAAAGTTCCAAGAAGTTAACAGGTCTTTGTACTACTTTGAGCTTTTGGAGAAGTTGGTTTACTAATAAACTAAATTTAGATTAATAACTAAATTCATTTGTATCTACTAAGCTCTAAAACTACATGAAACCTAATTCTACTTATAGGGCAGCTGATTAAAATTATGAACAGGGAGCAACTCTTTTACACTTGATTTTAGGTCATTCTTAATTCAAAGCTAAAAGTACCACTTTCTGTTTTATTCCAAAGATTACTAGGCTACATGCTGACATAGTTATCATAAGACCAATCTCAAATTTGTATTTTCATAAGCATAATAAATATCTGAGAGAAAAGTAACTTTAGCAAATGGACGAACACCTATAAATATAATTAGTAAGAAGCTCTAAAAAGGACAGATTTGATCCCTCATGCTACTCAATAAGTTTGGAGCCATATTTTCATTAATATAACATAGAAATTAAAGCAACAACATTTACCTGAGCTAATCAAAATTAGGAAGGTAAAAATCTTCCAAAAATTTAATTCCTTGAACTCAAGTGGTTAAGAAAAAGGATACTCTCGCTAATTACGGCACACGGATTGCCTATTTTCAAAAAGTTAGAAAATAATAAAGTACATATTGCATATTAAACAACACTAATTTCTTTGATATCACAAATGCTATAGTACTAAAAGACTTTTCAATAAAGAAAGTACCACTTCTAGTCCTCATAACTAATAGTGCGAAAAAACTATTCTTAGTATTCTAGGCATAAATACCAACATTTCTTCTGAGTTATAAACACCAAAATGAAAAAACTGTGTGCATTTCTTCCTCTCCTTCCTCAATTTTCCCTTATTTCTTACTTATTTTTTTCATTTCCTGTAGGGGAGTCTAACATCCTGCCAAGGAAGCTATCAAGAGAAGGGTTAAATTCTGAAATATGGAAGACTTATTATCACGGGAAAAAAACAGTTTTCCCACCAGCTCTTAGGAAACTACAACTAGGAGCAATCGTTAAGACTTCACATTTTTACAACCACAGAATAAATGGGTTTAATAAAAGTGCAAACTAACAAAGACTAGTACTTGGTGAGTTTTCAGTTACCTTAGATTTTTATTCATAAACCTGCTGTCCTTTCCATCTTTTGGGACATATAAACAAAAGTGAACTCTATTCATTAAAATACAGCTTTTAACAAATAAATTTAACTCTTGGTAACACTCTAAAATTGTTCCTGTGGGGAAATTTTATTTTTAGAATTCAGCTGTTGACCTCTTAAATGCTTTATCTTGGGAGGCGAAGAGGAAAGAAGTTAGAATTTAGTTTGAAAGTGCATATACATGAATGAAAGGTGAATGGAGTAAAGGGCTCCTCCTGTAATACCATGGACACTACAGCAACTATACCACTGAGCTGCAGTATGGCAAAACACGTCCAAAACCCCTCCAACAATGTGAAGAACTGCTTCCAGAGTTCCATGGGACTTTTAAAAAGTCAAACACATGGCAAACAAGAAACAGAACTGATTTTTAACTCTTAAGACATTCCCAGATTTTTTTTAAAGAGTGCATATTTTCAAGAAAATTATCTCCCTCTTAATTTTTTTGATAAAATGTTTCTAACTTTTATTTACAATAATGTGTCAATGACATTCAGATATAAATACATCTGATGTAAAAAGAGCTACGTAATTTAATCAGATACTTAATATTTAATACTCACCTCTCTTTCTATGAGATGATGCTAAATCCAAGTCAACATTTCTTCTTCCACTCTAAGTTAAAAATAAATAATAAAATTTAATTGTGAAAATAATTTCAAGATTAAGATTTAATAGAGTACTAGAATTAAAAAAACTATGCAATTATAGCAATCTGCTACTTATTCATAGTCAAGTCAGGCTAAGAATAAAAAGTCTCTACAAATCCACTGAAAACAGCAGTAAGAAAGCTCAGGCACATGACCCTGAGAAACTAAAACACGAAGTCAATGGGCACATTAATTAACAGCGTAAAGTAGCAGAACTTTATCTTCCAAATACAGTATGATCTCTTATTAATACCCTGTAGATGCCTAAAGCTCCTGGAGTAAAGTCTGCTTTTCCAAAGTGACTACTTGTTCTACCATTACTTGCACTGTTTGTAAAACTCCTATTAGCCTTGGCTAGATGCATAGAAGAGAATCTAATGAATCCACACGAACAGAAGAGTAACAGTCTAGCCTTCCAGGTGCACCTTAACATGTTTTCTAAAACTTGTTAAAATAAAGAAAACTCAAGTTGGTGATACTGCAGTCAGTTTAACAGTGAAGGCTTTTAGGAAGAATGGGAGTGTATTTCTGGGTGGGGGCGTGGGGAGAGGCACTGGTGACAACCATCTACTCTCTTCTGTGAAGACAACCATATACGGCTGTCTGTACAAACCCGTAACTTAGATTTAGGCACAGATAAGACAAGCTCAGCAATTTCAGCTACACTCCATCACACAATAAAAATGATAGTGGCAGAGAAGAAAGCCTGCAGAAGGGATAAAACAGATCTTTAGGAAACGTCATTTAGAAAATCCTTTCCTGGTAATGCATACAGACATATGTGCCCACATTGTGGATAAATACATTTTGGTTTACATACACACACACACTGGAAATAAGCATGCTCCCAGGTTATCTGGTGCTGGAGAAAACACCAAAGAGTTGTCACAATGCTTCTTGAAGATATTACCATGTCATGCAATGTAAATGCATCATTTAACGGTACCTTAGCCATTAGGGATTACTGAAGAAATTTATCTCAGGCCTCAGAACCAGAAATACCTGAGTTTTTCTTGAAAATATGGCTTGTTTTTATCTTTCAGTCACTGTGAATCATGCAACTCATGTTCTTCCTATTCAGTGACTCATCTCTAGCAGAACACTGCAGGATATGTGTGGAGGTTTGTAAATCTAATCCATGACTTTATCTTCCTCTCTCAGCTTCTTTTAGTCCTACTTTATTCTCTTATACTTCTATAAATAGTATTTATTTTTGAATGCTAAATCAAACCCTTTGTGAAAGAGGGGGGTAGGGAAATGAGGGACTAGATTAGTGGAAGAGTGTAGTAAGAAATGAAGAGAAGTATAGCATCTGTCAATCAAACAGTTAAACTTTAGTTTAACTGTGTAACTGTTGAGTTGGGTTTCTCTGTTTACTAAAATAGAGAAGTAGATAATATATCATACAATACTCATATAAAGGAAGGTTAAAACACAGGTTTAGCATTAAACTGGTTAACCTCAAGTATTTTAAGAAAGCTTTCATTCAATACCAATTCAGGATAAACAAGTATTACATTTAAAGAAAAAACTCAAGTTGGTGATACTGCAGTCAGTTTAACAGTGAAGGCTTTTAGGAAGAATGGGAGTGTATTTCTGGGTGGGGGCGTGGGGAGAGGCACTGGTGACAACCATCTACTCTCTTCTGTGAAGACAACCATATACGGCTGTCTGTACAAACCCGTAACTTAGATTTAGGCACAGATAAGACAAGCTCAGCAATTTCAGCTACACTCCATCACACAATAAAAATGATAGTGGCAGAGAAGAAAGCCTGCAGAAGGGATAAAACAGATCTTTAGGAAACGTCATTTAGAAAATCCTTTCCTGGTAATGCATACAGACATATGTGCCCACATTGTGGATAAATACATTTTGGTTTACATACACACACACACTGGAAATAAGCATGCTCCCAGGTTATCTGGTGCTGGAGAAAACACCAAAGAGTTGTCACAATGCTTCTTGAAGATATTACCATGTCATGCAATGTAAATGCATCATTTAACGGTACCTTAGCCATTAGGGATTACTGAAGAAATTTATCTCAGGCCTCAGAACCAGAAATACCTGAGTTTTTCTTGAAAATATGGCTTGTTTTTATCTTTCAGTCACTGTGAATCATGCAACTCATGTTCTTCCTATTCAGTGACTCATCTCTAGCAGAACACTGCAGGATATGTGTGGAGGTTTGTAAATCTAATCCATGACTTTATCTTCCTCTCTCAGCTTCTTTTAGTCCTACTTTATTCTCTTATACTTCTATAAATAGTATTTATTTTTGAATGCTAAATCAAACCCTTTGTGAAAGAGGGGGGTAGGGAAATGAGGGACTAGATTAGTGGAAGAGTGTAGTAAGAAATGAAGAGAAGTATAGCATCTGTCAATCAAACAGTTAAACTTTAGTTTAACTGTGTAACTGTTGAGTTGGGTTTCTCTGTTTACTAAAATAGAGAAGTAGATAATATATCATACAATACTCATATAAAGGAAGGTTAAAACACAGGTTTAGCATTAAACTGGTTAACCTCAAGTATTTTAAGAAAGCTTTCATTCAATACCAATTCAGGATAAACAAGTATTACTAGATATCAAAGATATAAATGATAATCCTAAATAATTTCAGGTAGAAGGGTAACATATTTCAGCTAGAAAGTCTCACACTGGCCCCCACGGCTTGCTCGTCTTTGTACAAGGTTCAACCTGAACGCTCAGCCCACGTCTCCTTATCAACAAGAGAATCTGATCTCTCTAGTTCTTGACTTTTCCACCTTTTATGACATTTCTAAATATTCTGTAAGAGAAGATGATCAAGAGTCCATCTTTTATAAAAATGTGCTTATTAATTCTTTTAAAACTCTGCAGAAATGAGACTTGGCAATTAGATCTAAGTTCAATTCACCTCTATGTATCTGTCTTCCTTTTATGTTTGGAAAACATAACTTTCAGCATGTTTTAAATTGTATTTCTAAACTTGTTTTTCACAACAACCTAGCGAAGTAAGTATAATAGGTAGTGTTATTCCCCATTTTAAAGACAAAAATGCTAGAGCTCAGAATGGTTCAGTGTCTGGCAGGTCAAAATCAATGGTTTTGTGACTAAATCAGATTTCACTGTTTATTTCCAAAAAGTATGCCACTTGAACTCTCATTTTTTATCTTTTCCTTTCAGTTGAAATGAATTATCAATTACATACAATACACAAAGCACAATGTAAGAAATACAAGGAGCACTAAAAAGGAAAACCAGACCTTCTAAGAGGCCTGCTGGAAAGAGATACCAATAATTGTTTAAAAATCATAATCCATGACTTTATCTTCCTCTCTCAGCTTCTTTTAGTCCTACTTTATTCTCTTATACTTCTATAAATAGTATTTATTTTTGAATGCTAAATCAAACCCTTTGTGAAAGAGGGGTAGGGAAATGAGGGACTAGATTAGTGGAAGAGTGTAGTAAGAAATGAAGAGAAGTATAGCATCTGTCAATCAAACAGTTAAACTTTAGTTTAACTGTGTAACTGTTGAGTTGGGTTTCTCTGTTTACTAAAATAGAGAAGTAGATAATATATCATACAATACTCATATAAAGGAAGGTTAAAACACAGGTTTAGCATTAAACTGGTTAACCTCAAGTATTTTAAGAAAGCTTTCATTCAATACCAATTCAGGATAAACAAGTATTACTAGATATCAAAGATATAAATGATAATCCTAAATAATTTCAGGTAGAAGGGTAACATATTTCAGCTAGAAAGTCTCACACTGGCCCCCACGGCTTGCTCGTCTTTGTACAAGGTTCAACCTGAACGCTCAGCCCACGTCTCCTTATCAACAAGAGAATCTGATCTCTCTAGTTCTTGACTTTTCCACCTTTTATGACATTTCTAAATATTCTGTAAGAGAAGATGATCAAGAGTCCATCTTTTATAAAAATGTGCTTATTAATTCTTTTAAAACTCTGCAGAAATGAGACTTGGCAATTAGATCTAAGTTCAATTCACCTCTATGTATCTGTCTTCCTTTTATGTTTGGAAAACATAACTTTCAGCATGTTTTAAATTGTATTTCTAAACTTGTTTTTCACAACAACCTAGCGAAGTAAGTATAATAGGTAGTGTTATTCCCCATTTTAAAGACAAAAATGCTAGAGCTCAGAATGGTTCAGTGTCTGGCAGGTCAAAATCAATGGTTTTGTGACTAAATCGGATTTCACTGTTTATTTCCAAAAAGTATGCCACTTGAACTCTCATTTTTTATCTTTTCCTTTCAGTTGAAATGAATTATCAATTACATACAATACACAAAGCACAATGTAAGAAATACAAGGAGCACTAAAAAGGAAAACCAGACCTTCTAAGAGGCCTGCTGGAAAGAGATACCAATAATTGTTAAGTCCAACAACTAGAGAAAAGTCTATAATCAACAACAAAGATCCAGTGCAGCCAAAAATTTTAAAATATATAAACTAATTAAAAATATTAAGTCAGGGGCTTCCCCGGGGATCCAGTGGGTAAGGACACCGCCTTGCAGTGCAAGGGGTGCTAGTTTGATCCCTGGCCTGGGAAGATCCCATGTACCGCGGAGCGGCTGGACTGATGTGTCCAACTACTGAGCTGGGGTAAGCCCAGAGCCAGTGCTCTGCAGCGAC
Source organism: Tragulus kanchil (assembly GCA_022376925.1). Taxonomy (NCBI): domain Eukaryota; kingdom Metazoa; phylum Chordata; class Mammalia; order Artiodactyla; family Tragulidae; genus Tragulus; species Tragulus kanchil. The sequence goes on along the minus strand of JAIOJX010000032.1, from coordinate 283,904,555 downwards.
AGAGGCCACTGCGATGGGAGGCCACACAGGCCAAAGAACAAAGATGGAAATAAATGAAGGACCAATAGAAGAGCTCCCCCCGCTCCATAAAAGTCAAAAGAAAAAAAAATTAAGTCAGTCTAACACGACATAAATCACATCAAGATCGTCTTTGACCCACCTAGAGCAAATGGAAATAAAAACAAAAATAAACAAATGAGATCTAATTATACTTAAAAATTTTGCATAGCAAAGAAAACTATAAATAAGATGAAAAGACAACCCTCACAATGAGAGAAAATAACTTCAAATGACAAAGGCTTAACCTCCAAAATATTTAAGCGGCTCATGCAGTTCAACATCAGAAAAGCAAAAACTCAATCAAAAGATGGGCAGAAGACCTAAACAGCCATTTCTTCAAAGAAGATATACAGATGTCCAACAAACACATGAAAAGATGCTCAAGATCACTTCTTACTGAAGAAATGCACATCAAAACTACAATGAGGTATAACCTCACACTGGTCAGAATGGCCATCATCAAAAAATAAACCAACAGGGGAAAAAAAATACCAATGGGGTTTCCCTGGTGGTCCAGTGGGTACAGAGTCTACCTTGCAGTGCAAGGGGCACCAGTTCGATCCCTGGCCCAGGAAGATCCCACATGCCGCGGAGCGGCTGGACCAGTGTATCTAATGACAAGCCGGCACTCTGGGGCGCATGCGCCCAGAGCAAGTGCTCTGTAATAAGAGAGGCCACTGCAATGGGAGGCCCACAAAGGCCAAAGAATAAAGATGGATGAAAATAAATAAATAAATAAAATAAAAGAGGTCAAAATTTAAAAAAAAAACTACTAACAATAAATGCTGTAGAGGATGTGGAAAAAATGGAATGCCTGTGTACTGCTAGTGGAAATGTAAACAGATACAACCACTATGGAGAGGAGTATGGACATTCCTTTAAAAACTAGGAATAAATCTACCATATGACCCAGCAATCCCACTACTAGGCATATACCCTGAGAAAACCACAATTTAAAAAGACACATGCACCCCAGTGTTCACAGCCTTATTCACAATAGCCAGGACAAGGAAACAATCTAGATGTCCATCGACAAATGAACAGAAGAAAAAGACATGGTACATATATATAATAGAAAAGTACTCAGCCATAGAAAGGAATGAATTTAAGTCAGTTTAACTGAAGTTGATAAACCCAGAGCCTGTTATACAGAGTGAAGTGAATCAGAAAGTAAAAAATAAATATTGTAAACTAATGAATGTGTGTGTGTGTATGTATCTAGAAAAACAGTACTGATGTACCTGTTTATAGGGCAGGAATAGAGATGCCGACATAAAGAATGGACTTGGTGGCACAGTCAGGAAAGGAGAGGGCGGGATGAACTGGCAAAGTAGCACTGAAATAGATACACTACCAAGAGTACAACAGACAGCTAGTGGGAAGTTGCTGTACAACACAGGGACCTCTGCTTGGTGCTCCGTGAAGACTCAGAGTGGGTGGGATGAGGGGTAAAGAGGAAGGGAGGTTCAAGAGGGAGGGGATACATGTATACTTATAGCTGATTCACATCATTGTATGGCAGAAACCAACACAATATTGTTAAGCAATTACCCTCCAATAAAAAATAAATTGAAAAATAAAAAACTCTTCAGCCATAGAATCAGGGTTAGTAGCCAAGTCTAACATTACCACACACACAACAGGCACTACTATCCTCCTGTTACACAATGGGACACTGAGACCCAGAGAGGTCAAGTAGCTCATAACGATTCACCTAAAAGGCAGAGGAATGGTCATAATGAAAATCTAGCTGTCAAACCCAGGTCCAAAGGTATTCAAATAGAAGCTATCCAAATAGAAGTCATCAGACTGTTTTCACTCTATATTTTACCTATCATATTATAGTACACGTTACTTACTTCTTCTTCTATAAATCAGTACCTCATTTCCTTGATTTTTACCTTAAACGCCTTCAATCCAGGTCATGAGGCTTTTTTGATAGGTAACTGAGAGCTACTGAAAGATTTTAAGTAGAGAAGATATAAACAGATTTGTATTTCGGGTAAGTATTCTAGTGAAATGTTGGAGAAGGGCACAAGACAAGAGATGGGACAACCAATCTGGAGGCTATGTACTAGGCTAGGCAAAAGAGAAGTCTGACAGCAGTGGCAGGAGCGATGGACAGAACATATCAGAAAGGTATCAGGAGTAATATTTTCAAGGTCGGACTAACTGGACTGTGGGGCATGAGGAGGACCAGGAATTAAGAAAAAGCAGAGTCAAGGATAAACTTACATTTCTAGCCTGGGTAGTTAAAAGTAACAATAAGATAGAGAATGGGGAAGAACAAGCTTGGGAGAAGATCAAGTTTATTTTTGGATAGGTTAAGATTGTGGTCACCTGACATGTTCAGGTAGGGCAGGAATAGAGATGCCGACATAAAGAATGGACTTGGTGGAGTCAAAACGGGATGAACTGGCAAAGTAGCACTGAAATAGATACACTACCAAGAGTACAACAGACAGCTAGTGGGAAGTTGCTGTACAACACAGGGACCTCTGCTTGGTGCTCCGTGAAGACTCAGAGTGGGTGGGATGAGGGGTAAAGAGGAAGGGAGGTTCAAGAGGGAGGGGATACATGTATACTTATAGCTGATTCACATCATTGTATGGCAGAAACCAACACAATATTGTTAAGCAATTACCCTCCAATAAAAAATAAATTGAAAAATAAAAAACTCTTCAGCCATAGAATCAGGGTTAGTAGCCAAGTCTAACATTACCACACACACAACAGGCACTACTATCCTCCTGTTACACAATGGGACACTGAGACCCAGAGAGGTCAAGTAGCTCATAACGATTCACCTAAAAGGCAGAGGAATGGTCATAATGAAAATCTAGCTGTCAAACCCAGGTCCAAAGGTATTCAAATAGAAGCTATCCAAATAGAAGTCATCAGACTGTTTTCACTCTATATTTTACCTATCATATTATAGTACACGTTACTTACTTCTTCTTCTATAAATCAGTACCTCATTTCCTTGATTTTTACCTTAAACGCCTTCAATCCAGGTCATGAGGCTTTTTTGATAGGTAACTGAGAGCTACTGAAAGATTTTAAGTAGAGAAGATATAAACAGATTTGTATTTCGGGTAAGTATTCTAGTGAAATGTTGGAGAAGGGCACAAGACAAGAGATGGGACAACCAATCTGGAGGCTATGTACTAGGCTAGGCAAAAGAGAAGTCTGACAGCAGTGGCAGGAGCGATGGACAGAACATATCAGAAAGGTATCAGGAGTAATATTTTCAAGGTCGGACTAACTGGACTGTGGGGCATGAGGAGGACCAGGAATTAAGAAAAAGCAGAGTCAAGGATAAACTTACATTTCTAGCCTGGGTAGTTAAAAGTAACAATAAGATAGAGAATGGGGAAGAACAAGCTTGGGAGAAGATCAAGTTTATTTTTGGATAGGTTAAGATTGTGGTCACCTGACATGTTCAGGTAAAATGTCCACCAAGGAGTCAGATACATGAACTTGGAATTTAGGAAGAAGTCAGGGCTAAAGAAAGAAATCTGAGAGTCACTAACATATAGGTGATAAATACCTGTGCAATATAGTTATTTCATTTCTCTTAAAAGTTCTTTTTAAAAAAGAATTTACTTACTGTAGCCAAAGTTTTATATACCTATATAAAAACCCTTTACTGAATCTAGGTATACCTACCAGTGCGTAACTCTCTTCATCTGATTCAGGCTGAGACAAATCAGATTCACTCCTCGATTTGATCAGTCTATAATTTGGACTTCCGTGGACTAGCCGGCTCTCTGCAGTAAGACTTTCACTCCTGTCTCAGATGCACAAAAAAAGTTTTTTGGTTTGGGACTGTTAGTGAACATAAACGGTGAAGGGAACCAGGAGCACAGAGATAAAATCCATACCCAATGAGGAGTAATTATGCCTGCTGACAGAAAATCCTGGCACTCAGTTAGGTCTAAGGCACAAAGCCTCCTTAAATTAATTACAGACATGTGCAAATACCTACATATATTTCCCAACTACTGTTGCTTGTATGTATGAAAAGCTATGCTGTCTCATTTAATCAGAAATTTATACTCCACACTGAATCAGCATCACTCTATACATTAAATTCAACCCTGTCAATTTGTATTTCCTCCTCCATGTCTGCGTTAATTTCAGAATAAAACATTTCAATGCATACGGAAACAAAGGGAGAAGAAACAATCTACGCTGAGTCAGTCCCACCTGGTCATAAGTCTGGCGGGGGTGCTAATTTCAGGGCAATGTAAAAGGTGGCAGGAAAGAGAAGTCTGACAGCAGTGGCAGGAGCGATGGACAGAACATATCAGAAAGGTATCAGGAGTAATATTTTCAAGGTCGGACTAACTGGACTGTGGGGCATGAGGAGGACCAGGAATTAAGAAAAAGCAGAGTCAAGGATAAACTTACATTTCTAGCCTGGGTAGTTAAAAGTAACAATAAGATAGAGAATGGGGAAGAACAAGCTTGGGAGAAGATCAAGTTTATTTTTGGATAGGTTAAGATTGTGGTCACCTGACATGTTCAGGTAAAATGTCCACCAAGGAGTCAGATACATGAACTTGGAATTTAGGAAGAAGTCAGGGCTAAAGAAAGAAATCTGAGAGTCACTAACATATAGGTGATAAATACCTGTGCAATATAGTTATTTCATTTCTCTTAAAAGTTTTTTTTAAAAAGAATTTACTTACTGTAGCCAAAGTTTTATATACCTATATAAAAACCCTTTACTGAATCTAGGTATACCTACCAGTGCGTAACTCTCTTCATCTGATTCAGGCTGAGACAAATCAGATTCACTCCTCGATTTGATCAGTCTATAATTTGGACTTCCGTGGACTAGCCGGCTCTCTGCAGTAAGACTTTCACTCCTGTCTCAGATGCACAAAAAAAGTTTTTTGGTTTGGGACTGTTAGTGAACATAAACGGTGAAGGGAACCAGGAGCACAGAGATAAAATCCATACCCAATGAGGAGTAATTATGCCTGCTGACAGAAAATCCTGGCACTCAGTTAGGTCTAAGGCACAAAGCCTCCTTAAATTAATTACAGACATGTGCAAATACCTACATATATTTCCCAACTACTGTTGCTTGTATGTATGAAAAGCTATGCTGTCTCATTTAATCAGAAATTTATACTCCACACTGAATCAGCATCACTCTATACATTAAATTCAACCCTGTCAATTTGTATTTCCTCCTCCATGTCTGCGTTAATTTCAGAATAAAACATTTCAATGCATACGGAAACAAAGGGAGAAGAAACAATCTACGCTGAGTCAGTCCCACCTGGTCATAAGTCCGCCCCCATCAGAGGCACTGGTGGAAGGCTGCTGCAACTGTCCTTCTTCCCGTCGCTTCTGCAGCTCATCGATCACAGGACTCACTCCTAATATTAAGAGGGCACATCGATGGATCACGGAGTTGCAGGCAGCAGTGTACACGTCCTGACCCTCAGGAAGGTCTGTGCTCACCCTTCGCTCTTGCTGAGACTGAGGAGGTGGATCATCAGCTCGAACCCCAGACCCTGCCCCAGTATTCATTCTATCTCGGCTACGAGCTACTTCACGGGCTGAGAGGAAACACTGAAAGATTTCTGTAACATGCAACACAAAAAGAAGGTGTTAACACATGGCAGGAGAAGAGCAAAGAAACTAACAATAAAAACAGTCAAAAAGTTTGGACCAAAAATTTACTGGAAGAGGGAAAATTATTTTTTAGATATTACATATAGCATCTAACTAAAAATTTTATCAAAAATACATGTATAATTTTAAACTTTCATAAAAATTACAATAGGAAATACTCATGCCCTTACAGAATTTAGATTTGGTTGATTCTATTCTACTCTTATGAGTTTCATCAGAAGTTTGCAGAAGCATCAACATCGTCTGGGCACTTGTTAGAAATGAAAAATACTGGGCCCCTCTCAGACTTTCTGAATCAGAAGCTCTAGGCATGGAGCCAGAGATCTGTGTTTGAACAAGCCCTCCATCCGATTTTGAAGGCCATTATAGTTTAAGAATCACTGGGTTAGAGAAAAGTAAGTGCCCATTTCTGAAACGTTCACAACCTGCTTTGAAAACTGTCAAATTATAAGAGAAAGAGGTAAAATTTAAGTTGCATTAGTTATAAACAAAAGCCCTTCTTCCCCAACCAAAGTTCATATAATTGCTAACATCTACACGTTGTATTTTGAACATATTAAATAAGCACAACCATTAAGTCTTTGCTGAAAAAGAATCCGGTTCTACTAATGGCCAAGACTGCCCCCAGAGCCAAATGTCATCATTAAGAATATTCACCTAATGCCAGACCTTTCCAATTTAGAAGTATAAAATGTCATCGGGTTTAACAAAGTTCTGGTGCAACAGTAGGTATTTCACAATAAGAAGAAAATATTTTGTTCAAATTTTGGTGAAGATGGTATTTTTAATGGAGAACTAGGCAAAAAAGTTAGTAAAATACTAGATTCATCTATTAATAGGGAAGTGGCAGTGGCGGTTTAGTCACTAAGTAATGTCTGACTCTTGTGACCCCACAGCCTGTGAGGTTCCTCTGTCCATGGGATTTCCTAGGCAAGAGGGTTGCCATTTCCTTCTCCAAATATGGAATTACAAACTTTAAAATAGATCTGTATATTTCAAGGTATTATAATGATACATTCATTATGCTGCTTAAAGGCCCTAATTAAAATAAAGCATCAATAACATCCAGAGCAAAAAGAAGGTAACTAACAATAAAAACAGTCAAAAAGTTTGGACCAAAAATTTACTGGAAGAGGGAAAATTATTTTTTAGATATTACATATAGCATCTAACTAAAAATTTTATCAAAAATACATGTATAATTTTAAACTTTCATAAAAATTACAATAGGAAATACTCATGCCCTTACAGAATTTAGATTTGGTTGATTCTATTCTACTCTTATGAGTTTCATCAGAAGTTTGCAGAAGCATCAACATCGTCTGGGCACTTGTTAGAAATGAAAAATACTGGGCCCCTCTCAGACTTTCTGAATCAGAAGCTCTAGGCATGGAGCCAGAGATCTGTGTTTGAACAAGCCCTCCATCCGATTTTGAAGGCCATTATAGTTTAAGAATCACTGGGTTAGAGAAAAGTAAGTGCCCATTTCTGAAACGTTCACAACCTGCTTTGAAAACTGTCAAATTATAAGAGAAAGAGGTAAAATTTAAGTTGCATTAGTTATAAACAAAAGCCCTTCTTCCCCAACCAAAGTTCATATAATTGCTAACATCTACACGTTGTATTTTGAACATATTAAATAAGCACAACCATTAAGTCTTTGCTGAAAAAGAATCCGGTTCTACTAATGGCCAAGACTGCCCCCAGAGCCAAATGTCATCATTAAGAATATTCACCTAATGCCAGACCTTTCCAATTTAGAAGTATAAAATGTCATCGGGTTTAACAAAGTTCTGGTGCAACAGTAGGTATTTCACAATAAGAAGAAAATATTTTGTTCAAATTTTGGTGAAGATGGTATTTTTAATGGAGAACTAGGCAAAAAAGTTAGTAAAATACTAGATTCATCTATTAATAGGGAAGTGGCAGTGGCGGTTTAGTCACTAAGTAATGTCTGACTCTTGTGACCCCACAGCCTGTGAGGTTCCTCTGTCCATGGGATTTCCTAGGCAAGAGGGTTGCCATTTCCTTCTCCAAATATGGAATTACAAACTTTAAAATAGATCTGTATATTTCAAGGTATTATAATGATACATTCATTATGCTGCTTAAAGGCCCTTATTTCTAATTAAAATAAAGCATCAAACTAACAGTCCAGAGCTGAAATAAATTAAAGTAATCCAGATAATGGTCACTGGAATTCTGGGCAGGTCAGGTTCTAATTCCAGCTGCTACTACTTGTGGCCCTAGGTACACAATTTTCTCTTCTTAAACCCAAGTTTGTCTGTCTTTAGATCAAGGTAATACTAGAAATCAACTCGTAAGACTAACAGGGTTCTGAGTTAATCTATATGAACATTTGACCCAATAACTGATGCTCAAAAATGGTACCTAGTTTAAAAATTATTATTCCCTGGGTAGCTGTTATGCTTTCTTTTACAATAATTGAGGGTTATATTTTGTTACTGTGCTTTTCCCCTTTTCTCTTTGCTTTCAGGAGTTTCTAGACTAAGCCGTAAGTTCATCCACAAATGTTTCCTCAGCCTAGGTTTCAAAAAATATAATTATTTTCTGGAAATTCCTTAGCAGTTCAGTGGTTAGGACTCAGCACTCTCACTGCCAAGACCTGGGTTCAATCCCTGGCCATGCGGTAAGGCTCCTCCTCAAATCTTATATATAATAATTATACTATATATAATTATAATTATTCTCCCCCTCTTCATTTCTAATCCCCTCTTCTCCATTTGGACCTTATATTTTTCCTCTTGTTTTAATGGGTTTTGGCCTTGTTCTGACTCAAAACTTTTCAAAAATTCATTTTTAAGAAGTATAAAATGTCATCGGGTTTAACAAAGTTTTGGTGATTTCACAATAAGAAGAAAATATTTTGTTCAAATTTTGGTGAAGATGGTATTTTAATGGAGAACTAGGCAAAAAAGTTAGTAAAATACTAGATTCATCTATTAATAGGGAAGTGGCAGTGGCGGTTTAGTCACTAAGTAATGTCTGACTCTTGTGACCCCACAGCCTGTGAGGTTCCTCTGTCCATGGGATTTCCTAGGCAAGAGGGTTGCCATTTCCTTCTCCAAATATGGAATTACAAACTTTAAAATAGATCTGTATATTTCAAGGTATTATAATGATACATTCATTATGCTGCTTAAAGGCCCTTATTTCTAATTAAAATAAAGCATCAAACTAACAGTCCAGAGCTGAAATAAATTAAAGTAATCCAGATAATGGTCACTGGAATTCTGGGCAGGTCAGGTTCTAATTCCAGCTGCTACTACTTGTGGCCCTAGGTACACAATTTTCTCTTCTTAAACCCAAGTTTGTCTGTCTTTAGATCAAGGTAATACTAGAAATCAACTCGTAAGACTAACAGGATTATGAGTTAATCTATATGAAGCATTTGACCCAATAACTGATGCTCAAAAATGGTACCTAGTTTAAAAATTATTATTCCCTGGGTAGCTGTTATGCTTTCTTTTACAATAATTGAGGGTTATATTTTGTTACTGTGCTTTTCCCTTTGCTCTTTGCTTTCAGGAGTTTCTAGACTAAGCCGTAAGTTCATCCACAAATGTTTCCTCAGCCTAGGTTTCAAAAAATATAATTATTTTCTGGAAATTCCTTAGCAGTTCAGTGGTTAGGACTCAGCACTCTCACTGCCAAGACCTGGGTTCAATCCCTGGCCATGCGGTAAGGCTCCTCCTCAAATCTTATATATAATAATTATACTATATATAATTATAATTATTCTCCCCCTCTTCATTTCTAATCCCCTCTTCTCCATTTGGACCTTATATTTTTCCTCTTGTTTTAATGGGTTTTGGCCTTGTTCTGACTCATCTCAAAATCATTTTTAGAAATATGAAGAACACAAATAAATTGGCAATAAATTAAGTGTCAAATTGAAGAATATAGACAATCTCAATACCAAATACAAAGATGGCCATAATGTTTTAGGCTACAATATTGAATATATACTTTAATGTGAAACAGCCAAATCACCCAAAAGATACTAACAAATGTTTAAAAGTTTTGATATTTCTCTTTAAACATTTAAATGACTACATTTTAAAACTATCTGTAGCCTTATAAAGTATGAAAAATGTCATACACCAGCCAATAATATTCTCATGCAATATTCTCAGCCAATAATATCCAATCTTGCTCTCTACTGAGAACAGCAGTGTAGTCATCAGGTGAGGTTGATAATTTAAGTAATTCTACAAATGGTTTTTCCTTCTCACCACCTACAGCCCAGCCAGACAAATGGACAATCTGGTACCCTCCAGAGGACATATTTTGACTGACCCCATACAATGATTCATAGGCATCACTTCATGAATGAAACTCAGTGGAACAGGGACTGTTTCCTAAAGTCTGCATATAGAGTCTTTCAGCCCCAAATACGCTATCCAATAGCTTCAGAATGGAATCAACACAATTTTAAGAGCTGAAATGTTAACTAATCAGATCATCAAGATAATATCAGATCCTTCTAGAGAAACTGTAAAGAAACATTTCCCTCTCTCTTCTATAGGCAGTTTCCTTTCTAAAAAGAATGCCACAGTGTGGGCTTCCCTGGCAGGTAAAGAATGCCACCGTGTGTATCTGTAATGCAAGGAAGGTGTACTCACTGCCAGCAGTCATCACTTCGTGTTCCCTTTCTTCCTCCTCGTCCTCTGGCTCTGGATGCCCCTCTTCCCGATCTCGCTCAGCCTGCTCTTCCATTTCAGCTTCTTCATCAATGGTCCGGGTAAATGAATGCTCCTGAGGATCAACATCTGCAGAGTCTTGGTTTTCTGATATCTTAAAGAAATAATCAGAGTCACACTGAATATATATATATATATATATATATATATATATTTTTTTTTTTTTTTAAATACCATTAAAACCTTGACTTTTTATCATGACAAATAATGTTAATAGCAATAACAACCCAAGAATTTTACCACAAAGACGCAAAACATATAATGGATAAATCTGAAAAGATTAGAAAGAATGTATAGAGGCATCAGAATATATAGAGACATCTCGCTAAGCTCTCTTCCTCAGCACTCTGATTGTTCTGCTATAAACTGCTATTTTAAAGTGACCTGATTACGACACTAAGCACAAAAGGTAATTAAAGAACATGAAACTTGATTCTATTCAGTCTCCCTGCTTCTGTGTATGTTACTACTATTCTGTACAAATGTTTACTAATTTTAATTTAAAACAGTATTTTTTTTTACCCTTCTTCTGGTGAAAACATTTAAGTTCTACACTTTTAGCAAATTCCAATTATATAAACATGTTGTTTTTAATTATTTTCTCCACTTTTCCCCTGAAGAAATCAAAAGTTAAAAATCTAGTAAGGACACTGTTATTCCCGTGGTCTGCTGCCTAGCAGTCATCTAAAGAAGAATCCTTATGGCAGGTGTGATCCCTGGTTAGATGGGGATACTGAGCCATCAGCCAGACTCACACAACACCTAAGTCATCTATCCTTACAATATGTAAGTTTCAAATGTGAGTCTCAACAAAATGGCTAATTAACACATTTCATGGGTGTTCAAGGTCACTAACAAAGAGTCAGATCCACAAATATTAACTCAGTGCATGTTAAAAGCATACATATATATATATATACATATATATACATATAAAGATAATACAAATGTAGAGATAAAATTTATTTTTTAAAATCTAAGATCTAAATAATGAACTGCAAAGCATCTAATGTATAAGGCTTCAAAGACAGTTTCAAAGAAATTTATACACACAGTCATACATATAATTATTTTTCAGGCTATACTCACAGGATCATGTTATCAGAAGTATCAAGCACTTAAGAAATCATCTCAATTTTGATGCAAGAATTGCTTCTAGAACACCCTTAATAAAAGTTTTCAATCTTTACCTCTAGTAGTAGGTAACTCTAATCATTAGATGGCTTTTTCCTTTACAAATTCAACTAACAATCATTCTTCACTCAGTTGTTACCCTTTGGTCCTACCTGTGTCTTCTGGAATGACAGGGAACACATTTATTTCCTCTCCTACATGAAGCCCTTTAAGACAGCTATCACGCAACTCCCTTTTGTTTTCATTTTCTAAGCTAAACATTCTTGACACTTTCCAGTTCTTGTATAAGATGATTTTCAGACTTTCCAGTTATTCTCATAAGGTGCTATAAACTGCTATTTTAAAGTGACCTGATTACGACACTAAGCACAAAAGGTAATTAAAGAACATGAAACTTGATTCTATTCAGTCTCCCTGCTTCTGTGTATGTTACTACTATTCTGTACAAATGTTTACTAATTTTAATTTAAAACAGTATTTTTTTTTACCCTTCTTCTGGTGAAAACATTTAAGTTCTACACTTTTAGCAAATTCCAATTATATAAACATGTTGTTTTTAATTATTTTCTCCACTTTTCCCCTGAAGAAATCAAAAGTTAAAAATCTAGTAAGGACACTGTTATTCCCGTGGTCTGCTGCCTAGCAGTCATCTAAAGAAGAATCCTTATGGCAGGTGTGATCCCTGGTTAGATGGGGATACTGAGCCATCAGCCAGACTCACACAACACCTAAGTCATCTATCCTTACAATATGTAAGTTTCAAATGTGAGTCTCAACAAAATGGCTAATTAACACATTTCATGGGTGTTCAAGGTCACTAACAAAGAGTCAGATCCACAAATATTAACTCAGTGCATGTTAAAAGCATACATATATATATATATACATATATATACATATAAAGATAATACAAATGTAGAGATAAAATTTATTTTTTAAAATCTAAGATCTAAATAATGAACTGCAAAGCATCTAATGTATAAGGCTTCAAAGACAGTTTCAAAGAAATTTATACACACAGTCATACATATAATTATTTTTCAGGCTATACTCACAGGATCATGTTATCAGAAGTATCAAGCACTTAAGAAATCATCTCAATTTTGATGCAAGAATTGCTTCTAGAACACCCTTAATAAAAGTTTTCAATCTTTACCTCTAGTAGTAGGTAACTCTAATCATTAGATGGCTTTTTCCTTTACAAATTCAACTAACAATCATTCTTCACTCAGTTGTTACCCTTTGGTCCTACCTGTGTCTTCTGGAATGACAGGGAACACATTTATTTCCTCTCCTACATGAAGCCCTTTAAGACAGCTATCACGCAACTCCCTTTTGTTTTCATTTTCTAAGCTAAACATTCTTGACACTTTCCAGTTCTTGTATAAGATGATTTTCAGACCTTGAAACAATCTAAGGTAGCTAGTTAATATCCCTCATAAGGTATGGCATCCCAAATCAAGTAAGATAATTCAAATGTGGTCTGATCAATGTAAAATAAAAAATATTTCATATGATTTGGAAGACTCAATTTGTTCTTACTGATACGGTCTAAGAATATATAAACTTTCTCAGCAGCCATATCACACTTGATAAATAAGCAGTTAAATAAATCCCCAATATTGTATTCAACCAAATTTTTTTTTCACTAGAAAAAGAACTACTCAATGTTTATTGAACATCTGCAATAATCAAGGCACACTTTTTCCTCTCACATAAACCAACACAGAGTTCTCTCTCATAGCTTACAGAAAAATAGAGAAATTAACTGATCTCCACTTTACCCATCTGTCTCTTGACGATGACCTGGTCTGAATAAGTTCAAGGTTCTTGCATGCAAGTAAGCGACTTCGAACTTTGTACACACAACGGTACACTTCTGATAAGCTTTTACCAGGTTGATATCTAAATAAAGAACCAAAAATAGAAAAGTTACCTAACGTCTAACATCATAAGAGCAAATATTGTCTGAGGACAGTTTTAAGTTACTTGCCGGCTTTCTCCACAGGCTTGACTGAGCAGATTTGTGTGTTTCAGAAGAGCCGCAAGAACAAATCTAGACACAGTGTCCAAGAGTGACTCATTGCTCAAAGTTGCACTGTCCCAATCTGAAAAGAAAAATGGCTTTAGTATCCAACAGCAGATTTTATCACTTTCCTAAGCAGTTATTTAGCAACTGCACCTATAAGATCCCATATACTGTGCTAGGAATACAGCAGTGAATAAAACTATGCCCTGGATGTCACAGAGCTTATATTCCAGCTGCGGGGGCATGGAGAGAGAGTAAATAAAAACATTAATATGACAAATGAGTGTTACTGAGAAAATTAAAGCAGGGTGAAGAGAATAGGAAATATTGTACCATATAAGTTTATTATTATTATTATTATTATTATTGGCCTCTTTCATTGGTTTATTTATTTATTTATTTTCACCCATCTTTGTTCTTTGGCCTGTGTGGGCCTACCATCACAGTGGCCTCTCTCGTTGCAGAGCACTGGCTCTAGGAGCACGCGCTGCAGAACGCTGGACCATAATAGGACACACCAATCCAGCCGCTCCATGGCACATGGGATCTTCCCGAGTCAGGGATGGAACTGGTGCCCCTTGCACTACAAGGCAGACTCTCTACCCACTGGACCACCAAGGAAGCCCTAAGTTTATTATTTTTTTTATAGGTTGGTTTGGGAAGGTCTCAGATCTGGCTATAATCAAGAGAGAGTTATATGAGGTACAGAAGAATCCATACAGAAACAGTGTCCTTTCAAAAACTATGTAGAGATCCTGGGGAGAACTGAGGAGGCCAATGCAGTTTGAGCAAAACATGGGTACACAAGAGTGACAGGAGTCATCAGAAGGCGGTCTGGGACCAGATACTTAGGGCCTTGCATGCCATTTCAAGTCTAGGGCTTACTCTCAGGAAAGCTAAAAGGATTAGAAAACTTTGAACTGAGATATGAGATGATATGATCTGCGTTTAAAAGGCTCACTCTACGGCTTTCCTGGTGGTCCAGTGGGTACAGAGTCTGCCTTGCAGCACAGGTGGCACCAGTTTGACCCCTGGCCCGGGAGGATCTCGCGTGCCGCAGAGCGGCTGGACCAATGTGTCCAATTACGAACCAGAGCACTGGAGCATGTGTGCCCAGAGCCAGTGTTCTGTAATAAGAGAGGCCGCTGCAATGAGACGTCCACACATGCCAAAGAATAAAAAAGATGGATGAAAATAAATGATTACTTGAAGGCAAAAAAAAAAAAAAAAAAAAAAAAAATATATATATATATATATATATATATACATACACATATGGCTCACTCTAACTGCTGAGTTCAGAATTTACTATAGGAACAGCAACAGCAGAAGTAATTATAACAGCAATTCAGGTAATAAATTATGATGGCTCAGACCAAAGTAGTAGCAATGGAGACAGTAAGACATGGTGAGACTTCTTACATATTTTGAAGGTAGAGTTGAAAGAATTTGTTGATGGATCAGATGTGAACATGAGAGAAGTCAGTAACTATAACATATTTGGAATGCAACTGGCTCTGACAGAAGAAAAAGAGTCCTTTGGAAAGATGGGTACCTGTAATTAGGAGTCTATTTTGAATACTACCTTTTAGTCATTCTAGTAGAGATACTGAAGTAAACTAGTCAAGTGTGGATATATATATTGTATTTGAAGGCACTGAAGTATCAATAGATACTATTAGTACATGCACATTTGAGTAAGAAATAAAATAACATTTGGACAGAGATGAGTACATGCAACTGAAAACCCAAATCACAGCGTAAGATGAGAACTAGTCAGCTGCTTTGACTTCATGTTAGCACACTGGTAGTGTACTTTAAAAACGTAATACATTCAGCAGACTCCAAATGGGGATAGGAGGATTACTGTCTACTCCACTCCCAGAATATCTGCTAGACTCTGTTAATTTGACAGATTTACCATGCCACTTAAAAACAAAACCAAACAAAAAAACCACCTGTGGAAAGTATTAAGCCCCAAGTTTACTTTACTTGTCCTTAATTACTTTTTAAAATTCCTATCTTTAGAGAAAACTTTTTCACCTTGGCTCCCCAGTCATTTCTATATGCTTACATAAAAAATTAAGTTTAGACTTAACTATGTTACAGGTGAAAATGAATATAAACACATCAGATTTTAAGAAAATCTTACAGCCAGAGAATCTTAAAATGACAGTCTGTATTACATACAAAATTTTCCACATTAGGTTCCCGAGAGATCATCTGTTCCAAGAGATTGCTTGCTGTTCTGAAAACTGCTCTGACTTAAAATCATACAAGACCTCATTTCAAGAAGGCTAATATTTCATTTAAAAAGCAAACTAAAGTAACATCCTTTGCAGTATTTCAAATTTAGCAGGGATTATTCTCCTTTGCAATGTTTAAAATAATAGGTTCTTTTAAAATACCTTCACTAAAGTTATAATCATTTCATACCAAGCTCTACAAAATGTTTCCACTATTCAGGTATAAATACATTCAGCTATATATCTCAATTTTGTATAGATATACACTGTAAAAGCAATTGAACTCAGAACTATATAATGAGTTTTTATCCCTCTTATGTTTATATCCAGTTTTTAAAAGTGATCACTGTGAAGTAACAAGTAACAATCTGATACAAAAGAAAACCTAACTGCACATTCCAAGAAAATGATGCAAGTAAGAGAATATCAGAAAATATAACTTAGAAAGTACGCTTCTTTTTTCTCCTCCACTGTCATACTTTTCTACACCACTGGTGAAAGCCAACACAACAGAATGAGTAAATACATGGATGACAGATTGGATGAAATGAAACTTTTAAATGTTACTATCTCACTGATGTTTTAAAGATCGGAATGATATGTATCTTATTTTTATTATATAGAGTATCATAAAAGGTGAACAGAAAGAAGAAAATCCAAAGAAATAGGGGAAAGTGAAAGTGAAGTACGACTCTTTGTGACCCATGGACAAGCCATGGAATTCTCCAGGCAAGAATATTGGAGTGGGTAGCCTTTCCCTTCTTCATGGAATCTTCCTGATCCAGGAATCAAACCAGGGTCTCCTGCATTACAGGTAGATACTTTACCAGCTTATCTATAAGGGAATCCCAAAAGAAACAGGAAAGCACAGACTAAAAAAAGAATATGGAGGGCTTCCCCTGGTGGTCCAGTGGGTAAGGACACAGCCTTGCAGTGCAAAGGGCAACGGTTCGATCCCTGGCCTGGGAAGATCCCACATGCCGCAGAGTGGCTGGACCCACGTGTTCAATTACCGACAGGGCCAGTTGAGAAAGCAGCTGTATTACATACAAAATTTTCCACATTAGGTTCCCGAGAGATCATCTGTTCCAAGAGATTGCTTGCTGTTCTGAAAACTGCTCTGACTTAAAATCATACAAGACCTCATTTCAAGAAGGCTAATATTTCATTTAAAAAGCAAACTAAAGTAACATCCTTTGCAGTATTTCAAATTTAGCAGGGATTATTCTCCTTTGCAATGTTTAAAATAATAGGTTCTTTTAAAATACCTTCACTAAAGTTATAATCATTTCATACCAAGCTCTACAAAATGTTTCCACTATTCAGGTATAAATACATTCAGCTATATATCTCAATTTTGTATAGATATACACTGTAAAAGCAATTGAACTCAGAACTATATAATGAGTTTTTATCCCTCTTATGTTTATATCCAGTTTTTAAAAGTGATCACTGTGAAGTAACAAGTAACAATCTGATACAAAAGAAAACCTAACTGCACATTCCAAGAAAATGATGCAAGTAAGAGAATATCAGAAAATATAACTTAGAAAGTACGCTTCTTTTTTCTCCTCCACTGTCATACTTTTCTACACCACTGGTGAAAGCCAACACAACAGAATGAGTAAATACATGGATGACAGATTGGATGAAATGAAACTTTTAAATGTTACTATCTCACTGATGTTTTAAAGATCGGAATGATATGTATCTTATTTTTATTATATAGAGTATCATAAAAGGTGAACAGAAAGAAGAAAATCCAAAGAAATAGGGGAAAGTGAAAGTGAAGTACGACTCTTTGTGACCCATGGACAAGCCATGGAATTCTCCAGGCAAGAATATTGGAGTGGGTAGCCTTTCCCTTCTTCATGGAATCTTCCTGATCCAGGAATCAAACCAGGGTCTCCTGCATTACAGGTAGATACTTTACCAGCTTATCTATAAGGGAATCCCAAAAGAAACAGGAAAGCACAGACTAAAAAAAGAATATGGAGGGCTTCCCCTGGTGGTCCAGTGGGTAAGGACACAGCCTTGCAGTGCAAAGGGCAACGGTTCGATCCCTGGCCTGGGAAGATCCCACATGCCGCAGAGTGGCTGGACCCACGTGTTCAATTACCGAGCCGGAGCTCTGGAGCGCATGCACCGAGAGCCGTTGCTCTGCAACGACAGACGCCACCGCGATGGGAGGCCCACAGGAGCCAAAGAACAAAGATGGATGAAAATAGAGAAATGAAAGACCAATAGAAGTGGCCCGCCCGCTCCTCTCCCTCCCCAACCGGACCCCCGCCCCAAAATAAATAAATAAATAAATCTTTTAAAAAAAGAAAAAAAAGAATATGGAGAAAGACACCTAGGTGAAGTATGTATTCTGAAAAATCCAAGTTATTGTTAAAGGGAGAAAGCATGGGGGCCTTCTCTGGTAGTCCAGTGGTAAAGACTCCATGCTTCCAATGCAAGGGGTGCAGGTTTGATCCCTGAGCAGGGACCTAAGATCCCACATACTGGGTGGTACAGCCCAGAAATGTTTAAAGAATAAACAGATTTTTAAAAGGGGAGAGAAAGCATAAGAGCTAAAAAGAAACCAGGTCTATCCTTTGAAAACTTGTACATAAACTCAACTGTATGAATCAATAAATAGAAACTGAAACACCACTACACACTTCCATTACACTTTATGGCTGTAATGAACAATACACTTCATTTCAAACTGTTATCTTCACCACCACTCCCCAAGGGGAGAGTGTCTTACAGAGGAGGAGAGTGACCAGGCTCAGAGCTTGGACGTTTACATGCACAACATTTCAGTTCTTGACCGGGGCTTGCCACGGGGAGAGATTCACTGAACAAACTCTCTAGATCCCTTTACACTACACAGAATCCTTCAGTAAAATGCTGCTGCTAGATTTACTCTTCTTTATAAAAATCTCAATTTTCCCCACGGTGGATTTTCTTCAAATGGGATATGTGCATATAAAAAATACACAAGGCAATTTCCACAAAGAAGAATAAGAAACTGTTTTTAAAATGCTAACTGTAAAATTCCTTTTTCTATGAGAAAGCAATAGGGTTATTCCTGTAATTTTCTATTTATATACATCACACAATGTATTTGTTGGCATTATGAGCTATCTACATATTTACCCCTCTATCTTCTTTATCTTACCTTTACTTATAGCATAATCCTGCATGCTGATCCAAAGGCTTCGAGCAGGCTCTTTTGAACAACCCAAGGCCAAGTCAACATAGACAGCAATTTCAGGCCGCAATTTATAGTCAAAAGGCTTCTGTTCTTCATTCCCTGAAAGAGCTACTTCTAAAAGGCAACTCATACATTTATCTAAAAAAAAAAAAAAAAAAAGAATTATACAAGTTATTCCAAGCCTCATAAATTTTGGTGCTACTAATAAAATCTTACTATATATACTTACTGTATATGAAATGACACATTTTACACCATTTTAAGTAGATGCTATAAAGGTAAAGTCCTTTAATGCTTCTGGATTTGGAGTAGTATCACCCCTTTCTTGGTGCGACTACAATATAGCACTCTGAGGAACAGTTCTGGCACTTTGGTAGGCAGGGTCCTACATGTGCAGCACAGTCTCACTTGTAAAAAAGAACTTTCTCATTCAAAACAGGTTAATACCTTGTTGGGAAATGTGGGATCACTGGGAAAGAGACTAGCCTTTTTTTTTTTTTCTTTTTGTAGACTTAAGGGAAAATAATCACTTAAGGATGATTTAAGGGAGATCAAACATACTGAATATAAATAATTTCTCAACTGATACTGACATTTGTTCAGGTGGTTCCTAACTTTTCAGTGAAATATTTGGTATTAAGAATTCATTTTCCATTGAAAAAACAAAACACTTAAATGATAGGTTCTCAGGAGGAGAGTGACCAGGCTCAGAGCTTGGCGTTTACATGCACAACATTTCAGTTCTTGACGGGGCTTGCCACGGGGAGAGATTCACTGAACAAACTCTCTAGATCCCTTTACACTACACAGAATCCTTCAGTAAAATGCTGCTGCTAGATTTACTCTTCTTTATAAAAATCTCAATTTTCCCCACGGTGGATTTTCTTCAAATGGGATATGTGCATATAAAAAATACACAAGGCAATTTCCACAAAGAAGAATAAGAAACTGTTTTTAAAATGCTAACTGTAAAATTCCTTTTTCTATGAGAAAGCAATAGGGTTATTCCTGTAATTTTCTATTTATATACATCACACAATGTATTTGTTGGCATTATGAGCTATCTACATATTTACCCCTCTATCTTCTTTATCTTACCTTTACTTATAGCATAATCCTGCATGCTGATCCAAAGGCTTCGAGCAGGCTCTTTTGAACAACCCAAGGCCAAGTCAACATAGACAGCAATTTCAGGCCGCAATTTATAGTCAAAAGGCTTCTGTTCTTCATTCCCTGAAAGAGCTACTTCTAAAAGGCAACTCATACATTTATCTAAAAAAAAAAAAAAGAATTATACAAGTTATTCCAAGCCTCATAAATTTTGGTGCTACTAATAAAATCTTACTATATATACTTACTGTATATGAAATGACACATTTTACACCATTTTAAGTAGATGCTATAAAGGTAAAGTCCTTTAATGCTTCTGGATTTGGAGTAGTATCACCCCTTTCTTGGTGCGACTACAATATAGCACTCTGAGGAACAGTTCTGGCACTTTGGTAGGCAGGGTCCTACATGTGCAGCACAGTCTCACTTGTAAAAAAGAACTTTCTCATTCAAAACAGGTTAATACCTTGTTGGGAAATGTGGGATCACTGGGAAAGAGACTAGCCTTTTTTTTTTTTTCTTTTTGTAGACTTAAGGGAAAATAATCACTTAAGGATGATTTAAGGGAGATCAAACATACTGAATATAAATAATTTCTCAACTGATACTGACATTTGTTCAGGTGGTTCCTAACTTTTCAGTGAAATATTTGGTATTAAGAATTCATTTTCCATTGAAAAAACAAAACACTTAAATGATAGGTTCTCAGGCTAATACCCAAAGTCAATTTAATTTAACCCATGATATAACTGAATTGCCTATTACTTAAAGACAATACCCATTTCCTAATATATACAAGTATGTAAAGAAGAAATGTAACATATCAAGTTCTATAATTTTATCATTTAAAAACTGAAAAACATTAAAACTGAAATTGATTTTATTCACATCAAAGGCCAGTTAAATAAGGAAAGTAGACAGAAATATGAGGAAGGTAGTGATAATGATAATTTGCCCTCAGAAGGGCACTTAGGACTATTGCAGAGTTAAACACCAATAGCACTAGAACCATCTTGATGATGTTAAATATCAAATAACCCTTGAAAAAAAAACCAAGTTTTACTTTTTTTTTTTGATGCAAATATTCCTAAGTACTAGTATAGTACTCATTAGCCATGGTTGGAATCACTTTCTGGTGCATTAATGAAACAACTAATATGTACTCTAGCTGGAAAAGGAGGAAAATATTCAAAATCCCCACTCCCACTCAACCCCAAAGCAGAATCTCCACAATTTTTGGCTTGATTTCTACTTTTTGTTTCTCCTCTTGAAATTCTTTAAGATGGAGATTTCTCTTAGATTTTGCTTCTTAGATACTCTCGAAGTCTCCTTCTCTTACCAGAGAAATAATAAATTTAGAATCTAACAAAACCAGATATATTAGTTAATCTAACTCATTATTTCAATGCTTCTGGATTTGGAGTAGTATCACCCTTTCTTGGTGCGACTACAATATAGCACTCTGAGGAACAGTTCTGGCACTTTGGTAGGCAGGGTCCTACATGTGCAGCACAGTCTCACTTGTAAAGGAGAACTTTCTGATTCAAAAGAGGTTAATACCTTGTTGGGAAGTGTGGTATCACTGGGGAAGAGACTGGCCTTGTTTTTTTTCTTTTTGTAGACTTAAGGGAAAATAATCACTTAAGGATGATTTAAGGGAGATCAAACATACTGAATATAAATAATTTCTCAACTGATACTGACATTTGTTCAGGTGGTTCCTAACTTTTCAGTGAAATATTTGGTATTAAGAATTCATTTTCCATTGAAAAAACAAAACACTTAAATGATAGGTTCTCAGGCTAATACCCAAAGTCAATTTAATTTAACCCATGATATAACTGAATTGCCTATTACTTAAAGACAATACCCATTTCCTAATATATACAAGTATGTAAAGAAGAAATGTAACATATCAAGTTCTATAATTTTATCATTTAAAAACTGAAAAACATTAAAACTGAAATTGATTTTATTCACATCAAAGGCCAGTTAAATAAGGAAAGTAGACAGAAATATGAGGAAGGTAGTGATAATGATAATTTGCCCTCAGAAGGGCACTTAGGACTATTGCAGAGTTAAACACCAATAGCACTAGAACCATCTTGATGATGTTAAATATCAAATAACCCTTGAAAAAAAAACCAAGTTTTACTTTTTTTTTTTGATGCAAATATTCCTAAGTACTAGTATAGTACTCATTAGCCATGGTTGGAATCACTTTCTGGTGCATTAATGAAACAACTAATATGTACTCTAGCTGGAAAAGGAGGAAAATATTCAAAATCCCCACTCCCACTCAACCCCAAAGCAGAATCTCCACAATTTTTGGCTTGATTTCTACTTTTTGTTTCTCCTCTTGAAATTCTTTAAGATGGAGATTTCTCTTAGATTTTGCTTCTTAGATACTCTCGAAGTCTCCTTCTCTTACCAGAGAAATAATAAATTTAGAATCTAACAAAACCATATATATTAGCTAATCTAACTCATTATTTCAAGGCCTGATATTAGAGGTCCAGACAAATTAAAGGACCAATCTTAGATAAAACAACTACATCATCTGTTCAGTACCTGGAGAAATCCTCATGTTCAGACAGTCTGAGAGCTAGCCTACTAGCAAAGCAGACAAACGGGAGACGAGGCAGGAAAGAAAACCCCAAAGGAAATAAGGAGGAAAAAAATAAAGAATCGCACAAGGTAACATCAACATGAATGCAGGACAGGATGGGAGCAGAAACAACTGGTTCTCACATCTGAGAGGTGTTTCTGACCCAAGCCTTGGTAAGTCATGGTCGTTATCCTTCTATGAAGCAGTTCCATAACTTCTAAGCCCCACTTCTAAGCCCCAGCACCCAAGCAATCAAGCACTTACTCATTTTTATGAGTTTGATGATTTGCTCAAAATGAGTGATATAAAACAAAGTGGGATCAGACCAGTATTTCCCTAATTCCAGGGGCACTTTTCACTCTACAATGCTGCAAGATTTAACTTTTTCTAAGGTTTCCAAGTTACAGTCTTGGATCTTCCAACCTGCAAATGCTGCATTTGTTTTCTATCAGTTCTCTATTCAGCAAACTCAGAATAAATCTCCAAAGGAGGTATAAACACAAGATTCTATTCATAAATGTTGCAGAGAAGCACATTACCTAACTGAGGGGTATCCATTTCTACACCGTCACTAAAAAGTGGTGTTTTCAGCCAATATGCCGTGTCCTGTTCCTCTGGAGACATAGGTGAGCCCTGAAGCATGCCACCAAGACATCGCCCAATAAGAAGAGCAACTGTTCTTTCCAGATCCACAAGCCACACCCAGGACTGGGCTGGCTGCGGTAATGGCACACCAGCAGGATCGATCAGCTCGGGCCCTCCTGAAGACAAAATCGTTAGTAGTTTATCTGGTATTCAAGATTCTCAAGTTTTTTCATTTCTATTGCACTGTAATAAGATATTGAACCAAAAATAATTTTATAATGAAAACACAAGTTGTAACACTTTCTGTATATACACTCTTTACTGTGCTAAGTCACTTCAGTTGTGTCCAACTCTTTGTGACCCTGTGAACCGTACCCCACCAGGCTCCTCCGTCAAATGGGACTCTCCAGGTAAGAACAGAGGAGTGGGTTGCTATGCCCTCCTCCATACACTTTACTAAGCTAACTTAAAATATATTCAGGCAAGTCCACTATCAAATAAAAATCAACTTCATGAAGTTACCAATTTTTAAGATAAACACTGAAATAGTACATGGCAGAATTCTCCCCCATTGATTCTATTCCACTTTCCACTATCCAGATCAAATTTCAGCCTTAAGAGTGAGTAACTGGGGCAGTCCATCCCTCCAAAATCAAAGCAAGAGTTGATCTAAGGGACTTCCTTGGTGGTCCAGTGGAAAACTCCATGCTCCCAATGCAGGGGGCCCAGGTTTGGGAACTTATATCCCATACGCCGCATGGCACAGCCTAAAACAAAACAACTGATCTAATAATTGACACTTAGTATTATTTAATGCGTTTAAGGCCTGAATTCCAAATTACTAATATCCAGATCCATGCCTTACTGTACAAATTTTAAAAAGTTTTATCATAAAAGGAAAACACAAGAGACTTCCAGGGCACTTTTCACTCTACAATGCTGCAAGATTTAACTTTTTCTAAGGTTTCCAAGTTACAGTCTTGGATCTTCCAACCTGCAAATGCTGCATTTGTTTTCTATCAGTTCTCTATTCAGCAAACTCAGAATAAATCTCCAAAGGAGGTATAAACACAAGATTCTATTCATAAATGTTGCAGAGAAGCACATTACCTAACTGAGGGGTATCCATTTCTACACCGTCACTAAAAAGTGGTGTTTTCAGCCAATATGCCGTGTCCTGTTCCTCTGGAGACATAGGTGAGCCCTGAAGCATGCCACCAAGACATCGCCCAATAAGAAGAGCAACTGTTCTTTCCAGCTCCACTAAGCCACACCCAGGACTGGGCTGGCTGCGTAATGGCACACCAGCAGGATCGATCAGCTCGGGCCCTCCTGAAGACAAAATCGTTAGTAGTTTATCTGGTATTCAAGATTCTCAAGTTTTTCATTTCTATTGCACTGTAATAAGATATTGAACCAAAAATAATTTTATAATGAAAACACAAGTTGTAACACTTTCTGTATATACACTCTTTACTGTGCTAAGTCACTTCAGTTGTGTCCAACTCTTTGTGACCCTGTGAACTGACCCCACCAGGCTCCTCCGTCAAATGGGACTCTCCAGGTAAGAACAGAGGAGTGGGTTGCTATGCCCTCCTCCATACACTTTACTAAGCTAACTTAAAATATATTCAGGCAAGTCCACTATCAAATAAAAATCAACTTCATGAAGTTACCAATTTTTAAGATAAACACTGAAATAGTACATGGCAGAATTCTCCCCCATTGATTCTATTCCACTTTCCACTATCCAGATCAAATTTCAGCCTTAAGAGTGAGTAACTGGGGCAGTCCATCCCTCCAAAATCAAAGCAAGAGTTGATCTAAGGGACTTCCTTGGTGGTCCAGTGGAAAACTCCATGCTCCCAATGCAGGGGGCCCAGGTTTGGGAACTTATATCCCATACGCCGCATGGCACAGCCTAAAACAAAACAACTGATCTAATAATTGACACTTAGTATTATTTAATGCGTTTAAGGCCTGAATTCCAAATTACTAATATCCAGATCCATGCTTTCTTACTGTACATTTTTAAAAGTTCTTCACTTAAAAAACACAACTAGTTAGCCATAAACAACAGATACCAATGAAATCATAAAAGGAAAACACAAGAGACTAACGAATTAAAAAACTGCTATTTGAAAGCAATAATAAAACAGATAAACCTCTAATAAAATTAATCCAGAAAAAAGATGGCATAAATTTTCAAATTAAAAATAAAGAGGACATAATAAAATTAATACAGAAAAAAAGATGGCATAAATTTTCAAATTAAAAATAAAGAGAGGTCTTCCCCTGGTGGTCCAGTGGGTAAGGACACCGCCTTGCAGTGCAAGGGGCGCCGGTTCAATCCCTGGCCTGGGAAGATCCCACGTGCCGTCGAGCGGCTGGACTGATGTGTCCAATTACTGAGCCGGAGCTCTGGAGTGCATGCACCCAGACCTGGCGTTGTGCAACAACAGACACCACCGCAATGGGAGGCCCACAGGAGCCAAAGAACAAAGATGGATGAAAATAGAGAAATGAACGACCAATAGAAGTGGCCCGCCCGCTCCCCTCCCTCCCCAACCCGACCCCCGCCCAAAAATAAATAAATAAATAAATCTTAAAAAAAAAAATAAAGAGGACATAACCACAAACACACTCTAGAGATTTTTTATAACCATCTATAAAAATGATTTTTAAAGTTTTTTCAAAAATCTATCTATAGGGGCTTCCCTGGTGGTCCAGTGGGTAAGGACACCGCCTTGCAGTGCAAGGGGTGCCAGTTCAATCCCTGGCCTGGGAAGATCACACGTGCCACAGAGCGGCTGGACTGATGTGTCCAATTGCCGAGCTGGAGCTCTGGAGCGCATGCGCCCAGAGCCGGTGCCCTGTGACAACCGGGGCCACCGCGGTGGGAGGCCCACACGGGCCAAGGAACAGAGATGGATGAAAATGGACAGATGAAGGACCAACAGAAGTGGCCCACCTGCTCCCCTCCCTCCCCACCCCCACCAAAATAAATAAATAAATAAATGTTTAAAAAAAAAATCTATCTATAAAAAGGCACTAGGGTCAGACAGTTTTGACAGATGGTCTTTTAAACCTTCAAGAAGAGATAACTCCCTAAATTACACAAATTTTAGAGAAAAGGAGAAAAAAAAAAAAGGAAGACTCCAAAGTGATGCTATGTAATTAGTATAACTATGGTAGTAAAAATGATACAAGGACAGTACGAAAAAGAAAAACTACGGGGAAAAAAATCAGTTATGAACACGGATACAAAAATCCAAAATAAAAATGACACTTGGGCTTCCCTGGTGGTCCAATGGGTAAGGACACTGCCTTGCAGTACAAGGGGCGCCGGTTCGATCCCTGGCCCGGGAAGATCCCACGTGCCGCGGAGCAACTGGACTGATATGTCCAACTACCGAGCTGGAGCTCTGGAGCATATGCACCCTGAGCTGGTGCTCTGCAGTGAGAGAGGCCACTGTGATGGGAGGCCCCCACAGGCCAAAGAACAAAGATGGATGAAAACAGATAAATGAAAGACCAATAGAAGTGGCCAAAAAAAAAAAAAAAATGACACTTACCTCATCTAATACAAACAGTGTTAAGCATATTCTGAGATGCTTTAGAAAATCAAGAGTAAAGCTGAAATGGCTCCATATAAAGCCTAATCAATATCCTGACACAGCTGTAACCTTAACATTTGACTTCATCTAAATCCAGCTGTCACCAAACAACGAGATGTAAGACAGGACCTCAAAGTATTCTGTTCAATCCTAGCCTTTCCAGGAGAAGAAACCAAAGCCTTAAGAACCTATAAGTGACTTCCCTAAGTCACTTACACCCAACTTCATACAGCCACTTCAAAACCAGTAATAAAATCTCAGTCTTCTACTGCATTACTTAGTCCAAGACTCTTTCTGTAAAACAGGTGATCTCACTTAAACTTGAAAGGTTTATAAGCTTTCAGTAAGGAAACTCCTTAGGATAGAGAGATTTCAACAGAAAAATGTATTAATGCTTTCTAGACAAAATATTTTAAGCTATTTTCAATGGAATAAAATAATCAGTATTTTATAAGTTAAGGGTGAATTCACATATTATACCTAAAATCATAATGCTATTTCCTGGGCTTCCTTGTGGTCCAGTGGTTAGGAATTCGTCTTATAATGCAGGCGACACTGGTTTGATCCCTGGTTCGGGAATATCCACATGCCACCGAACAATTAAGCCCATATAACACAACTACCGAGCCTACGCTCTGGAGCCCAGGAGCCGCAACTATTGAGCTTACGTGCCTCAACTACTGAAGCCCACAAGCTATAGAGCCCATGCTCCACAATAAGAGAAGCTACTGCAGTGAGAAGCCCAAGCACCACAACTGAGGAATCGTCCTTGCTCTCTGCAACTAAAGAAAGCCCATCCGCAGTGAAGAAGACCCAGCACAGGCAAAAAAATAAAATTTTTTAACTTTTAAATGCTATTTTCTATAAAGTACCTAAAAAGAAAAACACAAGAAGATCGGTTCCCAATTTCCATCTTTTACATTCAATCAGTTATCTACATATCCAGCCAAAAAAGAAAATATTTGACTGTCAAATAGGTATTTTAAACTAAAAATCTTTGCATTTAAAAAAGCTTAAATCAATACACTGATTGTAAAACATGTCATTTTACGCTGCCGGCTGATTTATGAAACAATGCTTTCCTATTATCCACTGTATGATGTATCCAAATTAAGCCATAAAAAAAAAAAAAGCATGTCTTGGAATCAGTGAAATACACCCTTCAAGTCTAACAATCTGATAAAGACTAATTGTGTTACTTGTATAGACCGGTAACTTTCTTAAATTTTCTCATCTCAGCCACCATTTCACACTACAAGCTCTTTGACAGCAACAGCTTTATCTTTTGAGCACATTAAACACCCAAGTGTCAGATATGATTTGCCTGATGTATGAAAGAGGAATAGCTTTTCTAAAATGCATTACTGGCTCCTTTATTATCTTTACTTACCATGAAGAGGCCACTGTAACTCTTGGTCTTCTAAAAGAGCGGCAGCTGGCAGAAGTCTATTAAGACAATCAAGAGGTGGCAACAAGTCGAGGAGGTAACTCAACAAAGGCCGAGCCACCGACACTGGGAGTAACAGGAGGGAGTTAACAATCTGGCAGAGCATACTGCCTGCAGCTGAGACGTAGATCACATCTATAAAGAGTAAGAAATTTAACACAGATCAACTGTTTCAAACAAACTTAAAAAAAAAAGCTAATAAATACTGTTTTTGCCTAGAACTGGAGTACACTAATTCAATAACTTTGCTGAATTATTATATAATTCTCCAATAGCTAGGTCGGGGTGAGTTATCTATTCACTTTCTGAAAGCATCAGCAACAGACACTTTATGTGAAAGCACACAGTTCCTTGTGCCAACAAAGTCAAATGATTATAGCTTCTTCCCTTAAAATGCATTATGAATTTCTCATTCACAGATTTATTCTCATTTTCAAATTCTCTCAATGCTGTTTCGATATTTTACTGTATTTGGTGGCAAGGAGATAAGACCACTCAGAGATAAGCTCAATTTGAACAAATTAAACTTCAGATGTCTGTAGAACAATGAAGTGTGTCTGGTAAGCAATGGTTTTAGATTCTGAATATATTTCTTTGTTCAGGGAGGAAATTTCAGAAATAAGTTGCTTTTGAATTTTAGTTATCTTTACGACAATCAAGAAAAGGCATCTAGTAGGTAACAAGAGAAAGGTTCTATGTAAAAAGTTTCTCAGCTAGATGCATACATGGGAGTCAACATAATCATGGTGAAAACAATGCGACAGATAAGATCGTTCTCAGAGGAAAGGGAGTTGAGGGGAAAATTCAGAGGATCCTAAACAATAAAGGGCACGCCCAAGAAAGGCAAGATTAAAGGAACTGAATGAAAAACAGTGGTTGAAGAGATTTGTGTAAATACACAGAAGTCCAAAGAAAGCATTTCAAGGAGGAAAGAGGGCTGCAAATGCTACAGAAAGGTAAAGTATATGTTATCTAATTTCTTTCAGTTAGGCTTCTGTCACAACTGGCAACTTCTAACCAGGTCAAGCACTATTTGCCAACCCTCCCCACTCCCAAATCAAGCTCAAAGGGATCAAGACCAATACAAAGGAGATCCAAAGTCATTCCTGTTCCATTGAGAGGTTTCAGTCATTCCATTCTTTGGTTTTGTAAAGGCTAAAAATTCTTGCTTTACAACCACTGGTTAAATATGAAACCCAGTACCAAACACACCTCTTAATTTTTCTACACTGGGAGTAACAGGAGGAGTTAACAATCTGGCAGAGCATACTGCCTGCAGCTGAGACGATCACATCTATAAAGAGTAAGAAATTTAACACAGATCAACTGTTTCAAACAAACTTAAAAAAAAAAAGCTAATAAATACTGTTTTTGCCTAGAACTGGAGTACACTAATTCAATAACTTTGCTGAATTATTATATAATTCTCCAATAGCTAGGTCGGGGTGAGTTATCTATTCACTTTCTGAAAGCATCAGCAACAGACACTTTATGTGAAAGCACACAGTTCCTTGTGCCAACAAAGTCAAATGATTATAGCTTCTTCCCTTAAAATGCATTATGAATTTCTCATTCACAGATTTATTCTCATTTTCAAATTCTCTCAATGCTGTTTCGATATTTTACTGTATTTGGTGGCAAGGAGATAAGACCACTCAGAGATAAGCTCAATTTGAACAAATTAAACTTCAGATGTCTGTAGAACAATGAAGTGTGTCTGGTAAGCAATGGTTTTAGATTCTGAATATATTTCTTTGTTCAGGGAGGAAATTTCAGAAATAAGTTGCTTTTGAATTTTAGTTATCTTTACGACAATCAAGAAAAGGCATCTAGTAGGTAACAAGAGAAAGGTTCTATGTAAAAAGTTTCTCAGCTAGATGCATACATGGGAGTCAACATAATCATGGTGAAAACAATGCGACAGATAAGATCGTTCTCAGAGGAAAGGGAGTTGAGGGGAAAATTCAGAGGATCCTAAACAATAAAGGGCACGCCCAAGAAAGGCAAGATTAAAGGAACTGAATGAAAAACAGTGGTTGAAGAGATTTGTGTAAATACACAGAAGTCCAAAGAAAGCATTTCAAGGAGGAAAGAGGGCTGCAAATGCTACAGAAAGGTAAAGTATATGTTATCTAATTTCTTTCAGTTAGGCTTCTGTCACAACTGGCAACTTCTAACCAGGTCAAGCACTATTTGCCAACCCTCCCCACTCCCAAATCAAGCTCAAAGGGATCAAGACCAATACAAAGGAGATCCAAAGTCATTCCTGTTCCATTGAGAGGTTTCAGTCATTCCATTCTTTGGTTTTGTAAAGGCTAAAAATTCTTGCTTTACAACCACTGGTTAAATATGAAACCCAGTACCAAACACACCTCTTAATTTTTCTCCAACGCTGCCATTCCAAGGACTTTCCTTGAGCAAATTTGCAGAACGTGAATAAATATCTGTAGCATGAGGCAACAAGAGCTGAAGATGTTTATGAAGCAATGCCACACTGCTTGAGTTCTGCGGAAAAAAGTTTCTAAATTACTACTTTGGAAGATTCAAGGTACAAAAATTTCATGGTTTACCCAATATCTGAGCTTCAAGGTCCCTGAGAAATGACCGTAACGAGCAAAGAATGACACACCTCACTAATATTATTGATATGGCAAAACGCCAGCAGCTGTTTCTGCAGTGAACACAGCAGTTCATGAAGATGAGCAGGCTGACTGTTCTCTGAGGATGATGTTCCAAGTAGAAATTTATCACTGTTCTTTTCTAGCTCCCCAAATGCTTGATCCTAAAATGATACATAAATGAAGATCATATTTGAAGTGTTTGAAAGTAAAACTCATGTCCTATCAAAAATTATTCTGATTTAAGAAGTCACCATCTCCTTTCTCCTATGATTAACCTTCAAATCTTTGCTACTGCTATGTTGCCATTTGCTATAAGATGTTACAGTTTATCAAGAAATTTCAATTTGCGTTTCTATGAAAAAAAAAGTAATAATGTTTCATCACAAAAACTTTGAAAACACAGAAAACAAGAAAAAGGAAAACAACAATATTCAAAGACAACACATTTCAACATTTTAATGCTACTGCCTTCCTGACCTCCTATGTAAAGGTTTTACCTGCATATATTTGAATATCTAAGAACATGAAACTTAGAAATTAAATTTATTTCTGATTATAAAAGAAGTAACTGGACTAAAGAAACATGACAATTGGGAGGAAGGTGCCATAAAGGGCATTCCCAGGACAACTGTAGAAATCTGAGCATAGACTATGTATTATACAACAGTCCTGTGTCAATGATAAATTTCCTAAATTCAGTCATTGTTCTGTTGTTATAGAAGAAAGAGAATGTCCTTCCTAAGAAATGCATGCTTAAATGTTTAGGAACAGCCAGCAAGACATCTACAATTTATTCTCAAATGATGGATGGAGGAAAGGCAAATGTGGCTGAAGGGTATGGCAAATCTGTAAAGGCGTTCCAGGTTAAATATGAAACCCAGTACCAAACACACCTCTTAATTTTTCTCCAACGCTGCCATTCCAAGGACTTTCCTTGAGCAAATTTGCAGAACGTGAATAAATATCTGTAGCATGAGGCAACAAGAGCTGAAGATGTTTATGAAGCAATGCCACACTGCTTGAGTTCTGCGGAAAAAAGTTTCTAAATTACTACTTTGGAAGATTCAAGGTACAAAAATTTCATGGTTTACCCAATATCTGAGCTTCAAGGTCCCTGAGAAATGACCGTAACGAGCAAAGAATGACACACCTCACTAATATTATTGATATGGCAAAACGCCAGCAGCTGTTTCTGCAGTGAACACAGCAGTTCATGAAGATGAGCAGGCTGACTGTTCTCTGAGGATGATGTTCCAAGTAGAAATTTATCACTGTTCTTTTCTAGCTCCCCAAATGCTTGATCCTAAAATGATACATAAATGAAGATCATATTTGAAGTGTTTGAAAGTAAAACTCATGTCCTATCAAAAATTATTCTGATTTAAGAAGTCACCATCTCCTTTCTCCTATGATTAACCTTCAAATCTTTGCTACTGCTATGTTGCCATTTGCTATAAGATGTTACAGTTTATCAAGAAATTTCAATTTGCGTTTCTATGAAAAAAGTAATAATGTTTCATCACAAAAACTTTGAAAACACAGAAAACAAGAAAAAGGAAAACAACAATATTCAAAGACAACACATTTCAACATTTTAATGCTACTGCCTTCCTGACCTCCTATGTAAAGGTTTTACCTGCATATATTTGAATATCTAAGAACATGAAACTTAGAAATTAAATTTATTTCTGATTATAAAAGAAGTAACTGGACTAAAGAAACATGACAATTGGGAGGAAGGTGCCATAAAGGGCATTCCCAGGACAACTGTAGAAATCTGAGCATAGACTATGTATTATACAACAGTCCTGTGTCAATGATAAATTTCCTAAATTCAGTCATTGTTCTGTTGTTATAGAAGAAAGAGAATGTCCTTCCTAAGAAATGCATGCTTAAATGTTTAGGAACAGCCAGCAAGACATCTACAATTTATTCTCAAATGATGGATGGAGGAAAGGCAAATGTGGCTGAAGGGTATGGGAGATTTCTTTTAATGATTCTGTAATAAATGTCTAATTTTTAAGTTATTTCTAGTTAAAAATATGTTTTAAAGAAATAGTATAAAAATTTAGAAAATATAAAAACTGCATTTGAAAAAATTTTAAATTACCATTTAGCCAACTACTGTATCTATTTTTTGTGTATTTATTTTCTAGTTTTTTATGACCTTTTTCATAAAACTACATACTCTATTTTTAGTCTTCTCTTTCCATAACAAATCCACAGACATTTTTTATGTTTTCATGAGCCACATGTACATAAACTTTAAGAGGCATAATATTCCACTGAGCATATATATAATTTACTTAACCATTCCCCAATTTTTAGATATTTCAATTGTTTTCAATTTCGATTTCTTATAAATAATGATGTGATGAACATCTTTATGAACAAAGTATGATTTTTGTTTATAATATACAAGAGAAAGTCTCAGAATATTTTAAGGCCCTCACTATACAAGCATCATTATAACCAACCAAATAAGCAGTGCTAGAGACTAAATGTTTGTGTCCCTTCAAAATGCTTATATTGAATCTAATCCCTAATCCCTATGCAGTGGTATTTGGAGGTGGGGCCTCTGAGAGGTGAAGGTGGGATCTAAATTCCCTGACCAGGGATCAAACCTGTGCCTCCTGCATTGGGAATGCAGAGTCTTGACCACTGGACTGCCAGAGAAGTCTTCAACCCAACCATCATGATCGTCTTTTCTTTTTTTTGTTGTTGCTACAAAAAAGAGAGCAACTTACTGTATAAAATCCCAAATTTCTTAAGAGAGTCTTCATCAAAATTTCAGCCAGATGGGTGTCTGGATGACAGCTCTGAGTGCCATAGGGTGGATCTGACAAATTTCCATAGCCAGTGCATGCAGACGAGAGGTCAGCAGCATCAGAGGGTGAGCTGTACCCAAGGAGGGAGGCTACATGGGTATGATCTTGCAAGCTTGTCAGAATAATATCCAGTTGCATTCTCTAAGAAAAATATTCCCGTTGATGAAATAGGAACAAAAAATAATTAGTTCAAAACTAGCTTAATCACTAGACAAGTAAAAAAGGAGCCCCCTCCCCACCACACACAATAAAACTATACTGATGATGCTAACTAATCTGCTTAATAATGCTAACAGACAATAACCTCTTAGGAAATACGTAATTTTTTAAAAAGTTTCTCCACTAATATCATTTGGGAAACTGCAATTTACAGTGTTTTATTACAGCCTTACTACCTGAAATTCTAAGCTAAAATAGCACACTGTACATAATAATTTTAGTGCTATCAGCAGATAACCAGGAAATGTCAACAGATAAATTACATTACCCATTCTTTTACAGAATTACCAATGAAATTATCTACTTCAATGTGTAAAATAAATCACTTGAGATCTAAAGTAATGCAAGATAGTCATTGGAAAGCATCTGTGGCTACTACACTGCCAGTAAGTACCATGCTTTCCTCAAATCCGTAACTACAATTGATTGTTCTACTTGGTGGAGCAAGACACACTTATTTTAATAACACTTTTTTTTTTTAAACATTTAAAACTTTAAGTCTCAGAAAACACATAATTATTTGATCAAGTAAATAAAGGATTAGAAACTCAGAGAATTCTTAAAAGATTTTATGTACTATGTAAGATTTCAAATAAGAGACACAAGTTTGCTATTAGACAACAGTAGAAATTCCAAATTTCTTTTAGAGTAAATCCATGTTTAGGAGTGCATGCTATTTTATTTTTCAGGATTTTCTTTTCTCATTAATTAATTAATTTATTTTGTTATATTTTTACAGAGTTTTGTTGTTCACATACATGTATGTTCTAATAACACTTATTTTAATAATAATGGAAAGAAGAAGCATACTCATATCGGATTTTTCACAACAGTCATCCTCCTTGACTTTTTAGGTAAGCTATTTCAAACAAACTTGCCTGTGGTTTCAAATCCACACACTATAAACAAATTAAAAGCTCTTTGATTTGACAGTGTCAACAACACTGGAAAAATTAGACATCATTTTAATAATTAGCCCCTAACCATTTGGTAAGTTATCACTTGCTTCATTTTCATCAGAAATGCGGGAATTCTTCCAGCAGAAAACATTACATTCTAGGATGTATCAGAGTCATCAAGTATTATTCCATGAACACTGGCAACTGATTAGTGTTATTTCCCTCAGTCTTTTTGTTTTGGGCAGTACAGTACTAGTTTACTAAGATAACAGGAAAAGGCTCACCTGTCCTTTAGATAGGCTTTCCCACCTATCAGGTCCTTGGGGTAAAAGAGAATGAAGTAACTCCATACGTTCTCGTAATGGAGGTAACAGCATGGTTGCTCCTACTGACAGAGTTTCAATTACCACCTAGTATTAAAAAAAAAAACAAAGTGGACTTGTTTGGCTTGGTTCTTGTATTTTTAATGGAAACACATAGAAAATAAATCCATGGACTACTAGGATCAAAGAAGTCTAAAGGTGAATCGTGGAAGTCTAAAGAAGGAGGCATGTGAATAAAAGAAAGCATGAGAAGTCCTTCTTTAGATGTCTTTAAGAAGACTAGAATACATATTTTGCATTTGCCACTGCATAGCTAATCATAACACAATAAGTACTTAGTGACGACTCTATGGTGTTGAATCTATAGTGTGTAATGATAAAACTCCTTCCAAAGTGCTGGGAATATAGCAACAAACAAGACAGAAAAGCACTGTCTTTTAGTTTCTAAAGGTTATAGTTTAGAATGAAAAAGAGACCTGAATAAATAATTTTAAGTGTGAAAGAAGTCACACAGAGAAAGTAAAGGAAGTGCAAACCTGAGTGAGCACCCACACAGAGAGGCAATTAATGTGGTCTATGGGCTGATTATGGAGGGTCTCCCTGAGGATTAGGCATTTTGATTAAAAACTGGAAAATGAGCGGCCTTAGCCAAACAAATGTTCAGGTAGCAGGAATAGCATAAAAAATAGCTGTATTATCTTAGGTCTCATAACTTCTCTGGGTCACAGCTTCTTCATCGCTAAAATAAGGGTGCTGAATTAGGAAAAAAGAAAACAATGATTAAGAAGAGTTAATATAGGGCTTCCCTGGTGGTCCAGTGGGTAAAGACACCGCTTTGCAGTGCAAGGGGCGCTAGTTCAATCCCTGGCCCAGGAAGATCCCACGTGCCACGGAGCAACTGGACCAATGTGTCCAACTGCCAAGCCGGAACTCTGGAGCACATGTGTCCAGAGCCGATGCTCTGCAGCAAGAGAGGCCACTGCGATGGGAGGCCCCCACAGGCCAAAGAACAAAGATAAATAAATGAAACATCGATAGAAGTGGCAAAAAAAAAAACCAGGAAAAAAGAAGAGTGCATATAAATTAGTAACAGAAGAAATAAAAATCTCAATAGAAGGGTCAGAATATAAAAATTAAACTTTTCATAAAATAGAGGAGAGAAAAGGTAGAAAACTGGAAAGATAACCTTAAAAAATTAAGAGGGCTAATCCAGGAGGTCTATTATCCTAATAATGAGTTTTCAGAGAGAGAATACAATGAGAAGAGAAAATCAACAATACACTTCAAGGTAATTTCTTAACATTGAAGGCTATGAGTTTCTAAATTAAGAGTCTACCCAAATATACATGACAATGGATAGAGAAGATGAAGATTCTGATTTCTGTACGTCTTCACCCATGCTCATTATGTCAGGGTTTTGTTTTGTTTTTTGCCATCCTTGGTCTTTGCTGCTGTGTTTCTCATTGTGATGGATTCTCCTGTTGCAGGGCACAGGTTCTAGGGCGCACAGGCTTCTTGTGACTTGCAGGCTCTAGAGCACTGGTTCAGTAGTTGTGGTACATGGACACAGTAGTTCTGTGACATGTGGAATCCTCCTGGACCAGGTTTTGAACCTGTATCCTCTGCACTGGCAGGCAGATTCTTAACCACTGAGCAACCAGGGAAGTCCTGCTATCAGTCTTTTTTTTTTTTTATTTGAAGGATAATTGCTTTACAAAACTTTGTTGTTTTCTCTCAAACATCAACATGAATCACGACTCAGGGAACTCAAACAGGGGCTCTGTAACAACATATGCTTACCATGAATAAACCATGACAACATTATCCTAAGTGAGATAAACCACTGACAAAAAGACACTGTATGATTTGATTTTTATGACATACTTAAAGTGTCAAAATCATAAAGAAAGAAAGGAGAATGGCAGCTGCTAGTGGCTGAAGGAAGGAGAAGACAGGAAGTTAGTGTTTAATGGGTACAGAATTTGAATTTGTAAGATAAAAGAGTTACAGAGGTAAAACGGTGGTGATGGTTGTACAACACTAAATTTATTTAATACCACTGAACTGTACACTTAAAAATGGTTACAAGAGAATTCCCTGGTGGTCCAGTGGTTAAGACTCTGTGCTCCCAATGCAGGGGGCCTGGGTCTCAAGAACAAAGATAAATAAATGAAACATCGATAGAAGTGGCAAAAAAAAAAACCAGGAAAAAAGAAGAGTGCATATAAATTAGTAACAGAAGAAATAAAAATCTCAATAGAAGGGTCAGAATATAAAAATTAAACTTTTCATAAAATAGAGGAGAGAAAAGGTAGAAAACTGGAAAGATAACCTTAAAAAATTAAGAGGGCTAATCCAGGAGGTCTATTATCCTAATAATGAGTTTTCAGAGAGAGAATACAATGAGAAGAGAAAATCAACAATACACTTCAAGGTAATTTCTTAACATTGAAGGCTATGAGTTTCTAAATTAAGAGTCTACCCAAATATACATGACAATGGATAGAGAAGATGAAGATTCTGATTTCTGTACGTCTTCACCCATGCTCATTATGTCAGGGTTTTGTTTTGTTTTTTGCCATCCTTGGTCTTTGCTGCTGTGTTTCTCATTGTGATGGATTCTCCTGTTGCAGGGCACAGGTTCTAGGGCGCACAGGCTTCTTGTGACTTGCAGGCTCTAGAGCACTGGTTCAGTAGTTGTGGTACATGGACACAGTAGTTCTGTGACATGTGGAATCCTCCTGGACCAGGTTTTGAACCTGTATCCTCTGCACTGGCAGGCAGATTCTTAACCACTGAGCAACCAGGGAAGTCCTGCTATCAGTCTTTTTTTTTTTTTATTTGAAGGATAATTGCTTTACAAAACTTTGTTGTTTTCTCTCAAACATCAACATGAATCACGACTCAGGGAACTCAAACAGGGGCTCTGTAACAACATATGCTTACCATGAATAAACCATGACAACATTATCCTAAGTGAGATAAACCACTGACAAAAAGACACTGTATGATTTGATTTTTATGACATACTTAAAGTGTCAAAATCATAAAGAAAGAAAGGAGAATGGCAGCTGCTAGTGGCTGAAGGAAGGAGAAGACAGGAAGTTAGTGTTTAATGGGTACAGAATTTGAATTTGTAAGATAAAAGAGTTACAGAGGTAAAACGGTGGTGATGGTTGTACAACACTAAATTTATTTAATACCACTGAACTGTACACTTAAAAATGGTTACAAGAGAATTCCCTGGTGGTCCAGTGGTTAAGACTCTGTGCTCCCAATGCAGGGGGCCTGGGTTCAATCCCTGGTCAAGGAACTAGAGCCCACATGCTGCAACTGAGACCCAGTGCAGCCAAATAAATATAAATAAAATATTTTTTAAAAATGGTTATGAGGTCAAATTGTATGTTATATACATTCTACCAAAATAAAAAAAACAACTAGGTACCTGTGCTCAGAAATTCATCTTCTGGTGCAAAAGACGAACATAATTGTAAGCAGACAACTACAAAACCATGTGATGTGATGAGAACATACATGTGAGAAACCAAACCTGGCAGGAGAGCAGGGAATGAAAGGGTTCTCATAGGTGACACTGGACCTTTAGGATAAACAAGCTAGGAGTAATGGAAAGAACATCTAACTAAAGTTTTCCAAGATACAGCTGAATTTACAAGCAACAGCCTCAGGAGAGATGTGGCTGAGACACAGATTCATGAGCTCCAAACACATACCTCTTGGATTTCATCTGGAACCGTTGAGTCCATCAGTCTGAAGAGCAAATTTCGAAGTGGACCTGCCTGTCTCCCAAGGATGCTGGTAGCTACTCCTCCCGCAAGTGCAAGAGCAAGGTGATTTGAAAGTAGCTTCAGGCACAGCTTGAGGAAATTGTGGTGTTCCCTGAAACCAAAGAAACTGTTATGAACTACTGGAACATAAAAGAGCACATGCTATCTAGTTTGGGCAATGCTGTTTTTTTCTTTAAAAATTTTCTCAAATTATGACTAACAGTAATTTTAAAAACATTTTCCTAAAAGTTACCAACAAGTACCGTTGTTGAGCTCCTTTTTGGATTATAAAATGTCATATAATTGAGGGAAAAACTGAATAAGAAAGAAGAATAACTCAAAAGGAAAAATAAATAATTAAAAGATGTGCATGCAGGTGTGCACATATATACACACTCACAAATACACATTATACATAGCATACCTTGAGGAAGGGAAAGGGAGTGGGGGAATTTCACTGTTGATTTTATCACAGTATCTCTCAAGAAATGAACGAAGGTGTGAAAAGGTACTCTCCTCAAGATCTACACAATAAGGTCGGTGCCAGGCAACGACTTGTCTAGAAGGAAGCACAAGGAAATCAGGAAAACCCGCTAATGTGAAATTTTCAACACATGATCAAAAACAAAAATTAAACATAACTAATCAATCAGACAGACAAAAGACCTTTCTGATTACAAAGAGGATAAAACCCTTCATTTAGTAACTGCGGAAGACCAAGAATTGGTCATCCCTAGAAGCGTGCAAGAAGAAAATATATAACCACAACTTATTTTAGAAGGCCTGGATATTCATTCAACCTAAGACAAAGGGCTGAACCACATGATCTACTAAGCCTCTTCTAGTTCCTAGGTTCTATAAGATATGTACTTCATATTAAACATTGCCTGACTCTGTAAAGTAACACATTGAAATCCACTGGGTTGGCCGAAAAGTTTGCTCAGATTTTTTTGTAAGATAAAGAGAACTTCTTCAAAACTCGTGTGAAAATTTTCAAGATCTTGGGAATCAATTTTCTACATTGATAGAAAGGTGGAAAGTTGTCAATTTAATACTAACAGCAGATTATTTACATTCAATTTATGATATTTTCAGCTTCAATTGTATAAAGTTGCCATCTACAGATGTTTTAAATTGGTCAGGATACTACAATAAACTATATCTGAATCAAAAGTCCAGGATATAAATATAATATATTCTAAATTATTAATTAGCCTATATACATTTAAGAATAGCTGAATAACTTCCAAATTTCTTAAAATTCAATCTATAAGCATTGCCTTTAAATTACCTACCTGATTATCTGAAAGATATGGCTATCATGTTAAGAAAAAGTTAAATTTCTGCAAAAGTAACTTCCTTTATCTATAAGTACAGCCACTACTTTAATAACAAAGAACAGATAAAAGACATGGATGCTAATTAACTGTTAAAAAGCAATGAAGGGGGCTTCCCCTGGTGGTCCAGTGGGTAAGGACACCGCCTTGCACTACAAGGGGCGCTGGTTCCATCCCTGGCCTGGGAAGATTACAAAGGAAAAATAAATAATTAAAAGATGTGCATGCAGGTGTGCACATATATACACACTCACAAATACACATTATACATAGCATACCTTGAGGAAGGGAAAGGGAGTGGGGGAATTTCACTGTTGATTTTATCACAGTATCTCTCAAGAAATGAACGAAGGTGTGAAAAGGTACTCTCCTCAAGATCTACACAATAAGGTCGGTGCCAGGCAACGACTTGTCTAGAAGGAAGCACAAGGAAATCAGGAAAACCCGCTAATGTGAAATTTTCAACACATGATCAAAAACAAAAATTAAACATAACTAATCAATCAGACAGACAAAAGACCTTTCTGATTACAAAGAGGATAAAACCCTTCATTTAGTAACTGCGGAAGACCAAGAATTGGTCATCCCTAGAAGCGTGCAAGAAGAAAATATATAACCACAACTTATTTTAGAAGGCCTGGATATTCATTCAACCTAAGACAAAGGGCTGAACCACATGATCTACTAAGCCTCTTCTAGTTCCTAGGTTCTATAAGATATGTACTTCATATTAAACATTGCCTGACTCTGTAAAGTAACACATTGAAATCCACTGGGTTGGCCGAAAAGTTTGCTCAGATTTTTTTGTAAGATAAAGAGAACTTCTTCAAAACTCGTGTGAAAATTTTCAAGATCTTGGGAATCAATTTTCTACATTGATAGAAAGGTGGAAAGTTGTCAATTTAATACTAACAGCAGATTATTTACATTCAATTTATGATATTTTCAGCTTCAATTGTATAAAGTTGCCATCTACAGATGTTTTAAATTGGTCAGGATACTACAATAAACTATATCTGAATCAAAAGTCCAGGATATAAATATAATATATTCTAAATTATTAATTAGCCTATATACATTTAAGAATAGCTGAATAACTTCCAAATTTCTTAAAATTCAATCTATAAGCATTGCCTTTAAATTACCTACCTGATTATCTGAAAGATATGGCTATCATGT
The DNA here is from genome assembly GCA_022376925.1 of Tragulus kanchil. NCBI lineage: Eukaryota > Metazoa > Chordata > Mammalia > Artiodactyla > Tragulidae > Tragulus > Tragulus kanchil. Next base: position 283,862,950 of record JAIOJX010000032.1, on the reverse strand, counting down.
TAAGAAAAAGTTAAATTTCTGCAAAAGTAACTTCCTTTATCTATAAGTACAGCCACTACTTTAATAACAAAGAACAGATAAAAGACATGGATGCTAATTAACTGTTAAAAAGCAATGAAGGGGGCTTCCCCTGGTGGTCCAGTGGGTAAGGACACCGCCTTGCACTACAAGGGGCGCTGGTTCCATCCCTGGCCTGGGAAGATTCCACATGGCATGGAGTGGCTGGACCGATGTGTCCAATTACCGAGCCGGAGCTCTGGAGCACATGCACCCAGAGCCGGCGCTCTGCAACAACAGAGGCCACCGCGATGGGAGGCCCACCGGGCCAAAGAACAAAGATGGATGAAAATGGAGAAATGAAAGACCAACAGAAGTGGCCCGCCAGCTCCCCTCCCTCCCCAACCAGACCCCCCCCCAAAACAAACAAAAAAACAAATCTTATAAAACCAAAAAGCAATGAAGGGGGCTTCCCCTGGTGGTCCAGTGGGTAAGGACACCGCCTTGCACTACAAGGGGCGCTGGTTCCATCCCTGGCCTGGGAAGATTCCACATGGCATGGAGTGGCTGGACCGATGTGTCCAATTACCGAGCCGGAGCTCTGGAGCACATGCACCCAGAGCCGGCGCTCTGCAACAACAGAGGCCACCGCGATGGGAGGCCCACCGGGCCAAAGAACAAAGATGGATGAAAATGGAGAAATGAAAGACCAACAGAAGTGGCCCGCCAGCTCCCCTCCCTCCCCAACCAGACCCCCGCCCAAAATAAATAAATAAATAAATCTTTAAAAACAAAAAAGCAATGAAGGGCTTCCCTTGTGGTCCAGTGGGTAAAGACACTGCCTTGCAGTGCAAGGGGCGCCGGTTTGATCCCTGGCCTGGGAAGATCCCACATGCTGTGGAGCGGCTGGACTGATGTGTCCAGTTACGGAGCTGGAGCTCTGGAGCGCATGCGCCCAGAGCCGGAGCTCTGCAACGACAGACGCCACCGCGATGGGAGGCCCACAGGAGCCGAGGAACAAAGACGGATGAAAACAGATAAATGAAAGACCGACAGAAGGGACCCGCCTTCCCCCCTCCCTATCCCCACAAAATAAATAATTTTTTTTTTTTTTTTTTAAAAGAAAGACCAATAGAAGTGGCCTGCCCATCCCCTCCCTCCCCAAGCCACCCCGCCATCCTCCCCACCAAAAAAAGCAATGAAGCCTAGTTCTGATTTTGATTAATTTACTATCTGGAGAGAAAGAATTCAGAATGTTTAAGACATTTAAATTAAGACAGCATTTTAATGTACAATATAACTTTTTGCTTATAAAATATATCTAACCTCAACATTCAAATTAAAAGAAATCTAGATGGCATGTCTATGACAGTAAAGAAGGCAATACTAGAAATATTCTGTTTTCGCTGTTTATTAAACACAAGAAATTTTAAACAGGGCACACTTACCTGTCCCTAGGAAGAGCAGTCCACGCTAGACTATGTGATGTTCCAGCAGAGATCTGTTGAATAGCTATGCCATCTAAGCCACTTACTTTCTTTGGTTTAGTAATAGGACCAGTGGAATTTCCTTGGCCACATTGCCCCATAGAATTATTGCCCCAGGCATAAACTTCATTATCTAAAATCAAAACATAAAGAACAAAACAAAACCCAAATTTAAAGGTAAAACACTGGCCTCTCTAGAGGTACAGTTATTAACAATCATCTGTTAATGCAGGGGACCCTGGTTTAATCCCTGATCTGGTAAGATTCAACATGCTGCAGAGCAATGAAGCCCGTGCACCACACAACTACTGAGCCCACGTGCCGCAACTACTGAAACCTGTGCACCCTAGAGCCCACGCTCTGCTCTGCAACAAGAGAAGCCACCACAACGAGACATCCACACAAAGCAAAGAAGATCCAGCACAGCCGAAGATAAGATAAACAAATGTAAAACACATACAGAACATAATATTTAATACTCTCTATTTAAAAACAATCTTACCATGAGAAAGAGCCAAACAATGACTATCTCCAATAGAAATATCAACTATTCTTGTGGCAGCCAGTTCTTCAATAAGCTTGGGTCTCAGTGCAGTAGCTTCTGAAGAACCACAACCTAGACAAGCTCCACAGCCCCAAGCATAGACCTGAAAGAAACAGAAATACACTACATATTAGGACTTCCTGGTGACTCAGTGGTAGACAATCAGCCTGCCAATGCAGGAGACAGAGTCAATCCCTGGGTCAGGAAGATCCGCCAGAGAAGGAATACACAGTATCTTAAGATGGTAGGTTAACAACTTTGTTTAGGAATAAATATAATCTGTTAAGTATAATCTACAATTTTTTGTTGTTACCTAAACTTTTAAATTCAAATAATTACCTTATACAATCACAAAGCAGAAGTCAGTATCCCTTTCATTTAAAAAAAAAGCACTTGATTTTCAAGGAAGGTTTGTGACTTGCCAATCTTACATAAAATATTCTGTTTTCGCTGTTTATTAAACACAAGAAATTTTAAACAGGGCACACTTACCTGTCCCTAGGAAGAGCAGTCCACGCTAGACTATGTGATGTTCCAGCAGAGATCTGTTGAATAGCTATGCCATCTAAGCCACTTACTTTCTTTGGTTTAGTAATAGGACCAGTGGAATTTCCTTGGCCACATTGCCCCATAGAATTATTGCCCCAGGCATAAACTTCATTATCTAAAATCAAAACATAAAGAACAAAACAAAACCCAAATTTAAAGGTAAAACACTGGCCTCTCTAGAGGTACAGTTATTAACAATCATCTGTTAATGCAGGGGACCCTGGTTTAATCCCTGATCTGGTAAGATTCAACATGCTGCAGAGCAATGAAGCCCGTGCACCACACAACTACTGAGCCCACGTGCCGCAACTACTGAAACCTGTGCACCCTAGAGCCCACGCTCTGCTCTGCAACAAGAGAAGCCACCACAACGAGACATCCACACAAAGCAAAGAAGATCCAGCACAGCCGAAGATAAGATAAACAAATGTAAAACACATACAGAACATAATATTTAATACTCTCTATTTAAAAACAATCTTACCATGAGAAAGAGCCAAACAATGACTATCTCCAATAGAAATATCAACTATTCTTGTGGCAGCCAGTTCTTCAATAAGCTTGGGTCTCAGTGCAGTAGCTTCTGAAGAACCACAACCTAGACAAGCTCCACAGCCCCAAGCATAGACCTGAAAGAAACAGAAATACACTACATATTAGGACTTCCTGGTGACTCAGTGGTAGACAATCAGCCTGCCAATGCAGGAGACAGAGTCAATCCCTGGGTCAGGAAGATCCGCCAGAGAAGGAATACACAGTATCTTAAGATGGTAGGTTAACAACTTTGTTTAGGAATAAATATAATCTGTTAAGTATAATCTACAATTTTTTGTTGTTACCTAAACTTTTAAATTCAAATAATTACCTTATACAATCACAAAGCAGAAGTCAGTATCCCTTTCATTTAAAAAAAAAAAAAAGCACTTGATTTTCAAGGAAGGTTTGTGACTTGCCAATGGCTATACATAAAATAATTGAGCATCTTTTGGCTTCAATTCATGGATTTCTACCACAAAAGATGCAAAAGAGAAGCTTTAAATTTTAAGACAGCAACCATCATTCTAACAAATGATTAATATACTTAACTACAAAATGATAAATAATTTTGAGTTAGATTTTTTAGGACAAGTCATTCTAGTCTTTTAAAAATAACTAAGTTGCATGCTCATTTCAGTTTTGCTACTCATCTGCCATGTGAATATAGGAAACATTTTTATACCACTGCCTGGCACATAACAGATTCCCACAGTGATCAGCTCACTTTTTCACTCTCTTTGCTGACAGATGTTAGAAGCAAAACTATCAGTTTATCGCCAAACCTGGAGCCTCCTCCACCACCAACAAACAGAGGAAGTCGAAATATGCATGGACAAAATCAGAAGTTTATTTATAGAGGGTTTATGTGATTCTGAGTATCCTAAGCCCGAGTAAGCCTTTTTCAGAAACACCTAACCACCTAACCCTTTCAGATTATTTTCTATCTGAAATGCTCTCCTTGCCCTCTCTTTTGATCACATTCTTAGTTCATATAACTGACACCAGCAAGATCTATTCTTACTTTCCCCCACTATTCAAGATTTTTAGGAAATGGTCTAAGGTGTCCTTAGTGCTAACGGCTTTCTAGAAACCATCTTAACACAAAGGATATGGGGTTAACAGTAGGTTTATCTGGCTCACACAGGGTTCTTAACCCACCAAAGCCTCCAACCCCATAGACCTGAAAGAAACAGAAATACACTACATATTAGGACTTCCTGGTGACTCAGTGGTAGACAATCAGCCTGCCAATGCAGGAGACAGAGTCAATCCCTGGGTCAGGAAGATCCGCCAGAGAAGGAATACACAGTATCTTAAGATGGTAGGTTAACAACTTTGTTTAGGAATAAATATAATCTGTTAAGTATAATCTACAATTTTTTGTTGTTACCTAAACTTTTAAATTCAAATAATTACCTTATACAATCACAAAGCAGAAGTCAGTAGCCCTTTCATTTAAAAAAAAAAAGCACTTGATTTTCAAGGAAGGTTTGTGACTTGCCAATGGCTATACATAAAATAATTGAGCATCTTTTGGCTTCAATTCATGGATTTCTACCACAAAAGATGCAAAAGAGAAGCTTTAAATTTTAAGACAGCAACCATCATTCTAACAAATGATTAATATACTTAACTACAAAATGATAAATAATTTTGAGTTAGATTTTTTAGGACAAGTCATTCTAGTCTTTTAAAATAACTAAGTTGCATGCTCATTTCAGTTTTGCTACTCATCTGCCATGTGAATATAGGAAACATTTTATACCACTGCCTGGCACATAACAGATTCCCACAGTGATCAGCTCACTTTTTCACTCTCTTTGCTGACAGATGTTAGAAGCAAAACTATCAGTTTATCGCCAAACCTGGAGCCTCCTCCACCACCAACAAACAGAGGAAGTCGAAATATGCATGGACAAAATCAGAAGTTTATTTATAGAGGGTTTATGTGATTCTGAGTATCCTAAGCCCGAGTAAGCCTTTTTCAGAAACACCTAACCACCTAACCCTTTCAGATTATTTTCTATCTGAAATGCTCTCCTTGCCCTCTCTTTTGATCACATTCTTAGTTCATATAACTGACACCAGCAAGATCTATTCTTACTTTCCCCCACTATTCAAGATTTTTAGGAAATGGTCTAAGGTGTCCTTAGTGCTAACGGCTTTCTAGAAACCATCTTAACACAAAGGATATGGGGTTAACAGTAGGTTTATCTGGCTCACACAGGGTCCAGGTACTTTGTTCCTTCTCAGATACTCAACCTCTTCAAAGAGAAGATATTTCATTTCAGTAGATTATTTTTAAAATGTATTTAACTTTAAAATTCAAATACAACTATTATTTTTATTCACCTGGCCCTCTGAAATACTGTAAACCTTTTATGCTCATCCCTTAGTCCTACCTGCCCTGTTGATGTCAAAGCAAGTGAAGACTGACTTCCAGCACAAACTTTGCGAATGAACATTCCTTGTAAAGCTTCAATGACTTTAGGTTTATACACTCTGTTGGTATCACCATGGCCAAGTTTACCTATAAAAATAAACACATTCAAGTTAAACAATTTACTTGCTTCAAAGAAACTCTATTCTTATTTCTAAGTATTAACGTGATAAATATCTTTCCATCACTAACCTGACAGACTGTTCACATCTTAGAAAGCTCATCTTAGAAAACTTAGAAAGATTCTGATAGCAGAGGATTTAATAAATGAATGGCCTTGTTAAAAAAAAGAAAAAACCAATAGACAATAGTTCTCTGAATTTTAATTTCAAGCAATAATACCATTTTAAGGGATGCAGAAAATTATTTGCTGGCTTTTTCCTCTTTAGCAGTCATACTTCTAATTTCAACTTTGCCAATAAACAGGTCCTATACAAGAATGCGTATGCGTATAATTATTTTTCTTTTTTTTTTAATATCATAAGAGAAAACTTGGCAAATTACCAAAGAAGAAAAACAAATGGTCAAATTAAATACCATTTTCATTATTGAAATTATTCTTAAATTATCTTAATTTTAATCGACAGTATTGTTGAGGGCTACGGAGAAGTGTGCACTCTCACATCACTGGTAGGAAGCAAACGATTTAGGCATTCCTTGTATTGTTTTTAATACTGAAAAAAACCTGGAAACCATCTAGATATTCAACAGCAATAAACTGTTTTGTAAGTTTTGCTCTAATCATATGAAAAAATAGTTTGAGCCACTGAAAAGAAAAATGTAGAGCCATATTTGTTGTCACAGAAATTCATGAGATACTATCAGATAAAAACTAGCAGGCTGTAAGACAGTGTCCATAGTATATATAGGTCTGCTTTGCTTTTTTTTAATATCTATGTGACAAATATATGGACATTTATATACATGCATAGATATAACATTTAGATGTTTATCTCTTAAAATTTTTAACAATGCTTACAGCAACATTTGTAGAAAGAACAGTTCATTTAAATTTTTTAAATGTCAGAAAAAAACAATTGCCCATTTGTTCATCTGTATTTGAGTTTTTCCACAATAGGCTTGTATAACTAAAAAACAATTTTTAAAAACTCCAGGTAAAAAGCACAAACTTATCAATGAATAATTTTTTTACATACCATTGTCTCCTCCTCCGAAAGACCACACAGTTCTCCCATCTTTAGATAAAGCAATAGTATGTGAACTGCCACAAGAAACCTCACCTACGTTGCTAATGTCTTTTACTAATGTTGGAATGTTACGGCTATTACTGTCACCGTGACCTGGGATAAAACACACACAGCAACAAAGAAATCATGTTACCTCTTTTTCTTCAAAATTGGCCTTGTTAAAAAAGAAAAAACCAATAGACAATAGTTCTCTGAATTTTAATTTCAAGCAATAATACCATTTTAAGGGATGCAGAAAATTATTTGCTGGCTTTTTCCTCTTTAGCAGTCATACTTCTAATTTCAACTTTGCCAATAAACAGGTCCTATACAAGAATGCGTATGCGTATAATTATTTTTCTTTTTTTTTTAATATCATAAGAGAAAACTTGGCAAATTACCAAAGAAGAAAAACAAATGGTCAAATTAAATACCATTTTCATTATTGAAATTATTCTTAAATTATCTTAATTTTAATCGACAGTATTGTTGAGGGCTACGGAGAAGTGTGCACTCTCACATCACTGGTAGGAAGCAAACGATTTAGGCATTCCTTGTATTGTTTTTAATACTGAAAAAAACCTGGAAACCATCTAGATATTCAACAGCAATAAACTGTTTTGTAAGTTTTGCTCTAATCATATGAAAAAATAGTTTGAGCCACTGAAAAGAAAAATGTAGAGCCATATTTGTTGTCACAGAAATTCATGAGATACTATCAGATAAAAACTAGCAGGCTGTAAGACAGTGTCCATAGTATATATAGGTCTGCTTTGCTTTTTTTTAATATCTATGTGACAAATATATGGACATTTATATACATGCATAGATATAACATTTAGATGTTTATCTCTTAAAATTTTTAACAATGCTTACAGCAACATTTGTAGAAAGAACAGTTCATTTAAATTTTTTAAATGTCAGAAAAAAACAATTGCCCATTTGTTCATCTGTATTTGAGTTTTTCCACAATAGGCTTGTATAACTAAAAAACAATTTTTAAAAACTCCAGGTAAAAAGCACAAACTTATCAATGAATAATTTTTTTACATACCATTGTCTCCTCCTCCGAAAGACCACACAGTTCTCCCATCTTTAGATAAAGCAATAGTATGTGAACTGCCACAAGAAACCTCACCTACGTTGCTAATGTCTTTTACTAATGTTGGAATGTTACGGCTATTACTGTCACCGTGACCTGGGATAAAACACACACAGCAACAAAGAAATCATGTTACCTCTTTTTCTTCAGACCATTACTTCACAGGTACAATAAACACTGTAAGTTATTTACAGAACTGGGGTATTTTAAAAGTGTCATTAAATATGAAAAGGAGAATTATTTCTAGTATCTTCTGATCTAATCTTCTAGGCTGCCTCCAACATGAGGCACCCAGTCCCTCCAGTGAATTGGTAGAACATCCTACCATGCTCCTCTGTTCACAGTGCTTATCTAAAGCTGTCCAGTATCATGTTAATGGCGACTTGTTTTCACTACCTCTAGATTACACACCTCAGGATCACTTCAGGATGCTATCTTTCTTATCCCTGAAATTCTATAGTGTCTGCACCAAGTAGCAAATACTCCCTAGATTTACTTACATCTTCAGTTTCAGCATCAGAATCTAGGTACTCTATAAAATTATTTTTCTCAGAGCTGAAAACTAACAAAGTAAGTGGTGACTGTCTTTGGCCTATTAAATTTAGTCTCACTCCTTCTCAGTAACCATCATCATTTCTATTTTTCCATGAGAATAATTTCAATTTTTTTAAAAAAAATCTTACCTAGTCTTCCAAAATCTCCTTCACCCCATGTATATAATTCACCATCCTCTGTGACAGCGGCACTATGTCTGTATCCAGCCGATACACAAACAACTACCTGCGTTGCACACAAAATGAATCTGATGACTACAAAGATGCTAAAATATGGAATTCACATTTGATCCTATACACAGAGACTTCAGAGAGACTGATATTCACAGCTCATCCAGGAAGTGCCATGTTCATTTGAGGAGGTTTTGCCCAGGACAAGGGTGCCTAGCTAAAGGGTCAAGAAGGTGCTGAAATATAACTAAAAACAATTTTAAAAACTCCAGGTAAAAAGCACAAACTTATCAATGAATAATTTTTACATACCATTGTCTCCTCCTCCGAAAGACCACACAGTTCTCCCATCTTTAGATAAAGCAATAGTATGTGAACTGCCACAAGAAACCTCACCTACGTTGCTAATGTCTTTTACTAATGTTGGAATGTTACGGCTATTACTGTCACCGTGACCTGGGATAAAACACACACAGCAACAAAGAAATCATGTTACCTCTTTTTCTTCAGACCATTACTTCACAGGTACAATAAACACTGTAAGTTATTTACAGAACTGGGGTATTTTAAAAGTGTCATTAAATATGAAAAGGAGAATTATTTCTAGTATCTTCTGATCTAATCTTCTAGGCTGCCTCCAACATGAGGCACCCAGTCCCTCCAGTGAATTGGTAGAACATCCTACCATGCTCCTCTGTTCACAGTGCTTATCTAAAGCTGTCCAGTATCATGTTAATGGCGACTTGTTTTCACTACCTCTAGATTACACACCTCAGGATCACTTCAGGATGCTATCTTTCTTATCCCTGAAATTCTATAGTGTCTGCACCAAGTAGCAAATACTCCCTAGATTTACTTACATCTTCAGTTTCAGCATCAGAATCTAGGTACTCTATAAAATTATTTTTCTCAGAGCTGAAAACTAACAAAGTAAGTGGTGACTGTCTTTGGCCTATTAAATTTAGTCTCACTCCTTCTCAGTAACCATCATCATTTCTATTTTTCCATGAGAATAATTTCAATTTTTTTAAAAAAAATCTTACCTAGTCTTCCAAAATCTCCTTCACCCCATGTATATAATTCACCATCCTCTGTGACAGCGGCACTATGTCTGTATCCAGCCGATACACAAACAACTACCTGCGTTGCACACAAAATGAATCTGATGACTACAAAGATGCTAAAATATGGAATTCACATTTGATCCTATACACAGAGACTTCAGAGAGACTGATATTCACAGCTCATCCAGGAAGTGCCATGTTCATTTGAGGAGGTTTTGCCCAGGACAAGGGTGCCTAGCTAAAGGGTCAAGAAGGTGCTGAAATATAGCCTAAACTCAACTGGCCAAGCCACAGGCCCTGACTTCTACCAAGAGAGGACAGCTTCTCTTAATTCCCACTAAGACACTGTAAAGGCTAGCAGCAGCTTCTCACCCCCTGCCTCCCTGCCCTAAATACATCAATCTCATCACTTGCAACAATACTACATCACCAGTCAACTCTTTACTCAAAGTGCTGACAAGGTTGAACACACAGAGAATAATGAAAATATTTTAATATAACACTAACATAAAACCTCCAATCCTGGCTAATCAAGGCAAATTCATTACATAAAGGGCTAACTCTCAAAAACACAGTGACTGTTACCAATGAAGAAAGATCTAAGGAGTATGTAAGTTTATATCAGTTAAACACCTAACAGTATCTTTTTACTGTCAAACAGCTACACAGCTGAAGAGCAGAATCAGGGAAGTAAGGGTATATGGAAACATAATTTGGGAATCACTTACACCTTTTAACAATGATCAAAGTCACTAACTTCTGAAAAAAAGATAAACAGAAAAATATCGATACTAGTAACTCCACATATTTTAAGCTCCAAAAACTAAAATTCACTTTAGAAAATTTAGATTCAATTAATAATACTAAGCACCTAAAACATTTTTGATAATATGCTAAGAACTTCTGAAATTTTTATCTGTAAATTATTAATTCACTTTTGGGGACATCTTTCTTCACGATATTCATACTAATGAATGAATACTAATGAAGTGGCAATGTTTCCACTATAAAATGAAACATTAAAAGAATGTAACTAGGGAATTCTCCAGAGGTCCAGTGGTTAGGACTAAGTGTTTTCACGGTGGTAGTCTGGGTTCAGCCCCAGGGTTTAAAGCCATGCAACACAGCCAAAAAATTAAAAACAACAGGAATTGAGAAAAAAGGTACTAGAAAAACTAAAAATATATATAACTTAAAAGCACATTTATCTGAAGTTCCTTAGAGTCCCGTACTCAACTTTATTTTTTTTTTTAAAGATTTATTTATTTATTTATTTATTTTGGGGGCGGGTAGGGAGGGAGGGGAGCAGGCGGGCTACTTCTATTGGTCTTTCACTTGTCTATTTTCATCCATCTTTGTTCTTTGGCTCCTGTGGGCCTCCCATCACGGTGGCCTCTGTTGTCACAGAGCACCTGCTCTGGGCACATGCGCTCCAGAGCTCCGGCTCAGTAATTGGACACATCGGTCCAGCCACTCCGCAGCACATGGGATCCTCCCAGGCCAGGGATCGAACCGGCACCCCTTGCACTGCAAGGCAGTGCCCCTACCCACTGGACCACCAGGGAAGCCCCATACTCAACTTCTTATCAAAGATCCCCTGATGTTAAATGGAATCTTCTAAGGCTCATGCTTTAAGGCCGATGTCTAAGTTAAACTCTTTGTAACCCTATGGACCATAAACCCCCAAGCTCCTCTGTCCATGGGATTCTCCAGACAAGAATACTGGAGTGGGTTGCTGAGGCCTCCTTAGTTATAATAAAGTAAAATTCATCTGATGGCCAACGTTGTCAGACAAACTCCCACGAAAGAAAAGTGTCCCACTTTTAATTCTGGTATAAAAGTTAAATTTTAAAGATTTTTATGTAAGAAAACATTCATAGAGAGAATGCAGTCTTAAAATGGAGAAACTCACAAAATTGCATATAATTTTAAATAATGAAAATGGCTTCATTTCTTCAAGGAAAGGTAAAAGAAACAAAAAGAGAAGTTCTAGATTCAGTTTCTAATGGTGCCAATTACTTGTGTGTGACCTTTGGCAAGTTACCTAATCACTTTTAAGGCTTCATGTAAGTTTTTGTTAAAATACGACCCACTCCAAGAGAACTGTCTGATCTCATCATCTGAGACCCACCCACCAAAGTTAGTATCTGTATATTACTCTATTTTTTTCTTTACTATTCCAGCCCATATATTAAAGCTCTGTGACAGTAAGGTTCTTGTCTCTTTTGTTCACTGCTATATGTCAAATGCCTAAAACACTGCCTGGCACTGGGAAGGTACTAAATACATATTTGTTAAATGGATGTTTCTCAGTTTCCTATCTGTAAAATGAAAATAATAACTACTTAAACAAGGCTGTTAGAAGAGTTAAAATTTAAAAAGGTAAGTGAGGGCTTCCCCTGGTGGTCCAGTGGGTAAGGACACCGCCTTGCAGTGCAAGGGGCGCCGGTTCGATCCCTGGCCTGAGAAGATCCCACGTGGCATGGAGCAGCTGGACTGTTGTGTCCAATTACCGAGCCGGAGCTCTGGAGTGCACGTGCCCAGAGCCGGTGCTCTGCGACAACAGAGGCCACCACGATGGGAGGCCCACAGGAGCCAAAGAACAAAGACGGATGAAAACAGAGAAATGAAAGACCAATAGAAGTGGCCCGCCTGCTCCCCTCCCTCCCCAACCCGACCCCTGCCCCAAAATAAATAAATAAATAAATCTTTAAAAAAAAAAAGAATAAAAAGGTAAGTGAAAGTGAGCTGTAAACCATCAAGCAGACATACAAAAAACCAGCGAAAGGGTTGGGAGGATGGGCTACTCAGGATACACCAAAATCTGAAAGATACCATCAATTATAGCAATCATAGTACCAGAGCATCTACTTATTTTTAAAAACCAAAAAGAAGGCACATACCTTTCCCTGCAGAGGGCCCTGAATAAGCTTGGGATATTTCTGTGTTGAGCTATTTCCATGTCCCAGTTTCCCATAATCACCATCTCCCCAGCTGAAGACTTCTCCTTCTGTAGTGAAAGCTAAAGTGTGACCATCAGATCCTTTGGAAGATGAGACCTTTTAATGGTGCCAATTTACTTTTGTGATTTTGTGTACCTTTGGCAAGTTACCTAATCACTTTTAAGGCTTCATGTAAGTTTTTGTTAAAATACGACCCACTCCAAGAGAACTGTCTGATCTCATCATCTGAGACCCACCCACCAAAGTTAGTATCTGTATATTACTCTATTTTTTTCTTTACTATTCCAGCCCATATATTAAAGCTCTGTGACAGTAAGGTTCTTGTCTCTTTTGTTCACTGCTATATGTCAAATGCCTAAAACACTGCCTGGCACTGGGAAGGTACTAAATACATATTTGTTAAATGGATGTTTCTCAGTTTCCTATCTGTAAAATGAAAATAATAACTACTTAAACAAGGCTGTTAGAAGAGTTAAAATTTAAAAAGGTAAGTGAGGGCTTCCCCTGGTGGTCCAGTGGGTAAGGACACCGCCTTGCAGTGCAAGGGGCGCCGGTTCGATCCCTGGCCTGAGAAGATCCCACGTGGCATGGAGCAGCTGGACTGTTGTGTCCAATTACCGAGCCGGAGCTCTGGAGTGCACGTGCCCAGAGCCGGTGCTCTGCGACAACAGAGGCCACCACGATGGGAGGCCCACAGGAGCCAAAGAACAAAGACGGATGAAAACAGAGAAATGAAAGACCAATAGAAGTGGCCCGCCTGCTCCCCTCCCTCCCCAACCCGACCCCTGCCCCAAAATAAATAAATAAATAAATCTTTAAAAAAAAAAAGAATAAAAAGGTAAGTGAAAGTGAGCTGTAAACCATCAAGCAGACATACAAAAAACCAGCGAAAGGGTTGGGAGGATGGGCTACTCAGGATACACCAAAATCTGAAAGATACCATCAATTATAGCAATCATAGTACCAGAGCATCTACTTATTTTTAAAAACCAAAAAGAAGGCACATACCTTTCCCTGCAGAGGGCCCTGAATAAGCTTGGGATATTTCTGTGTTGAGCTATTTCCATGTCCCAGTTTCCCATAATCACCATCTCCCCAGCTGAAGACTTCTCCTTCTGTAGTGAAAGCTAAAGTGTGACCATCAGATCCTTTGGAAGATGAGACCTTTTTAATGGATCTGTGAGGCTCAAATGTTAACTTTTTTAAAGTAGACTGATTATTAGAATCTCCAAGGCCCAGTCTTCCATAGCTGCCTTTCCCACAAGCTCTGACAGAGCCATCCGTGGAAATGACAAAAGTGCAGTATTGCCCCGCTTCAATCTATAAGAAACAGAACCACAAATGTAAGACGCTTCTGTGAGAATCAAAGTATAATACTTAGGTTGCTTTTACAAAGAGGCTCAAAGGAAATCTTTTAACACAGAATATGCATCTCCATACAGATTAAGAAGTAAACAGAAAAATTAAGAAAACAATTAATGGCCTATTCATGTTGAATTTATTCTAGAACTCAAATTAATGCATATTTTATCTTTTCAGGTTATCTATTCAGTCATGGTTCAACGAAACAACATAGTAAAATAGTTCAGCCTCCTCTTACATAATTGGTGAAGGGCAAGAAGTAAAATTTCCCTATAATTCCTTAAGGTCCCTTATAACAAGAACCATGTGGTATATATTCAAAACTCATCTGAGAAAAACATATGTTTTAATGAAAATAATAAAACAGAAAGTTCCAGGTTGCCTAAAAGGAAGCTAACAAATGTTAAAAAGTGATCACAATAAGAAAATGAAATGCCAATATGGCAAAAGGAAAATTCTAATTTTTAATTAGTCTTATTTACCATTTGTGTTGACTATATGGTAAGTCTGTTGATTTCCAAAATTGTTTTATAACTCCACATGCAAATTTGATTTTTTTAAAACTCGGAAATACTGTTACAGAAATGAGGGCAAACTTATGCAGTATGATATAGAAACAATATAGATAAAAAATCAGCGAAAGGGTTGGGAGGATGGGCTACTCAGGATACACCAAAATCTGAAAGATACCATCAATTATAGCAATCATAGTACCAGAGCATCTACTTATTTTTAAAAACCAAAAAGAAGGCACATACCTTTCCCTGCAGAGGGCCCTGAATAAGCTTGGGATATTTCTGTGTTGAGCTATTTCCATGTCCCAGTTTCCCATAATCACCATCTCCCCAGCTGAAGACTTCTCCTTCTGTAGTGAAAGCTAAAGTGTGACCATCAGATCCTTTGGAAGATGAGACCTTTTTAATGGATCTGTGAGGCTCAAATGTTAACTTTTTTAAAGTAGACTGATTATTAGAATCTCCAAGGCCCAGTCTTCCATAGCTGCCTTTCCCACAAGCTCTGACAGAGCCATCCGTGGAAATGACAAAAGTGCAGTATTGCCCCGCTTCAATCTATAAGAAACAGAACCACAAATGTAAGACGCTTCTGTGAGAATCAAAGTATAATACTTAGGTTGCTTTTACAAAGAGGCTCAAAGGAAATCTTTTAACACAGAATATGCATCTCCATACAGATTAAGAAGTAAACAGAAAAATTAAGAAAACAATTAATGGCCTATTCATGTTGAATTTATTCTAGAACTCAAATTAATGCATATTTTATCTTTTCAGGTTATCTATTCAGTCATGGTTCAACGAAACAACATAGTAAAATAGTTCAGCCTCCTCTTACATAATTGGTGAAGGGCAAGAAGTAAAATTTCCCTATAATTCCTTAAGGTCCCTTATAACAAGAACCATGTGGTATATATTCAAAACTCATCTGAGAAAAACATATGTTTTAATGAAAATAATAAAACAGAAAGTTCCAGGTTGCCTAAAAGGAAGCTAACAAATGTTAAAAAGTGATCACAATAAGAAAATGAAATGCCAATATGGCAAAAGGAAAATTCTAATTTTTAATTAGTCTTATTTACCATTTGTGTTGACTATATGGTAAGTCTGTTGATTTCCAAAATTGTTTTATAACTCCACATGCAAATTTGATTTTTTTAAAACTCGGAAATACTGTTACAGAAATGAGGGACTTAAAATTTTTTTCTATGAAAATGAAAAAATTGATGCAGTATGATATAGAAACAATATAGATAAAAAACAAACAGGAACAGTCACTCTTTAAAACAAAAAGTGAAAAAAAAACCACTTATACAGTTATTTAAAGTAAACCTTGTCATCTACCAATTTGTGAAGTATACAGAGAACTCACAGTCTGAGCATCAGAGAAGCTAGGAGCCAACTTCGGTTGTAATATTTTCTCCTGAGTTCCTTCGACCAACTGGTGGCTGCTATTGCTCCCCCAAACATACACCTCACAGGTCTCTGAAACAAGGGGAGCATCGCCAGTCTGAATGCTCTCAGGGCTAGCACACGTTCTTGAGTAATCAGAAGCCATTCTACAAACCTATCAAAATGAGAAACATGCAATGAACACTCAAGACATTTTTAGTGTAGATATTTTATAAATATTCACTGAAACTGTTGACTTCCTTTCTTCTAAAACTATCTCAACTGCTCAAATAACTGAAGAAAAATATATTCAGTCTTAAACTCTACTGCAGAAAAAATCACTGAAAGATATGAACAAAGGTGACAAATACGGGGAGAGGAAGATACAATCAAGCTTTTTTTAACTAAATATTTTATTAACACATATAAAAGCAATATAGAAAAACTAGCAGAAAAACTCCATCTTTAATAATCCCATTCAACGCCTTAATACATTTTATCTTTGTTTTTAACATGCGTCCTTCTAGAGTTTTGCATGTAAATGGTCTCTACATAATTTTTTATTTTTTTGGCCACTTCTATTGGTCTTTTCATTTATTTATTTTCACCCATCTTTATTCTTTGGCCTGTGTGCGCCTCCCATTGCAGTGGCCTCTCTCATCGCAGAGCACCGGTTCTGGGCGCCCGTGCTCCAGAACTCTGGCTCCATAGTTGGACACATCAGTCCAGCTGCTCCACGGCATGTGGGATCTTCCCAGGCCAGGGATCGAATCAGTGCCCTCTGCACTGCAGGGCGGTGTCTTTACCCACTGGACCACCAGGGAAGCCCTACATGGTCTTTAACAGTTATCACAGTGGACATATAAGTGATGATACAAAACGGCCATGAAGAAGTTTCTCTATGTCTATCTAATCTTCATAACTGAACCAACACTATTTCTTCTAATGCAAAAATCACAATTTACTTGACCATTTTCCTTTAAGAGGACATTCAGATTCTTTCTACTTGTTATATAAGCCACTGTTAACAATATAGCTGTTGCTACGTTTTTAATTACGTTCCTTAGTAGTGAACCTCAGAAATGGAGCTGTTAGACGCAGAAAATGACAACAATCATATGATTCCTGAAACATATACAAAATGGCCTTCAAAACTGGTGCCAGGGCTTCCCTGGTGGTTCAGCGGGCAAGGACACTGCCGTGCAGTGTAAGGGACACCAGTTCGATCCCTGGCCTGGTCCACGTGCCACGGAGCGGCTGGACCGGTATGTCCAACTACCCAGTCAGAGCTCTGGAGTGTATGCACCAGGAGCCAGTGCTCTGCGACGAGAGAGGTCCCCGTGATGGGAGGCCCACACAGGCCAAAGAACAAAGATAAATAAATAAAAGACCAATAGAAGTGGCCAAAAAATAAAAAACTGGTGTAATGATATTATGTACAAAATAAGGACTTCTCTAAAAACAACAAAGGTCCAGAGCAATTCAACTCACACACATACCTACACTTATCTATATATGTATATATAGATATAACTATATAAAAAACCATGACTTATTTACCATGTGTTGAAAATAATGGTAAAGTCTTTATCTTTGTTTTTAACATGCGTCCTTCTAGAGTTTTGCATGTAAATGGTCTCTACATAATTTTTTATTTTTTTGGCCACTTCTATTGGTCTTTTCATTTATTTATTTTCACCCATCTTTATTCTTTGGCCTGTGTGCGCCTCCCATTGCAGTGGCCTCTCTCATCGCAGAGCACCGGTTCTGGGCGCCCGTGCTCCAGAACTCTGGCTCCATAGTTGGACACATCAGTCCAGCTGCTCCACGGCATGTGGGATCTTCCCAGGCCAGGGATCGAATCAGTGCCCTCTGCACTGCAGGGCGGTGTCTTTACCCACTGGACCACCAGGGAAGCCCTACATGGTCTTTAACAGTTATCACAGTGGACATATAAGTGATGATACAAAACGGCCATGAAGAAGTTTCTCTATGTCTATCTAATCTTCATAACTGAACCAACACTATTTCTTCTAATGCAAAAATCACAATTTACTTGACCATTTTCCTTTAAGAGGACATTCAGATTCTTTCTACTTGTTATATAAGCCACTGTTAACAATATAGCTGTTGCTACGTTTTTAATTACGTTCCTTAGTAGTGAACCTCAGAAATGGAGCTGTTAGACGCAGAAAATGACAACAATCATATGATTCCTGAAACATATACAAAATGGCCTTCAAAACTGGTGCCAGGGCTTCCCTGGTGGTTCAGCGGGCAAGGACACTGCCGTGCAGTGTAAGGGACACCAGTTCGATCCCTGGCCTGGTCCACGTGCCACGGAGCGGCTGGACCGGTATGTCCAACTACCCAGTCAGAGCTCTGGAGTGTATGCACCAGGAGCCAGTGCTCTGCGACGAGAGAGGTCCCCGTGATGGGAGGCCCACACAGGCCAAAGAACAAAGATAAATAAATAAAAGACCAATAGAAGTGGCCAAAAAAATAAAAAACTGGTGTAATGATATTATGTACAAAATAAGGACTTCTCTAAAAACAACAAAGGTCCAGAGCAATTCAACTCACACACATACCTACACTTATCTATATATGTATATATAGATATAACTATATAAAAAACCATGACTTATTTACCATGTGTTGAAAATAATGGTAAAGTCTATTGCCATTCATAATGCTTTATAAAAATCCATGCTCGGATTTTTCCCTGGTGGTCCAGCGGTTAAAGAGTCTGCCCTGCAGTACAAGGGGCACCAGTTCGATCCCTGGCCCAGAAAGATCCCACCTGCTACGGAGTGGCTGGGCCGGTGTGTCCATTTGCGAGCCAGCACTCTGGAGTACATGTGCCTGAAGCCAGTGCTCTACAACGAGAGAGACCACTGCAATGGAAAGTCCACACAGGCCAAAGAATAAAGATGGATGAAAATAAATAAATGAAAGACCAATAGAAGTGGCCAAAAAAAAAAAAAAAATTCCAGGCTCCTCCTCTCCCCTCAATATCCTGCCAAACACCTAGGACCCCGAGTTATCGTCACCGTTGCCCTAACCAATAAACAGGCCTAGGCGAGAGAACCAGTCTCACTGCACCTCACAGCAGTAAGTGTTATGTTTTAACTATCAACAGAACTAAAATTTTCCCACCTATTCGCTTACTCCTAAGTTGTATCCATTTCTTTATTAGAGCCTAATGGATTTTTCTATGGACCTATATGAAATTCCATACAGTAAAGATATTAACTCTGACTACAGCGGTTGTTAATCTGTTGGCTTTTTTTTTTTTTTTTGGTTTTTGGTTTTGTTTTTTTCTGAATCAAGCAAAACAATAAAAGAAGAATCTTTAAAAGCCAATGTATTATATCACCACACTACTAAATGGGAAGGGATAGAATAATTTGAGTCAGAACCTTTAAACAGTATCCAAAACAAGAGAGTATGTATGTTGGACAAATATCTTTCAGTGAACATGAGGAGAGTTTCAAGGACATACAAAATATGCATAAGCAAAGGCTGCCAACCCCTAATAAAAGATCTGAAACTCTGCTGCCAACACAAAGATGATGGGCTCAAGTAGGTCAGAATTTCTCTCAAGATCTATTCCAGTGGTCCCCCTTTCTCCACAGTTTTACTTTCTGTAGTTTCAGTTACTAGCAATCAACTGTCATCTGAAAACACTAAATGAGAAATTCCAGAAATAAATAATTCGTAAGTGTTAAGCTCCCCACGGTTCTGAGTATCATCCCTTGTCCAGCATAGCCACGTTATATAAGCTACCCGCCCATTAGTCACTCAGTAGCTGTCTTAGCAGCAATCTGGTTATCAGCTCCACTGTCGGCATCTCAGTGCTTGTGTAACTTATTTAACTTAAATAATCGTCCCAAAGCGCAAGAGAAGAGATGCTGGCAATCTGGATGTTCTCTTACTGTATCTAATTTACCAAGTAAGTTTTATTGTAGGAATTCGGAAGATTCCCTGGAGAAGGGATAGGCTACCCACTCCAGGCTTCTTAGGCATCTCTGGTGGCTCAGGTAGTAAAGAACTGATGAATTACAGGAGACCTGAGTTCTATCCCTGGGTTGGAAAGATCTGTTGGAGAAGGAAAAGGCTAACCACTCTCGTATTCTAGCCTGAAGAATCCCATGGCTCATCCACGGGTCACAAAGAATCCAACACGACTAAGCGACTTTCATTTCAGACTTCCTTCCATGTATATATAGAAATTAGCATGGTATTTACAGGGTTTGGTACTATCTATAGTTTCAGGCATCCATTAGGGGTCTTGGAATGTATTCTCCATATATACCAGAGAGACTACTAAGTTTTCATTTATTAGAGCCTAATGGATTTTTCTATGGACCTATATGAAATTCCATACAGTAAAGACTACAGCGGTTGTTAATCTGTTGGCTTTTTTTTTTTTTTGGTTTTGGTTTTGTTTTTCTGAATCAAGCAAAACAATAAAAGAAGAATCTTTAAAAGCCAATGTATTATATCACCACACTACTAAATGGGAAGGGATAGAATAATTTGAGTCAGAACCTTTAAACAGTATCCAAAACAAGAGAGTATGTATGTTGGACAAATATCTTTCAGTGAACATGAGGAGAGTTTCAAGGACATACAAAATATGCATAAGCAAAGGCTGCCAACCCCTAATAAAAGATCTGAAACTCTGCTGCCAACACAAAGATGATGGGCTCAAGTAGGTCAGAATTTCTCTCAAGATCTATTCCAGTGGTCCCCCTTTCTCCACAGTTTTACTTTCTGTAGTTTCAGTTACTAGCAATCAACTGTCATCTGAAAACACTAAATGAGAAATTCCAGAAATAAATAATTCGTAAGTGTTAAGCTCCCCACGGTTCTGAGTATCATCCCTTGTCCAGCATAGCCACGTTATATAAGCTACCCGCCCATTAGTCACTCAGTAGCTGTCTTAGCAGCAATCTGGTTATCAGCTCCACTGTCGGCATCTCAGTGCTTGTGTAACTTATTTAACTTAAATAATCGTCCCAAAGCGCAAGAGAAGAGATGCTGGCAATCTGGATGTTCTCTTACTGTATCTAATTTACCAAGTAAGTTTTATTGTAGGAATTCGGAAGATTCCCTGGAGAAGGGATAGGCTACCCACTCCAGGCTTCTTAGGCATCTCTGGTGGCTCAGGTAGTAAAGAACTGATGAATTACAGGAGACCTGAGTTCTATCCCTGGGTTGGAAAGATCTGTTGGAGAAGGAAAAGGCTAACCACTCTCGTATTCTAGCCTGAAGAATCCCATGGCTCATCCACGGGTCACAAAGAATCCAACACGACTAAGCGACTTTCATTTCAGACTTCCTTCCATGTATATATAGAAATTAGCATGGTATTTACAGGGTTTGGTACTATCTATAGTTTCAGGCATCCATTAGGGGTCTTGGAATGTATTCTCCATATATACCAGAGAGACTACTATTCTAAAATAAGGCTTAAAAAATCATAGCCCTCCTTCCCTGACCCCTACAAAAAAGAAAGAGGAGCAGCAGAGGAGAGGAGGAAGAAGAGGGGGAAGGGAAGGAGAGGCGGAAAGAGAGGGGTAAGAGAAGGGATGAAGAAGTCAAAATATTTATTCACAAGACTTAGAAATGTGTTTTTTAAAAACAACTACCGGGGGCTTCCCCTGGTGGCCCAGTGGGTAAGGACACTGTGTTGCAGTGCAAGGAGCGCCGGTTCGATCCCTGGCCTAGGAAGATCCCACGTGCTGCAGAGCAGCTGGACTGATGTGTCCAATTACCGAGCTGGAGCTCTGGGGCACATGCGCCCAGAGCCGGCACTCTGCGACGACAGAGGCCACCGTGATGGGAGGCCTATAGGAGCCAAAGAACAAAGACAGATGAAAATAGAGAAATGGAAGACCAATAGAAGTGGCCCGCCTGTCCCCCTCCCTCCCCACCCCACTCCCCAAAAAGATAAATAAATAAAATAAATGTTTAAAAAAAACAACTACGGGGTGCGTAGAATTCCAGGAAAATGACAACAGCAGTAGCAATGTCATTTTCCAAACACAGAATCACTGCATAGAACAGATGGCAAAACCCCAAATCTTGCTTAACATTCACAACAAAACTAGACAGACACAGCTCCAATAACTCCGAAATATGAGCAGGTGCACACAAACCACAACCAAACCCAGAATACACATGTTAACATATCCATACAGGAGGAAGTCAAAGAGTCTTTGACAGACCTAAGAAAAAGCCCTAAACAGCCAATCCGGTACTCACTAGAAAGAACAGGGAGCCAATCTAAGCAGTTCCAAATGAGAAGAGCTTTGCCCTCTCTGATAAGCAGGTAAATACAAAGGGTCCATGAGAAGTTTGAAAGAAGCTAGAGCAATCTAACTAGGTGAGCTCTTGAAATTGACAAGCCAGTACTCCCTGCCAGGACAAAGCCCTCAAATGAAGCAGAAACTACTGGGAGCGGAATAAAAATTAAGCAGAATGGGGACAACAAAGAGGAAAAGAGAGAAGCCTAAGATAAAAGGTTGGGAGGGGAATATGCTGGAAACCACCTTATTTCTTTTTTTATGACATTACATAAGAATAATAGAGGTAGAGGGCTTCCCTGGTGGCCCAGTGGATAAGTACATCGCCTTGCAGTGCAAGGGGCACCAGTTTGATCCCTGGCCTGGGAAGATCCAACGTGCTGCGGAGCGGCTGGACCAATGTGTCCAACTACCGAGCCGGAGTTCTGGAGTGCACGAGCCCAGAGCCACAGCTGGGCGACAAAAGAGGCCACTGAGATGGGAGGCCCACACAGGCCAAAAGAACAAAGATAAATGAATGAAAGATCAATAGAAGTGGCCAAAAAAAGAATAATAATAATAATAATAATAGTAGTAGAAGAAGAAGGGAGTCCACGGATTTAGAAAAGCTACCTTGAATCCCCCCATTCTAAAACTTCTAGGAAATAAGACAAATTTTTCATAAAAATAAGCAACAGAAAAGTATGAAGGTCAAATTCCATGTGAAGCTCTTATTGGTGGGGGAGGGTGGAGAGGCAAAGTAACACCCCTGTAATAAAAGTATACCAGAATAGAACTGCCCTCAAGACAGATCAAACTGTAACCTATTTCAAACTCAGCTAAAGGGATTAAGATGAAACAAGATGTGAAAGAAGAACACACATCTGAAAAAGGTGACAGACTCAAAAATGAATTCAAAATGAAAGAAAAAAATCATTTCAGAAATGAAGAATAAACTACAGGGAAGCCAAGAGTAAATAAATACAAAAGCTAATACTGTAAGAGCAACAAAAGATTCAAAGGACAAAAGCTGTTTAGAAACAAAAGAAATGAAAATGATATAAGAAGTATTAAAGAAAAAAAATAACAATCACTAAAGTTAGGCAAGTATCCAACATACAAACAATAGGGATCATAGAAGTTTGAAAGAAGCTAGAGCAATCTAACTAGGTGAGCTCTTGAAATTGACAAGCCAGTACTCCCTGCCAGGACAAAGCCCTCAAATGAAGCAGAAACTACTGGGAGCGGAATAAAAATTAAGCAGAATGGGGACAACAAAGAGGAAAAGAGAGAAGCCTAAGATAAAAGGTTGGGAGGGGAATATGCTGGAAACCACCTTATTTCTTTTTTTATGACATTACATAAGAATAATAGAGGTAGAGGGCTCCCCTGGTGGCCCAGTGGATAAGTACATCGCCTTGCAGTGCAAGGGGCACCAGTTTGATCCCTGGCCTGGGAAGATCCAACGTGCTGCGGAGCGGCTGGACCAATGTGTCCAACTACCGAGCCGGAGTTCTGGAGTGCACGAGCCCAGAGCCACAGCTGGGCGACAAAAGAGGCCACTGAGATGGGAGGCCCACACAGGCCAAAAGAACAAAGATAAATGAATGAAAGATCAATAGAAGTGGCCAAAAAAAGAATAATAATAATAATAATAATAGTAGTAGAAGAAGAAGGGAGTCCACGGATTTAGAAAAGCTACCTTGAATCCCCCCATTCTAAAACTTCTAGGAAATAAGACAAATTTTTCATAAAAATAAGCAACAGAAAAGTATGAAGGTCAAATTCCATGTGAAGCTCTTATTGGTGGGGGAGGGTGGAGAGGCAAAGTAACACCCCTGTAATAAAAGTATACCAGAATAGAACTGCCCTCAAGACAGATCAAACTGTAACCTATTTCAAACTCAGCTAAAGGGATTAAGATGAAACAAGATGTGAAAGAAGAACACACATCTGAAAAAGGTGACAGACTCAAAAATGAATTCAAAATGAAAGAAAAAAATCATTTCAGAAATGAAGAATAAACTACAGGGAAGCCAAGAGTAAATAAATACAAAAGCTAATACTGTAAGAGCAACAAAAGATTCAAAGGACAAAAGCTGTTTAGAAACAAAAGAAATGAAAATGATATAAGAAGTATTAAAGAAAAAAAATAACAATCACTAAAGTTAGGCAAGTATCCAACATACAAACAATAGGGATCATAGAAGAGAACCAAATAAAGAGCAAAAATAGTACTAAAAACAACAATTTAGGGACACTTCCCTGAAATTTAAAAAAAAAATTGAAACTACATATTGAAATTTTCACATCTTTGAGAATATCAACCCAGAATAGCTAAAATTGAGATGTATTCTAGTAAAATCACTGATCTCTAAAGAAAAGAGATTCGCTGGGTTTCTCAGCAAAACATGCACCCAACTCACAAAGAAGAAAGAAAATTAGATTATCTTCAGACCTCAACAGTAAAGCTTTATGCCTGAAGAAAATGGGTAAAAATATTTAAGAAGTACAAGGAAAGAAAATGTCAGCCAAAGATTTTATCTTCTATCTACTCAAAAGTGACTTTCAAGTATAAAAAGCATAGCAATTAACATGTAAGAACTAAGAGAATCTTTTCCGCTCTGAGTATACATATATAATACAACTACAAAGATGGGAAAATCATATGTAAAAAGTTAATATTTTCAGTGAAAATGCAATGGTAATATTTGTCTTATTTTAGGATTGCTATTTGTGTGAGTGTGGATGTGTGTGTGTGTGTGTGTGTGTACTATGTCATTAAAATAAATAATTACAGGATATTCTAATTCTATATCTCTATACCTTGAGAATCGGCATTCTTACTTTGAAAGAAGATATAAATCTAATACAGAAAGGGATAAGTAAAAATCCTATAACCCTTGAAGCTATCAACCTAAGAGATGTATTAGCTTTAAAAACTCACATGCATGTACACCCACACATGCACACACACATTTCTTAGCTCTACTGTAAGAGCCTAGAAAAATATTACCTACTCAGTAGTGATGGACTCCCTGACTGTGGCCGTGAAATACTGTTTTCCACTGAAAAAAAAAAAAAGAAAAAAAAAAACAGGGCTTATGGAAAAAAGTTAGCTAGTTGCAGAACTAGTTAAAGAAATGTATAAGATGAGTCCAGAACAATTTGATAGGTCAGTTAGCAAGGAAGCTGTCAAAGATTATTAGGTTTATGTCAAAAGCTGTTTAGAAACAAAAGAAATGAAAATGATATAAGAAGTATTAAAAAAAAAAATAACACTAAAGTTAGGCAAGTATCCAACATACAAACAATAGGGATCATAGAAGAGAACCAAATAAAGAGCAAAAATAGTACTAAAAACAACAATTTAGGGACACTTCCCTGAAATTTAAAAAAAAAATTGAAACTACATATTGAAATTTTCACATCTTTGAGAATATCAACCCAGAATAGCTAAAATTGAGATGTATTCTAGTAAAATCACTGATCTCTAAAGAAAAGAGATTCGCTGGGTTTCTCAGCAAAACATGCACCCAACTCACAAAGAAGAAAGAAAATTAGATTATCTTCAGACCTCAACAGTAAAGCTTTATGCCTGAAGAAAATGGGTAAAAATATTTAAGAAGTACAAGGAAAGAAAATGTCAGCCAAAGATTTTATCTTCTATCTACTCAAAAGTGACTTTCAAGTATAAAAAGCATAGCAATTAACATGTAAGAACTAAGAGAATCTTTTCCGCTCTGAGTATACATATATAATACAACTACAAAGATGGGAAAATCATATGTAAAAAGTTAATATTTTCAGTGAAAATGCAATGGTAATATTTGTCTTATTTTAGGATTGCTATTTGTGTGAGTGTGGATGTGTGTGTGTGTGTGTGTGTGTACTATGTCATTAAAATAAATAATTACAGGATATTCTAATTCTATATCTCTATACCTTGAGAATCGGCATTCTTACTTTGAAAGAAGATATAAATCTAATACAGAAAGGGATAAGTAAAAATCCTATAACCCTTGAAGCTATCAACCTAAGAGATGTATTAGCTTTAAAAACTCACATGCATGTACACCCACACATGCACACACACATTTCTTAGCTCTACTGTAAGAGCCTAGAAAAATATTACCTACTCAGTAGTGATGGACTCCCTGACTGTGGCCGTGAAATACTGTTTTCCACTGAAAAAAAAAAAAAGAAAAAAAAAAACAGGGCTTATGGAAAAAAAGTTAGCTAGTTGCAGAACTAGTTAAAGAAATGTATAAGATGAGTCCAGAACAATTTGATAGGTCAGTTAGCAAGGAAGCTGTCAAAGATTATTAGGTTTATGTCAAAAGAACTTGCAAACCACCCTGAAGAGACTGCTACCCTGAAAGACTGTTGGCCAAAGATAAAACAGTATAAGCTTCACTACAGATCATATTCAAGGAAGTAACACTTGCATAAGTTTAAATCTGAGTTCATAATATGTTTCAAGGGAAATCAATTAGTCAAGCTTGAAGGACGACAGAAGACCAGTTCGGTAAACTGAAAACTAGTAAATAAAAACCAGTGTTAAATTTTTTTAAAAAAATCAGGTGGGAGAATCAAACCTGTACTCTGCTTTTCCTATTTGAACTGTGGCAAGGTAACCAAATAGTCAATAAAGGAATCATCTCTTCACGAAAACACTCCAATTAATAAATCAAAGAGGAATGATATAATTAGAGTATTACCATTCTGCAACTAAGCATCAATGAATTAACAGATCTGATTATTAAGAATTCAGGGATGCTAATACTACAAAACAAGACAGCCAAACGGAAGATCACAGCACCACGTATAGTCTTGCCAAAAGGATCAAACATGAACTGATGTTATCTCTAGATTCACCTGTCAAAATGCAAGAAATACATACAAACTGCATTATGAGTAACCAATGAACAAAATCCAGATGATAGGAAATTCTACAACCTAAAAAGCCTGGGTTCCTGAACAAATACATTGAAGGAAAACATATACATATATATATATGATTTAAGTAAGAAAGACTGAACTATAGTGTCTGGAGATGCATACAACTATAAGGAAATGCAAGGAAGTGACTACTCACAAAGTCAGGATAATGATTAGAGAAGAAGCAGAAGTATAATGAGCAGGACATGAAAGGGTTTCTAGAGTTGCTGGTAAAGTTTTCTTTCCTGAGCTCAAATGAAAAGGATATTTATTTTATAATAATTCATTAAGGCATACATTTGTCTTATGTCTTAATAATAAATTCTTAAATTAAAAAGGGCACATATACAAAGTTCAAAATTAATAAAACGGCAAGCATTGAAAAGTATGTCTCCTACCCACCCCTGATACATGACACCCCAGCTCCACTTTCTAGATGCAATCTTTCTTTTGCATCCTTTCCTGAGACTGAATGGATTATTTTTAAAGGATAAATACACATTATAGTATTTTAAGACGAACAAACTTTCTTTTTAAATTTTTATTATACCTGATTTACAATGTTATGTTAGTTTCAAATGTCCAACAAAGTGAATCTGTGACACATATACATATATCCATTCCTTTTTGGATTCTTTTCCCAGATAGGCTGTTACAGACTGTAGACTAGAGTCCCCTGTGCTACACAGCAGGTCCTTATATAAGTTATCTATTTTATATCCAATAGTGTATATATGTCAATCACAATCTTCCAGCTCATCCCTTGAGAAATTAATTTTAATGTAAAAGCCATGATTATTACATACCTCTTCAAAGAGACACAAAGCTGCCTCATAGAGTGAGCACAAGCCATCGGATGTTCTGGTTGGTTCCCTCCACTGACTCCGATCAGCAGATGAACCCTGTAATTAAGACATTATGGGATACAGTTTGGGAGGAGAGAGACATATATTAAAATCACTTAAATAGTCCACAAAAACATTTGAGGAACTGTTCATATAATTAGATACTTTAAGATCAAATCCTAACATTAGGTCATGAAACCAACTTCACGGATGTTCTGGAGTCATTCAAAGATACATACAAACTGCATTATGAGTAACCAATGAACAAAATCCAGATGATAGGAAATTCTACAACCTAAAAAGCCTGGGTTCCTGAACAAATACATTGAAGGAAAACATATACATATATATATATGATTTAAGTAAGAAAGACTGAACTATAGTGTCTGGAGATGCATACAACTATAAGGAAATGCAAGGAAGTGACTACTCACAAAGTCAGGATAATGATTAGAGAAGAAGCAGAAGTATAATGAGCAGGACATGAAAGGGTTTCTAGAGTTGCTGGTAAAGTTTTCTTTCCTGAGCTCAAATGAAAAGGATATTTATTTTATAATAATTCATTAAGGCATACATTTGTCTTATGTCTTAATAATAAATTCTTAAATTAAAAAGGGCACATATACAAAGTTCAAAATTAATAAAACGGCAAGCATTGAAAAGTATGTCTCCTACCCACCCCTGATACATGACACCCCAGCTCCACTTTCTAGATGCAATCTTTCTTTTGCATCCTTTCCTGAGACTGAATGGATTATTTTTAAAGGATAAATACACATTATAGTATTTTAAGACGAACAAACTTTCTTTTTAAATTTTTATTATACCTGATTTACAATGTTATGTTAGTTTCAAATGTCCAACAAAGTGAATCTGTGACACATATACATATATCCATTCCTTTTTGGATTCTTTTCCCAGATAGGCTGTTACAGACTGTAGACTAGAGTCCCCTGTGCTACACAGCAGGTCCTTATATAAGTTATCTATTTTATATCCAATAGTGTATATATGTCAATCACAATCTTCCAGCTCATCCCTTGAGAAATTAATTTTAATGTAAAAGCCATGATTATTACATACCTCTTCAAAGAGACACAAAGCTGCCTCATAGAGTGAGCACAAGCCATCGGATGTTCTGGTTGGTTCCCTCCACTGACTCCGATCAGCAGATGAACCCTGTAATTAAGACATTATGGGATACAGTTTGGGAGGGAGAGAGACATATATTAAAATCACTTAAATAGTCCACAAAAACATTTGAGGAACTGTTCATATAATTAGATACTTTAAGATCAAATCCTAACATTAGGTCATGAAACCAACTTCACATGTGCTATAAAAGATGTGGCTGTAGAGTGAAGCAGTAAATTAAGTACCAATACCTCACTGATTACCTTATTAAACAGTAATTTGTTCTAAGGGTCACAGGTTTGACCCAGAAACATCAAGAAGGCAGAATTTTGCCAATTACACACTCTTTGTACGGTCAATATTTAATAAATGAAGTGAAGTGGAAGTCACTCAGCCATGTCCAACTCTTTGCAACACCATGGACTGTAGCCCAGCAAGCTCCTCTATCCATGGGATTTTTTCTGAGGCTGCCTTGTCCACTTGCTCCAAGAATAAAGCAGAATATAGCCAGCTTAATTGATGATCTCGACCAGAGCAGTAGTTAAGTCTGTTCCTCCTTTGCTAGTTTTGGGGCATTAACAAAGGTCCCACAAGTCAGTGCATGTAGCTACCTGACCACATTAGCAACAAAGTATCTTTCCTAGCATAGCTTAGGAATCTAGCTCCTCTCTGGGCCTAACAGCCTAATGTAATTGTCCACTTGACTTCTCCATATGTAGACACCTAATGGGCATCTTGAATTAAACATATTCAAAATTGAATCTGCAATCCAACATTTCCCACACTTACCCAAACCTTTTCCTCCTGTAGAATTCCTCTACAAAAGGGCCCAATGATTTTGACCAGAAACTCTTTTATTGAAAATGGATAAATCATAGTGAACTTGGCCTCCACTGTTCCCTCAAATTCCCATATTCTTAAATATTTACATCACAAATACCAGGTTATTTCTCTGATTTATAAATCCTATAAATGCAAAATTTTCATCAATGTCTTTATCTCAAAGGCTATCATATTGCAAAAATATTTACATTCTAGATGATCACCTGGCAAATAAGCCATAGAAAAGTGCGTCCTCTACTATGGAAGGGATATTGGCCTAAGCGCTCTGTAAGATTACCTAACATGACTCTTAGGTAATGAAAGAAATGAATATATTGGTTATTTAATTTATTGCTGGGTCATTAGGTGCTAAGATACTACTATCAAATCAATTTTTCTTTTTATCGCTTAAGGTGGTACTTTTGAATTTTATTTGAACATTAATTAATCTACAGTTGACCTAGATTATGTGCATAAAGATGTGGCTGTAGAGTGAAGCAGTAAATTAAGTACCAATACCTCACTGATTACCTTATTAAACAGTAATTTGTTCTAAGGGTCACAGGTTTGACCCAGAAACATCAAGAAGGCAGAATTTTGCCAATTACACACTCTTTGTACGGTCAATATTTAATAAATGAAGTGAAGTGGAAGTCACTCAGCCATGTCCAACTCTTTGCAACACCATGGACTGTAGCCCAGCAAGCTCCTCTATCCATGGGATTTTTTCTGAGGCTGCCTTGTCCACTTGCTCCAAGAATAAAGCAGAATATAGCCAGCTTAATTGATGATCTCGACCAGAGCAGTAGTTAAGTCTGTTCCTCCTTTGCTAGTTTTGGGGCATTAACAAAGGTCCCACAAGTCAGTGCATGTAGCTACCTGACCACATTAGCAACAAAGTATCTTTCCTAGCATAGCTTAGGAATCTAGCTCCTCTCTGGGCCTAACAGCCTAATGTAATTGTCCACTTGACTTCTCCATATGTAGACACCTAATGGGCATCTTGAATTAAACATATTCAAAATTGAATCTGCAATCCAACATTTCCCCCACACTTACCCAAACCTTTTCCTCCTGTAGAATTCCTCTACAAAAGGGCCCAATGATTTTGACCAGAAACTCTTTTATTGAAAATGGATAAATCATAGTGAACTTGGCCTCCACTGTTCCCTCAAATTCCCATATTCTTAAATATTTACATCACAAATACCAGGTTATTTCTCTGATTTATAAATCCTATAAATGCAAAATTTTCATCAATGTCTTTATCTCAAAGGCTATCATATTGCAAAAATATTTACATTCTAGATGATCACCTGGCAAATAAGCCATAGAAAAGTGCGTCCTCTACTATGGAAGGGATATTGGCCTAAGCGCTCTGTAAGATTACCTAACATGACTCTTAGGTAATGAAAGAAATGAATATATTGGTTATTTAATTTATTGCTGGGTCATTAGGTGCTAAGATACTACTATCAAATCAATTTTTCTTTTTATCGCTTAAGGTGGTACTTTTTGAATTTTTATTTGAACATTAATTATCTGGAAATTCTGTTAAAATACAGATTCCAATTCAGTAAATATAGGTGGGGGCCTGAGATTCTGCATTTCTAACAAGCTCTCGATGATGTCAATGCTGCTGTTTAAGGCTCATACTTTAAACAGTAAGGCTTTAGAGAATCACTTGTAGGTCTCAAAGTCATATCAGAGGCTGAGTCTTCAAAATCATCTACTCCCCAGATACACAAGGCATGGCTATATTAGAAAATACTGTGAGATACAGCCTCTCCCAATTCCATCATTAGCTGGGTAGCACTTCTGGGGTTGGTAGCACTTCTGGGAAAAACAATTGTAATCTATGGCTCCATTATTTAAAGGCTGCCTCTATTGATCACCAAAGCAAAAGCAGATGACAAACAGCTTGCTATACCTTACTGGGAGCTGGTACCAGGGCTATAATAATCCCTTTTTTATGCCTGTCTACAGTACGAAGGAAAATGCCGAAAACAGCATAAGGTTTTCAGTGATAGTCCCGAGTTTAAATCCATGCTCCATCACGTACAGGCAATGCTGACTTAAGGGTAAGTTTCCTAGTCCTTAGATAGTAATAGTGCCTCTATTATTTGGGGCTGTTGGAGACAACAACTGAAATAACACATAAAACATGCTTAGCACAATTCTTAATACATAGTAGGAACTCAAAATTGCCATCAGTAATTATTATTTTATATGACATACACAAAGAAGAAAAAAACACAAAGTCTTAAACAAATTTTTGCACGAAACCAATTTTTAAAAAAAATCCTTCAAGCACTGTCAGCAGTGACTATCATTGATTTCTGTTCTCCTTAAAAAGCCAATATTAAGCGTGAGACTAATCCCTCCGCAATTAGGATTAAAGACATCTCTAAAACCCACTCTGTCTAAAACCACATTAGAATTCTTAATGTGTTTTGTAAATATACTGCACAATATAAAAAGAGGGATACACTTTGGCATCTCTCATTTTGGAAAATAAAGCATGTTAAATGTGATTCATGGGGTGGGGGGCAATAGTCAATTTAACATAAATAGTGTAAAAGCTGCATAGTCAGAAACAAACATGGGCTTTGCAGACGAAGGATTTAAGAATTAGCTAACACAGTGCCTGGCCTATTAGTGCTTAATCAGGAGTATACACTATACTTTCACTTCTTTTGCCAAATGTGTAATTTAGGATAAATGCCAGTTTCTTAATCCTTAAGATAACAGCAAATAATACCTCCTTTATAGATTAAAGGTTAAAGCTCTTCTTCCCTTATACCAGGTATTGGGAAGCAGTAAGAATCCAAAAAATGGAATAGTTTACTATAGGTTAATTAAATGAGTATTAACGCACACTATATAGGTAGTAAATATATTTAATGTAAAGATCTCTTAAGCTTATAGAGCCATTTTAAACTAACAACCAAATATTCGTACAAACTTATTTCCAACATGCTGAAAGATAATGAGGCTAAACAGATACAGAGAAAAGCAATTTACTTTCTTTAGGCATCTCTTCCCACTAAGGAGCAATTCCGCAGGATAAGGCAAGAGACCTCTGACTCAAGGTATTTAGCATTTTGGTTAAAATGGAAATACACCACAGGCAAGCATACAATCGTATAAACAGAACGTGCAATAATTAACATCTTTTCTTTGTGACAAAGACAATGGAAAATAAATGGGCTGTAAAATGAAGAATTAAGTAACTCCTCACAGAAATATTAACATGTGACCAAGAATAGATACATTATTTTAGGTCATCAAATAGAATCACATAAAAAATGGTGCAAATTTAGAGGGTGTTACCAGAAAGCATTAAAAATTGTAAAATAAAATGAGAAACACAGATATGCAAGTGTATAAGTTTAAATATTAAATAAGAAACCACAAGAGGGCTAACTGCCTTTCATAAAGCTGTTACCTCAAAACATTCTCACTTTTATCAATCACTGCATCTCTGGCTCTAAGTCTCTACCTCAGATAATGATCACAGGGCCCTTGTCAACACTCCAGACGTGGAACAAAGCACCACATGCTTTTCTCATCTATATTTTATTTAACATTAAGAAATTCAAATTTTCACAGATGTAATCTAAGGTCTCCAAGTAATTACTCACAATAAGATTATATATGAAAAAAAGACCCCAATATTTACTATTCAGTTCACAAGTATACAATGTAAGCCAGGTAAAAATTTAAACGCCCTGGTCTGAAAATGTATTCAACATAACTGTTTTTTAATGAAATATCCCTCTCAATCCAAGAGCTTGCCACTTTTTTGAGGGAAAGACATAAAACATACATACATAATTTATAAGTCATATTTTCTTTTAACTTTTTTATTTCCCACCATGCCTCTTTTATTTATATTTATTTTCATCTATCTTTTTTTATTCTTTGGCATGTGAGGGCCTCCCATTGCAGTGGCCTCTCTCACTGCAGAGCACCGTCTCTGGGCTCATGTGCTCCAGAGCTCTGGCTCATAATTGGACACACCTGTCCAGTCACTCTGCAGCAGGTGGGATCTTCTGGGGCCAGGGATCAAACCAGTGCCCCTTGCACTGCAAGGCGGACTCTTCACCCACTGGACCACCAGAGAAGCCCTACAAGTTGTATTTTTAATTATTTAAACTAAATTTCTTAATTGATATTTGGTGATAAAGGATACCAAAAAGGCTGATCAATGTAATCAAATTGAAATTAAGTCAATTTATAAGAGTTTTAATCTTTATATTCCAATTTCTATTCTTATTTTGAACTTTTATTCTCAATTTTCACAAAAGCATTAAATTTCAACCTCAGAAATTCTTGAAATTGACCATACTACACTGTACTTTACTGTTTATTCTTTAATATGGTATCCAAAGTTAGTTCCTTTATGATAATCAAGCAACTAAACTCCTTCATGAACAAGACATTTATTACAGATTTAGTATGCTCAGTTCGTCACTCTCCTCCATTCAGGTCTCTGCTCAAATATCACAATTCAGAGACTTCCCTGACCACATTAACTAAAATACTACATCTTTCCCCTCCCCAATCTCTGCTTGGGCCCATTATTTTGTATTCCTTTCCTCCTTTTTTAATTCTTAGAACTACCTCAGATAATGATCACAGGGCCCTTGTCAACACTCCAGACGTGGAACAAAGCACCACATGCTTTTCTCATCTATATTTTATTTAACATTAAGAAATTCAAATTTTCACAGATGTAATCTAAGGTCTCCAAGTAATTACTCACAATAAGATTATATATGAAAAAAAGACCCCAATATTTACTATTCAGTTCACAAGTATACAATGTAAGCCAGGTAAAATTTAAACGCCCTGGTCTGAAAATGTATTCAACATAACTGTTTTTTAATGAAATATCCCTCTCAATCCAAGAGCTTGCCACTTTTTTGAGGGAAAGACATAAAACATACATACATAATTTATAAGTCATATTTTCTTTTAACTTTTTTATTTCCCACCATGCCTCTTTTATTTATATTTATTTTCATCTATCTTTTTTTATTCTTTGGCATGTGAGGGCCTCCCATTGCAGTGGCCTCTCTCACTGCAGAGCACCGTCTCTGGGCTCATGTGCTCCAGAGCGCTGGCTCATAATTGGACACACCTGTCCAGTCACTCTGCAGCAGGTGGGATCTTCTGGGGCCAGGGATCAAACCAGTGCCCCTTGCACTGCAAGGCGGACTCTTCACCCACTGGACCACCAGAGAAGCCCTACAAGTTGTATTTTTAATTATTTAAACTAAATTTCTTAATTGATATTTGGTGATAAAGGATACCAAAAAGGCTGATCAATGTAATCAAATTGAAATTAAGTCAATTTATAAGAGTTTTAATCTTTATATTCCAATTTCTATTCTTATTTTGAACTTTTATTCTCAATTTTCACAAAAGCATTAAATTTCAACCTCAGAAATTCTTGAAATTGACCATACTACACTGTACTTTACTGTTTATTCTTTAATATGGTATCCAAAGTTAGTTCCTTTATGATAATCAAGCAACTAAACTCCTTCATGAACAAGACATTTATTACAGATTTAGTATGCTCAGTTCGTCACTCTCCTCCATTCAGGTCTCTGCTCAAATATCACAATTCAGAGACTTCCCTGACCACATTAACTAAAATACTACATCTTTCCCCTCCCCAATCTCTGCTTGGGCCCATTATTTTGTATTCCTTTCCCCTCCCTTATTTTAATTCTTAGAACTTCACACTATCTGAAATTTATATGTATTATCTGATTCCCCCACTAGGCTGGGAGCTCCAATAAACTGCATTTTTCTCTGCAGTATCCTTAGGGCCTAGAATAAATCTTAGCAGATAGTAAGCGTTTAATAAAAACTACTGAAAAGGATGAACTTAGCTATTTTTCGTCAAGAAATCTCCATACTCATGAACCAAGGCCCTTTATTTTACACGAGTTTGCCAAAACACAGAGAAGTTAGATGCGTTTCTTAAGTTCACATATGAAACAATAAAACTTTAAACTATAATCCTGACTTTTAATTCAGAGGTCTTAACGTTATACCAACTAGCCTTTCCTTGAATCATATATTCACATCAACACATATAAAAGTTTCTTTACTCAAAGTATGTAAAACATTTTACAAACCTAACACCACTAGTGCTGTGCTTAGTCACTCAATCATATTTGACTTTGCGACCCCATGGATTGTAGCCCGCCAGGGTTCTCTGTCCATGGGGACTCTCCAGGCAAGATTACTAGAGTGGGTTGCCATGCCCTCCTCCAGGGGATCTTCCCAACCCAGGAATCTAGCCCAGGTCTCCCACATTACAGGCAGATTCTTTACCGTCTGAGCCACCAGGGAAGCCAGTGAACGACTGAAATCATTTGCTGTTACCACAAATTCATTAAAAACTGAGTTGACAAGTCCCAAAATTGTTAGATAAGAATTTTAAAGCTTAGATTTGTAATACATACCAAAGAACGCCTCATCTGCATTAATATACTCATAAAGCAGTCAAAGCTGATCATTCCTTCTTGGCTTGACAGTAGTTTGCTTTTCTCCATGGAATTTACAACTGCTGAAGCCGCCAAGGCCATTTCTATCCATTCAAGAAGATACCGCAGAGAACCTCGTTGAGCTGCTAAACCAAGCAACAACTCAGAAGCTAATCTACGACCTAAAGTGTCTGCTCCGGAATTGGGAATAGTTACTCCTTTAAGAAAGGTTGTTACTTGTGATAAGCAATCCAAGCCCATAGGTGGAATCTTGCTTTCATTTGCTAAAGATAATGGTGGCAGCGAGCTCACAACTTCAATTGCCGTATGAATAACATCATTGCAAAGACCGAGACCAGGTCCTGACACAGGCATCATCCAACTTTGTCTCAGAAGTGCAAATAATAAACTTAGACCAGTTCGAACACCCATTTCTATAAGTGCATCAGTGCTTGACCGAGGACGTTCACTGACAGAATGCACATCTGCTGAACCAGAGCTGCTCTCTGGAGAATGCTGCTGCTGTTTCACTTTGCCTTTGTCATGGTATTTATTAGAAAGTGCATAGAAGACACGCTGGAGTACAAGCAATCGTTTTCGAAGAGCCCCAGCAAATGGGGAATCTGAACATACCATCTTGGCTAGTGCTAGTTGACTGCTAAGAAGGGCATCCAAATAGTGGTCCTGTTCATCGCTTGAAAGAGACTCACGTTCAAAGTCTGGCAGCTGTGGTCCTTTGAGGCACAAAACTTGTTGGGGCAAAGGTACTACTTCCTTATTGCTGACCAGTTTAGAATATGCAACCCCAGAAAACCCTATCAGCGGGTTCAAGCCATTTCAGTTTCACTGAAATCATTGCTGTTACCCACCAGGAATCTAGCCCAGGTCTCCCACATTACAGGCAGATTCTTTACCGTCTGAGCCACCAGGGAAGCCAGTGACGACTGAAATCATTTGCTGTTACCACAAATTCATTAAAAACTGAGTTGACAAGTCCCAAAATTGTTAGATAAGAATTTTAAAGCTTAGATTTGTAATACATACCAAAGAACGCCTCATCTGCATTAATATACTCATAAAGCAGTCAAAGCTGATCATTCCTTCTTGGCTTGACAGTAGTTTGCTTTTCTCCATGGAATTTACAACTGCTGAAGCCGCCAAGGCCATTTCTATCCATTCAAGAAGATACCGCAGAGAACCTCGTTGAGCTGCTAAACCAAGCAACAACTCAGAAGCTAATCTACGACCTAAAGTGTCTGCTCCGGAATTGGGAATAGTTACTCCTTTAAGAAAGGTTGTTACTTGTGATAAGCAATCCAAGCCCATAGGTGGAATCTTGCTTTCATTTGCTAAAGATAATGGTGGCAGCGAGCTCACAACTTCAATTGCCGTATGAATAACATCATTGCAAAGACCGAGACCAGGTCCTGACACAGGCATCATCCAACTTTGTCTCAGAAGTGCAAATAATAAACTTAGACCAGTTCGAACACCCATTTCTATAAGTGCATCAGTGCTTGACCGAGGACGTTCACTGACAGAATGCACATCTGCTGAACCAGAGCTGCTCTCTGGAGAATGCTGCTGCTGTTTCACTTTGCCTTTGTCATGGTATTTATTAGAAAGTGCATAGAAGACACGCTGGAGTACAAGCAATCGTTTTCGAAGAGCCCCAGCAAATGGGGAATCTGAACATACCATCTTGGCTAGTGCTAGTTGACTGCTAAGAAGGGCATCCAAATAGTGGTCCTGTTCATCGCTTGAAAGAGACTCACGTTCAAAGTCTGGCAGCTGTGGTCCTTTGAGGCACAAAACTTGTTGGGGCAAAGGTACTACTTCCTTATTGCTGACCAGTTTAGAATATAAAACAGCAACCCCCTCTCTCGTAGCAATAGATTCACTGTCCTCGGTGATCCAGGAGCTGTTGAGGTGTTCAAGCCATTTCAGTTTCACTGGTGGAACCATAGTTGCCATGTTGATTTACTCTTCAGCCATTAGCTCTACAAAGGGAGAAGATAAAGCAGTCAAAAACCTATGAAGATGACTCCGAAAATGTTTTCTTACTTTCAGCACATATTACAATTAGAAATTTCAAACTGATGAAACACCAAGTCTGGACTTCAGTTAACAGTAATGTAGCAATGTCAGTTTTTAGCTTTAAAAAATGTACCATGGTTACTGAAGATGTTAATATTAGGGAGAGACAGGTGAAGGGCATACGGAGAACTCTGCACTATCTTTGCAACTTTTATGTAACTCTAAAATTATCATAAAATAAAAAGGGTATTTTTAAAAATTAGGGATTTATGTACCTTTTCTCTTTGGATTCTGGTCCCACTGTCAGTATAACAGTGGGTTCTTCATGAAGATGGACCCCAGATTTGTATCTCCTGACCTCTCCTCTGAATTCCAAACTTACAAACATAATTGTCCACATGAACTCTCCATATATAGACACCTAATGGGCATCTCAAGTTAAACATATTCAAAACTGAATTCCCAATCCAACATTTCCCCCACAGCCATCCAAACTGTTCTTCCTGCAGAATTCCTCATTTCAATAAATGCCAATCCTATCCTTCTATTTCCTTTGGCTAAAAACCTTTGGGAGCCATCATCAACTGCTCCTCTCTTGAACTCCAAATTGAATTAGTCAACTCTGATCTCAAAATACAGCCAGAAATCAAATAGTTTTCACATCCTTCCACTGCTAAAACCCTGGTGTAAGTCACCATCTCTTGGATCACTGAAGCCTTCTTACTGGTCCTTTTCTGACTAACATACCATCTTGGCTAGTGCTAGTTGACTGCTAAGAAGGGCATCCAAATAGTGGTCCTGTTCATCGCTTGAAAGAGACTCACGTTCAAAGTCTGGCAGCTGTGGTCCTTTGAGGCACAAAACTTGTTGGGGCAAAGGTACTACTTCCTTATTGCTGACCAGTTTAGAATATAAAACAGCAACCCCCTCTCTCGTAGCAATAGATTCACTGTCCTCGGTGATCCAGGAGCTGTTGAGGTGTTCAAGCCATTTCAGTTTCACTGGTGGAACCATAGTTGCCATGTTGATTTACTCTTCAGCCATTAGCTCTACAAAGGGAGAAGATAAAGCAGTAAAAAACCTATGAAGATGACTCGAAAATGTTTTCTTACTTTCAGCACATATTACAATTAGAAATTTCAAACTGATGAAACACCAAGTCTGGACTTCAGTTAACAGTAATGTAGCAATGTCAGTTTTTAGCTTTAAAAAATGTACCATGGTTACTGAAGATGTTAATATTAGGGAGAGACAGGTGAAGGGCATACGGAGAACTCTGCACTATCTTTGCAACTTTTATGTAACTCTAAAATTATCATAAAATAAAAAGGGTATTTTTAAAAATTAGGGATTTATGTACCTTTTCTCTTTGGATTCTGGTCCCACTGTCAGTATAACAGTGGGTTCTTCATGAAGATGGACCCCAGATTTGTATCTCCTGACCTCTCCTCTGAATTCCAAACTTACAAACATAATTGTCCACATGAACTCTCCATATATAGACACCTAATGGGCATCTCAAGTTAAACATATTCAAAACTGAATTCCCAATCCAACATTTCCCCCACAGCCATCCAAACTGTTCTTCCTGCAGAATTCCTCATTTCAATAAATGCCAATCCTATCCTTCTATTTCCTTTGGCTAAAAACCTTTGGGAGCCATCATCAACTGCTCCCTCTCTTGAACTCCAAATTGAATTAGTCAACTCTGATCTCAAAATACAGCCAGAAATCAAATAGTTTTCACATCCTTCCACTGCTAAAACCCTGGTGTAAGTCACCATCTCTTGGATCACTGAAGCCTTCTTACTGGTCTCCCTGATTATACAGAGGAACCTAGTGACTCCAAAAGGACAATAATATTTTTTATATGTTTTGTTTACTGTTGTATTCTGGCTGACAGTAAGTACTCAGTATTTGTTAACAACAACAACAAAAAAACTAAGTTTGGGCTTCCTTGATGGTCCAGTGGGTAAGGACACCGCCTTGCAGTGCCACAGAGCGGCTGGACCCATGTGTCCAACTACAGGGCCAGAGCTCTAGAGCACATGCACCCAGAGCGGAAGCTCTGCAACAAGAGAGGGCACTGCACTGTAATGGCAGGCCCACACAGGCCAAAGAACAAAGATGGATGAAAATAAATAAATGAAAGACCAATAGAAGTGGCCAAAAAAAAAAAAGTAAAAAAAAAAACCAACAAAGAAGATGTGAATAAAACTTCAAAGATAGAATAGCCAAAAAGCACAAGTGCTCAACATCATTATTCATCATAAAAATGCCTATTAAAAACACAAAGAGACACTAATACATAAGGATTAAAATTAATAAGGTTGACAACACCAAATGTTAGCTGTTAGGCTTATGGGCTATTAAAGGGTTAATACAGCAGTTGCGAACTCCCCGGCCCTAAAGGGTCAGCATCACAGGGCCGGCTGCTGATCTGCTGG
Source organism: Tragulus kanchil (assembly GCA_022376925.1). Taxonomy (NCBI): domain Eukaryota; kingdom Metazoa; phylum Chordata; class Mammalia; order Artiodactyla; family Tragulidae; genus Tragulus; species Tragulus kanchil. The sequence continues at coordinate 283,822,064 of JAIOJX010000032.1, read as the reverse complement.
CGCCTGGGAGTCTCTCAAGGCTGGCGATAAAGAGTTTACCCTGGCCATAAAGATTCTCCACTACATTTGAAAAGTGACAAGAACTCCACACCCCCATGCCCACAGACAACTCAAGGACAACAGATTCATCACTAATTTCCTGCTTAGTTTAGACAAAGACTTTGTTTCTGCGCCTGCTCTAAGAAACCCTCTCCCCTTTCTTTCTTTCCCCTTCTCCTCCCAAATAAAACCTCCTCGTTTCATCTCTGGGGCGCGACTTCACTGGCCCACCTCTTGGACCTGTGGATCTCCCCCGGGAACTCTTCCCAAATGGGTTCTTTCCCTAACAGCTTGCTGTCTGTCATGTCTTTGCGATTCTTACATTAGCAAGGATGCAGGGTACTCAGAACTCTCACAAACCATCTGTAAAATGTAAAATTTGAATAGCCATCTTGGAAGATGCCTGGTAGTTTCTTATAAAACTAAACACACATGCATGTGAGTTGCTTCAGTCATATCTGACTCTTTGTAACCTCACAGACTGCAGCCCGCCAGGCTCTTCTGTCCATGGAATTCTCCAGGCAAGAATACTAGAGTGGGTTGCCATGCCCTCCTCCATGGAATCTTCCTAAGTCATGGACCAAACCTGTGTTTCCTGTGTCTCCTGCACTGGCAGGCTGATTCTTTACCACTGAGCCACCTGGGACGCCTAGAAAACCACATAGGGTTCCTCAAAAAATAATAAACAGAATTACCATATGATTCATCAATTCTATTTCTGGATTTATACCCCAAAGAATTAAAACCATGGTCTTGTAATACACAGATGTTCATGCGAGCATATTCCAAAAAAGTAAAAAAACAAAAAAATTCAAGATAGAATAGCCAAAAAGCACAAGTGCTCAACATCATTATTCATCATAAAAATGCCTATTAAAAACACAAAGAGACACTAATACATAAGGATTAAAATTAATAAGGTTGACAACACCAAATGTTAGCTGTTAGGCTTATGGGCTATTAAAGGGTTAATACAGCAGTTGCGAACTCCCCGGCCCTAAAGGGTCAGCATCACAGGGCCGGCTGCTGATCTGCTGGCGCCTGGGAGTCTCTCAAGGCTGGCGATAAAGAGTTTACCCTGGCCATAAAGATTCTCCACTACATTTGAAAAGTGACAAGAACTCCACACCCCCATGCCCACAGACAACTCAAGGACAACAGATTCATCACTAATTTCCTGCTTAGTTTAGACAAAGACTTTGTTTCTGCGCCTGCTCTAAGAAACCCTCTCCCCTTTCTTTCTTTCCCCTTCTCCTCCCAAATAAAACCTCCTCGTTTCATCTCTGGGGCGCGACTTCACTGGCCCACCTCTTGGACCTGTGGATCTCCCCCGGGAACTCTTCCCAAATGGGTTCTTTCCCTAACAGCTTGCTGTCTGTCATGTCTTTGCGATTCTTACATTAGCAAGGATGCAGGGTACTCAGAACTCTCACAAACCATCTGTAAAAATGTAAAATTTGAATAGCCATCTTGGAAGATGCCTGGTAGTTTCTTATAAAACTAAACACACATGCATGTGAGTTGCTTCAGTCATATCTGACTCTTTGTAACCTCACAGACTGCAGCCCGCCAGGCTCTTCTGTCCATGGAATTCTCCAGGCAAGAATACTAGAGTGGGTTGCCATGCCCTCCTCCATGGAATCTTCCTAAGTCATGGACCAAACCTGTGTTTCCTGTGTCTCCTGCACTGGCAGGCTGATTCTTTACCACTGAGCCACCTGGGACGCCTAGAAAACCACATAGGGTTCCTCAAAAAATAATAAACAGAATTACCATATGATTCATCAATTCTATTTCTGGATTTATACCCCAAAGAATTAAAACCATGGTCTTGTAATACACAGATGTTCATGCGAGCATTATTCACAAAAGCTAAAAGACAGAAGCAACCGAAATGTCCATCAACAGATAAAAGATAAACAAAACAATAGGATATTATTCAGCCTTAAAAAGGAAAGAAATTCTGACACATATTACAACATGAATGAACCTTGAGGACATTATGCTAAGTGAAACAATCCAGTCACAAAAAATACTACATGATTCTACTCATATTATATATTTAAGAATATACTGTCAAAATCATAGAGACAGAAAATAGAATGGTGGTTGCCAGGGGCTTGGAGGAAGGGAGATAAATAGGTACCACTTTAAGAATAGGTTCAGTTTTGACAAAATAAAAATAGTTATAGAGATGGACAACAATGAGAGTCGCCATCATTATAAATGTATTTAATACCACTGAACTGTACCCTTAAAAATGGTTAAGATGGCAAACTTGATGTCTCTCTCTATATATATATGTGTCTTACCAAATACATTTTTTTAAGTAGAAGTTACATCACATGGAGAAGGTGTGGAGGATGCTGTGAAACCAAGGCCAAGACCAATGGTTCAGAAAGGTAAAAGGTCTGCTGCACTGTAATTAAGAGTACCAAGAAACTGGTCATCACTGGCCTGGGAGTAGGCCTTTAAGAGCAAAGCCATGCAAGTAATACAAAGAAGCAGGACGTCCCAGGATGAATCAGCCATCCACAGTTTAGGAAACCAGAATGTATCAACAGTAACTAGTAATGGAGTACTACAGTCAATAAAGTTTGTTGCATTGAACAGAACTCATCAAAGAAAAATATTAACAATGCCCTACCTTTTCCCACAACACCAGCTAATCCATGCTACTTAATGGTTGTTTTGCTTCTCCTAATGTAGGCAAGATCTACCCTTTTCCTTCTTGGAATTTTCACATACCCTAGGGTACATACTTTTGCACTTACGTCTCATAACCTAAAAAGCTCTTAAATTTATCCATGTATCTCCATTTTCACTGAGACAACCCTCATCCAAAACCATAGTTAAATTCAGCCTTGAAAAATTTGGAATACCCCAAAGAATTAAAACCATGGTCTTGTAATACACAGATGTTCATGCGAGCATTATTCACAAAAGCTAAAAGACAGAAGCAACCGAAATGTCCATCAACAGATAAAAGATAAACAAAACAATAGGATATTATTCAGCCTTAAAAAGGAAAGAAATTCTGACACATATTACAACATGAATGAACCTTGAGGACATTATGCTAAGTGAAACAATCCAGTCAAAAAAAATACTACATGATTCTACTCATATTATATATTTAAGAATATACTGTCAAAATCATAGAGACAGAAAATAGAATGGTGGTTGCCAGGGGCTTGGAGGAAGGGAGATAAATAGGTACCACTTTAAGAATAGGTTCAGTTTTGACAAAATAAAAATAGTTATAGAGATGGACAACAATGAGAGTCGCCATCATTATAAATGTATTTAATACCACTGAACTGTACCCTTAAAAATGGTTAAGATGGCAAACTTGATGTCTCTCTCTATATATATATGTGTCTTACCAAATACATTTTTTTAAGTAGAAGTTACATCACATGGAGAAGGTGTGGAGGATGCTGTGAAACCAAGGCCAAGACCAATGGTTCAGAAAGGTAAAAGGTCTGCTGCACTGTAATTAAGAGTACCAAGAAACTGGTCATCACTGGCCTGGGAGTAGGCCTTTAAGAGCAAAGCCATGCAAGTAATACAAAGAAGCAGGACGTCCCAGGATGAATCAGCCATCCACAGTTTAGGAAACCAGAATGTATCAACAGTAACTAGTAATGGAGTACTACAGTCAATAAAGTTTGTTGCATTGAACAGAACTCATCAAAGAAAAATATTAACAATGCCCTACCTTTTCCCACAACACCAGCTAATCCATGCTACTTAATGGTTGTTTTGCTTCTCCTAATGTAGGCAAGATCTACCCTTTTCCTTCTTGGAATTTTCACATACCCTAGGGTACATACTTTTGCACTTACGTCTCATAACCTAAAAAGCTCTTAAATTTATCCATGTATCTCCATTTTCACTGAGACAACCCTCATCCAAGCTCCAATCATCTCTCATCTGGATCACCAAAATAATCTCTTAATCTTCATTTGCCTCCCTTGCCAGAAGAGTGCTTTATAAAAACAAACCTGATGGTGTCCCTCCTCTGCTTTAAAATCTGTTGGAATGTGGTATCTGAGCGATCTGCTTTAAAATAATGCAAAGGAGGGCTTCCCCTGGTGGTCCAGTGGATAAGGACACCGCCTTGCAGTACAAGGGGCGTCGGTTCGATCCCTGGCCTGGGAAGATCCCACGTGCTGCGGAGCGGCTGGACTGATGTGTCCAATCACCGAGCCGGAGCTCTGGAGCGCATGCGCCCAGAGTCGGCGCTCTGCAAGGACAGACGCCACCGCGATGGGAGGCCCACAGGAGCCAAAGAACAAAAGACGGATGAACATAGAGAAATGAAAGACCAACAGAAGTGGCCCGCCTGCTCCCCTCCCTCCCCAACCCGACCCCCACCCAAAATAAATAAACAAATAAATCTTTTTAAAAAATAATAATAAAATAAAATAAAATAATGCAAGGAAATAATGCAAGGAAAGTGGTTGGGAACATGTGGTAAAATAGGAAATAGATACCTGATCTTTGCCCAGTTTAAACACATAGCTTCTGAAAACCCTTGGAATCTCTGGAGTGGTCAGTATGTTTTGTATGCTAACGAGACGACTGAGGGCATCTAGATAGCTTCAGAATGGGAGCAGATCTTCAGAAAGCCAAGCTATAGAGCTGGGACTTTCAGCCCCCAATCCCCACCTCCCAAGAGGGGAGAGGGGTTAGAGACTGACTTAAATCACCAATGGGCCAGTGCTTTAATCAAGATGAGGAAATCATGAAACCTCCATTAAAACCCCTAAATGACCACGTTTGGAGAGCTTCCAGTCTGCTCAAGGAAGGCATGGAAGCTCTTTCGCCATCTCTACCTCCTGGCCCCTACAAACACCTTGCCCTAATCATCTCTCCATTTGGTTGTCCTGAGTTGTACCCTTTACAGTCAGTCAGTAAATGCAAGGAAAGTGTTTTTATTGAGTTTTGTGAGCCATTCTAGCAAAAAACCTGATGAGGAGGTACTAAGAACATCCAACTTAATAGTTGCTAAGAAGTACAGCAGGCAACAAGGGACTTGCAATGGGCATGTGAAATGGGGACAGATCTGTGGGGCTGAGCCTTTGATCTGCAGGGTTTGTGCTAATTTCAGATGGTTAGTATCAGCACTGGGTTAAACTGGAGGACTAGAGGCAGAGGACTGGTTGGTGTGAGGAAAAAACCCACACACTTGGTGTATGAAATGCTACTGAGTGAAAACAGTACAGAGGATCTAAATGAAATAAAGTGGCCACAAACTGATAACTGTTGAAAACAGACATTGGGAAATATTCTCTCCACTTATGTATATGTTTAATATTTTTCTGTAACAAAAATCTAAAAGTCCTTTTTTTTTTTAATATTTGGCCATACTTTGTGGTATGTAGGAACTTGGATCCCTGACCAGGGATTGAACACTCACCCCGTGTGGTAGAAGCTCAGAGTCTTAACCACTGGACTACCAGGGAAGTCCCAATAAAGTCTATTTTCAAAGTTAAAATTTTTTCAGAAGCTGAAGTGACTTCTCCGCCTTGTTCACCCTTCTCTAGCGACACCAGAAGCTGTTCCATTCCTGGAAGGCACCATGACTCTTTCTACTGCAGAAGCTTTGTGCACGCTGCCTCTACTTAAAGCCTGTCATCTCCGTCCCAGCCCCTTTCCCGCCATTACTGACTAGTCACAAGATCTCAATGTTAACAGCCCAGGACCAGGTACTGGCGCTCAGTAACTGTTAATATGAATTAAATGCCACTTCCATGGGGAAATTATCTCTGCTTGTGCCTATGTGAGACCAGGTCCCTCTTTAAAAATGCTCACACAACAGTACTTTACCTTCAAGGCATTCTGCACAGTTTGCAATTATATACTATTATGTTTACTGTATTTACTTGTTTACTGTAGTCTCATATTAGTTTATTAAGTCCAGGAGGGCAAAGACTGTGTCAGTTCTACTTATATTCCTAATGTTTAGAAATAGAGCACATTAAGGGACCTCAATAAATATTTGCTGAATTGAGCTAAGCAAGTTGAGTCTGTGGTTTCTTATTTACACATAATTTAATTTAAACCCAGATACTATCTTACTCTTAACTATTTAGAGTTGATTCCAAGTGTGGTGGTACCACAGGGGACAGACACTATGGATTCTGTCTTCCGTCCATTTGTCTTCTCCTCTCACTCTACATACATTTCTGGGGTAATTCTAGCTACTCTCAAGGCCTTCCCCTACCTCTCATATACTAATGATTCAGTGCAAATGCCACCCTCCTTAACTCCAGACCTGAACATCTACTGCTAACATGATACAGCCACTCAGGTCTTAAATCCTCCATTAAAAGGAATTTTAAAAGAAAAACTCTTAAACTCCCCATGTTTAAAACTGAACTTGTTGGGAAATATTCTCTCCACTTATGTATATGTTTAATATTTTTCTGTAACAAAAATCTAAAAGTCCTTTTTTTTTTTAATATTTGGCCATACTTTGTGGTATGTAGGAACTTGGATCCCTGACCAGGGATTGAACACTCACCCCGTGTGGTAGAAGCTCAGAGTCTTAACCACTGGACTACCAGGGAAGTCCCAATAAAGTCTATTTTCAAAGTTAAAATTTTTTCAGAAGCTGAAGTGACTTCTCCGCCTTGTTCACCCTTCTCTAGCGACACCAGAAGCTGTTCCATTCCTGGAAGGCACCATGACTCTTTCTACTGCAGAAGCTTTGTGCACGCTGCCTCTACTTAAAGCCTGTCATCTCCGTCCCAGCCCCTTTCCCGCCATTACTGACTAGTCACAAGATCTCAATGTTAACAGCCCAGGACCAGGTACTGGCGCTCAGTAACTGTTAATATGAATTAAATGCCACTTCCATGGGGAAATTATCTCTGCTTGTGCCTATGTGAGACCAGGTCCCTCTTTAAAAATGCTCACACAACAGTACTTTACCTTCAAGGCATTCTGCACAGTTTGCAATTATATACTATTATGTTTACTGTATTTACTTGTTTACTGTAGTCTCATATTAGTTTATTAAGTCCAGGAGGGCAAAGACTGTGTCAGTTCTACTTATATTCCTAATGTTTAGAAATAGAGCACATTAAGGGACCTCAATAAATATTTGCTGAATTGAGCTAAGCAAGTTGAGTCTGTGGTTTCTTATTTACACATAATTTAATTTAAACCCAGATACTATCTTACTCTTAACTATTTAGAGTTGATTCCAAGTGTGGTGGTACCACAGGGGACAGACACTATGGATTCTGTCTTCCGTCCATTTGTCTTCTCCTCTCACTCTACATACATTTCTGGGGTAATTCTAGCTACTCTCAAGGCCTTCCCCTACCTCTCATATACTAATGATTCAGTGCAAATGCCACCCTCCTTAACTCCAGACCTGAACATCTACTGCTAACATGATACAGCCACTCAGGTCTTAAATCCTCCATTAAAAGGAATTTTAAAAGAAAAACTCTTAAACTCCCCATGTTTAAAACTGAACTTGTTGGGAAATCCCTGGTAGCCTAACAGTTAGGATTCCGTACTTTCACTGCCAAGGGTCTCAGCTCAGGTTCAGTCCCTGGTCGGGGAACGAAGATCCCACAAGTCATGAGGCACAGCATAAATAAATAAAACTAAACCTGTCATTCCCCATCACCCCTCTGCCACATGCACAAATAAATGCATGAAGGTCTGAATTTATGAATTTAGAGATTCATATAAGAAAGACATCAATAAAGGTATTTAACAAGGGTATTTCTGGAAAAGCAGGAGGCACAGCCCATTTTCAAAGTTCTGCAACTGAAAATGCAGTGCACACTGTGATCTCACTCGCCTGCCCATCCCGCCCCCACCCAAGTACTTTCCTTCTCCAGGACTTCACTAAGCTGACACTGATTTCGGCACTCTAACTCATTAAGCCACACAAACGACCAATGTTTAGCTACACAAAAGTAAACAGTTGATTTAAAACAGGGGGAAGGCTTCTTTTGTTATTATCTCTATTTAGAAAGTGAGAACACTTAGAAAATGAAAGGACTTGCTGAGTTTGCTGACAAATTGCTTTGTTACATCAATAATCAGAACTAGTCAAATAAACCAGGATGCAACATGCTTATTCAGCAAGTACTATAGACAAAACAGAAAAAAACTAACAGGTTTTTGCTTGTATTCAAGAATGACGAATTCACAATCCTAATGAATCAGCTAAATACTGGCAAAAAAAAAAAAAAACAAACCTGCTGGTGCCTTGTTTTGTTTTGTTTTAATTTACAGTAATGAATAATACAACTAAAGGCCAATTGTTCTTTTTTCTACTCACAGTCCAATACACAAAACCAAATTTAACTATATGCACAAACTACTAAAGTCACCAATGAAGAGTAGGGTTTGAAAAACTACCAAAACTTCTCCTCTCACTCTACATACATTTCTGGGGTAATTCTAGCTACTCTCAAGGCCTTCCCCTACCTCTCATATACTAATGATTCAGTGCAAATGCCACCCTCCTTAACTCCAGACCTGAACATCTACTGCTAACATGATACAGCCACTCAGGTCTTAAATCCTCCATTAAAAGGAATTTTAAAAGAAAAACTCTTAAACTCCCCATGTTTAAAACTGAACTTGTTGGGAAATCCCTGGTAGCCTAACAGTTAGGATTCCGTACTTTCACTGCCAAGGGTCTCAGCTCAGGTTCAGTCCCTGGTCGGGGAACGAAGATCCCACAAGTCATGAGGCACAGCATAAATAAATAAAACTAAACCTGTCATTCCCCATCACCCCTCTGCCACATGCACAAATAAATGCATGAAGGTCTGAATTTATGAATTTAGAGATTCATATAAGAAAGACATCAATAAAGGTATTTAACAAGGGTATTTCTGGAAAAGCAGGAGGCACAGCCCATTTTCAAAGTTCTGCAACTGAAAATGCAGTGCACACTGTGATCTCACTCGCCTGCCCATCCCGCCCCCACCCAAGTACTTTCCTTCTCCAGGACTTCACTAAGCTGACACTGATTTCGGCACTCTAACTCATTAAGCCACACAAACGACCAATGTTTAGCTACACAAAAGTAAACAGTTGATTTAAAACAGGGGGAAGGCTTCTTTTGTTATTATCTCTATTTAGAAAGTGAGAACACTTAGAAAATGAAAGGACTTGCTGAGTTTGCTGACAAATTGCTTTGTTACATCAATAATCAGAACTAGTCAAATAAACCAGGATGCAACATGCTTATTCAGCAAGTACTATAGACAAAACAGAAAAAACTAACAGGTTTTTGCTTGTATTCAAGAATGACGAATTCACAATCCTAATGAATCAGCTAAATACTGGCAAAAAAAAAAAAAAACAAACCTGCTGGTGCCTTGTTTTGTTTTGTTTTAATTTACAGTAATGAATAATACAACTAAAGGCCAATTGTTCTTTTTTCTACTCACAGTCCAATACACAAAACCAAATTTAACTATATGCACAAACTACTAAAGTCACCAATGAAGAGTAGGGTTTGAAAAACTACCAAAGGACTGAAAAAGAAGCCAAATAGCACTACTTATCTTTCTAAAACATAAATTAGTGAGAGAAGTTGACAAATTTGAGCACAGAGGTAGACTTAATCGTTCCTAAAAGTAAATTTATCAAATTCTGTAGCTTCTAATATTCTCTAGGTGAACAGAGCAGTAATAGCCGCTAACATTCACTGAGTATTTTCTATGTGGCAGGCTCTGTACTAAACCCTTTCCATCAATCGCCTTATTCAATCTCAAAACTTTATGAAACAGGCACTCTTGTTATTCCCCCCTGCAAGGAAAGGAAACAAGAGGCACAGGTAGGTTAAACAGCTTACTGAAAGTCACAGTGCCAAGTGAAAGTTAGGATTTAAACCAGAACAGTCTGACATTCACCCCCAACCACTAAATCATGCTGCTTATCACTGTTACGACCATTTCACATGTTCTGCATCACTCATTTCCTAAAAACTAAACATCTCAGACTGTCTCCATGAATCAATTGCCAATTCAGTTACTTCTTTGTTGCTGTGATAAAATCTGTTCCTCCTAGCCATTCTCTCAAGATTCTTAAATGATTTCATACCATACACAAAAATCAACTCAAACTGACCCACAGACCTAAATTTAAGAGCTAAAACTAAAAATCTCTAGAAGAAAAAAAATCTTAGCAACCTTGGATTAGGCAAAAACTTCTTAAATAGGACTCAGAAACTTGATACACTGAACTTCATCAAAATTAAAAATGTTTTGCTGTCCAAAAAGCACTGTTAAGAAAATGAAAAGGAAAGCCTCAAATTTAAACTATCTGCAGAACATATATCCAACAAAAGACTAGTATCAAGAATATATAAAAAAAGAATCCTTCCAACTCAGTAGTAAGAAAACAATTTTTCTAATGGACAAAATATGTGAACAGACATTTCACCACAGATATATAAATGGCTAAACAAACATATAAAAAGATGCTCAACAACATTAATCATTAGAAAGATGCAAATTAAATGGTTATTAGACAATACCAAATATTCGTGAGGGTGTGCAGCAGTTAAATCTCTCATAAACTTCTAGTGAGAATGTAAAGAGGAAAACTGGCAAATAAAACTAATATATTGTATCTACTATATATGCAGCAATTCCACTCCTTAGATTTCTGTCCAGAAAAATGAAAACATATGACCACATAAAAACCTGTACATGAATGTTCATAGCAGCTCTTCCATTAAGAACTTAAAACTGGAACCTCAAATATCCATCAACTGATGAATGGACAGACTTCGGGAAACTGCAATGGGCTCCCAAAGAGTCTCCCCATTCCACTGCATTCTATCTCCTTCTGCTAGACTGATTTTCTAAAAGCTCAGTTCTAACCAATTATTTCCTTCCCTATTCATAAGGAAGTCAATGGCTTTCCTGAAACTAAAAACAAGATATTGTGGGTTTAAGTTCATTCTGAGGGAGCCAAGTTTGCCTTAACCAATTTATTTCCTTCCCCTATTCATAAGGAAGTCAATGGCTTTCCTAAAAACTAAACATCTCAGACTGTCTCCATGAATCAATTGCCAATTCAGTTACTTCTTTGTTGCTGTGATAAAATCTGTTCCTCCTAGCCATTCTCTCAAGATTCTTAAATGATTTCATACCATACACAAAAATCAACTCAAACTGACCCACAGACCTAAATTTAAGAGCTAAAACTAAAAATCTCTAGAAGAAAAAAAATCTTAGCAACCTTGGATTAGGCAAAAACTTCTTAAATAGGACTCAGAAACTTGATACACTGAACTTCATCAAAATTAAAAATGTTTTGCTGTCCAAAAAGCACTGTTAAGAAAATGAAAAGGAAAGCCTCAAATTTAAACTATCTGCAGAACATATATCCAACAAAAGACTAGTATCAAGAATATATAAAAAAAGAATCCTTCCAACTCAGTAGTAAGAAAACAATTTTTCTAATGGACAAAATATGTGAACAGACATTTCACCACAGATATATAAATGGCTAAACAAACATATAAAAAGATGCTCAACAACATTAATCATTAGAAAGATGCAAATTAAATGGTTATTAGACAATACCAAATATTCGTGAGGGTGTGCAGCAGTTAAATCTCTCATAAACTTCTAGTGAGAATGTAAAGAGGAAAACTGGCAAATAAAACTAATATATTGTATCTACTATATATGCAGCAATTCCACTCCTTAGATTTCTGTCCAGAAAAATGAAAACATATGACCACATAAAAACCTGTACATGAATGTTCATAGCAGCTCTTCCATTAAGAACTTAAAACTGGAACCTCAAATATCCATCAACTGATGAATGGACAGACTTCGGGAAACTGCAATGGGCTCCCAAAGAGTCTCCCCATTCCACTGCATTCTATCTCCTTCTGCTAGACTGATTTTCTAAAAGCTCAGTTCTAACCAATTATTTCCTTCCCTATTCATAAGGAAGTCAATGGCTTTCCTGAAACTAAAAACAAGATATTGTGGGTTTAAGTTCATTCTGAGGGAGCCAAGTTTGCCTTCCAATTTCATCTTCCACAATTCCCCTATGTACATCCTAATTTTAACAAACCAAACACTCAGAGCTTGGTACCTTTGTTCACTCTATTCCCTGTAACTGATGGCCCTCACCTCTCTAATCTTTATCTGTCAAAATCCATACTGCTCCTTCAAAGGCCAATCTCAAAGGTCACCTTCCTCCATGAAGCCTTTCATGTTATAATCACTCTGCACTCCCCATCACAGATTTGATTACTTCCTCCTCTAAACTCTAATAACACTTCCATTTGTACATCTTACAACATTTGTCATACTCCGCCTGATTTGTTATTATTTCTATATATATCTTCATCACCACTGCCATCTACTCTTCCACTAGGCAAGCTTTTCAAGGCTGTTTCTCTGTACTGATCCACCTTTTGTCCCTTTAAGCCACTTGTATCCTATCTTTTTTGCTGCAGGGTTTCAGAAACTCTCTGCAGTAGATGAATTAATTCTGGTCTAAGAAGACTACAGAAATAAACAGTAATTATAATAATATTGCCCATGGGGTCTATAAGGATAACTCAGATAAAAGACTGTCTTCTGCCTTTTTTTGTTATAAGTTGGCATTCTGTCTGAAGAGAGACTTTTCCTTAAAACAACCTTCCAAATCCACTAAACCAAGTCTTCCGAGAAGAGCATTTTTGGTATAACATTTCTCTGATTATAAATTTACAATAATTTAAAATGGATCCTGGGTCAGGCATTCTCTATCTGACCCCATCTCCCAAACAAACTTAATCTCTACCCTTCTGTGCTGTTTTGTGCCCTTTAAGGCTGACCTTGAGGACTATACTGCCCAAACTCCCCTAGTTTCCATTTGGGTCAGGCCAATGAGAGGCACTAGCAGAAAATCAGAGGATGAAAAGAAAAAGAAATGAGGTTTCCCTAAACTGAACCTCAAATATCCATCAACTGATGAATGGACAGACTTCGCAATGGGCTCCCAAAGAGTCTCCCATTCCACTGCATTCTAGCTAGACTGATTTTCTAAAAGCTCAGTTCTAACCAATTATTTCCTTCCCTATTCATAAGGAAGTCAATGGCTTTCCTGAAACTAAAAACAAGATATTGTGGGTTTAAGTTCATTCTGAGGGAGCCAAGTTTGCCTTCCAATTTCATCTTCCACAATTCCCCTATGTACATCCTAATTTTAACAAACCAAACACTCAGAGCTTGGTACCTTTGTTCACTCTATTCCCTGTAACTGATGGCCCTCACCTCTCTAATCTTTATCTGTCAAAATCCATACTGCTCCTTCAAAGGCCAATCTCAAAGGTCACCTTCCTCCATGAAGCCTTTCATGTTATAATCACTCTGCACTCCCCATCACAGATTTGATTACTTCCTCCTCTAAACTCTAATAACACTTCCATTTGTACATCTTACAACATTTGTCATACTCCGCCTGATTTGTTATTATTTCTATATATATCTTCATCACCACTGCCATCTACTCTTCCACTAGGCAAGCTTTTCAAGGCTGTTTCTCTGTACTGATCCACCTTTTGTCCCTTTAAGCCACTTGTATCCTATCTTTTTTGCTGCAGGGTTTCAGAAACTCTCTGCAGTAGATGAATTAATTCTGGTCTAAGAAGACTACAGAAATAAACAGTAATTATAATAATATTGCCCATGGGGTCTATAAGGATAACTCAGATAAAAGACTGTCTTCTGCCTTTTTTTGTTATAAGTTGGCATTCTGTCTGAAGAGAGACTTTTCCTTAAAACAACCTTCCAAATCCACTAAACCAAGTCTTCCGAGAAGAGCATTTTTGGTATAACATTTCTCTGATTATAAATTTACAATAATTTAAAATGGATCCTGGGTCAGGCATTCTCTATCTGACCCCATCTCCCAAACAAACTTAATCTCTACCCTTCTGTGCTGTTTTGTGCCCTTTAAGGCTGACCTTGAGGACTATACTGCCCAAACTCCCCTAGTTTCCATTTGGGTCAGGCCAATGAGAGGCACTAGCAGAAAATCAGAGGATGAAAAGAAAAAGAAATGAGGTCCTTACTTTCCCGGCTTTCCCCCACCTGGGAACCCTTCCCCCTATGGCCACAGGTCTTTGGCTTCCACTGCTCCCACTCTCATCACACTTCAGTATACCTTTTCTTGTCCCCTCTGGCTTAAAGCGTGCCAATGGCTTCTGGACCTTGCAAGGCCTTAGGAACTTCAACATCCCTTGTTGCTTTCCTGAACTCTACCCAAATCTCTGTAACTAGTCCGATTGTTTACTGCCAGGACCCTCAGTAATACAGCTCTCTAGGCTTAGAATTCCTCACTATGCTTCCCAAGGTTCAACTGTTCCTTCAACCACCGCATGTTCTCAGCAGCCCTCTGTTTTGGTCAGGCAGACAGCCATACCAGTCCTTGCCATCACTCCGCTGGGAAGTGCTCACTCCTATTCTGTACCCTTACTTGTGCTGCTGCCCCCGAAGAAGGCCCAGCCCCTCCTCTCTACCCAACAAGTCCTACACTTCTTTTAGTACAAACTGAGATCCAACATTCTACCCCTGCTCCATGAAACCTGTTCTAATAACCTTTAAGCACAATTACCTTCCTTAGCCCGGAATTTCCATTTCTCTTACAAAGACGTACTTTGAAAACTATGAAAATAAATGTTAGGTATTGTACTGTATGGTCTTTAATTGTTCACCACATATCTCCTAATGGAAACTACTTTAAGTTCCTTCTTTGACATTTCATCAAGAAAATACACTAACATTAGAAATACAGTCATTTTTGTTCCTAAATGTATTAAAAATTTGGTAAAAACTCAGATAAAAGACTGTCTTCTGCCTTTTTTTGTTATAAGTTGGCATTCTGTCTGAAGAGAGACTTTTCCTTAAAACAACCTTCCAAATCCACTAAACCAAGTCTTCCGAGAAGAGCATTTTTGGTATAACATTTCTCTGATTATAAATTTACAATAATTTAAAATGGATCCTGGGTCAGGCATTCTCTATCTGACCCCATCTCCCAAACAAACTTAATCTCTACCCTTCTGTGCTGTTTTGTGCCCTTTAAGGCTGACCTTGAGGACTATACTGCCCAAACTCCCCTAGTTTCCATTTGGGTCAGGCCAATGAGAGGCACTAGCAGAAAATCAGAGGATGAAAAGAAAAAGAAATGAGGTCCTTACTTTCCCGGCTTTCCCCCACCTGGGAACCCTTCCCCCTATGGCCACAGGTCTTTGGCTTCCACTGCTCCCACTCTCATCACACTTCAGTATACCTTTTCTTGTCCCCTCTGGCTTAAACGTGCCAATGGCTTCTGGACCTTGCAAGGCCTTAGGAACTTCAACATCCCTTGTTGCTTTCCTGAACTCTACCCAAATCTCTGTAACTAGTCCGATTGTTTACTGCCAGGACCCTCAGTAATACAGCTCTCTAGGCTTAGAATTCCTCACTATGCTTCCCAAGGTTCAACTGTTCCTTCAACCACCGCATGTTCTCAGCAGCCCTCTGTTTTGGTCAGGCAGACAGCCATACCAGTCCTTGCCATCACTCCGCTGGGAAGTGCTCACTCCTATTCTGTACCCTTACTTGTGCTGCTGCCCCCGAAGAAGGCCCAGCCCCTCCTCTCTACCCAACAAGTCCTACACTTCTTTTAGTACAAACTGAGATCCAACATTCTACCCCTGCTCCATGAAACCTGTTCTAATAACCTTTAAGCACAATTACCTTCCTTAGCCCGGAATTTCCATTTCTCTTACAAAGACGTACTTTGAAAACTATGAAAATAAATGTTAGGTATTGTACTGTATGGTCTTTAATTGTTCACCACATATCTCCTAATGGAAACTACTTTAAGTTCCTTCTTTGACATTTCATCAAGAAAATACACTAACATTAGAAATACAGTCATTTTTGTTGACAAAGAGTGATAAATAAAAAACACATGTTCTAAGTACAAAAAGTTTGATAACTAGCTATGAGCAAACTTACTATACTTTTAATTATTCTCTTTTCAATGTAGTAGTTATAGCAATGGATGCTATCAATCTTGGGGTTTTTAGACCATCAACGCACTTCTTAATAAAAGGACCCTTGGGAACAAAAGAATAAAACAAATGATCAATTTGTCAAGTTCAACAATCTGTTTAGGCAAACAGATGCAATTATCCCAGAAATGCAAATAGTAATGTCAGCATATGCAGGATGCTTTAGTTTGTAACTGACCAGTGGCCGTGAATCAGACAATAGAGTTCTACAAAAGCAGATTATCTCGAGGCATGAAGAGGCCAGTGCTCCTCATACACTGTTCATAGAGAAAAATCTCCCCCTTCTTTGAATCATCTATTTGCAAGCATTTGAAGTCTAAGTCACGGCAATCATAACATTTTTTGGTAAATTTATCCACTAAACTTCCAATGATATGTCTAATTTATACTTCAAGACCTCCTTTTTATGAGGCTCTCTAAAATAAAGAATGGAGAAATAGCAAACTCAGAGGTAAAGAATTCTCCTGCCAATGCAGGAGACTCAGGAAGTTCTATCTCTGAGTCAGGAAGATCACCTGGAGAAGGAAATGGCAACCTCAGAGCTCCAGTATTCTTGCCTGGGAATTACTATGGACAGAACAACCTGGTGGGCTACAGGTCGTGGGGTTGCAAAGAGTCAGACACAACTGAGCAACTAAGCACACGCATGGGAAGCAGGTACTATGGCTAGATCCTCACATAATCTTAGAATATTAGTATGCAAATATGATTCTAAGAAGAAAAAAATAAAACGAGAATATTAGAAAGACTCAATGGTATCAAAAGAAACAGACAGACAAGGAGACATTACAGTACCAAATACTAACCAGCTTCAAAGCAACACAACTACTGAAGCCCCCTCCCAAATCCCCTGCCCCTGAGCCTAGAGCTTGTGCTCCACAACAGAAGCCAGCACAATGAGAAGCCTGTGCACCACAACTAAGAGTAACCTGGCTTGCTGAAACTAGAGAAAGCTTGCACACAGCAACAAAGACCCAGCACAATCAAAAAGAAAGAAAGAATGTATATATATATATATATATATATATATATATATATATACACTTTTTTTTAAAGGTACAAATGCATGTATAGCAGGCAAATCTATTACACACAAAGCACAGAGTGTCTAAAGGACTCGGAACCCAGATAAGAAGGATGCGTAAGCAACTGGAATACAGTATAACACTGCATAATAAAAGTTACCCAGAAGGAGCTGTGGATAACACCAAGGGAATGAAGAAAAGAACAGAATGCCCAGACACAAGAAACATTCCAAAAGTTAAGCAAAGAAGGCCTAAAATAGAAGAGACACAGTGTATTGGGTTTGTGAGGAATTATCCCAAAATGCAAATAGATGTTCTGCTTTAGTTTGTAACTGACCAGTGGCCGTGAATCAGACAATAGAGTTCTACAAAAGCAGATTATCTCGAGGCATGAAGAGGCCAGTGCTCCTCATACACTGTTCATAGAGAAAAATCTCCCCCTTCTTTGAATCATCTATTTGCAAGCATTTGAAGTCTAAGTCACGGCAATCATAACATTTTTTGGTAAATTTATCCACTAAACTTCCAATGATATGTCTAATTTATACTTCAAGACCTCCTTTTTATGAGGCTCTCTAAAATAAAGAATGGAGAAATAGCAAACTCAGAGGTAAAGAATTCTCCTGCCAATGCAGGAGACTCAGGAAGTTCTATCTCTGAGTCAGGAAGATCACCTGGAGAAGGAAATGGCAACCTCAGAGCTCCAGTATTCTTGCCTGGGAATTACTATGGACAGAACAACCTGGTGGGCTACAGGTCGTGGGGTTGCAAAGAGTCAGACACAACTGAGCAACTAAGCACACGCATGGGAAGCAGGTACTATGGCTAGATCCTCACATAATCTTAGAATATTAGTATGCAAATATGATTCTAAGAAGAAAAAAATAAAACGAGAATATTAGAAAGACTCAATGGTATCAAAAGAAACAGACAGACAAGGAGACATTACAGTACCAAATACTAACCAGCTTCAAAGCAACACAACTACTGAAGCCCCCTCCCAAATCCCCTGCCCCTGAGCCTAGAGCTTGTGCTCCACAACAGAAGCCAGCACAATGAGAAGCCTGTGCACCACAACTAAGAGTAACCTGGCTTGCTGAAACTAGAGAAAGCTTGCACACAGCAACAAAGACCCAGCACAATCAAAAAGAAAGAAAGAATGTATATATATATATATATATATATATATATATATATATATACACTTTTTTTTAAAGGTACAAATGCATGTATAGCAGGCAAATCTATTACACACAAAGCACAGAGTGTCTAAAGGACTCGGAACCCAGATAAGAAGGATGCGTAAGCAACTGGAATACAGTATAACACTGCATAATAAAAGTTACCCAGAAGGAGCTGTGGATAACACCAAGGGAATGAAGAAAAGAACAGAATGCCCAGACACAAGAAACATTCCAAAAGTTAAGCAAAGAAGGCCTAAAATAGAAGAGACACAGTGTATTGGGTTTGTGAGGAGATAAGTTTTAAAGATACTTAGAAGGTATGCTCAATAAGACTAGGCTCAATCAATATTTTCATGTTGCAACTTTAATCAAGAATAAAGTATTGTTTAAACTAAGAAATACCGTATTCACTGTAGTCTTTTTTAGAGTAGCAAAAAGGAGGAAAAAAGCTAAGGACAAAAAGAAGAAACAGTCTAAAGTCCACCCATAAAAAAGTGGTTAAATAAATAATACAATAAGGGCTTCCCTGGTGGTCCAGTGGGTAGAGTCTGCCTTGCAGTGCAAGGAGCACCAGTTTGATCCCTGGCCTGGGATGATCCCACACGCGGAGCGGCTGGACTGGTATGTCCAACTGCAAGCCAAGACTCTGAAGCACATGCGCCCAGAGCTGGTGCTCTGCAATGAGAGAGGCCACTGCAATGCGAGGCCCCCACAGGCCAAAGAATAAAGACAGATGAAAATAAATAAAAAGACAATAAAAGATGCCAAAATTAAAAAAAAATAATAATAATACAATAACACAGAGGACTTCTCTGGTGGCACACTAGATAAGAATCTGCCTGCCAATGCTGGGGAGACAGGATCGATCCCAGGTCAGGGAAGATTCCACATGCCACAGAGCAACTAAGCCCATGTACCACAACTACTGAGCCCACACTCTAACACTCTATAGAGCCCTCAAGCCACAACTACTGAGTCCACGTGCGGCAACTGCTGAAGTCTACACACCCTGGGCCTGTGTGCCCCACAGTAAGAGAAGCCACCACAAGGAGAAGCCCATGCACCACAAAGAAGAGTAGCCCCCACTCACCTCAACTAGAGAAACCCCACACGCAGCAACAAAGAAGATTTTTACACAATCTCAAAATCCCACACTCCACAGATTGTTAGTTACAAAGGGAGGGCGGAGTGTGCACTTATAGTAAAGTGACCTGGTAACAGTCACCACTTCAAATTAGTGCTCAAACTTAGTATCACCTATAAGGAATAAATGGCATTAGGTGCCTCATGAGGTGAGGCAAAAAACACACATCATATATAGAGCATTCAGTTCATGCAATTTAACTTGAAAAAGTAATCTTAAAAAACAATCAGCAGGGCTTCCCAGGTGCTCCAGTGGGTAAGGACACCGCCTTGCAGTGCAAGGGGCACTAGTTCAATCCCTGCCATGGGAGGATCCCACATGCAGCGGAGTGGCTGGACCGATGTGTGCAACTACCAAGCCAGAGCTCTGGAGCACATGCGCCCAGAGCTGGTGCTCTGCGATGAGAGAGGCCACTGCGATGGGAGGCCCACACAAGCCAAAGAAAAAAGATAAATAAATGAAACATCAATAGAAGTGGCAAAAAAAAAAAAAAATCAATCAGCAAATTCAAACTGTAGTACATTAGGTAAGGCAAATGGCCTAGATTAGATTCTTCAATAAAGTTAGTATCACTGAAAGAGGGGACTGTTTTAGATTAAGAGACTAAAATGACATAAAAACCAAAAGCAATATGTGAATGTGACTGGACTGTGGATCAGAAAAAAACAAAGTTACAAAAGATAAGTGGGAGACTAAAAAATTTAAATATAGACGATGAATTCATGTTATTTTCCTCAAGCGTGATGCAGGTACGGTGGCTACATTAGAGAATGTCCTTATTTTTAGGAGATGCACACCTGAAATTTTTTTTTTGAGGGGATAAGGGAATATCTTGGTAACTACAAGTTTTTCACATAAAGCAAACTGTGTGCGTGTTTAGAGAAAAGGGAAAAAAGCAACTACAGTAAAGTGCTACAATCTGTAAAACTAAGTGAAAAGCGCACAGGAGTTTATTGGACTATTCAACTTTTCTATACATGAAAGAAATTTTCAAAATAAAAGTTTGTGGAAGTGGGCAGAAGCATCTAAATTAGGCATAGTTGAGCTCGTGATAAACACGAGGGGAAAAAGAAAAAGACTATCTTTTAAAATAAAAATATACAAAGGAGTTAAATGATAATATGATTTTTCTATTATTAACCATGTCCTTCCTGATGGAGTATATACAATAAACTCATATATTCCTGCAGTATCTGTATTAACCAAATACCACTTTAAATTTCCTTGCAACATGGCTATTTCAAATGATTACAACGATATCATTTCTATAAACTCAAGAGTTAGAAAAATAAATACTACTCGAAAAGGACAAGGGCGGTCCCATAAACAAAGACACTAAGTTGCCTAGCCCTCTTAGAAGTAAGATAAAAGCCAGACAGCAAGATGACAAGCTTACTTAGGCTTGTGCTCTATACAAAGTACACGGAAGCTGACAGACAAGATACAGCTGGTTCAAAAGAAATGAGAAGGCAGACCTCTCCATCTCTTAAATGTTTAACCCAAATCTTCACTGTTTTGAAATAGTTATGAATTCTTATATCGGAAAACATCAAAACTAATCTCTATTGCATCATGACTGGAAGCAAATTATAGTCGAAAAAAAATCTAAATAGCAAAGTTAATTCGTAAATGAGCTTAACCATCTATGACTATGTTCTTTGAGAATCACCTTAACCAAAACAATGAAGTCACACTATGAAGACCTGACAAAAAAGAAATGTAAAGCTGGGCTTCCCCTGGTGGTCCAGTGGATAAGGACACAGCCTTGCAGTGCAAGGGGTGCCAGTTCGATCCCTGGCCTGGGAAGATCCCACGTGCCGCGGAGTGGCTGGACTGATGTGCAATCACCGAGCCGGAGCTCTGGAGCGCATGCGCCCAGAGCTAGCGCTCTGGGACAACAGATGCCACCAGGATGGGAGGCCTGCAGGAGCCAAAGAACAAAGACGGATGAAAACAGAGAAATGAAAGACCAACAGAAGTAGCCCGCCTGCTCCCCTCCTTCCCCAACCCGACCTCTGCCCCCCAAAAATAAACAAATAAATAAATCTTAAAAAAAAAAAAAAGAAATGTAAAGCTTTTCTTCTTCCCTCATCTTGAAATCTACCTCCCTCCTGAAAATCTCTCAAGTTAACAGCAAATAGCAGAATTTGTACGTGAAACTAATCAAGCTGTACATTTACTTTAGCTACACTTCTATGAAGATATATGATATTCTGACTGAAAGGTTTTTAAACTTTTTAAAATATGTTTTCTTTTTTTTAATTTTGGCCTCTTTTATTGTTTTTCTTTATTTATTTATTCTTATCCATCTTTATTCCTTGGCCTGTGTGGGCCTCCCACTGCACTGGCCTCTTCGTTGCAGAGCACTGGCTCTGGGCGCACGCACTCAAAGCTCCTGCTCGGTAGTTGGACACACCGGTCCAGCTGCTCCGCGGCACGTGGGATCTTCCCAGGCCAGGGATGGAACCGGTGCCCCTTGCACTCCAAGGAGGACTCTACTTAGGCTTGTGCTCTATACGAAGTACACGGAAGCTGACAGACAAGATACAGCTGGTTCAAAAGAAATGAGAAGGCAGACCTCTCCATCTCTTAAATGTTTAACCCAAATCTTCACTGTTTTGAAATAGTTATGAATTCTTATATCGGAAAACATCAAAACTAATCTCTATTGCATCATGACTGGAAGCAAATTATAGTCGAAAAAAAATCTAAATAGCAAAGTTAATTCGTAAATGAGCTTAACCATCTATGACTATGTTCTTT